>OY748294.1:7833758-9033758 GCA_963556515.1 Nudaria mundana
TTATTCGTGGATTATAACGTAAAACGTTTTTTATTAAGGTGTGCAATGTAGTGTACAAAATGACCATCGGCAAAATAGGATCTTTTGACCTTGAGAAGGACAACTGGGAGGCATATATTGACCGACTGGGACAATATTTTGTAGCAAATGAGGTAAAGGCTGAAATACAAGTGGCTACATTGATCACAGTGATAGGAAGTGAAGCTTACGAACTGATGATCAATTTGTGCACACCTAATAAACCCGCCAATAAGACGTATGACGAGTTGGTGGCTTTGATGAAAAGCCATTTAAATCCAAAACCAAGCCAATTAGCGGAAATATTTAAATATCGTCAACGTAATCAGCATAAAGAAGAATCGGTTGCTGGATATGTAGCAGAGTTGAAAAGGCTCAGTAAAAACTGCGGGTTTCGAGACTTGGTAGAGAACCTCCGGGATCAATTTATATGCGGCTTATCAAATGAAGACATTCGCCAGAAATTGTTCACGGAAGACGACAACATATCTTTTGAAAAAGCCTTTAGTATAGCTTTGTCCATGGAAGCGGCTGAAAAAACTGCGGCATTGGTAGAAGGGTGTACCAAAAGCAGGAATGCAGGTGACATCATACCAAGTGTGAATTTCATGGGACAAAATATTAAAGCGCATATTAAAAAACAAAGGTTGAACTTGAACGAGCCAGCGGCAGCGGTGTGGGTCCAAGCGGCGTAAGCGGAGCGATTCGCGGAAAAAGTTGGGTGACCAGTCGGGCAAACATTAACATGGGTCACAAATGTACTGTGTGTGGTGGCACTCACGAAGAATATATGTGCAAATTCAAAATGTATGTATGTAGGGTGTGTAATAAAGAGGGGCATCTAAAAAGAATGTGCCCGAAATTAATAGAAGGTACATCCTTGCATAATATACATGAATCTAATAGAGATATAGATGATCAAGACAGTAGCAGTGACGAGGTAAAAATTAAATATTGTAATAATTTTTCATTGTCTACAAAAAAGTCACAGTCACAATTACTTGGACCATTCACCGTAAATGTTTACGTTGAGAATTGTTTATTAAGCATGGAGATCGACACCGGCAGTGCGATATCGTGTATTAGTTATACTTGTTATAGAAGTCTCTTTGTTCGTTGTAAACTTAAGCCGACTAATTTAGAATTACGATACTACACAGGCGAAACCATGACCCCTGTGGGCATGATTGAAGTTAGAGTTAAATTTAAAACCATAACAAAAGTAGACTTGTATGTAATAAAAAGTGGGAAAGCAAATTTATTGGGTAGATGTTGGATTAAGGAGTTAGGTATACCTATACCGACATGCGATGTACTTAACATAAATAATTTCAATGTTTTTGATGTAAAGGAATTTAGTTCCAGGTACTCTGAAGTGTTTAAAGACGGTTTGGGGCACTTCACCGGTGGGCAAGTAGGATTTCGACTGCGAGAGGGGGCACGGCCCATATTCCTGCGCGCTCGGCCGCTTGCCTATGCACTACGAGAACCGGTTGAACGAGCGCTCGACCAAATGGTGCGGGATGGAATCATCACGCCGGTCTCCACGACGGACTGGGCTACACCTATAGTTCCGGTAATGAAAAAAGATGGTACCATAAGAATATGTGCAGATTTTAAAATTACATTGAATAAGTGTTTAGAAGTGGACCACTATCCCTTACCTAAGGTAGAAGACTTACTTACAAAATTACACGGTGGAAAAAAATTTACAAAATTAGATTTGTCTCAAGCATATGCCCAATTTGAGTTAGATGAGTCAAAAAAGTATACAGTAAGTACATATTTCACAATATCTAGGTACGATATTACATATAAAAATTCCTCCGTATTTGTACCTATAATTTAAACTTTTTAGCCACGAAACTAGTGATCTTTTGCAGTCGTGATGAGCCATAAGATAAATTCTCAGAATTTTGTTTGCTTTATTGTACAAATAGTTCCTTATATAGTTATACTTCCAATTTACTGTCTACTTGCAAACGAAGTAGCAACGGTACGAATAGGAACTACATTATGACTGACCCTTTTATTAAGAAGATTGGGGTTAAAATTAAAATGTACACTATCATGAACCTTTAAAACTGCTAGTAATATATAAAGCTGTCTTACTGTGAGTACATCACTCATCTGATACAGTTCAACAGTAGAGAATCTGTATGGTTTAAAAAACATGACCTTTTAAACAGACCTTTGAGCTCTCACCATTTCCATAAACTTAACTTTAGTCGCTCCCCCCAACACCGGCATACAATAAGTATCGATTGGAGCAACGAAGTATAAATTCTGACAAGAATATCGGGTGCAGCTACGTGACGCCAAGTTTTGAAATCCCACTTAAATTTCCGTACCCGCTTTGTCAATAAGTCTAGGTGAGCATGCCATGATAATCTTTTGTCTATAATTATACCAAGGTATTTTATATTTTGCACTTTTTCCAGCAGTGTACAATTGCAGTCAATATTTGAAGAATTATGGCAGTCATGTATCCGAACATCAAAATCAGGTGGTGGTTGATAGGAGTCATAAATAGAGAAACACATGTAGTTAGTCTTAGAAGCGTTTAGGGTTAGAAGATTACTATTAAGCCAGTTATAGCCACCCTTGACAAACCCATTTCAGTATTTGACCGAACTTCATCCCAAGTCCTTCCAGTAAACACAATGGCAGTGTCATCTGCATAGGAGAAGATCGTCCACAGTTAAGAACAAGGTTACAAAGTCGTTTATATAGATAAGAAAGAGAGTCGGCTCGATGACACTACCTTGGGGAACACCGTATGTAATCTTTTCAAACTACACTAGACTTTCTGTGGGGTTGCCATTTTGCCAATTCATTCCTTTGCAAAGTTACGAGTAGCTTGGTCAGACTATAGTCATTACTCATAGAATTAGGATCTTACTACAATTTTCTTCAATGGTCATACTCTACTAATATTATACTAGCGGCTGCTCGCGATTTAGTTTGCATTCGTTTTTGCTATATTTTTCAATACTGCACTCATATCGGTAGTAGCGATATTAGCCCTGCTCGATAAATGCACTATACAATACAAAGGATTTTTTAATACAAACCAGTATGTATGTAGTTTCTGAGATTTAACGAATTAAACAAATTATAAGTTAATAAGTTATAGACGTAACTGTTCTATTTCAATACCTACTTATCTGCTTTCCCACAATCTCCGTATATAAAATGTGGGTAGGTACTTTATCTTTGTTTCCGAATAAACGAGTTTCTGGCTGAAATTCCACAAATAAGAGGAAGGTTCGTGAACACACAAAATTACCTGATGTCTGAAAGTGTACACAGAGGTTCATTACATTTCGCCACTCACTGTTGGTTCCACGTAATAGGCGAGCCCATTGTCGTTTCCAGGTACAGAGTATTCATGCCAGAGCCTCGTCCAGCTGTCAGCAGGTGCACCGCATGCAGCCCAGTGAGCATGGCAGTGTCGAACTGTCGACTTCAATGGATCATCAATGATTTCGCAGAAAATGTCAGTCACGTGACCCAATTAATATTTTCTATTGAAAAAGAGTGACCGAGAGTTTTATTGCCAGGTTCTTTCTCTCGGTTCTACTTAGTGCTTTGCGAATCTGGCAGTACATGTAAATATAGAAGCAATGATATTTTTTATTTTAAATACTTACTGACGTTTGTAAGAGCCATTTAGTGACCTAGGTAGGGTCACATGTCCAACAATGAAACAAGTGTAGGTACACAATGAAACATCGCCATATTTCAAAAAAGCGACATTGCCAAAACGTGCAAATCAGTGTGCAAGTAGCTCTTTATGAGCGCCCCGCGCTGACCTGGTCAGGCGCCGCATTTCGTGGCGGAAGCATGTTTGCGATATTTGCAATTTTCATCGAAAAAAGTAAGATGTTTTTTTACTTTGATTTTTTCCCTAGTCTAATGTGTATGTACTACAATTGTTATTGGTTATTTTTGTGTATTACGTATGATTAAGCATATGTCTAAGATACTTGTAGCCTACTTTGATAACCAAAGAGTTCATATTTAGTGCTTTTTTTTTGAGTTTTTTTTAGCAAAACCCGAGGTCGTCCACGATGAAACGTTTCAACATGGACACAATGAAACTGTTTCATTGTGTACTAGGGTTGATTCTTCTAAAGAGAACAGCCTTGATAATGCCTCGTGAGTAGGTGAAACATAATATGTCGACGTTTATAATGTCTTCTATTTAGCGAAATCAAGGCTGTTCTAAAGAGAACAGCCTTGATAATGTCTCGTGAGTGGGTGAAACATATGTCGACGTTTATAATGTCTTCTATTTAGCGAATTCAAGGCTGTTCTAAAGAGAACAGCCTTGATAATGTCTCGTGAGTGGGTGAAACATATGTCGACGTTTATAATGTCTTCTATTTAGCGAAATCATTGCAATTATCTAAACTTCAACATCATATTTTTCATTGTTTTAATAATTTTACTGTTTCATTGATGAATACAGCAGTTTTATTGTGTACACACCCATGGACACAATGAATCATTTCTCATTTAAAAAAAAGACATCTAGATTTTCTATAACTATTTGAGAAAAATTAAATTCTTGACCTCTGTGTAAAAAATTGTAACTTTATAGTTATAAATAACTGAGTTACGACTCTCAGAACTTTAGTGTTTCATTGTTGGACATGTTACCCTATACAAACAAATAAATCATTTCATTTCTGAATATTCCTGCGAATCATTGGTTATCGACAATTTTTTCCGAGCGCTATGGTAAGGGCGCTGGTGATGACTTGTGTCCTAGAGATGTTTATAGGGTCCCTTCTTGAAGTGAGAACACATTAATTGCTATAAAATAAAACTCAAAAATGAAATAAACGTTTTATTGCTTCAAATCACATAGCAGTTCATTCCCAATCATACACAATAAAATCACATTAAACATCATAACGATGAAAATAAAAAATAACTTGATAAATACCTGAATGGCTCCTCAGAGGAAACTGGTTTACAGAAAAGAAATCAGTGACCTTCCCACGGAACATATCATATGGTGTGAACTACAAATGTTACAAACATTTACATCTAATCACAAAGTATATTAAAAGTCCATGTATTAGAGGACTCTGCACTACATGCATTTCATTAAACCATCTGCCGGTTACTAACATTAAATTGCTTAATAATACAAGTGACTATTCTATGTCACCTCAAAGCCGTTGGATGATTCTGGAAGTGATTCAAACGCAGCCACGCCCTCTGTCTTCTATATGGATGTTAAGTTCAAAAGTACCTCTTAGATGAGTAGACCAGCGCAGCTCCAACTGAATTTCTTCGTCTATGGTTTTCCAACTGAAAAGTCCATGGGGTAAACTAGAAACGAGTACTTAACAAGACTCTCTAGAATTGAATTGTCAATGAATATTTTATTTTTGTAAAATTACTGTTCACTTAAAATTAATTAATCGTTCAAAATTATCACTGACATTTCATTTACATTCAGAAATTTTATCGGGAAGTAATATTATGTCCGAATACCAAGTTTTATCAAATTGATTAATTCTTTGTGATATTAAAATTTTAAATTGAAGTCTCGAGAAAACTTGTAGATATCCGAGCATTATTTGGGTACCTGTAATTACACAGTAGATGATGTGACAACAGCATCCATTATTTGTGAAACAAAGTGCATCGAAACGAGCTCGATTTGTCTCCGTTTTGGCAATAAACTAAATGATTATGTAAACTACAACTATTAAATGTTTTTGTGTTCTTGGTACTATTAATTTTAGTGCCTTATGTTTACAACATAATTTTGTGCTTTTAGACCTCTTTATTACTTCCTAACCCGGTATTATACCACTGATATTAACCCACTCCTAATATATATGTGCTATCAGCTTAACTAGTGAGGTTAACGCGAATGCTAGTAACTTCCTAGGGTCCCTAAGAATGTTAGTATTCTTAAAATATATCCCAGCAATTTCAAGAGTAGCGCATATTCCTAACAAATACCTGTATGTCACAATAGTTTTCGGCGTATTTCGACTGGCGACAACATGATGAGGAAACAAAGTGTCCAAATACCTCAAAACGACGTCGAGTTGCAGTATCCACGAGAGGCGAGCGACACACTTACCCTATTAGTCACAAAAACGCTATTCGCTCAACAAACAAACCAATTTTAGCTTTCTAAAGCCTTCGGTTACACAAGACGTCCGACCACGCATAAACAATAGACTTGTGAACTTTTGTTAGCGAATTTCCAAATTCACCAATGAGATCCGCGACTGAGCGGACTATCATTGGCCGATTCGGAAATTCGCCAATGAGAGTTCGTATATCTATTGTCTATGCGTGGACGTGTGCCTACTATGAACAAGGCTTAACTGTTTTGTCTCTAAAGCCGTGATCATGTTATAAGTCGCGTACGTAAATCGCGAGAATCTCATTGACAGATTCCCGGAATCACCCAATGAGACTCTCGCGATGACGACAGATACGTTATTATTTGTAAACTATCCTCTCTTTAATTCGCTATCCACCCAAAAGTAGTCTGGAAGAGATCGGCATTAGCGATAAGGTCTTCATTTATACAGTTAATTTTTAGTGATGTCTGATACTTTCATATTTATCATAAGTTTGTGTACAATAAACGAGTATTTCTTTTTTTAATTCCGCGGCTCCTGGCCGCGGCCGCTCGTACGTCCGTTGCCGGGCGTCTCTGGGAATAAACGAGTATTTGATTTAACAGATTCCGGAATCTGCCAGTGAGATTCTCGCAACGGATAATATGGTCAGAGCTTTACTGTCAAACGTCACTTGGACTTGTCATAGACAAAATTGTACAAGAGCTAGAATGGGCTTAGTGAACGAATAAAGTTTTTATAATTAATAGGTGTTAATGATGTTTTCCGGCAACTATTCAAAATACCAATCAAATACCTGCCAAGTCCGTCGGTGAGACGACATCTACCAAATCGAGATTACAATGGGTGTCAATACTCCCCATATGTTTGGCATATACCGAATATTTTGGTATTCTACTAAAGCTGTAAAACAAGTGTTCACTTTATTACTTGTAAATGTTTCAACATTTAGGGATTATGGTATTAGGAATATGAAAAATTATTGAATTAATGTTTATAAAAAGAATGAATGAGGATGGGTTTGGATTGTTTTTTTAATGAAAAATGTAGGAGATGGAGACTTCAGTGTGTCCGTATATTCGGTGGTTTAACAAAATAGGGGGTCAATTGTTTACTGGATATACTTACCGGTTTCAGGCGCATTTGTGATACCTCAGTCATTGCTAGTGGCGATCGCGTGATCTTCGACGGGAACGCTCGTGAGATGATCCTACGAAAATATTGGAAATTAAATTTCATGATTAGATTAAATATGATTCATGAACATATTAGATCCGATCTCATGAGAATGATTTATTGAGAGTTTAGTTTCGATTGCAAGGATTTGTTCTGATACGTAAAACTTTCCTCGAAGCTGTAGGTTTGGCATATGATACGCTCATATTTAATCTAATAGCGATAAGGCCGAGATTCGTACTGTTCTAACATTCGCCTGAGGTACGTCCACAGCAGCAGAACCATTGGTTTGCGAAGCTGCCGCGCGTCGCATTCCCTAGGTGGATACGCCACTACAGACGGCGAGCCGATGAGACGTTTAATGTTTACTGATTATACAAACTTCTCTCTTTCCGGTGCTTGCGTTCCCGGTCCCTCTCCTTGTCTCGATCCCGTTCCCGATCACGATCCTCGGTCCGTCTAGACGTCTCGCGGCTCGACCTGTTATAATATTTATTTTTGAAATTATATGAAATGCTATATTCCCCCACCAATCAAAAAAGACTCACGACTAAAAATTGTGTCAAGTTTCGTGAAGAAGTAAAACTGTGGTCCTGGACACACATATAGACAAACAGACAGACAGACGAAAGCAAAATTGTCCAATCTCGAAATGTAGACCAGAAACTCAAAACATAGGTAATATTCTTAACTAAAAAAGAAAATGTCCAGACGAAATTCTTATCACATAAATTATGTACTGTTATTCCACATTTATACTAAATCATAACTCACCTATGACGATCCCTCTCTCTGTCCCTCTCACGCTCCCCTTTCTCATCCCTCTCCTTGTTATCGTTTGGTCGTTCCCGTTCACGATCACCACGTTCACTTCGGTCACGGTCGCGATCACGTTCCATTCGTTCTCGGTCACGGCGATCAGAGCCGAGTCCTCCACTGCGAACGCTGCGATCTTTCTCTCTGTCTTCCCTCCGCTTCTTCTCTTTCTCTTGTTGTTCCTTCTCGCGAGATGCTACCATCTCCTCGTATGCTTGACGGAGCTTGAAATAACTGTAATTAATTAATCGATTGTGAAAAAATCATTACAAAAGCAGTTCAATGCAATGAACGGCGACACAAAAAAGCAGTTCTAGTACTCGAAAATGACTCAATGCAGATCTGGCCGTCGATAGGCAGATCTTACCGTCGATAGGCAGATCTTGCCGTCGATAGGCAGTTCTTGCCGTCGATAGGCAGATCTTGCCGTCGATAGGCAGTTCTTGCCGTCGATAGGCAATTCTTGCCGCGAAGGCGTGTAGTTCGGGTGTTGCAGCCGGCCTATTTCACGCGCAACTAACTCTGAGCCAGAACATAACTAGCAACTATCGCATGATTACATGCGATAGTTGCTATGCGTTGCTAGCCTAACAAGACATACATTGACCATAGAACCAATCATTACTTCACATTAGTAATCTATAGTAAGTTGTTCATAGAAAACAAAATATATCATGGGGCCCTTTATTTTAGAGATAATGTTTTTCCGTTCACAGGTTCAATGCTGTTTAAAATACTTAATATTTTTAGCGATGAGGAAAACAACTTCAAATTGTGAGAAGAAGTTGAAATGAGATTGCATAGAAGTACCAGCTTTCAAATAAAAAAGAGTCATAAAAACTGGTTCACACATTCGAGTTCTGAGGTAACAACATTAAAAAAAATACAGTTCAATTCAGAACCTTGTTTGAAATACGTTTAAGGGGCTGTTCAAACATTTAAACTAATCCTAAATAATTGAGGGACGTTTTAGTATTTGGTCGTCAGTCTGTTAAATATCATGTTTGACAGGAAATAAATGTTAACAACTAACCCAACATGTTGTTTGCCAGAGAGATGGTCGTCGATACGTTGCTGCGCGTCGCCGACGATCAAGAATGCGCCACAAACCGGACACACTTCCATTTGTTTCTCTTGGGCAGCTGCTATTTCTGCTGTTAGCGACCAGAGGCTAAAAAAATATTATAACATTCATATTTATACATAGGTACTATATTTGTTGAGTTGAATGCAGTCATTACAAGAATTTTTTTTCTCGTCCTTGTTGCATTTTTGTTTATTTCAACAGAAACGCTCAAACCGCAGAGGATCTATTTAATGGTATGTAACATCATACTGGCAAATCGTGGGTGTGTAATGCAGCTCTGCCTAGCCCTTCAGGGATAGAGGAGTGATGTATGACAGAAACCACCTTCAACAGGTAAAGAGCACAAGGTATTATGTGTGAAAATCCTGCATCCACAGACGAAACTGCTAGAACCTCAGTGAGATTAGTAATACTCCAAGAAATGTTGTATTCATGTCTAACTAACCTGTTTTCCTGTTGTTTAAGCAACTGATCCTTTTCTTCTTTCAGTCTATCACAGAGTTTCATCAACCCTTGTGCTTGTTCAACATCACCTCGAGTGCCAGCCTCTTCAGCCTCTTGGATTATGGAAGTAACCTTCTCAGATAATAGTTGCACCTAAACATAAGTATTAAACAGGCATTGAATGATTTTACTTTTTAAATAATCTGATGGACTAACTAGAATTGCAAGAGCTACCTATTCATAGGATGTGTTTCACCTGGATATACAAGATTAAGGTCATGTTATATATCATGGATAGAAGTACATGATAATATCATATTCGATACACATATTAAAAAGATGAAACGGTATGACAATGAATTGAGTATCATAGCGGTATAATACCTGTTCCTGATTTTCTTCAGTTTGAGCTTGGGTCATTGGAGGTCCCTCAGGTTTGGAATTCATTAATTCCAGTCTCTGTTTACCTTTTTGAATTTTTCCTGAAAACCAAATGTAAATTAGTTAGACATCAGAATCAGACATACCGAATACTGAAACAACACTCAAAGTGAAGTTTAAGGGCTGCTCAAGCATTTAAACAGCTCCTAAATATTTGGATGACGTTTCGGTATTCAGTCGTAATGTTACGAAATTTCAAGACCAGGATTGTTGCCATTTCATTTATTCAAGCTGATTGTAGCTTCTCAAATTTATAAAGTGTTTATAGCATGTCTAAGTGACTTTACCTGCTTCATTCATAGTAAGGTTAAGGGAAGTGCATAGAGTGCTAGTTTAATGAAGCTAGTAACCAGCATTCAATATAAACCATCTTGAAAACTTACTTTCAACGTCATTGATCATATGCCGACAAAAACGTAAAAACTCCTCAATGTATTGGGACTTTTTGTATGTAGTGTCAGCTTTCTCAAAGAGATCCTTGACTTCATCATCGTGCACTCTAGAACAGGCTCCAAGGTCTGCTCTTGTGTTCACAAATAAGTCATTGGGACAAAACTTCACCATGTAATATTTACAGTACTGAAAAAAACCATTGATTAAGTCCGGGATGGCAGTTATTTGAGTTCTTCCTTTACTAAGAAAACCAAAAAAAAATCTATTATGTACAATGTAAATTATGTAAAATGTAAATTGTTATGAAAAATATCATGCTAATCTATTATGTACAATGTAAATTATGTAAAATGTTAATTGTTATGAAAAATATCATGCTACTATATTACATCATTGTTATTAGCCCAATTTCAACTTTGTTGAAAGTTCCCATCATTACAAACTGTGTTGTGTTCAGATTACATATTCCCTGATGAATATAAAACTTCCTAGTACCTACCTACATTACACCAAGCTCAAATGAAAAAGCATTGTGATTTCCAACAATGTGTAGGAAGTTAGAAGCGATATCATAGCAATTGAGTTGTTTTTACCTCCGGATCCTCCCAATTAGGTTTTCTGATTTTTTCATTAGGGTTTGTATTACGATGCCTGCCCATCAGCTCGTCGAGCAGTTGCGCTGCCGCAAGTACCGCCATTGTGGCAAACAGATGAAACCTATTCTGCGGAAGATCTCTAGCACTATGACGTGACGGATTTCATCCACATACACTTAAATTATATATTTCTTCGGATATGCACCGTAAATATGAACATTATGCGGCAATAAAACACTTTTCACATAGCATCGTCAAATCACACACGAAAAGACATGAATTTTATAAAGAATGAAATTTAATGAATAAAAAGAAAATGACTGAGTAGTAGAGTAGTAAGTGAGTGACGAATGAAATATGATTTGTTGTTTTGGGGCATGGCTTCTTAGGCTTTTGGGTCATATCGAACCAAATGAAAATGTACCTCGGACCTTGCCAAATAAATTATAGAATTAATTTGAAATCATTTTTAGTACCTTTCTATGTAAGCTTGTGTTATTGGTTTATTGAGATGTTTACAAAGTACCTACAGTGATTTTTAGGGTTCCATACCCAAAAGGCAATACGGGATCCTTATTACTGAGACTTCGATATCCGTCCGTACGTGTCTCCAGGAAAGTTGAAATTTTCACAGATGATGTATATCGGTTGCCGCTATATCAAATACTAAAAAACAGAATAACATCAATGTTTAGGGGGCTCCCATACACATAACGCAATCTGTTTTGCCATTTTCATACATATTGGTACCTACGGAACCTTTCGTGCGCGAGTCCGACTCGCACTTGGCCGGTTTTTCTTTGAATAACTTAATAAATAATATTCTAATTTTATTTAATAGTTAACGCCACTATCCTAAAAATATATTCCAACACAGAAAATAAAACTATAGGTACCTAGCAATAGTTTTAAACACGAATATTTATTGTTCATATTTTGGTTTCTAGAAATAGTTTTTTAGTGTTGAAATATTCTGCAAGAGCAATATCTCTTGCCTGCCGACTCTCAACTGGTTTCTGAATTTTCCACTTGTCGTGTTGGAGGCACCCAGATCTACTCACTCATAGCACCTAGAAATGTAGGGGAACATAGAAACACGTCCAACTGTCACCGGTACTATCAAGTTTTTGGGAAGTGGGATGGGAATTGGGATTTTATTATGGGAAGAGATGGAGTTTTATTACTTGCGGGGTGTTAAAGGGGGGGTCCGAAAATGAAGTCAAAATTGACCTGGGATGCTTAGTTTCCGAGATATCGGGTACTGTGAATCTTGGGTATTTTTGTGGGATGGGAATTCCCGGGATTTTTTTTGCAGGCGAATAGAATACGTCTCGGTAGGGGCAGAGAGGAACAAAAATTTGCTCAGAGCTGGGAAGCTCCGTTACCGGGATATAGGGGCTTCAAGTTGTGTGGAAAGTGGAATAAGAATTGAGAAGTAAAATTTAGTGGGAAGATGGGGTTCAAATACTTACTTAGGTTACTATGAGGCCGGAAAAGTTAGGGCAGAATGGACCTGGGGTGCTTAGTTTTCGAGATCTTGGTTATTTTTGCGGGATGAGAATTCCCGGAATTATTTTTGCTGGCGAATGGAACTTGTGATGGAAGGGGTTGCAGGGGGAACAAAAATTTGCCCAGAATTTAAGGGGGAAGCTCGGTTCCTGGGATATAGGGACTGGGAAGTTGGTAATGTCGGGAGTAACTAAACCCAAGTTGTACGAGCCAAGAAAGCTCATACAGTAGCTCAACTTCGCTAAGTGCGGGTCTTGGGGAAACTACAACCCCCATAAAAGCCACAAGTTAACCTAATGATGATTGTACTCTGCAATCATTTGGTTTGGTGCCTTTCTGGCGCCATCCTGGTGCGGTGCTTGTGAGTTTAGCAGACTACCGATTTTATGACCAATTGCAGTTGCAACGTAGTAGTATAGCAGTAGCATGGCGTTTTACGTTCATTTACGCGACTTAGGCCCCAGGGCCACACAGTTGACCAAAGACCGCCGGGTGCCAATGAATATCCTTTGTGTGCTCACCAGGCGCTCTGCAATGGACGTAAGAGCTAGGAGCGGCCTTATGGTACGGTTACACATGCTTATTAGTGGCACGAAAGCATGCTACTAAGTAGCATTTGCTACCTAGTAGCATGTGTGTCGAAACATTGCTAGTAATAAGCATGCTAATTTCGAGCATGCTCAAAAATCGACGGTCGTGCTATTTTGGAGCATGCTACCTGCAGCGCGGGTGGAAGAGGGGGTGCTTTTAGCGCGTGTGAACACGTTTGTTTATTGAGCATGCTAGTTTCTTTATAGCGTCAATTTTTGAGAGTCAACACGTCAAACAGATGAGGTAACATGAAATAATTTTTGTATTGTACCGTACTACTCAGAGGTGGTACTTTTACTATATTGTTGTTGAAGTGCATATGAGTTTTATTCATGTTTTCTCTACATTTTCTCTCACTCACTTATAAATAACTAGTGGTCACCCGCGACTTCGTCCGCGTGATTATTGTTCCCGTCACCGTATCTATATAAATTGTAGCCTATGTGTTATTCTGAAGTATAAGCTATATTATTGTAAAGTTTCATCAAAATCCGTTCAGTAGTTTTTACGTGAAAGAGTAACAAACATCCATACTTACAAATTTTCGCATTTATAATATTATAAATAATTAATTTGACTGTTTGAAATTCAAAATTAACAAATTATAGGTGTACCTACACACTACAAAAAAAAAATTCTAAACTTTTGTTTGTCGGTCTGTCTGTTTGTTCTGACTTAACTCATTACAGTGGTAATGAATGACAAAGACAGGCTTTATCGGTATTTTTCTAGAACCTAACATAATTTTAGGCTAATATTTTTTATCCCAGGATTGTTCCCCTGGGAATTGGAAATCCGATAACTTCCACACGGGCGTCCGCTAGTAACTACTTTATCTTAATGGAAATAATCTTCCCATGGGAATTGGGAACCACATAACTATTCAAGCGGGTGTTACCGCAGGCGTTCGAACAAGAACACTATCGAATAAACACTATGACCTACCTAATACTTTACAACTATACTACAACAATAATACCTTATACTTTACAATTATTTTTTTTAAATATTCGATAATAATAAATGAGATGTCCAATTTTAAAACTCGAACCAATGAATCGATGCGATGCGAAAAACCAGCGATGATATAGTTAAGGCCAATATTGAACCTTAATCCGTCACAATAAAAAGCTTTTGATTGGTCTATCATTTGTCTTACGTCATTCCAAAATGTATCCACATTGATGTTGTGGATCATTGGGTCGCGGTTCGTTCGTTTATTTCAACTTCTTTCTATTCTCTCTATACCATATAGGCCAGCGATTCCCAAAGTGGGCGATAACGCTCCCTTGTGGGCGCTGCAGAAAATAGGGGCGCTAAAAATAATTTATTATCAAAGTGGGCATTAGACAAAAGTTTGGTAACCCCTGATATAGGCCATAGATAATACACATTGTGCATAGCTTCACCACAGAGGAATTAGGATATTTCCCCGAAACTGTGTTCACTTTAAACTCGAAATGAAATACATTTAATGCCTATATCCCCGCAGTGGTGCATTACGCACCCACAATTTGTCAGTATTTTTAGTCCCACGTAATAAAAAAACGGGGGCAAGCCTATTGCCGTCACCGGGCACAAAATGGGTCATAAACATAAAATTGAAAAATATTGACATTAATATGTGCTCTTAACCACATAACTATTCGCGCGGGGGAAACCGCAGGCGTTCGCTAGTTTTGTTTGAACTGACAGAAGCACGCTAAAAAATGGCATGTGTGTTGTAGTGTTTGCTTTGAGCATGCTTATTCAGTATTTATGAAATGTAAACAGTCTCTAAGCATGTGTAACAGTACCATTAGGCCGCGGAATTTAACCTGTCATGTCAGTCAGACACCTGAAGTCAGTGATGGTGAAGTGTTATTGCTATAAAATAATTTTGTTGTGTAAAATAAACCTATGAATATTGTGTACGCATTTGGAAAATGGGTTCTCTATTTGGTAAACCCAAGAAACCTGTTAGTAGAATCACTGTACAAGATAAGGCTGTGCTTCAATTAAAACAACAAAGAGATAAGTTGAAGCAATATCAAAGAAAAATAGAGTTGAATCTTGAGAAAGATAGACAATTAGCAAAAAAGCTTTTAGCGGAAGGCAAACGTGATAGAGCAAAATTACTCTTGAAAAAGAAAAAATACCAGGAAAATCTACTTCAAAACACTGATACTCAACTTGAACAATTAGAACAGATGACCCATGACATTGAATTTGCGCAAATAGAGGTCCAGGTATGTACATGTATAAATTTGATAATGATAGATCTTAAATAAACAAGGATAAATTTTGTGAAAAAAAAACAAAATAATATCTGAGTTTAATCACTATAATTTCCTTCTCTTATTCCATCTCTAAGTATGTATAAAACTATTAAATTAACCAGAGTACAGAGTATGTACCAGTGAGGTTTCTATCAATTTATTTTACTTAAAATTTTATAATTAAAGAACATTTAGAATGTTTTATGTTTTCCTTTTTCCAGGTGCTTGACGGCTTGAAGACTGGAAATGTAGCACTCCAGAAAGTTCATGAAGTTTTGAATATTGATGAAATTGAAAAGATTCTCGATGAGACCAAAGAAGGCATAGATAAACAAAGAGAAATAGATGACCTCATCTCTGGCCAGTTATCAGAAGAAGATGAGGAGGCAGTTGAAGCAGAGTTGGAAGCTATCCTTGATGTAAAAGGTCAGCTACCTGAAGTGCCCGGCGATGAGCTACCCACAGTATCAGAAGATGAAAGAGTTGCAAAGAAACAGAAAGTCAAACAAAGTCCTAGCAAAGTTGCTATGGAAGCATAAGTTATTAAAATATATATATGATGTATATTGTAAATAAAATTAAAATGATAAACTATATATTTTTTGAATAGTTTAGAGAATTGTTTTACTGAACCTAGAGGTAAGCTTTGTAGAAAACCTGGATCTTTAACCTTGGGAGAAGTCAAAGGAGCGAGAGTAGGGTCATGGTGTTCCTAGGTGGCTAGTGATTTCTTTTTAGCCAGGCAATATTAATTGCAGTTTATTTGTGTCTGCACAATCGTGTTTCATTGATTGTTCCAATCCCTTTTATGTTGCCTAAGAAACCCTTTAGTTTTGTCATGTCCGTCCGTCCTCAGCTTTCCTCCCAGACAGTAAAAGCTAGAAACATGAAACTGCATGGATATATATATTTACTACACCGACAAGTTATAAAATAAAATACAGAAATTTTTTTTTTTTTAAATATTGGATAGAAACAGGCGTTACTTGGCGAAAATCCATGACAAAACAATGGTAAGTAAAGTGTTTAAAAAACCCTTTTCAAATAAATAATAGCATTAATTTTTTCGCAGAATTAAAAGACAACAAAACGTCGACAATTGTTTCGCCTCTAAACGAGGCATTATCAAGACTGTCTCAAAGAGAACAGCCTGCTGTTCTCTTTAAAAAAAATTAATGCTATTATTTATTTGAAAAGGGTTTTTTAAACACTTTACTTACCAAAGCAATGGTAAGTAAAATGTTTTAAGAAAAAACTTTTTAAAATTTATAATAGCATTAATTTTTCGCAGAATTAAAAAGACAACAAAACGTCGACAATTGTTTCGCCTCTAAACGAGGCATTATCAAGACTGTCTCAGAGAGAACAGCAAAATTCGTGGTTGGAACGTGTTTGCTTATAAGTAAACGTGTGCAAACTTCATTATCGCGATGTAGGATTCTTTACAATAACTAACGTGGGTAGAAAACTCAGATCATGCTAACTAAGTTCCAATAATAGGTATTCACCAATACAAGACCTTATCTGTTTGATTTATTTCCTGTCTTTTGATAAGTTGCGTAGAAAAGCCAAATGACACACACAAACCAACAACTTTACTTACCATTGTTTTATTATTTTTTTTTGTTAAAATCTAACGTCTGGTGTGAAGAATCTGGAAAAATTCATCATGGGAGTCCATGTAACTAACTTTGAAGGAAAACTGTAACAGATGGTATAACTATTACTCAAAAGTTAAGGCTTTTATGGGTAACTACGGAACCCTATCTTATACAGGGCTCGACCTGCACTTGGTCAGTTTTTTGTTGGGTTTATCGCTCACAGACAGACGCTGTGGAGGACTTTGTTTTATAATATGTAGTGTCTCAGTTGTCCCATAGTGGGACAAGTGGAATACATCCGATTATTCATTTTCTATCGAGAAGTGTTCAAGAGTATATTATTGGTTCTGTAATAAAATTATCTTTCTAATGATATCGACTACCTCGGTGGCACAATGGTACTATGTACGGACTGCCACGCTCGAGGTCTCGGGTTCGATTCCCGGGTCTGGTGCATAATGTATAATTCTCATTTAAACCCAGATAATTATCCCAGAGTCCGGAACTTGTGCCCGGTAAATGGCAATAGGCTCGCCCCGTACCACTGTAGGGGAACCACGGAGCATACCAATTTTACCCATTCTACCACCGGTGGTATAAACCAGGGGTACAGCAGAGCATAACCGAGATGCATGGCTGGCATGGCGAGATGTGGGTGTTTGCACACCTCTGCCTACCCCTTCGGGGAAAAAGGCGTGATGCTATGTTATGTTGTGTTATGATATCAATTTGGATTGGCTATCAGATTGGTCCTATATCACAGAATATGGGGAATAGTACTACATACCTAATTGACTTGTTATGTGTCTGTGTCCGACCGAAACATGTTTTGGCCGGAACAACGAAAAACGAAGGATTTATAATAGCGCATTTGGTACATATTTAAATAATTTTAATTCAGTCTCATAAAATCTACTACTTAAACATTGGAATAAAAACAACCATAGTTAGTTTCACTTTTTAATTTAATCTCATCAATATCAAATTACTGAACATAATTTAGAATTTAGTAGTCCCTATTGTGTCTCCTAAATTTTCTACAAAATTATAAATTAGCGTGGCACCATTGAAGATATAAGTTACCGTTTGGTTGTGATATTATCCTCATCAATGATTTACCTACTTCATTAAAATAAAAACTTATATTACCGCACCAATTCCGAATAGTTTCATCCAATCAATAATTCAGCCAATATTAACATTAAATGATATTTTATTAATCTTAATATTACTTTTGAATACATCTACATAATGTCTAGCTATGTACATGTAAATACAGATTATATAATCATACAGAATATTTTATTACGAGCGGCGTGTTTACAAATTATAGCCCTAAAGTGATTATAACACCACTTAGCCAGGCGTTTTGTTTTAAGCTAAGCATTTCATTAATTACCTTCATAAGCCTACTCAAAATTAAATTTTAAAGACTCGTCTCACTTGTACAATACATGGCAAAGAATAATTCATATTATATATCTAGAAATGGACAAAATTGTAAAATATATTTTAACATTTGCTATGAAATATAGCATTTTAGAAATACAACTAATTTTCTAGTGTTTACAAATTTACATAATGCTTGGAAACAGCAAGAGGGGATAATTTATTTTTTATTTATACTCTCGCATTGATCTGGTCCCTGTTTCCTATGCAAGTTACCTTGTTCCGCATATTTTTTATTTTTAAAATAATAATATATCTCAGTGGGTAATGATTTTAGAAAAAATATCATTAATTTCCAATTAACATAGAATTTTGTTATTGACTGTCGATAACAAGATAAAAATCTAAGCCTTATTATGTCGAATCTGAATAAATTTGTAACAAGTACCGCATGTACAAAAAGCGTTACAGAATTTAGAGGAAAGTTAAACTTTAAATCTTCAAATAAGTCATAAAAATAAATTATGAGTTAGTGATTTATTTATAGAATAGGAATGTAACTATACTGAAGTTGAAAATTCCTGAAAGAATTAAAAATATAATTAGCGTAATAAATGGTATGTGCAAATAAAATTTAAACCTAATTTGTTATTATAAATGATCAAAAATGAAACCGGTAACCATTTTGACCTAACCATGATAAAAATAAATGATACTGATTGTTTCGTTCGTACTTAAAAGAATAATTATAATGAAAAGAGTAGATAAACACAGTTTATGTCAATGTAAACATTAACCAAGTGGTGATAAAAGTATTTCAAATTCTACACAAAATAAAAGTAGGTATTACAACTGTTAAATATCACTAACATACATTTAACTTATTTACATAATTGTGGCGATGTATTTACAAAAATTGTATCAATTTACAATGTAAAAAGTCACTTTAATGAGCTGATAAATAATATTATTGAACATATAGTTTGTCCAGGATTCCCTTTTAAAGTATCACTAAAATGGTTTTTATTATACTAAAACTTAATTTATTGGTGATGACTTAATATTCATTTATTATACAATATGGCAGAAGTAATTTATGGGAAGAACATTGTTGTAAAATTGTATGTATTGTTTATAAAAAACTTGTCTTTACTTTATTGTATACATATAGAGCCCAATTACCACATCTTATTTTTTCTTCTAATACAGGTCAAGAAAAATATTAAATGATTCAGAGATTGTCAATCGCCTCTGAATACAATAGAAAAATTCTTAAAAAACTATTATATAGAAGAAGTGTACAGATTGTTAACTAATAAGACTGAAATTTCTTTAAATTTCGGGTTAGGTTAGGTTGGTTAACGCCAACCGGATTCCAACATTAAATGAAATTACCGTAATTTCATTTAATGTTGGAATCCAATGTCAATAGTAGAATTCATTCGAATTAACATTTGAACTAACCAATTATAGTTCACTATAGGTACAGTTGGTGATACACATTGTGTCCCGCAACATGACGTGCAACATCTGCGTGTGACGCTGTTACCTCTCCCGCAAAATTTTACGTGACGCGAGACATGTTGCTTGTGTCGCAACTACAAATTGTTTCGCGACACTTCCCCGTAGTTAAGAAAATGTTCCGCCACATATTGCTCCGTTTGCCCTTAGTGAATTCGTATCATAGTTCAGACTATCGAAACATCGTAACTCGTAAACTGTAATTATCATCATCACTCACTGTCGGTGCTACATATACAATAATGTCTCGTCAATACCGGTCGGTATGTCCTCGTCGCCATTGTCGGGTCACAGACCAGCGTGTGGGTCGTCTAATGTCGGCAGCGACAGGGCCGCATGCTAGTAGTTGACAGTGACGGGGTGGTGAGTGAGTGGAGCGGTCGAGTGTTGGTTGGAGACCGAGTGAGTGAACGTTCCCGTGGCGACGCCCGTAGCGGTGTTGACGATGTTACTGCCCACGGGAGTGACGGCTACTACGCCTGTGGAGGTGCCAACTCGAACTTGCTGTGAACATTATTTGTAAATAGTCAATTTTGTATCAATAAAATATTACTATTTCTTTATACATTACTGTCTGCTAGTAATGAATAAAGAAATCTTTGTTGCGCGATGTGTTGCGCGCGAAATGCTGCAAAAATCACGATATCACATCGTGATTTTTGCAACATTTAGTGATAATGTAGCTATATATTGGCAAAAGAATTAACGAAATCGGTCCAGTAGTTTTTAGGGCTCCGTACCCAAAGGGTAAAACGGGAACCCTATTACTGAAACATAGGCTACTTTTTAGCCCGCTAATTTGTTCCCACGGGAACCGGTATCGAGAAAACAATATAACGCGGGCGAAGCCGCGGCGATCAGCTAGTAATGTATAAACAGGAGCCTCGTCAAGTTTTTCGGGACAAAAGTCTATCTCTTACGAAATCTGAGAAAAATCTTACCTGATTGTTTATTTGCATCACAGTGGTAGCAGTGTTTTGTTGAGTTTGTGCAATATTTGTTTCTGGTGGTCTAGCATCCACTGATGTCCTGTGAAAATAAAATACAAAATATTAGATAATGGGGTATAATTCCTAACTGGTTTTGATTTGTCTAAACTTTTATTTTATTAAAATATTAAGAAAGAAATTATAAATAGATCACAAAAACTTATGTCATCGGTGGGACTCGAACCCACGGCCTTTCCCTAACAGGGGGAGTGCTCTGACCAACTGAGCTACGATGACCACTACCGACAACATCGAATTTTTGCTTCATATCATATTCATAATTTTTATTTTATTTTATTAACTGTTTAAAGTAGAAACAAACTTATATACAGGGTGTAATATTTAAATGTGTCTGTATGGGAAAGTATGAAACTATAAGTCATACGAAGATCTCCTAGGAAGACATACGAAGGCATATTAGGAAGACATGCAAAGAGCTGTTCTTAGAAGGCCTTCCTAAGAACAGATCTTCGTATGTGTTATAGTTTCAGACTTTCCCATACTGACCCATTTGAATGTTACACCTGTGTAACTGCTGCTGTAATATGTAACTTGCTGCTTAACCAAATCAATTAATACACATAAGTATCCAACTACTGACTCGAGAGTTTCTCGTATACCTGATTTCATGTTTCATCTCCTGTCGTTCAGGTTCAATCTTGACACACTTGTTACAATCAGCATTGCAGTCTTCAGGCTCCGGCTGTGGCTCAGTGCCGGACGGGGCGGCCTCGCCACCTTCTTCATGTGTACGTCGGTGCGTCGTTAGGTGACCTAAGATCATTAGATTGTTAAACCAAATGTTGGGAAGAAACTTATCAGCTTCTAGACAGATTTGCCTAAGTTTTTAACAGACTTCAAAGGAGGTTATCAATTAGATTGTATTTTGAACCGACTTCCAAAAAAGGAGGAGGTTGTCAATTCGACTGTTTTCTTTACTTTTTAGAGTTTTCGAAACGAAAATCTCTTATACGAGGGTGGATTGAAAAGTAATCGGCCTAACCAAGAAAATAAATAGGTACATAATAAATGAAATATATTTTTATTTTCTAACGTAATCACCATCAAGTTCAATGCACTTTTGCCATCTTCCCTCTCAAGCATTTAGCCCGTTGAAAAAAATTTATTCTTCATTAGAGTCAAAATTACTATTGACTATGTGGACAGCTACATATACTTAGGAAAGCTAGTATCCTTCTCAAAAACTAATAATGAAGATGAGGTAACAAGAAGAGTGAACCTTACTTGGAGCAAATGCTGGTCACTAAAAGAAGTTCTCAAAGGAAATTACAACCTCACCTTTAAAAAAACAGTGTTTGATACCTGTCTCCTGCCTTGTCTGTCATACCTATGGTTCACAAATATGGACATACACCAATACTGTGAAACAAAAAATTACCACCACACAACGAGCAATGGAAAGGAGCATGATGAGAGTGACCAAAAGAGATCAGATTAGGCACAACCAAATAAGGGAGAAGACTAAAGTGGTGGATGCTCTCACATACAGTCTTAAGCAGAAATGGAAGTGGGCTGGTCATGTAGCTCGATTATTAGACCAAAGATGGACCAAAAGAACGACAACATGGCGAGGGCCAGCCGGCAGAAGGAGAATTGGCGGACCCCAAAAGAGATGGGTGGACGACATAATAAAAGTGGGAGGAGAACAATGGGTGTCAACAGCCAAAAATAGGGATTTCTGGCATTCTTTGGAGGAGGCCTTCACCCAAAGAGGGATCCATTTATAGAAGAAACTAAAATAGCATGGAAGGTAAAAAAAAAATATAAATAAATAAATGAACTACACTAAAAAACAAAATATGTATAATATAAACCTAAAAAAAAAATGGAAATAAAGGCTAAAATAAAAAATTAAAAAGAGTCAAAATATGCGTCTACTGCTGCTTTGACCTCGTCATTTGTCAAAAATCTTTGACCTCCCAAGTGCTTTTTTAGGTTAGGGAACAGAAAAAAGTCTGACGGTGCCAGATCAGGTGAATAAGGTGGATGCGGTAACAGTTCAAAGCCACAGTTGTGAATTTCTGCCATTGATTGGACAGACGTCTGAACACGAGCGCTATCTTGATGAAACAGGACTTTTCTTCTGATCATTCCTGGACGTTTTTCTCTTATTTCCTCTCGTAAACGACGTAGTAAGGTGCAGTAATAATCAGAGTTTATAGTCTGACCCCTTTCAAGATAATCAACCATAATCACACCCTTCGAATCCCAGAATACTGAAGCCATCACCTTACTTGCCGACAAAATCGACTTAGCCTTTTTGGGGGGTGGTGAACCAGGTCTTTTCCACTGTTTTGATTGTTGTTTTGTTTCCGGTGTACAGTAATGAACCCATGTTTCGTCCAAAACGATTCAAAAAATCACATTCATCAGCTTCAAATAACTCCAAACAGTCGCGTGCAATAGTCAATGGCATCCTTTTTTGCTCAACTGAAAGCAGTCGCGGAACCCACCTCGCAGACACCTTGTGGAAACCCAACACGTTGACTATTATGTTTTGAGTATGTTCATAAGAGATGCCTATAATGTCGGCTATCTCTCTAATTTTCAATCTGCGGTCTCCCATAATTAAGTCGAGTATATTTTCGTCAGTAGTGGACGTCGAATGCCTTCCAGAGCGGGATTCGTCTTTCACACTCTCTACCACGCTTGAATTCTGCTATCCATTTTTTGACGGATGAATATGAAAGAGCGCAATCCCCTAATGTACTGACCATATCATCATTTTGATGACAGCCCCTTCTTATGGAGGTACTTAATGACTGCACGCTGCTCAATTTGCTTTTAGTTAATATATTTTACAGTTAATAAATTTATAAAATTAAAACTAATTACCACACGTTCAAACTTCACACAATTAACAGGTCTGAACTGAACTAAATAATGTGGTTAGTTAGATTGGATTTTTAGAACTAAATGGATCAGTGTTAGGCCGACTACTTTTCAATCCACCCTCGTACAACAGTAATGTCCGTCCGTGAACAACTTTGAACTCGAGAACGGTAAGAGCTAGAGATTCAGTGTAAACGCCAATCGACTTACATACACAATACGAAGTCGATAACCCCCCCAAAATGAACTTGACCTTTGACCTCTGATCTCAAGCTCAAGGTCAAAACGAGGTCAAATCGAGAACGGTAATAGTTAGAGACTAAAGACCAGCTGCAATCAACTCAGCATGGTCAAAGACCTCTAAAATGATGTTGGACTTCATGTCATATGAATTTTTTTAGATTTAATGAAAAACCTTTCGAAAACTCTAAAATATATGGCAAATTTTTGCCCTATTTTTAACTTGTTTTCACATCGAAAGCTACTACTTCCCAAGTTGTCACATTCCGACAATTATTTGGTCGCATTTCGGTAATTTGAAGTCGGTTGTGTAAATTTTTGACGTGTATTTTATTTTGTTTGTTACCTCGGAACTTTCGACTGGGTGAACTGATTTTGACGATTATTTTTTTATTTCAAAGATGTCTCGTGTGGTGAAGTTTTAATTTGGTCCAGTTCCGACAAGTTGAGGTATTATGACGACTTCAACTTTTGGATATGTGTAAGAATAGAATCTCAAATCAAATCAAAATCAAAATACCTTTTTTCATATAGGTCACAAAGTAACACTTATGAACGTCAAAAAAGAAAATGCTTCTACATTTACATTTACCGCCAGATTCGCAAGGCAATAGGTAGAGCCTGTGAGGAAAGAACCTGGCAAGAAAAACTCACGGCCACTCTTTTTATTCGCCAGTAAATACAATGATTCTGTTACAACAATAAAAAGAGGGCAAGGGCAGTACGTGACCATGTGTGGACCAAGTGAACTTACAAATTATGGATAAAGAAAAAGAAAATAAAGAAAGTCAAATACTAGTTAAAGATGCCACATAATCTCAAAGTACCCATACCTAACAATATCATAATAATAATAATTTAACAATAATAAGTGAGTTTCAGCAATAAAACAACATTTCAAACAGAAGTAGCCCCTATGTAGCTCGAGTGATGAGCAAGCAACTCATTGCCATTTCTCTGTATCGTTTAGATAATCCTTAATAGTATAATGCCTTTTTTAGGAGGTGTCTTAACAGCCACTTTGAATTTAAAATCTTTACTAGATGCCCTGTTCTGGTGGTGAAAACTGCATGGTAATCAAGTTGGTAAATTTTGTGTTTAGAGAGAAAAAAGTAAAAACACATACCTTTACACATAAATTCCTTGGAGCAAACTTCACATCGGAACTGCTTGGTAGCATTTGCTTTGTTGTGTGAACGTTCGTGGAATAAAAGGTTGCCTTTTAGAGGGAATGATTTACCGCACTCGCCACATGTGTGTGGTCTCTCACTGCAACTGTGCGACCTGGGAATCAAATGAGATAGTGTTGTATGACAACATGTACCAATCCTGGCTATAGATATAATT
Organism: Nudaria mundana; assembly: GCA_963556515.1. Classification (NCBI taxonomy): domain Eukaryota; kingdom Metazoa; phylum Arthropoda; class Insecta; order Lepidoptera; family Erebidae; genus Nudaria; species Nudaria mundana. The sequence goes on from OY748294.1 coordinate 7,859,150, forward strand.
AACTCCGAGACCGCGGCCGCTCCCATGTCCATTGCTGCGGATGTCTCTGGTGACCCCAAAAGGTATTTGCAGTAACGCCCGGCGGACTTTGGCCACCTGGGTGGCCTCTTCCGGGTTTGGTCGGAATAAAAAAATCCCGCGTCGTTGAGGTTGGGTTTTATCCTGCCTCTGTAAGGACGACGGGTAGTTATCGCCGGCGCCCTGGCCGCTGACTGCGGAACTCAGCGAGGACAATATATTGACTATCGAAATACCGTAACTCGGTAAACTGTAATTATTATCATTACTCAAAGTCGCTGTCCTCGTCGCCATCGTCGGGTCATAGACAAGCGTGTGGGTTGTCTATTGTCGTCATTCAAAAACTTTCTTGATACATGCGACATTTTTATTTGTTAGTTACTCACGTTTTGGTATTACTCCATACGATTTCTACTATTTTTAACAGACTTGAAAAAAGGATTGAAGGATTCTCAATTCAATTGGTCCCATTGAGGTAATTTGAAGTCCGTTTTTTTGTGCAAAAATTATTTTATAGTAGGTATATTGGCGCAAAGTAGGCACAAACCTCATATGAGCGACGAGATGCTCTTTCCTAGTGAAGTGTTTGGCGCAAACTTTGCAGGTGTGCGCCGTGTCGCCCGTGTGCTGCTTCATGTGGTTCGTCAGGTGCTCCTTGCGGGTGAACGTCTTCTGGCAGAACTCGCAGCGGTGGGGGGACTCGCCCGTGTGAATTCTGTTACACAATTATGATTATTATGCATGTTCATAAATCAATTATTTCAGAAGATAAGGTCGACGTTGCGTGATTTGTGATTCAGTACCGCAGTGTTCAACATTTGATACAATTATTATTGATTATTCTTTTAACGGACTATTCCAATGAATCATCGTTGTCTAGTACAGACGATAGCTATTGGAATCGGGAATCGAAATGTTTTATATAATTTAAGTACAAGTACAAAGGGCGTAAAATGATCTCTAACATGTATACCCAAGGTTATCTATGTTCTACCATATCTACGGAAGTATTAGTTTAGAAGTGGCCTATGAATAAAGTGGTAAGTTATTACCTGACATGATTAGTTAAGTGTTCTTTTCTCGAGAACGTCTTAGTACAGAAGGGACACTTGTGCGGCGTCTCCCCTGTATGTAGGTTTATGTGATTCGTCAAGTGTTCCTTGCGAGAGAAGGATTTAGCGCAGAACGTGCACTTGAATGGAGTTTCTCCTGTGTGTTGCCTGTAAAGAAAATAATACAATGTAATGTGAAGGTGATGGGACTAACGGTAGTGGAAGGTACCACCAAGGCATCCTGATGAATGATATTTTGATTAAATGGTAAACGCTGAAATGAATTAAATATATTGCAACATTGAGAGTTATTTAACTTATCATGGGTCTGATAAGGTCGATTCACACATATCAGTGACGGCTCAGTTTAGTCTGTTACAGGTTTTCTAGCTGTTCTTAGTATTATTCTCCTATTATATATCCTCAATATTATATGAAACTCGAAGTAAACTACTCAAATTTAGTGCCCAAAAGAAAAGACATGGTTTATTAGCTATTTTAAATTTATAATATAATTGGCTATTAAATAATAGTATAAAATATGAGGTAGAGTAGATGTTAAATTTCAGGCCTGTTGAATTGCTTTATGTCTCTACGATTCGACATGATGTGGGCTACGGGCACCGTTTACTTCGAAGGAATCTTGGTCACTGGAGTCCATCGGGAATATAGAATGGCTCCGTTTCTAATGACGAGGCGTAGCATCAAACCAGTATAATATTATTTTATCTGTATCGTGGGTAATGAATTACATAGTAACGCTATAACACTGATCTACATACATTGACACGTAACAGTTATCATGCAAAGCATACGTACCGCACATGGTTGACAAGGTGCTCCTTCCTGGTGAAGCTCTTGTTGCAGTAGGTGCAGGCGTGCGGCGTGACGCCCGTGTGCTGTCGGATGTGGTTGTTGAGATGTTCCTTGCGAGCGAACGCGCGCGGACAGTACGTACACTTGTGTGGCGTTTCCCCCGTGTGCTGTCTGCGCAACAAAGTACATTCCGATTTTTGAAGTTAAACTTCTTACGCACGCTTTACTTTAGTAAGTAAGCTGTCAATGCGTGACGAGAGCGTTACGAACAGTGTGATCGGACGAGGCGGACGGAAGTTGAGAGGGAGATATAAGTTGAGATGTTACGTTTCGTATATTACTGTAGGGGCAAGAGAGAGGTGCAAGCACACATTTTCTTTTTCTCAAGAAGTTTTACTTCAGTAGTGAAGACTAAAACACTTTTTTTTATTGAGGCTTTGTGCACCCTGTCATGACAGCCTCATAGTTTCACGCATCATTATTACATCGCCAATTACGTACATAGTGTCCACGATGTTTAAAGGATATGATATATAATCTATACTATTTTCGGGCTCTGGGATGGGGGAACGGACAAAATGCAGTTCAGCTCCGCTTTATGTTCCGATTGCATAACACAACCATTGCCACAAGTACACTTGCACTACGCAAAGGTAACAGGGATTCCCTGGTATGCTAGTACTTTATCTAAATACTATAGGACTGCTAGGTTGTGTTATAAAAATTACCATGACTTGCCAATCATAAAGTTAAACGATTCATTCTTGATCTTGTGGAAAATAGATTGTTGTGAGAATTTCTAAAAAGAACCACCGTAACAGTTGTTAAAGTTGTAATGGACCTTATGTTTACCTTGTTATCACTACCGGACTCTATAAATATCTGAATAATATGAACAGGACAATAAGCTTATAGTATGCCTGGATGAATATTTATCTGGGACTACTAAACGTAGTCTTTGCTTAGAGATACGAAATGATTTAATGGAAATTTATAAATGTAAATTAACATTACAAAGCAATGGCAGAATGAATGATGTAAAAAATAATACGTTTATTACATAATATTTTATCTATTATATATAAACTTGCTCCTCTAAAATATTTTTAGAGAACTTATTAGTATATTTAAGTGTGCTTGACTATTTTCTATAATAATTTTGAGTAATGTAACAAGAAATTTTGTGAGAATAATATCAATTATTGAATTGGAAAAATATTTTTTAACTATAGATTCTGCAACCTAATCGGAATGCACAATGCTGTGCTACATAGTTCAATGGAAAACTCACACAAGTGTCGTTTGAGATTACGGTGCAAAGGAAACCAAAAATTGGTTCAAAACTGATAGACCTTACCTTTGATAGATGTTAGTTTTAATTGCCAGCACACTTGGCTGACATCAGGGCATTATATTAGACTAGTACTATATTTTGAAGATTTCAACGGACAATTTTCTCAAATAATTTTACATTATGAATCACAATAAATATAGACTTGGGCTCCAACCTGCGACTGTTACCCATCATTTTCATCAAATAGGTTTGGACTGTTTTCATAAACAGTACGTCTAAGTCGAATTTTCTTTAGAAAGGTCGAAAAGTTTCAGTTCTATATCTAAGTCAAAACTCTTTTGAGCTCCAAAACTTTTTATAATACCCTGCTGTTTGTCCATATGTGCTAGACTTATGTATGCTAATTTCATGCATATTAAAAAGAGACATGCTTCTAGATTCGATTGGGGTTTATCTACAACAGACAGACTACTGTGACAACATTGACAGGGGATTGTAGCACAGCATTGGTATCATTCTATACATCTAAACGTTTACATCAACCTGTTATTGAGATTGAAATATCAAATGTGTTCATACTACTAAGTCACACACTTTAATATCTGAATAGTTTTTTTTTTTTTTTTTGTATTTATTGAAACCGAAAATCTGGTTGACATTTCATAAAGCAATCTCAACGGATCCACGCACCAACAGTTCGCCTACAGTCTCAGATAGTTCAAACATCGTTGGGTACGTACGTTAGTTGATAAGGTTGAAATCGAACAAAAAGACCGTCTAAAGATCTGAGCCTACAGGCGACCTATCAGTGTATGGGCTGCTTAAGAAATGTATTTACCTGATATGATTGGTAAGGTGTTCTTTTCTAGTGAAGGATTTGGCACAGAATGTGCATCGATGTGGGGATTCCCCGGTGTGTTGTCGCACGTGATTCGTTAGATGCTCCTTGCGAGTAAACGACTTTGTACAGTACGAACATTTGTGTGGGGATTCACCTGTATGCTGGCGTACGTGGTTTACTGTAATAAGATAATACGGATAAAAAAGTGTGTGTGTCAGCTCCGACGCACGACTGGAGTTTACTCCTTAAGTACAAGTATCTAACCATAACAAATTAGCAAGTTGCGCACTAGAGGTGCGCACCAAAAACGTGACACGATTTTTGTTACTTGTTACTAGGTTTTACCCCTCGGATTTTTCTCATACCGGGCGCCTTATATATGAAAATCGATTCTTAAGGACTAAACTCCAAAAATACAATGAATTATTGTGAAAATATTCTAGTACAAGAAAATGTCTGTAAACGAAATACTATGACAACATACACTCAATAAAAGTTTAACTTTAAGAGTTTCAAACTCCTGAGAAACAAAAACCTGATTCTAACCAAAATTTAGGTTATTCTTTAAGAATGCTACATTTTATTTTATGTATGTTATTTTAAGTTCAGTCGCGTAGCAGAAAGAATTTTTGTCATTGGTCACCGTCACTCTCGCACAATTCGTATTTCATCTCGCTTACACAGGAGCGCCAAAGCGAGACAGCAATATAATTGCGCGCGAGTGACGGGTCATTGTACGAAATTCTTCCTAGTCCGCGACCGCAGTTTAGTATAAAAATATTGAAATAACTACCTAGATGGTCCTTCCTGGTGAAGGCTTTAGGGCAGTATCCACACTGGAAGGGTGTTTCTCCAGTGTGTTGTCTAACGTGATTCACAAGATGTTCGCGTCGCGTGAACGATTTGCTGCAGAAAGTACATCTGTGTGGTGACTCGCCGGTGTGTTGACGTACGTGGTTTAGTAGATGCTCTTTACGAGTGAATGTCTTCGAGCAGAAATCACAACGGTGAGGGGTTTCACCTGCAAAATATAAAAAAGACCTTATAGTGAAGTTTTAAAAGTACAGAAAAAAATTTTGACCACATAAATGTCAAATTTCCCCCTTTTAAGACACAACTCGACGACAAAAAGAGTTATGTGGACGTATTTTTGAGGTATAATTTATACTTTTTTTTTGGAACCCTTACAAATACATTTTGAAACAACTTGCTTGTACTCTTATTCCACTGCATAACTTTGGTTTAAAGACTTGGTCAAAGTTATTTGGTCTTCTGCCAATTTCAGTAGCTACCTAGCTAGCCTAGCTATATACACAATCTTAGCTCTAGTTATTTTGTGTCTTATTGAATAATTAATAACAAATCATGATGAAAAAAAGCAGAATTACAGATTGATTGAAGTAATTGGTCATCGAAATCTCCAAGCCTGACAATGACTAATTCTAACAAGGGCATTACATAGCTGCCAATACACTAAACTATGGTATACTATACTGACCCGTATGCCACAATATGTGATTGGTGAAGTGTTCCTTTCTCGTAAATGATTTGCCACACAGTTCACATCGGAACGGAGTATCGTTTGTGTGAGACCTCATATGATTCACTAAATGCTCCTTTCTAGTATACTTCTTGCCGCATATTTGACAATGGTGTGGCGTTTCACCTATATGTGGGGAGCAGAAAATAAAAAATGTTAACATTCAATGATGCAACTATATTGTTCGAAACGTTTAGTTTGTCTTGTTTCTAATGAAAATGATTGTATCTCCCAGTTTTCAACAAGATGTTAGTAATTAATATTAGTAAAAAGGACGAAACCATTGGGAGATTTGTATTAGTCAAAATTTTATGTGATACAATTAATGTTAAATAATTAGATTGATAGTTGAATCATTCAATTGTAATTTCTAATTTCTGCACCCCTGGAAACTAGCCATGGTAATAGTGCAGGCTTGGAAATTCCGTTTTAACTTAGAAGAAAATTAAATTACAAACTAAAAATTCCGAAAATAACAACAAAATGAGGACATGATTAAAATATAATGAGGCGCAATAACAAGAATAACATTCCATACAAATACATTAAATAACAGTGACGAAAACATGCTTCGACCATTTCAAAGAATCAATTTCGTTTATTCAGTTTAGACACATAAAGAGCATGTTATGTATGTCAATATTTAACAATTTTATGTCAACCAATGTTATAAAAATACTAAATTTTTAATAAGATTTAATAGTGATATCATGTAAACGTTAATGACGGTCTGATCTGAAACTGTTTTAACAAGATGTTTCAGATGATCGTATAATGAATATGTAGGACAAATGTATTACCAATTTTCACTCATGCACATAACAATAAACCCAAACAAAATTAATAATCAACAATTCAAAAAAATTTAATTAATTTAAGGTTATACATACTTAGATCTTACAATATGCACACATAATATATTCAATAAAGTGCATACCATTAGTTTAGATCTTCTGTCGTCCAACAAGTTGCACAACCGAAAAAAGTTCTTTCTTGGTTTGGAATAACAAGTCGCGCTTCGTGTTGGCGCGTTGTGGTGTAACGTTACCGAACATGTTGAGCGTCACGTGTCGCGCGCCAAATGTTGCCCATTGGATCACCTAAGTACTAAGCTAATAAATAATGCCAACGCACCTGTATGCCACATAACGTGGTTCATGAAGTGCTCTTTTCTAGTGAAGCTCTTCTTACAAATGTCGCATCGGTGAGGCGTCTCTCCCGTGTGCTTACGGACGTGGTTTACCATGTGCTCCTTGCGGGTGAACGTTTTTGCGCAGAACTCGCATCTGATTTAGGATGATATAATTAAATTTTAGTTCCTAAAGGAGTTTGTTTGTATATTGGGCACGTTTTTTTTAAATGAATACTATAGTATATTCTAAATAGATTGAGATAAAAGGTCATTGACACAGAACAAATTGTCGCTAGATAAACGGTTCCGTTCATCTACTTTGTGCCGGGGCGGGATTTAATTTCGGTATCAATGACCTCTTATTTCAATCTATTTGGAATAGACTATATAGCAATATTTACATTGATAATAAATATGTAGATTAGTTTTTTTTTTTTACTTTTAAATGACAGTTTTCTTACACACAGTTGACATCAAGCATAATTATTATTATACATATTGCAAATTTTACGCATGGCAGTGTCGACTTATTCAACCAGTGATATCATGTAACCAAATAAACACTTTTTATTGCGATATAATTGTTTTTCGACAGTCCACGCTGACTGTGCTAGCCGTGCTAGTCATGCTACTACATCTCTTTCATTCAATAGTTATTTCGTACCTGTACGGTGTCTCGCCAGTATGACTTCTAACGTGATTATCCAAGTGTTCCTTACGTGAGAATGTTTTATGGCAAGTCGTGCAGACATATGGTTTATCCTGAGCCATTCTCTTAGCGTGCCTTTCGTTAGGGTCACCCGCTGTAATTAACGTAAATAATCGTGTTTTAAAAATAAACTTTTTTTAAAGAATAACAGCATAAAATCGCATGTTAGTGTGGCAGCCGAAAGCAAAACGCTTGACCAAATGCTTAGCCACATGGTTATGAACACTTCATAACTAAACATGTTAAAAATATGGCAAAAATTTGCCATTATTTTAGATTTTCGAATTTTTTTCATAAAATCTAAAAAAATGTCACATGACATGAAGTTCAACATCATTTTAGAGGTCTTTGACCATGCGGAGTTGATTGCAGCTGGTCTTGAGTCTCTATTACCGTTCTCGATTTGACCTCGTTTTGACCTTGACTTTGAGATCAGAGGTCAAAGGTCAAGTTCATTTTAGAGGTCTTTGACCATGCTGATTTGATTGCAGCTGGTCTTGAGTCTCTAAATATTACCGTTCTCGATTTGACATCGTTTTAACCTTGACCTTGAGATCAGAGGTCAAATGTCAAGTTCATTTTGGGGGGTTTTCGACTATGCTAAGTCGATTGGCGTTTACACTGAGTCTAGCTCTTACCGTTCTCGAGTTCAAAGTTGTTCACGGACGGACATTACCTTTTTATAAGAGATTTTCGTTTCGAAAACTCTAAAACATTGATCTGCTTCAAATTACCATATACTCGGGAAACAGTAGCTTTCAATAAAAATAATCTAAATTGGTTCACCCATTGGGATTTGAAGTCTGTTGAAAATAAATGATTCTACATTTAAAATATAAGGTAGGTAACTCACCAAGATGACATTTCCCGTGTCTGGATAGTTCGACGGGATTTGCGAAGGCGGAACCACAAACTTGACATGTGAACGGCTTGCTTTCACCGTGGTAACGTCTGTAAATAATAAGTTATTATTATATTGTTCTTGTTATATATTTAACTGTATCGGTTGCAGTAAAGTTGATGCGAACGGTAACATTGGCTAGATATAGCCGCCAATCGTGTGGTTTGCGGGAAATCTATTCCATTTGAATATAAAAACGGTTATCAATCAGATGTACTTGATAAATTACGAATTATTGTGTTGCGACAGTTTTGTTATAGAGGTATGTTTAATGAATTTACCTGTGAACAATGAGTTGGTATCGGAATTGGAATATTTTGCCACAAATATCACACGCGTGGTGACCGGGAGACGTGTCTGCTTCAGACATCGGTGCACTTGTACCTGCCTCTACTTCCACTTCACTTATAACCTAGAAAAAAGGTTTTTATTCTTTAGCCTTTATTCGAGTGCACGGACTGCTGAGATTCTGTTTAGTGATATACTCGAATTCACGTAAGAAGAACGCTGGGTGAGTGTAGGGGTGATTTGCGCATCGGTAATCTCCCTCTTACTTGTGATTGATTTTGGTTAAAATAACAGAGTTGTTATGAATTTTGTATAGTGCTCGGTAACGTGGTAACAGTCAGGCTTGCTGGCTATTACTTGGAACCAACTTGGCGTGATTATTGTTTGTGCTAAGAGGCATCGGTAAGTGCCCGAAAACGACAATAGGATCATCAACACTGGGACCATCAACTGGCGAAATGTAGGCGTAATGAACGACTTTTTGGTAATAGACGTAATTTTTTGTGTATGCTTTGGATTATAGAAACAGGACAATACAAAGTGGGTGGACTTCAAAGGTATATATTTGTACTGCCTTGGTGGCGCAGTGGTATGAGTATGAGACTGCCGGTCCTGAGGTCCCAGGTTCAATTCCGGGTCGAATCAAATTATTTGTGTGATCCACAAATGTTTGTTTCGGAGTATGGGTGTTTTCTATGTATAATATGTAAGTATTTAGAAATATATAAGTATGTTTATCGGTTGTCTAGACCCCATAGCACAAGCTTATATCAGCTTAATTTGGGCTAGATGACACTGCGTGAGAATGTCCAAAAATATTTATTTATTTATTTTATTTATTATCAAAGGCTGAGCTGATACATCATTATTGTAATTAGATATACTTGATGAAGATAAAATATTGTTGAAAACTATAATTTCTGTATTCTGAAGAAACTATCTTTATTCTCTCTGCATAAAACATCACAGACTTAACATTTTAACTCTTAACTCTCCTCTCAGGCCTGCTGGAAAAGATTGCTCTTGTACTATGGTCACTGTATTCATTTGTACTTGTTTCTTGTTCTTTGTGTGTATGTACAAAAATTATAAATAAAATAAAAAAACAATTAATGACACAAACCTTGGCCTGTGGTTGTCCTTCTGTATTTAATTTTCCAAACACTTCGTGGTAAGCTAACAGCTGCGACAGATCTTCTACATTGACTTTATACATAGCGTGGAGGTCGTGCTCTGAAGCGCCGGCCGATATCTTGACTACTGCGCCGTCCATTCCTATTGTACCAACATTCTGTTGCGGAAAGGGAATTATACCTATTATTTATTGCATAGTTAAACTTCTTTTTGTTGTTGTTGTAATTCTTAGAATGTGGTTTACGTTAAAAGCGATGTAAGGGGCAATCGAATCCGCCGGGCGCTACTGGAAATACCTTCTGGTTTCAACAGAGACGCCCGCAGCCATAGACATGGGAGCGGCCGCGGTCTCGCAATTCGGTCATAAAAAAAGGGGCAATCGAAGAACAAGATAAATTAAAAGTTTAGTAAATAGTTCGAAGTCGAAGCCGATTGTAGTCGATCACGGCTCGAAATTCTCCATTACTTTAAATGTGTCATTAACATAAGGTAATATATCATTTTGTGATGTGAACGACCCACGCGATGCCGTTCATATAAAAATTACAAAAAAATATGGGTGTTGTACTTTCGGTAAGTATAAATCAGACATTATGAATACTTAAATCAAAGTGCTGATGATAATATTAGAAACAAAGAAGGTATATTTTCATATACACTAGGTTATCATTGATACCGTGACACAGTGGGGTAATACATAATGCAACCTGTAACGTAAACCCGGGTTAATAAAGAAAAATGGTCTCACCTTTAAATCTAACCCTTTGATATCCTTAATTTCAGCTGGTATTGCAAACTGTGCAGTTTCCATTTCAGCATTGTTTTTCTCATCCTTGACTATGAGTGTTTCATTAGCACTGGCTTCTATAGACGTGGTGCCGTCAGGGTTGTGTGTCACGAGAATGTTGGCCGGCTCGCCAGTAGCTTGTTCTATGCGAACCACGCTGTCTATCACCTGGTCGGTAATGTGTGACTAGTTTAGTCACCAACACTAATTAATTAAGGAGCAGATGAACGTTCTTTACTATTAAATGTCAAATAATACCCTACTGGTTACGCAAGTGTAACGTGATAGAGTTAGAAGAATTAAAGCATCGAAACGTGTATTGTATTTAATTTTTTATGTGAAGTTTACCGACTCAGTAGCAGTTTACCAGATTTTGTATAAAAACAGATCAATATGATAAATAACAATATGAACATATTGCATTTGAGCACCAACATAATCCTACTAATATTATAAAAGCGAAAGTTTGTGAGTATGTATGTATGGATGGATGGATGTTTGTTACTCTTTCACGTAAAAACTACCGAATGGATTTTAATGAAACTTTACAATAATATAGCTGATACATCAGAATAACACATAGGCTACAATTTATAAAGATATTGTGTGAATTTTTTCCCGGTCCCGTCGCGCCGTGTCATAACACGGCGCGACGGGACCGGGAAAAAATCCAAATTACCACGCGGACGAAGTCGCGGGCGACCACTAGTTAGATATAAATTGGACAAAACACTTTTCACTTTTCTACTTAATTTATTTTATACTTTATTTTTTATTTAGACTTTATTTTCACCAAATTTCACTAAACAGTGCTTAGTGAACAAGTGTTTTTATCTTAATCAATCGACAGTTTCAAATAAATAGTCTTTCTTAGTATTAGAAAGTTTCTAATACTAAGAAAGACTGTGGTTAACATACTTGCTGTTAAATTGAGTCTGGTAAACTGGTACTGAGCCTTTTTATCAAAAATAACAAAGGTCTATATTTCACAAGTTTTAAGAAGGATAGCTAATGTAGATAACTTCTGGTTGTCTTGATGGTAGTTCCAGAAGTATTATTAAAAAAAATGTAAAAAATATATTAATAATACCTGTTGGCCAACAATCTGCTGCAACTGATGTACCGTGAGGGCATGCTCCGTGGGCATTTTAATAGCTTCATGTAATTCTTCTTTGTCGACCAGCTTACTTCCCGCAGGCTCCACCACAGTAACAATCCCATCTTCACTTACAGTCAACTGTATCTGTGGACACTATTATAAATTAAAATCTACTACTACGAAACCTTGTATTAATTAAGAATCAAAATGAAGTATAATTATTATACTAAATGCATAGACGTAAAGAGATATAACTTATTGTGTACAATTTAAATTCACATATAAAAAATACAAAAATATGGTAAATTTATTTATCTTGACAAATTAATATTGGTAATTACTCGTAACATGCAAAATAATGGGGTAAATGTTTTTTTTCTTATTCTTTTTCGAGCAACTGCAACTGAATTTTTCATGTTAGACAGACCCCTCCAGTGATGAGCTGTCTTTGTTAGTTACTTAGTTACATTTTGTCCCATGTGTGGCTTTTTTTAGCCTTCTTGTTGTCAGAGGGTCCTTTAGTGACAATGCCAACACATTGATATGTGACAGTATCTTTTCTCTGTAGGATTTACAGCTACGTTCTATTTCCTCCTTTATGGTAGGCATTTCCAGGTATTTGTGCAACTCGTCAGTTTTGGTGAACCAAGGTGCATTGACTACTAAGCATTGTTTTGAAATCTCTGAAGGATTTCCAAATTACTATTTTTAGCTGTGCCCCATAACTGGATGCCATAAGTCCACACTGGTTTTAGTACTGCTTTGTAGATAAGCAGTTTATTGTTTACCGACAGCTTCGAGTTCTTTCCCAGAAGCCAGTGTAATGATCTTAATTTATGATTGAGTTCATCTTTTTTCTTTTAAATATGGTCACGCTATGTTTGTTTGCGATCCAAGTGGAAGCCTAGGTATTTCACGACATCAATGTGAGGGAGTAATTGATCACCAAATGAGACGGATGGACAATCTTGGCGTCTAAGTGTGAATGTTATCTGTTTCGACTTTAGAACACTAGTCTTGATTCGCCAGTTTTCCATCCATGTAAATAATTTATCCATGTGCCTTTGCAAATTTCGCGATGCTTCTTCAGGTTCTGTATGGGATGTTAGGACTGCTGTGCCATCGGCAAATGTAGCTGTCATCACATTTTCTGTTTCCGGTACATCAGCGGTATAAATCAGATAGAGGATAGATAGATAAATTAGATAGGCCCAATGACTGATCCTTGAGGGACTCCAGCTATAGCAGCTGGAGTCCCTCAAGGTTCAGTCATTGGGCATCATAGAGAGGAGACATTTCGTTGTTTATCTTAACAAAAAACATTCTGCTCTCCAAATGCGATCGGCATATAGTGTATATGTTATGTGGTAAGGTATTTTTCAGATTAATTAGGAGCATAATGGGGTAAATGGAAAAAGAAAGGTCTATAATATACAGGGTGAAAATGTCTTTTGTTAAAGACAAGCTCTTTCCTTTAGTTGTGTCATTACCACCCCCAGAATAAGATCCTTAATAGCAACACTCTTGTATGGTGTAATAATATAGGGCGTTTTTTTTTTTAATTAAATGTTTTCGATTCCCAGCTAGGATTATTGGTTTTCCAAAAATCTAATGATGAGGTTTTAAGTTTCACCAAAATCGGGCTCGTGACTCCTTTGAGCATTTTTCGCTATTCCTTATAGTTTTGGATTTGGCCATCGTCTACTGATATGTTTCCAAAAGTTGCAGGCTCCAAATTTGAAAGAATTAGGTAGTGCTGTTGCAGGATTTTGAAGCATAAAATAGTGAATACTCAGCTTAATACATAACAACAATACAGACTGATGAATGACATACTGGTATACCATGCACATTGCACATGTAAAAAGCCTACATAAACAAAGAAATCCTCTTACCTCGCTGACCTGTTGCATGATGATAATGCAAAGCAGCGTGAAGTTAATGATAATTTATTATACATGTGCACAATGTACAAGAAAGCTAACAAATGAGTGTTCGGCTATAACGCATATTGTGTTTAGATGAGTGTGCCATTTTGTAGATCACTATTGAGGCTTGCTTACAGAATACATCTATATCCCAAACATTATGATTTGCAATGGAATATGGATGTCTACAGCTTTTACGATATGTATTTACATAAAAATTTATATTGATTTTTGTATCCGTTAGTTGTAATATGATAAGCTATGCTGAGTTTGAGACTAGATGGAGTTGTGTGCTAATGATTAATCATTTTATAGTGGAGTGATAATTGATATGACAGGCTTTCGTGTTGTTAAAAGAGAAAAAAAAAAAAAGTTTGCAAGAAGTGCAGTGAACTTAAAATTGCAGACTTGCGGAGATCAGCCCGTGACTACAAGGACTACAGGGTTTATCTCCGGTGAAAGTGGTATCTCAAAATGAGACCAACTTATGTTTGACAAATTACATGCTAAAACCTTCCTCAAGAACCACCATAGGTGAAAACCGCATCAAAATCCATTCGGTAGTTTTAAAGATCTAAACATACCTAGGGACAGACAGACAGCGGAAGCGACTTTGTTTTATACTATGTTATGATGATTACACAATTACTCGGAAAAATAATATTCTTCAACTGCTAGACACTTTCCACTGGCCATAACTTCTACTAAAAAAGCGTCTGTACGTCTTTAAAGCTACAAAAGATAATGGGGATAATTTTAATTTCTAGGAGTTACTCATAATGTATAATTATTCAGCTAGACCCAGTTGGTCTTCGGCCAAACAAAGTATGTCTGGCGGGCTTTGACCATTACTCTGACCAATAGTCTCATTAGTGTATTTATAAACCTGAGTATTGAAATTATGATGGTAGTCATCATAATTTCAATACTTTGCTAACCACATATTTATTAGGTACCCTATTTGAAGATAAATTTCAAACTTAATCAGTTATCCAGTAATAATGTGAAATAATAATGTACCTGTTGGTTGCTATGCTCAGGCCGCCCCATAAGCTGTTGTTGTAACAGATGCTGTTGTGAATGGTGTCCCTAGAGAAATATATTTATGAAATTATTTTATAAACATACATCAAAATGAATTATCATGCACCTATAACTTCATAGATGGATCAATTTGAATATTTATCTGTGGACTGCTCACCGAAATAAAAACTCTGATGAGATGATAAAGCAAGAAAATTCTTATTAGTTTTAAGTCTTAGTCATACAGCAATGGCGGGTACCTACTGTGTCATGCCAGTATTGATTGTAATAATAAATTATCTCTCATATGAATCATTTAAAATAACTAATTACCATGCACCACACACATCGTAGACAAACTAAGGCCATATAATAAATTAAATCTAATAAAGTATATGTATGATTTTAATGATTTAATGAGTGATTAATGTATCACTATGAACTAATATTTTTATTTAAGATAATCAAGGTATCATTTATTATTACTCCAAAATAAAGGATGCATTATAATTTAAGACTTATAAAATGCCATTAATTATCATCATGCGTGTAGAACTTCAATGATTAGGCTACCGTTATCAAGCCACCAACTAATTATAAATAACTACACAACAGCGATGTACGGTTGGCATTCCATTCCTGCTAGTAAACGGAGTGTGTTACCACGTAATTTACCATATCAATGTTATGGTGTTGTACAAATTCGACCCGATTAGTGGGTACCTGCTGATGGGTGGGCTGGCCTGTGTTAACTGACACCTGGCCATTGTTGGACACCTGTGCTTGAGCCACTGTCAGTTCTGCTTGCTGACTGTGGGCCACAAGGGCTTCTGGAATTAATGTGATAATGTAATAACTAATGGTTGCCCTGTGGTTGCACAGTAGACCTCACGAACATTAAAATTATTTTTTTGGGCTTTTTTCCACCTTTTTCCCCGGTAAAGTTTTAAATCAAGGAGCACTTGTTCAAAATCAAAGTTTTGTGTAGCTGCTTGCCCGGAACACAGACAGACAAAAAGCTTGCCCAGTTTCAAAATGTAGACGCTTCGCTCCTTTCATTCACTCAATCAATTACATCATGAATTGTACTGTCATCTTTGCTTCTAGATCTCATTATTTTCACTGATAACCTTTGTATTTGGGTTTAACTAGATCAATTCTTGTCACTGCTAACATGACCTACCAATGTGATACCAAGGGAGTTGTGCACATTGTTGTTTAACACACTCAATGCTAAGCTTTTAGATGATATTTTTTTTTATTTTTGGTGCTTGTGTATTGAAAAGATAGACAAGTGTTTGTTGTGTGTATTGCAAAAGATATACATGGTGCTGAGCGTGTTAATCAACTTTATTCTATATTTACCATGTGTTTGGCCGGACTGTGTGATGAGTTGGGATACTGGTATCTGCTGGCCACCTGCAGCTGATACTGTAACTTGAGATTGTCCAGCATGATGGCCAAGTATAATATTTGGATCCCCATTAAGAACTTGACCAAGATCCTAGAATGATAAATTTTACCAATATTAAGACATAAATGATGTTTTAAAAAAAAAAGGTAAAATATTCTTTTTTACAACAAAAACAAGAGACAATAAATATGTTACAGATTCCTTGAAAATAATGTACAAAAAGCAGCCATTGTTAAAGAGCAATCTCTTCCAGGTAACCTTAGGATAGAAAGAATTCTAGGTACACTACACACCCACACTTTGCCAGTAATTTTGTTGGTCCCGTGTAATAGAGGGTAAGCATGTTGCCATTATCAGGCACTATAGAAAATCTATGATCACTCTGTAATTCAAAGCAAATTTCCAAGAGACATAGTTTTGGAAAAAAAATTATTATTAGAGTCAAATATTACAGTCAATACATAATTGCATTGATTGATTAGGCCCGCACATGATTACACATTTAAACTACATCAACTAAAAGAGTACAGTACTATAATGAATTATCAATCAAGGTTACCTGCACAGGCTTTCCATTTTCTATTCTGGCTCCAGCAGGTAAGCCATACACAGACACTTGGGGTATAGGTCCGGGAAATAAATTTGTAAACACCCAATATTTAGCAACACTAGACAAAGCGACGTTAACAGCAGAGTTCACAGAGTTCACTCGTAAATCAGTAGCAGATGTCGTGGCAGGCAAGTTATTTTGTTGCTGTTGCTGAGCGGACTGTACTCTTTGGTTCTGAGCCTGAAACGAACCAAAATTAGTATCCCAAATAGAGAAATAAACACAAAAACTAACAAAACGTCGGCACCTCAGAAGTCCCCGGTGGCTGGCCACCACCCGTGTTCATACTATGGTGTTCTTGATTCATATTTAGTTTATTGTTATCAGCCGATTAACAACTTTTACTAAATTATTTACAAATACACATCATTTTCTAAACTGTAGGTATCGGCATTGTCATAATTTGACTGTCAACGAAATGGAGGCGCGGGGGACGCGACGGGCAGCCATTATGAAACTTAGCACACAAAAACATTTTCTTAAAACAGCAGTCGATTATTGTTTTCAGTTTCACTCACGTAAAATATTACGAGTAAGAAATTGTTTCACAGTTGTAAATCAAGCAAAATCTACATAACATTAGTTAAAATTTGTTTTTTTGATAACACATTCTTTCTCACATCTATGAACGGACAAAAGTTTTGTCACGATTGCTCAGTGGTGCCAACTGCCAACATAAATAAATTGGATAAAGCTTATTTCATACTATAGAATCGGTCAGATGTGAGTTGGGATTTTGGGATTTAGTTATCCGTAAAATAATATCCTAATGAGATAAACAGTTTACACTAGTTACTATAACTAATTTCGATATGAAATAAACAGAAATACAATATTATTCATACGAACCACAAGAACTATGATATTCATTCAATTTAAATATTATGTTCAAATGTTTGCTAACAGATGGCGCTGTAAACAGTGACATCAGACAGACAAAAAGACAATCGATCAATAATTGTATAATTACTGAAACACAGGTTAACAATTACAAAATTATCCAAGATGGACCTATTTTTTACGTATCGCGAGTCTTTGACCATTAGCTGGACATCACACAGGCATTCGATAGAGTCTGGCATGTTCGCTCAATTCCAAACTTCATGCAATGGTCAGTTTTCTAAATGGGCGCCGTGTACCTACTTGGTACTCTGCGATGGTAGAGAAACCTTGAGCTGCTAGCGCAGCGCCGATCAATTGCTTGTATTTACCACGGTTAGTGTTCTGTAGAGCTCTTTAACCTCATCACACCCGCTCCGGGCTTAGGTGCCACTGTCACACTGTGGACAACATTTTCACCAGAACCGAGCGTTAAATATACATAAGTATAGTTCGCAAGGCCCTAAGCTGAGCTTTGAATTTGTGTGAGTGATCACGAAAGGTAGAGTATAAAAGTTGCGTGTAGCTGTGTGTACAACACATATGTGTGTAAAACAGGTCACATAAACGTTCACGTACCTACACTGCACTCACACAAATGCAAAGTTCAGCTTCGCCTCCCGAATATACCAAATTATAACTAAGTACAAAAAAAAAATTACAAAAAAGTTTTTTTTTTTAAAGTTTACTTACATGCATAAGAAGCACGCTGAGAGAGATTTATTTCCGCCCCTGACGGATGGTTATAGGTATATAAAAAAAATGATAATTAAGATAAGATAAGCTCGTAACTCGTAAGCAATCATTCCCACGAGGAGGCTCTCCTAATTAACATCGATGTTAAACCTGTGCTTACATTCTACTTTCCGTTCGATACATTTAGAAGGTAAGTACCACTAGATAGTTGCTCTGAGGAAAGTACCGACTTAGGTGTATTGATTATAGATCGAATATAAACCCAACGCTCGGATCCACCTGCAACAGACTATACCTGGGGATCGTGCGGAGCATGGCCGTAAACGTGGCTCCAACGGCCAGCAACGCGTCTATTTTGAACAGATCGTTGAAGACCTTGGCTGTAAGGATAATAAGGTACTGTGAAGGTGCCTGCACATTCGCATACGACCTCATTGAGTTTATTGTAAATTTGTATTGGCTGGAAGGAATCAGACAATTTAAATATTAAAAAACATTTAAAACGGAATCAAACAAATGAAGACAATGGAAGAAAGAAAATGGAATTCGAGCGAGGGCCGTGGCGGGCACCTCAGCTTCGGTATCGGGGAAACCGAACGCTTTTAATTCCAGTAGATAAGATCCCTAGTACTTATATACGCAACTTTACTCAACGTTACAGTACCGCACGATCTCCCTAGAGGCTGCATGTCTCTTAACCGTGACCTCTCCATGGGACCTGGAAGCGACAGCCCTTGAGTCATTGTTTCAATAGCACAAAGAGGCGCGGGCCCACAGGCCTGCGTCTTGAGAAATCGAGTCACAACGCTCCGAACTCCGCCAGGATCTCATGGAGACATGGATAGTGTCACTTGAGCAACCAAAGTGGGGAACCACCACCATCGTGGCGGTGAGACAGATCATGGAGGAGTGGCTGCAGACGCGACACGGTGGCTCAGTGCGACATCGTGCGACACACATTATTACCGGTCACGGGTATTTCGAGGAGTATCTGTTTCTCATGCATCGTGAGGTTACACCCGCGTGTCAACTTCCGGCGAAGAATTCCACACGTTGGTGGAATGCTCAGCGTGGGCGCGATACCGTCTCGCTGGAGACCATGCTATGAGCCATAGTCTCTAGCGGGAGCCAGTGGAACGTGGCCGATATCTTTTGCGAACAGGTTATACTCGTGAAGGAGGCGAATACGCACAGGACCATCGACCTCCATGATCAGGGCCTGAGCACGACGGACTCTCCTCCGTCCTTACAGAAGCAGGCTAGAAGGGCTGTGTGCTGTTGGGCTTCACGCACGCCTTCACTTCACTCACCGACACGGGATAACACCCGATCCCAAAGATGCGGAGTAAAATCCGACCAACACGCAGCGGCCACACTGGTGGCCAAAGTCCGCCGGGCGGCATTGGAAATTCTTCTAGTGCTAGACGTAAGTGCGACCGTGGCATTGGGCCGCAGAATCAAAAAAAAGGGCAGGTGTGTTACCTATACCACTAAATAAATTGTTGCAGTCCAAGCGTATTGCGACCCAAATTATATCTACATATTCAAAACTTTGGGTGCAGTAAGGTTCATTAGATTAGAGCGATTGTATTAGGAATATACTCGTTTTGTACATTACAATTTTTACTCAAATACTGAAGAGTATTTTATAATAGTTTCATACTTCATTTTTATTTTTTTTTCGTGACAAAAAAAAATTAAAAATGAAGTATGGAACTATATATAGATACCGAAGCTGAGGTGCCCGCCACGGCCCTCGCTCGAATTCCATTTTCTTTCTTCCATTGTCTTCATTTGTTTGATTCCGTTTTAAATGTTTTTTAATATTTAAATTGTCTGATTCCTTCCAGCCAATACAAATTTACAATAAACTCAATGAGGTCGTATGCGAATGTGCAGGCACCTTCACAGTACCTTATTATCCTTACAGCCAAGGTCTTCAACGATCTGTTCAAAATAGACGCGTTGCTGGCCGTTGGAGCCACGTTTACGGCCATGCTCCGCACGATCCCCAGGTATAGTCTGTTGCAGGTGGATCCGAGCGTTGGGTTTATATTCGATCTATAATCAATACACCTAAGTCGGTACTTTCCTCAGAGCAACTATCTAGTGGTACTTACCTTCTAAATGTATCGAACGGAAAGTAGAATGTAAGCACAGGTTTAACATCGATGTTAATTAGGAGAGCCTCCTCGTGGGAATGATTGCTTACGAGTTACGAGCTTATCTTATCTTAATTATCATTTTTTTTATATACCTATAACCATCCGTCAGGGGCGGAAATAAATCTCTCTCAGCGTGCTTCTTATGCATGTAAGTAAACTTTAAAAAAAAAAACTTTTTTGTAATTTTTTTTTTGTACTTAGTTATAATTTGGTATATTCGGGAGGCGAAGCTGAACTTTGCATTTGTGTGAGTGCAGTGTAGGTACGTGAACGTTTATGTGACCTGTTTTACACACATATGTGTTGTACACACAGCTACACGCAACTTTTATACTCTACCTTTCGTGATCACTCACACAAATTCAAAGCTCAGCATAGGGCCTTGCGAACTATACTTATGTATATTTAACGCTCGGTTCTGGTGAAAATGTTGTCCACAGTGTGACAGTGGCACCTAAGCCCGGAGCGGGTGTGATGAGGTTAAAGAGCTCTACAGAACACTAACCGTGGTAAATACAAGCAATTGATCGGCGCTGCGCTAGCAGCTCAAGGTTTCTCTACCATCGCAGAGTACCAAGTAGGTACACGGCGCCCATTTAGAAAACTGACCATTGCATGAAGTTTGGAATTGAGCGAACATGCCAGACTCTATCGAATGCCTGTGTGATGTCCAGCTAATGGTCAAAGACTCGCGATGCCTCTCTGTAGCCTCGCCGCAGAGACCTCTGGCGCCAACCTGTAAACACGTCTCAAGTGCTTGTCGCAAGATTCCTTCCATCTGTTTTCAAAAACTGACACTAGCCCGTATCGACGACAAGCTCACACCAGCGCATCCAAGACAAGCCAAACACACAGCACGTGTGTATTATAGTTTGAATCACATGTATAGGTATATATAATAACACAAACATTATTCGGCAGGTACCTACAGTTTATACAGTTGTTAGTCCTAAGCTCAAAGCAATCAATATCTGTTGTGTGAAATATTTAGAATACCTATATTATGAGAATATAAGGGGAATTAAGGTGATATTCAAACAGGTGGTTCATGAATAACTTAGCCAATTTATTCTTTTTGTAATCTTAATATTTGCTTGAAATACATATAGGTATGTTACGTCATTATAAAATAAGCGATTCTTTGTTGCCTCATCACTAGTCCTCACGGTCTTTTTAGCTTGATCTTTTATAGTAAGGTTGACTTGTAAACGCTTATAACATCAGAAGTATAACTATAAAGAAGATAAGACTACATTAAGAGATGTTGTTCTCTGGAGCTCTCCTCACGTAGGTAGGTACCGTTCGATATAACTCTAATAAATAAATACGAAACTTGAATAAATGTCATATAGTACGGGTTGCTACATTGAAAACTTTTTATTATGTACGATCAAGCTAATTTTCCATTTTGACGAAACCGCCCAACTATTTTGATACAAAAATTCTCGATTATGGTAGCTAACAGGCAGAGGTTAAATATTGTCTTCTCATGGAACATTTACTTGATAGTAATAAAAAGTTTTCAAAGTACTGCGGAACCCGTAATATTAATTAGCTCCACCACGTGCCTATTACGATGTTAAGATAAAAAAATATCATAAAAAAGTTGATCTTCGTACCTACGTTATTCAACTTAGACAGTCCTCACAGTTTCTACTATAGTAAACGTAGTTGTAGAGGTCATACCTATTAACTATACAAAACACAAAATTATGTTTTTGCTAACGGTTTTTAGTTCAACGTAAATAGGCATGTTAAATACAATAATTTATACAGATACGTACTTACCTACACTCATTCCATTTAAACAACATACCAACCTACTTACAACATTATAGTTATTGTATACCTAACCTATGGACTAGGTACAATTTTATGCTACGCTAAAGCCTAGTTAGCATTAGGCTAGTAATTGAGAAGAGTAGCGAGTAATTTAGTAGCTAAATATGTGCAAACTACAAAAATTTAGTCGAGTAATTTAGTAAATGATTAAGTCGAGTCAATCCATTTTACTCTATTTTTTCGGGCAAGTAGCGCCTCCCACTACGCATCCGTGCTTACTGGTTCACCGGCTAAACAAGTCCGAACCTGTTGATTAGTCGAGTTCATTAGTGGCCGCCACCACTCACTTGGGTACTGTACTAAACCGTAATGCGAACGATTTCTGTGTAGTAGCGAGTAGTTTAGCCACTAAATTACACGCTACTCTACTAAATTACTAAAGTAGTGCGAACTAGGCTTAAGTTACTGAATCAGCATGCAGAACTTCTGCAGCAGAAGCGACTGGAGCGTCTGGAGGGTAGTGGTTAAGGCAAGGATCTATAGTTTTAACGACGTGATTTTGAGGTCCGGTCAAAACACTACCGAACGAACGTGAACCCATGCTTAACGGACGGACACTTCTAAGTTTACAAAATTAAACGGGACTTACTCTTATTTTCAACTGACTTTTAAACAGGAGGAAGTTCTCAATTCGACTGTATGGCTCAACTACTTCCGAAGTTGTCACAATTTGGTCCCATTCCGACAATTATTTGATCCCATTTCGGTAATTTGAAGTCGGTTGTTGTCTCAATTTTTGACGTGTATTTTTTATGTTATTTTTAAAACATAATGAGAACTAAAGAAAAAATAAGGAAATAAAAGAGAACCATATTGTATACCTATTCATAGACGTATGTACTAAAAAGTTTATTTATTAGTCTATACTATCTACTGTCATAAAACAAAGGTCGTTCCGTTCCGTATGTATGCTTAGATCTTTAAAACTACGCAAAGAATTTTGATGGATAGAGTGGTTCTCTAGGAAGGTTTTTGTGTATTAAATTTGTCAAGCGGTTGATGCCGCGGGTATCTAGTTTCCTATAATTGCGAAAATAACTCGGCTGCTTTGTATATACTTATGTTTCTTTAATAACTTTATACTACTTAATATATGTTCTACCTTAATTAGAAGTTACAAGTAGAAGGGTTAGCAATATTTTTCTTTTCTATTTAACGCCTGCAAATACCATTCTACCTCATTAATGCAGCAATTCATGTGGTATTGAAGTACCATGGTGTACCAGGGTGTACCATGGTAGGTATTAAGTCATGATTATAATTAAAATACATTCAAGCTGATACAACACTACCAATTTAAATAAGTAGGCACTTAGGTATTAAGTATGTAAACGTAACAAAAATATTTAGTCACATTATAGACATTAATTTCCTACCTATCTACTTATACTTATGTACATAAAATTGTATACTTACTGAATAGTAAATATACTTTCGCTTAATAAATTAAAAAATAAATAAAACCAACATGATAAAGTAACAGAAATTGTCAGACACTCATTTTATTATCAATTTTGTTTGTAATACAAATATCCTGAGGTGTGGTGCTTACAAGAGAGTTCATTGATTTCATAAACCTTATTTTCTTGTAGATACATTATGTAGAAAGTCCTGGAGCAAGTGAGAACCCCACAGTAGCCTGCGTACCTATTACGAGTACGTCTACGGCACGTAGTTGAATGGAAGGAACGGGACAAACCGGCAAAATACGTTTTTACTCAGTAATAACAGCGAAGCTATACGGACCGCGCGCCTTTCGCCTCTGTTGCCGCGTAAACATTTACGTTAACTTGAATAAAAACTTTTTAACAATAGTTACAGTGAGTAAATAACTCTGTTTTATTATGATATGAAAGTGTTTATATATTTAACAAGGAATAATAAGTTTATTGGACGATTATCTAACAGTTGAATCCATTTATTCAATCAGCTGTCGTTGTTTTGATTAGGAAACGTTCACTCGGTGGGCACATCGCCGGTTGGTCATCAATCGCAGGTATGTAATCTTATGAGTGTAAATTCATTAAAAGTAACACAATGAAGATTATGATTTATGTATTATTTTGTTTACTTAGATTCTAGGATTGTTAGTCAACTTAGTTGTGACCCGATAAAAGTTGAGTTTAGGAAGGAAACAACCACAGCAATCAATTATTGTGGTTGATTTCATACTGCAATATAAAATTATAGATAAATATCTTTATTACGTTTTCTTATTATTTTAAATTAATTGAAAATGTGGTGTTGGCATACTTCTGTTAGGTAGGTATTTACTTAATTGTATAGTGTTGCACCTATTACCACAGAATAGGGAATAGTATGTAAGTTCTTGCTATTACTCTCAAATTATGATTAGATCATTGTACATATAGGTCTAGGTTTTTTTTAAATTTATTGTGGTGAGTTTATTAATCAATTAAAATATTAAAGCATGATTACATAATAATTAGATATGTATCTAGGTATCTCAACTAGTCTACGAATGTACGTAATTTATGTAACTTGATTTTGATATAAACATAATTTTATCGCAGTTTGTAATTTACCGGTTATTTCTAGCATGTTACGAGAGTTCTAGGGATTCAGGAATGCATCTTAGAGAAACAACTACCTATGTTTCTCTATTCAAGTTCTGAAATTATAAAGATTTATATGTTCCGGGAAATCCGGCGAAGTTTTAAAACGATTGAATCGATATGGACGATACCTAGTATGAGACCCTTTGTAGCGCATTTACATTAACTTTTATTTTAGGTTACCGTGGAAATCTAGATTACTACTACTATCTAGATACTTACCTATTTTGTATTCATACCTTATATGTATACCTACATAATTATGTACTAAAAATATTTACACTACAAAATGTTGTTTAAAAAATTCTCCGCTTCATTGCCATAATCATATAGTAAATAAAAATTAATCATATCGGTTTGGTATAGCAATAATCAATTTATCGCGATAGTTAGGTACTACTATACAATCATTACGTTCTCTACAAACCTACTTAAACATATTATTAAAAAAAATACAAAAAATGGATATTAATAGATATAATATACGACGTCTCCTTACTTTTCATAAATAAATAGGTAAGTACAGTAGGTTTACAGGTGCACTTACTGAATTGCAACCGATAAAGTGAGTTGAGCATACTGACGCGTGACCATAAACTGGCATTTACCGAGGGCACGTCAGAATTTAGTCCCGGGATTCTACAGTAATTAGGTCAATCCTGAGCCCTATTTGAACGACCAGGCACCATGCTCTGAATCCCGACCGTGGTCCACTTACCAATGTGTGAGATTTTTAGTAAGCGAGTAGACGCCTAAACCACCCTATGAAACAGCAATAGAGTAGATCAGAATTACCTACCTACTTATTCATTTGTTCTCTTGTCTATTAATATTTATTCCTAGATATAGGAGAAGTAGAAGTAAGAAGAACCCAAAGCTGTCACCTAAGCACCTGTCATGGTGGGTACCATGACAGGCGCTTAGACCAGTACAACCAGAATAAAACTCGTAAGGTTATGTATGATGAGTTGATGAATATAGGTATACCCTTTGATTTCTGTACCTATCTAAATTGCGTTAATCCTTGCAATAATGTTGTTCCCAATTCCCATATGGGATAAAGAGTACTTACCTATTATATGTATGAATTCAGAAAATATTTTATATTATGTCCCAATTGGGTAACAAACATCCTTTCTGTAACTATGTCATTCTAAAACTTAATACACTCTTAAGTAGGTACCTAATGAAATACAAATAAATAACAATTAGTTTTATTTATTACATTGTGTAGGTACCTTATTGTTAATTACTCAATACAATGCCTCACAATAAAAGTAATATAACGATGTAATAAATAATTTTGTTATAATGACATTGTTGATGGCCGAATTTTACGTTAGGTCATTGCCCGAATGTTATTAAAAATAATTTTCGACATTTGTACTAGATTTTTTAATTAGAAAATGGCGTTCAACTGCAAGATTAATAATTTAAGTAGCTGTAATAATTTGGAGATTTATATCGAAGGTTTTTTTTGTTGAAGAGTACCTACAGAAAAAACCAACAATTCGTCAAGGCTGGCAGGTATACACCTACGCGTAAGAAACTAGATAAGATGTTGATTATGTGCACCAGAGACGCCCGGCAGCGGACGCGGGAGAGGCCGACGTCTTGGGCAGCGAAATTAAAAAAAGTTGTTGATTATGTCAAATTATGTGTCAGACTACCAATTAGACAACGTGACTTTGACTGAAACCCCCATCTAAATAGACGCGTACCAGCTCAAACGGACGGCGGAGTTCCATTTTTACCTACCGAACAACGTTTCTTGTCCTGCACCTGGAGCTAGTTAGGAATAACTAGTTCTTCGGTGCATTACCTTGACATTGGCGAAATCATTGATCAACATCGATGGAGCCACGTTATTTATTTATTTATATATCTATAGCTATTTTCGAACCAACTCAAAAATAAATTTTCAATTCCAACCAGTACCTAGTTTAGTAGTTTCTAAGATTATCATGTTCAACCAAAGGTTCTCTAATCAAAGGTTCTATAACTCCTAAGCTGTTTAATATCATAGATACCTATATACATAATATCACGCCTCTCACCACGGATTTCCACCTGCTACGGTCTTGGCATACTTCTTTCGCTTCCTCAACTTTCATTAATGTCTTCATGCATGCTCGCCGGTTACTGATACTTTTAACCTGGCCTTTATTTAGGACATCTGCGATTTGGTCGCAGTATGTTCGGCTTGGTCGACCCTTACTAGCTTGTCCATTCACACTCACTTCATGTATCTGTTTTGTCAATCTCCTGTTATCCATCCTCTCTAAGTTTAATATCAAAGAATAATATACATACCTATCTACAGATATTTTTGTATTATTTCATAATATTTATTTCACTAATAGAAAAAATGTTGGTAACTAACTAACCATTTCTTACAATGTAAACATACGTAATGAAATAGCTACTGAAATATTATACAACACGTTTTTTCTGATTTGATTTACCGTGATTCATAACATAACATTGCCATACATAATAATAAATTTTCAGCAAGTACATAGGTACTTACTTATGTTGCACTATGTTGCTGTTAGCATATATGTTTAAACCGCGGCACGTGCATTTTATTTGAAAGAAAGAAAGAAACATTTATTTAGTACATAGTGCCCACACAATACAAAAGAAAGAAAGAAACCCTTAAATAGTACATAGTGCTCACAATACAACATAACAATAAACATAAATTACATTGGGGATTGGAAGCGTGTATTTCTATTTCATTCAATGTTTGTGTTTAACAGACGAACAGTAAAATATTACAGGGAAAGTTATTTAGGACTTTCAACGCATAAAAGATTTTTCTTTCTTTCTGTATTCTAGCGTAGATTCGTCTTACTCTACGATATCAGTTACTGTTTCTATAAGTATAATAATTAAAAAATATAATGTGGGTATATAAATAAATATTAAATTGATGAAAATGTAAAGAATGTGTGAAATGTTTTAGCCAGAGTTTATAGGTTTGACTTAAATAATAGAGAACATTGTCCTTAAACAATTGTTGAAATAATTATAAGTACGACTCCTTATGGAGTACTGTTTTAGTTAGAGATTCGTTTCTCTTATGACACTTTATCTCTACGTTACGTCGTAAACGTAAAAGTAAGAGAACTTTTGTTCTCCAACTTGTGTAATACATGCTAACAGTAATTTCCTGTGTACCTACGTTGTTATGGCCCTTAAGGATTTAAACATGTTAGTTTTGTCCTAAATTGGTACACTTAATTGGTCAAATCCGGTGATCGCCGTGCTGACGAAACTATCAGATTACTTAAATTGTGTGTTTACTTCCTATATTCAATCTCAGAGTTATGTCTTTTATTGTACTGATCAGCTAGACTTAAGTATCGTAAAAAACAAAGCATATGTACCAAGGTCACTGGAAATTTAGTATGAAACAACTGTCTACACGTGTTTCAAACATCCATTTGCAACCGTGTATTTGATGCTTTTATGTTCAAGCCTAAAAATGTTTGGAATTATGTGAAAATGCAAGTAATAATATCTTTTTAATGGTGTGTTAACTCATTGACCTTGACGCTATGCACTTTTTA
Source organism: Nudaria mundana (assembly GCA_963556515.1). Classification (NCBI taxonomy): domain Eukaryota; kingdom Metazoa; phylum Arthropoda; class Insecta; order Lepidoptera; family Erebidae; genus Nudaria; species Nudaria mundana. Next base: position 7,887,469 of record OY748294.1, read on the forward strand.
CATTTTTTGTAAGAAATCAAGCGTTAAACTTAGTTTGCGGTAGAGCACTCCTGGTTTTGTTTTATTTTAATGTATGTTTATTTCTTTTTATTTTAAAAGAAATGGTGTCTGTACTCTACTCCCAGATGTAGAGTGTGGCGTATGCGCTCTGCTCCATGTGGCTACATCTAGGCAACTTAGGTTGTAGTAATCTATCATAAACGACGGTACTCAAATTGTCGTTATTTTACTTAATGTGTCGCTATTTTATATTGCTGTTGTTTCCGTATAGACACAATGTTGGTGAATATAAAAAAACAGTAAAACTAGCCGTCTATGAACTAAACTACGAGTACCCACTGTACGAGTACCCATCAACTTTCAGGAGAATTGCAAACAAAAAAGCGCTTGCTGGGAAAAAAACTAGTCAGGTCGCTCTTAGGATGGGTGGCCATTTCTTAAGACACTGTACCCCTCCGTCACCTCAGTGTCTCGGAGAGCACGTTAAGCCGTCGATCCCGATCAAACGAACGTCTAGTATACAAATCTTTCTGGTCAACATACAGAAATTCGATATCGCCAGTGGGTTGTGGAGGTAAATATCGAAGTTCAGCCGCATCGCAGGGAAAAGGCTCAGTGGATGATGATTAATATCTGCTAGAGTTATCTAAAATATTTTTTTATTAAGTACCCAATTTATTCATTTAATAATCACTGAGCATAATTATTATTCTTTCTTCTTCTGTAACTCGATGTAACAAATTTTCCATTATCCGTTTGTTTACTTTGTGCCGATGTCCCGCACGCGATACTAGCATTTTAAACTTAGAATTAGATACATAAGGCCGATAACACACATGATAATAAGGTAAGAAAAACAACACCTGTTTACTTACCACTTTTCCTTTCTTATGATTAATGTAGTGACTTTAGAATGTTTTAATTTGCGCAATCCTATATGGAATATGAATGTTCCAAAATGGAAATGCATTAGGGTAATCGGAATTTTACGTAAATGGTTGATAACTATGCTAGTTTAGTAGGTATGTTACGAGTATTAGCGCTTAGAGAATTGGCTTTGACTGCCTCGGTGGCGCAGTGGTATGAGTATGCGACTGCCGTCCCTAAGGTTTTGTGTGATCCACAAATGTTTGTTTCGGAGTTTGGGTATTTCCTATGTATAATATTTATGTATTTAGAAATATACAAGTATATTTATCAGTCTTCTAGATCCCATGGCACAAGCTTATATTAGCTTAATCTGGGCTAGATGATGTGGTGTGAGAATGTCCAAAAATATTTATTTATTTATTATTTATTAGAGAATATGCCGATGGAGCATTATTTTGTACTAGTAATAGGTAGGCTTTTTGTACACGTCAAGGCATCGAAAATTAGTGAACAAAATACGTCAAGTAAAGTATAGATTGGACTATAGTTCGACATCGTGAGCCCGAGACGGAGAACTCTCTGGTTATGCTTCGCAACAGGTTGCACAAACTGCCGCTAGGCCGACGAGGCAATTCAAGAGCTAGTATTTACGAGTAGAGCTAATTCGCAATACTTACAGGTATTAGCACAGCTGTTTAAGTAGGTATTAATGTTACGCTGTTAAGTGTTACTTACCTAAATTCATATCTACGCTAGTAAATTAACTCTCTTTTTGTCTCTGTGCGAAATTTAATCGAAAGATTTTTTTTTATCTATGCTACGTTTAGATGTTTAATGCTCGATTAAACAACAAAAAAGGAACCTATTTAGGTCACTATTGCTTTTAGTCGCTCTGACTTATTATTTTTAGTTATTTTTATTTTTATGTTACTATCCGCTTTTATTTCTTTAATTAGTTTATTTATGAATACACATGAACGTGAATGGAAAAGAAAAACAATAAGGATGTAGTAATAGTTCCAGTACACCATTTGTTTCAGAACATAGAAAATAAGAAATACCTATCTTCCAGTGGGCCAGAGGAATGAAATGCTTATTACAAGAAGTTTTATGTGTTGATAATAATTAATTAGGTAACAATGTACCTACTGTAACTAAAATGACAATTTCGGGTCGAATCAAATATTTGTGTGATCCACAAATGTTTGTTTCAGAGTTTGGGTGTCTTCTATGTATATTATGTATGTATTTAGAAATATACAAGTATGTTTATCAGTTGTCTAGATCCCATAGCACAAGCTTATAGCTTAGTTTGGGCTAGATGACGTTGTGTGAAAAAAGTCCGAAAATATTTATTTTCTTCACTTCGCTGAGCATAAAGGCAACTAAAATAAAGACCTAAGAAATCCTAGCATGTAATCACCGTAGGAATAGAAAGTTTAATTGACAAAAAAATAAAAAGAGAGTAATTTGTTTATGTACGAGAAGTAATTTGTGTTTCAATGCTTTAATAGTTACAGTGTTCACAATAAATTATTTTTTACAGTTGTTTAAAGTAATGAATTATGAAGTTGCCTAGCTTTATTTATTTAAGAAGGTTTGTTCAGATATACCGTGACGAATTGAGAATCCGACCAGAATGGCAAACACGGGCTTTTAAATAGTAGGTACCTACTATACAAGGCAGAGACCACTATATTAACTTCTATATATCATTTATTTACAATAAGAATTACAATATAAATAAATATGTACAAAAAAAATTACAATCTACAAAATATGGACAATAGCCAGCCTTCTGGTCCTGAGAAGCATCGATTAAGCATTTAGCAATGTCTCTAATATTATTTTCTTAATGACGAATTTACACTAGTATTTAAATCGTAGTATCGTACGTACTATGTCGGTACCTTTACTCGTACAGTTCACGAGGGCTAAGCTGAGCTTTGCATTTGTGTGAGTGACCACGAAAAGTAGAGTATAAACTCATTGTATAGCTGTGTACAACACATGTGTGTGTAAAAGAGGTCACATATACGTTCACGTACACTCGCGAACTAGTACCTCGCGAACTATACCTATCTGATGATTCCAACATAGGACTTAATCTTGAAATTAAAAAATAAAAGGTCCTATAATCCGACCGAAACGTTGGTCGTGTAGCCAAGCACCATGTGCAGGGTGGGTTTGGATTCCAACATAGGACTTAATCTTGATAATAATAAATAAAAGGTCCTATAGTCCGACCGAAACGTTGGTCGTGTAGCCAATCACCATGTGCAGGGTTGGTTTGGATTCCAACATAGGACTTAATCTTGATAATAATAAATATTTTTTTTTTATTAACAGTAATAAATGCATTTATAAACAATGCATTTATAAACAATGCATTTATAAACATTCAATGTGGAAATGGTAGTGGTACTTAATGATTTTATCGGTGAATATAAATTAAAAATCATGAATGCGTTTCATTTCTAGACGACGTATTTTATGTTCTGCAAGAAATTGATTTATTTGTTACACAAAATTTTATGGCCTCCGCTATACACGTCAATTGCTACCTATATATAACCACAGAATAGGGAATAGTACTAACATACAGAACTTGCACTCCGACGTTAATTAAAGCACATTTATTTGTTTACAGAGAACATAATTCGAACGTTTGGGTTGTCAGGAAAGTACCATCATAATTTGACCAATAATTATGACGTTAATGCCTCAATATCAACTTTATGGTCAATGCCATATCACAAACAAGAGAACCCTTACTGACTTACAACTTCAAGTTGTCGCTGACGTCACTTATTTTTTTGCGATTGTTAGGCGAGTGACATAGGCCTGCTATAACTAAGCAAACTGTCATAATTTTATAAACATGTTACAAATAAGTAATATTATTTATATTTCATACTATTAAATAATAACAACAGATTGCATTTATAAACTCTCTCATCAAATCTGCACCGAACACGCGATGTAGGTATCATCCCAGTTTTAGGATGAGGGCTGATTGTAGTTCATAAGCCGGCTCGGTTTATTTCAGCGAATGCCATTACGCAATCAAAAGCATAACTTGTTTCAATGGCACCTCTACAGAGGTATAAACACAACACATTGGTCTACTGTTTACAAATTCTTAACAAAACGGTAAATTTTGATTGTTCTTTTTGTTCAATTTGTAAATGCATTCTTCGCATACTTATTCGGTGTAATTTGCATACGGTAAGTACTACCATATTTGTTGGGCATTATATTATAGACACACAATATCGTCTCTATCCAAAGGGGAAGACAGAGGTGTGCAACCGGGCGACGAGTGTAGTGTTTTGTTTTTTAGTGTTCTCAGACAATAAAAAAATAAACTGTTTTTATTCATACTCTTCTACATGGGGCACACTAAAAGTTTTGCACTTCTAGCTAATCGGAACTATTTGAATTTCGAATTATATATTTTTTTAAACGTTGCAACCTTCTTAGTGATAAAAAAAAACAATTGGCGAGAAATCATTTGTCAATTGTTTTTTATCACACATCAAAGTTCTACGTATGCAACGAAAATGGAATTAAGTCGAAAATATTTTAGAGCGATGATTTTTTATGATTTTAAAAGTTCTCTCTCTCCGCAAGACTGTGCCGCTCGTCTTCAAAATGCTTTTGGGAGAGAAGCACCTTGTTTGAGCACCGTGAGGCGATGGTTTGCTGAATTTGAGAGAGGTCGAGTTTCTTTACATGACGAATTTCGTGAAGGGCGGCCTTCAACTGCCGTCAACGAAAATAATGTGGCTACTGTTAAGTGGTTAATTGAAGAAAACCCGTGGATTACCTATGAGACAATTCGAGGACTATTGGGAATTGGTATGAGTCAAATCCAGAAAATTTTACACGAAGTATTGAAAGTTCGGAAACTTTGTTGTCGTGTGAATCCTTCATGAACTGACAGTGGAGCAGAAGCGGGATCGCGTGGAATGGTGCTCACAGATGCTACTGAAGTACGACCACGGACATTCTAATGCTGTTTATGACATTGTCACAGGAGACGAAACGTGGATTTATTGTTTTGAACCCGAAAAAAACAGCAATCTTGTGAATGGGTGTTTGAAAATGAGAACAAGCGAACAAAAGTGAGGCAGGCGAGAAACGTTGGTAAAAAAAAATCGCGTTTTTTTTCTCAGCTACGGGTCAAATCTGTACAATTCCACTTGAAGATCAAAAGAGTGTTAATGCCGAGTGGTATTCTACCATTTGTTTACCCAGGGTGTTAGAAAAAGTCCGCGAAAGACGACCCAAAAGCCACGTTCTCCTACATCATGACAACGCTTCTTCACACACGGCCAACAAAACAAAGTCCTTTTTAGCTTCCGAAAAAGTACAACTCGTCACCCATCCTGCGCATAGCCACGACCTAGCACCCTGTGATTTCTGTATTTTCCCCAAAATTAAAGATTTGATGAGAGGTTTCACTTTTACCAACTCCGAAGAGGCAGTGATAGCGTTCAATCAGCACGTAGAAAACATACCTTCAGTTCTGTGGTCCTCCTGTTTTAAAAAATGTTTCGATCGCATGAAAAATTTTTTAAAATGTAAAGGAGAGTATTTTGAAAAGCAATAAACATAATATTTTGGTTTTAACATGTTGTTTTTTTAAGTTACGCAAAACTTATAGTGTGACCTACGTACTTAACAATGAAGAAAGAAATAGATAGAGGTTAAGTTACAGTCGTGTTTTAGTTACAAAATTAGGTATCGTGATATACCATTAACTCTAAAAACTACTTAACTTAGGAGAAAACGACACATAATAGATCCCTATTTGTGTCACTAACTATTTGTGTCGCAACAGTTTTTTTTTCATGTTCTACTTCCATAGAGTAAAATTATCGGTGTATATGCTACAATTAGGCCTCTTTGGTAGCCGTCCACTTAGTGTCGGATGACATAGCACATTACGGTGGAGAAATGGGGCGTATATACACGTCGTTCCAGTAAATTTGCGCATTAATGAGTTCAATGATGTCTAATTAGGATGTGTATCTATTCGTAACGACTGTTTTTCTATGAGTGAGAAATAAGACATACAATTTTCCCTTCTTTTGTAGGAAGTAACCATACATTTACATACAAAATTGACCTTTTTAATTTTTCTTCTAGATGTTTACAGAATTGTATTATAGCTATTTATAAAGATCTCCGGAGGTCTCTAAGAAAGGACGGAGGACGGAATCCTAATGATTTAGTTGCAGCTGGGAAAGAGTGTAAACCTAAGTTAAACATATATTTACAACTGATCATGCTGCATGATGACGCACTGAACAACGCTGTTTCCACGTCCGTGAGTTAGTGGCAATGAAATGTATTTAGGCTGTAATGTAACTATGGCGACTTTGATGTCCAAACAAGCTCTACCGATATGGATTTTGCGCAATCATAGAATGTTGTTCTCTCAAATTTAGTCCCTGAGTCAGGCCTATGTCACTCGCCTAACAATCGCAAAAATACGTGACGTCAGCTACAACTTGAAATTGTAAGTCAGTAAGGCTTGTCTCTTGTTTGTGACACGGCACTGACCATAGAGTTGAAATTGAGGCATTAACGTCATAATTATTGGTCAAAGTATGCTGGTATATATTTTACTTTACTGGACAACCCTAACGTTCTCTGTAAACAAAATAATGTGCTTTAATTAACGTCGGAGTGCAAGTTCTGTATGCGACTACTATTCCCTATTCTGTGCCTTTTTTTTAATCCGCAGCCCTTGGCCGCGGCCTCACCTACGTCCATTTCCGAGCGCCTCCGGTAGACACTGAGAGAATTCCCAGTGGCGCCCGGCGGAACACTATATTGCTATTAAAATTGTCCGTGACCATTTCTAATAAAAACCTGTTGCCGTGAAGAACTATTGTATCCTATGTCTAATTGCAAATTATTAGGTGCAATTATCAAGTTCAACACTTGCAGCTTGGATTTTATCAACCTACACACACACACACACACATATATCACGCCTATATCCCCTAAGGGGTAGGCAGAGGTGTATTCCACACCCACAATTTTCCAGTATTTTTAGTCCCACGTAATAGAGGGCAAGCCTATTGCCATCCCTGGGCACACAATGTCCAAAATGACCGAATGAACTTAATAAAAACTAGCAGCTATATTGAAATTTTGAAAAAAATAAAAAATCTGTTGTTGTGTTAAAATGTTAATTAAAGGCAACAAAATGTTACGTGCCAGCCGCTATGGCACAGCCAAGTCCTGGGCGTCTCGGATTATTCCTCCTAGGACTATCAACCTAGGTTTAATAATAACCTATATTTACCTTTAATATTCAAGCTCACCACTTTACTTTTTTATTATATTAAAGTGAACGTAATTATCAAAGAATCGCATTTAGCTGCGCCTGCAATTTTAACCACAAGCTTTTTCTCGGGCTTCTGCATTTTCACGCTTTCCTGCTTTTAAGCTTTTATTAGACTAAACATCAATTCTTTATGCTACATCGAGAACCCATCAAGAACTCCACTATATAATACCTCTGGAATCGGCACAATTTATTATGCTCAATGGCGATGTAATGGAGTTGCAAAATTTAATTATCCCTTAATTACCATAGCGAGGAGGTATATTAGCGCTATTACTGAGACTTAAAGCTCTATAAGAGTAGTTTAAGTGACCAGTGACTCCTCAAGTGGTATGGTAGGGCTATGTTGCTTAGAGCAAATCTATGAATATGAACTCTCGTCACTAACTGTATTCACAGCTACTACTCTACCTTCATAACACTTTAGGTTGTAAAGTGAGGTCTATTTACAGCCATAATGTTTGTTCTTTTAGCTGTGGTAGCAACGTAGCTAGTGATTTCAGTACCTACCTAAGGCATTGCGCCGTCATGAAATTGTTTCTTCACCGGTGGGGAAAGGCCTATAGGTAGTTGTCAACATAACCTATTAAACGACCTACTCAAGCGATTCGTATTTTTGTTTTCCCGATTATTGGAAACATTTACAGAAAATCGGTTATATTGTCGTTGCTGCTATAATTTACTTGTAAAACAAATTTAACATGTACTGTACCCCAATGATATTATAAAAGTATTCAAATCGCTTAACTCAAAAAAGACAGCTGACTTGTGGGGTATTTCTGTAAAATTGCTTCAGTCCATTATTGTTAATATATCTCCACATCTAGCTGCAATATTTAATAAATGTGTCAATAGTGGAGTGTTTCCTGATCTCGTGAAATACAGTAAAGTGATACCTTTATTTAAAACTGGATCAAAAAGCGACCCTGGTAATTTTAGACCAATTTCAATACTACCTGCCATTAGTAAAATTTTTGAAAAAATTATATTGCAGCAATTACAATCACATTTTAATTCAAATATGCTACTACATAATGAGCAGTATGGATTCACACGAGGTCGTTCTACCATTCACGCAGGGGTAACGCTTCTGAAGCATATTTTCAATGCCTGGGAGAATAAGCAAGATGCCATTGGTATATTTTGCGATCTCTCCAAAGCTTTTGATTGCGTTGAACATAATACCCTATTACGGAAACTCAATTATTATGGTATCAGAGATTCGGCACTGGACCTAGTTGCCTCATGCCTCAGTGATAGAATACAACATGTTGATATCAATGGTAGTCGGTCTTTAGGGGCTTCTGTAGCTATGGGCGTGCCACAAGGATCAATTCTAGGTCCATTTCTATTTTTAGTTTACATTAATGATCTACCGTTCTATGTACAGAACTTGTGCGACATTGTTCTATTCGCCGATGATACATCACTTATTTTTAAAGTTGATCGCAAGTATTTGACGAAGTAAATAGTTCACTTGCACTAGTTCTGGATTGGTTTACAACCAACAATTTACTTCTGAACGCAAAAAAGACGAAGTGTGTTAGATTTAGTATGCCTAATGTTCAGAACTACGGTACTAATATTATTTTGAACGGTGATACCCTTAATCTTGTAGAATCAATCGTATTTTTGGGTATTACTCTAGACAGTAAATTACAGTGGAACGCCCAAATATCGGGCCTTGCAGGGAAACTTAGCTCTGCGGCTTTTGCTATTAGTAAAGTCAGACAGCTCACGGATGTAGAAACTGCCAGGCTGGTTTATTTTAGCAATTTTCACAGTGTCATGTCGTATGGAATTTTACTGTGGGGCAAGGCAGCTGATATAGAGATCATTTTTATACTCCAAAAGCGAGCTATACGTGCGATTTATAAACTGAATGCACGAGTTTCTCTTAGAGAAAGATTTAAAGAAATAGGCATTTTAACAGTTGCATCACAATATATATATGCGAATATTATGTTCGTTAAACAGAATATACATTTATACAGTGTGAACAGTGACATACATGCAATAAATACTAGAAATAAGCATAAATTGGTTGGGACGTATTATCGTTTACAGAAGGTTCATGACTCCTTTGCAGGATTTGGTGTGCGTTTTTATAACAAAATTTCTCTGAACATTATGAACATTCCTTTGAATAAATTCAAAGTGGCTGTTAAGACACACCTCCTAAAAAAGGCATATTATACCATTAATGATTATCTAAACGATACAGAGAAATGGCAATGAGTTGCTTGCTCATCACTCGAGCTACATAGGGGCTACTTCTGTTTGAAATGTTGTTTTATTGCTGAAACTCACTTATTATTGCTAAATTATTATTATTATGATATTGTAAGGTATGGGTACTTTGAGATTATGTGGCACCTTTAACTAGTATTTGACTTTTTTTTGTGAATAACAGAGATTCATAATTTTTAAGTTCACTTGGTCCACACATGGTCACGTACTGCCCTTGCCCTCTTTTTATTGTTGTAACAGAATCATTGTATTTACTGGCGAATAAAAAGAGTGGCCGTGAGTTTTTCTTGCCAGGTTCTTTCCTCACAGACTCTACCTATTGCCTTGCGAATCTGGCGGTAAATGTAAATGTAGAAGCATTTTCTTTTTTTGACGTTCATAAGTGTTACTTTGTGACCTACATGAATAAAGATATTTTGATTTTGACTCAATTTGTTTTTAAACATAAACCTACATGTAATGAAACAGAAATTATAAATCACAAAAACGAAAGTCATCAGCCGAAATCAAACCTGCGAGCTCAAAGGGAATGCTCTGCCACTATGACTACGATGACCGGTACCGATATGATCCAACTTTTGCTTCAATATAATTTCTAGTGTGATAATGTAGGTACTGAAGGTTGTCCTCGTGCAATAACTCCTACTTAGCATAATATTGCAAATATTTTAGTAGTTATTTCTAGTTATACAATCATAGCGAATAGTGACAAAAAGAAAGTTTCATTGGGTCAGATTCGGCACGAATTTTGTGGTCACGGTCAGGTGGGTATTTGGAGAGATTAACTTAATGATGGTGTAGCTTGTGTCTAATAAGAATGAAGTACTTGGATATTTTTAATAACTATACTTAGTAAATACTTAGGTATGCTATCGTCGTCCGCTCAAGTTTGCCTGCTACATTATGCCTCTATGTTGTAAGTTACCAGTTATGTGTCACGTATTTGTTTAGTTTATTACTTAGTTACTAGTATCACTTTGTGTAATGTAGGAAATAAAAGATAAAAGTGCAAATGCAACTATGACAAAGGCGAATAAAAAACCTAATTCAACTGTCAACATTGGAGACCATGCTTCAAGCCATGGTCTCCAGCGGGAGTGGATGGAACGCGGCTGTGTCCTTTTGCGAGCAGGTCATGCTCGCGAAGATGGCGGCTGAGAGGGAGAGGGAGCTTACCCTCCCCGCCGAGTTCTAAAGTCAGCGGCGAGGGCGCCGCAGACTCATCTACGCCCAAGATCGACCTCCATGGTCGGGGCCAGAGGATTGCGGGATAGCCACCCGCTGTCCTTACAGAAGCAGGCTATAAGGGTTGTGGGCTGCGGGGCCTTTGCAGATTCACTCACCGACGCGGGATAAAACCCTACCCCAACGACCCAACTCCCGTAGAGACCACACAGGTGGTCAAATTCGGCCGGGCGCCACTGGAAATACCTTCTGCGTGTGCACCAGAAACGCCCGGCACCGGAATTAAAAAAAAAAACCTGTCAACATTACATTTAATTCAGGTAAAATAATAAAACTAAGTAATGAGTAAGCTCAGACTAAAAGAATAACATAGACGGAACATGTAGAATAAACACGTGAAGCCAAATGACACTTTCAATGTGTGCGTGTGACTCCGATTTCCGTGTACCGATACCACTAACGGCGTGTGCGTAATGTTGCCAACAAATGAAAAAATCTAAAAATCTCTATATAGTGGACATATGGAAAATCAATATTTGTTATAGTAAATGTTATCTGCAATTATTTTGTCATTTACACAAATGATTATTATGATAATTGCCTAAAATGGGGAAGTGTTAAAATAAATAAAAACGTGATAAACACTGAGTAAACACACTTTAATTACTAGCTTTCAAAATTTCTCATAATTAAAATAATCCTTTTTAAGATGAATGAAGAAAAAATACAAAAAGTACAGTCAACAACAAAAGTTGATTAACACAAAAATATTTATTATTCTTTTTTACATCCCAATGCATGTGCCACAGCAATGTACAAGTAATTTTAGAATCCCCAAGGACAAAGTTATAATATATTTCGTGTTTTGTTTATGATTTTGTGATCGGTTTAACAGCTATTAGTGATCAACAGATAAGAATTATTGGTTAAGCTACTTTTTTCGTTGACTTTACATGAAGTAGATATCAAAAGTCGTTAGGTTAAGACTGAGGCCTTTGTAGTGTGACTGAAATTAAACTACTGACACAGTAACATAAATATATTGGATCAGAACACAGGCTGGGAGGTCAGACAGCGGTCAATTCCAAGATTGCCGAAATAACCAAGCCACGTATTAAGTAGATCCCGGACACAGATGTGATCGGGAGTTCGGGACTAACGCACGAATGATGATGATGATGATTAGAAACATCGAGGTTGTCAACATTGATGACACTGATTTTTTTTTACTCAGTACTTTATAAATTCCCATAAATACTGCTAAATAGTTTGTGGAAATAATAAAAAAATAATGGCAACTCTGTATGATATGGCGGAGGTTTTGTGTTCCTAGTTTGTGCAACTAAAATATTTAGAAAAATGTTATGAAATCTAATAAGAAATAGTTAATTACTCATGAAACGATAATTCAGCATTCTTTCTATGAATATTTGAAGTGTTTTTACACCTTTTCACCACACAATACGGCATATTTATAATATTTTGTTCAACCGTGATCGCACGTGCGTACACACTCGCTGCTCACAAAGGAGTGGCGAGCGAAATGGTATCCCATTGCTATATAGTATCCCTTTTGGCGGTTTCACTCGCTAGTTCTATTCGTTCCGTCTATGTTATTCTTTTAGTCTGAGTGAGTAAGTATCTTATAAAACCGATAACCAAAACATTAGAGCTAGCAAAAAATCAAAAATGTATCTACTAACCTATTTGAAGTCTGCTCCAAAAAGTATCAGAAGTTCAATCAAATCAATTTCAAGATTGCCACTGCCTTTAAACATATCACCCGCCTACTTTTTTTGGAACCTAGAAGTTTGGAAGTCTTTTAAATATAGTTAAAGCGTCCCACTGTCTTATTTATGTTATCCACACTGGTTGGTCACGAAAAAACATTGTGGTTACAAAATTATATCTCTTTTAAATCTTAATAACAATTTCAAGGCAATCTTTGCACGTTTTATTGCAAAATCTTTGACTTACTTTACTACTGTCATAATACTATGACAGGATGTCATAGTATTATGACAGTAGTAAAGTAGTGTCAAATTAAAAATAAAGCTTATAATTAATTACAATAAGAATTACAATATACAAAATAATTAATATATAATAATTTATAATTAATCGGGAATGAACTAAGATATTTTATATTTAGTTTTACAACTGACCCAATTGACATAGTCACCAACTTTTCCATGCAAATAACTTACATTTGGGGTCACCGAAATTAGCAGTATATTTATTAGCACCATATATTAGCACCTCACCAAAACACATGAATTGTTTTCACTTAAAACACTTAAAAGAAAGTGTTGTACCAACGACAACGACTACTAAAAATATTTTAATTTTGAATAAACTACATAATTATTAAGTACTTATAATTATTTATATGCATAGTAGGTACTAATTGAAAAATAAATTTCAAATTTCACACTATTTGTCATACTATTTTTTTCTCTTGTCTAAGCGCATGCGCATGTAACATCGCGTGCAAATGTTACGTTTGTGCCTTTATGTTGTATTGTATAATATTCTTGTGTATAATATTACAAACCACTCTTCCGTACATATAACACGATATCCGATTGATTTTAGAATTATACGAGTATCTTCAACTTTAATGACTATAGAAATACATAGTTTTTATTTGGTTTACCGTTTTCAAGTTAATATATTGTTGAATATTAATTTGGTTAATTTTGATGGGCAAATTATTTTTAAGAATTTATTCACATATGAAACTTTTGCACACCTCTATTTTATAACCTGGTATACGAATATTTTATAGATGTGTGTTTGTGACGTTTTAGAGGGTTTTATCTAAACTTTATTTTACATCAACATGATAGAACAAACTAGGTATCTAAATATTATAAAATTACATGAACAATGAGCGTACTTAGCATCTGTATAATGGGCGGCATTTTACATAATTTTAACATCAAGAACATGTTCGACATAGATCTACCATAAGTAAGACACTACAGAGCCGAATCCTGCTAGCCTAGCACAGCCAACGTCCTAATCCCATATAGATTCATATAAAAGGTCATTGACACCGAAAACAACTACATAATACAAAAAAGAGAGCGATCCCGTCGCCGCCACCCGCCAGCCCGGCTCCATCCGCAGGGACAATTTGTTTGACAAGTTTGTTCATCGGTGTCAATGACCTTTTACGTCATTTCTATCCTATTTGGAATTAGACACGTTGTTAGTGGATCGACACATTCTACTATAATGTGCGCCCGTGGAAAACATCACCAGAAAAATCGACAAGTTGCTTTTGGTTTGCCCAAGCCTTAAGATTATCCACCAGTTTTCAAAACTCCCGAAATCTTTCCAGGGAAGCATTTTTCTGCGCCAAATGGCTAAAGTACATTATGAATTTCCTCATATTAGTTTAGACTTAGAGACTGAAATAACAACTGTTCCAACACTAGGTACACAGTTCGCGAGGGGTAAGCGGAGTTTTGCATTTGTGTGAGTGCAGTGTACGTGAACGTATATGTGACCTCTTTCACACACATGTGTTGTACAACCAGCTACACAATGAGTTTTTACTCTATTTTTCGTGGTCACTGACACAGACGCAAAGCTCCGCTTATCCCTCGGGAACTGTACCTACTTATGTAGTTTTGACTGCTTCGTTGCCGTGGTAAGTAATCTAGCCTCAGGTTTGATGCCGGAACAAATGTTTGAATGATCCCCAAGTGGGGTGCTAAGGGATATTATCAACATCTCCGGGGTCTAACTAATCCTCACCTGCGGTGCATCTGCTGACAAGCGGACTATACAAAGACCTTATTATATATATTAAAGACCAACTAAGTCTGGCAAAATATATGTATATAGGTATCATACCTTCCTGACTATCCCTTCGTGGATAACGACATGCATTAAGCTGAGAGAGGGCCTAATTTGTGCATTGGGATGACACTTGATTAGATTGATTAGATGGCTTTACCGGGCGGCGCGGCTGGCGTATGGGTGCCCAATTCTCAATATCTTTCGTGTTGTGTTTGCCTCTTTTTTGTTTTATGCGGAATTGTGTACCTACCTAGTATCTATTGTATTGTGTCATTCTGTGTACAAATTAAACGTTTTTTTCTTTCTTTCACATGATTTTTGTGGTATGTAAGACCCGTTACACATTTATTTTATTATTTTTTTAGTATACCTATGTTATAACGGCAACAGAAATACATCATCTGCGAAAATCTCTTTCCCAGACTACATTTTAAAGAAGCCACATTTAAATGGCTATTTAAGACTAGTATCGTGGACGAAGATCATCAAATGTTATTATGACCTTCACATAACACGTTGTAAGTATTTGTGATTGTTTATTATGGGAGGCTGTTACAATGGGTATATGCCGTGACAGTGACATTGTAATCGCTGACATCAATTCGTCACAATCGTTGAACTTGAAATTCAACGTACTGTTTAGAAAATTTTCCCACTATATTATGTAGAAGCACTTTTGTACTCTACAGAACCAACAAGCCCAATGTTGGACACATATTATCTCCCATAAGACTCTTCAGAGCCTGATCCTTTCGGCCTAGTGCAGCCAACGACTTCAGTCGATGGACCATATCTCTACCAATAATCAAAGATATTTATATCACAAAAAAACTATTTAAATGGTCACATGACCGAAATTAGCCGAGTCTGGAACACCTTGAGCGAAGAAACTTAAGGAAACTTGAGCGCAATCATGATTCTTTATACAACCCTGAGTTTATCAAGCGTAGCTTTCATTAGTGAGTACCTATATAATAAAGTGGACTGAAAATGGACCTCAAGTTGGCGACAACAATTGTTGACAACACTTGCTATGAAACTGTGTACTATGAAAGTATCCATCAATAGAGTAGATGTCTACAACTAAAATAATTGACAGTCATCTACCCTATTGCATTGACTTTCCATCAGGAGGAGGACGCGCGACGTCACTATGGCAACACGAAAAAAATACAGCAATATCATTGGTTGATTATGTCGGTCGACTAAAGTCAACTATACTATCTTACAACTGGATTATTCTTGTTCAAATAATACCCGCGTGATATCAGCATCGTAACTGTATGGGTTCTCCGTTCGTCCAACTCTACGTCACACTCAAGGTCTCCACTCAAGAGAAGTTTACCCAAATGTTTATTTATTTCTGCCCCCGTATTTATGGGGGCAGAAATAAATAAACTAACTACTGTTATAACTAACTAACTACTGTTATACAAGTACGACGGCTGTCAACATAGTTATGTAAATAGTCTAATAAGTTTATTAAAGCAGTCATACTTGCGCCATCTTAACGAAATCCAACGTTATCTGAACGGGATTTCTGTTATCATCATCCAAGTCCTGAAAGGGATATACTTAAAGGGTTTCTATATTACGGTGGCTGTTTAAGCCTCGACCTATAAACTGTCGTCGTAAATTTCATATAAAACTATGTCCAACTGTTGTATATTGAACAAAACGTGACTGATGGTTACTTGGTAAATAAGACATTACTTTGTAATATAAAGAGAAATCTTAAGGGTTTGTCAAATGCAATAGTGCTTACTCCAAATAAAGAAATGAAGCTGGTTAAATGACTGTTAACCTTTACGTTAATTTGTCAAAGTATTTTAACATGTAATTTACTCTTTACTTGACGACAATGACCCATTGAGTTCACGTTTGTCAACTTAAATCCATACGGATAAATAAAATTAAAGTGTCTGTGTTTAATTTAAAACTACCAGCTTTTTACACAATGCTTAAACGAGAGGATACACGATACTGACATAAAAAATGCATTTTTTTAATTTCTGTCTGTCTGTTTGTTCCTCCTAATCTCTAGAACGGGTGGACGAATTTTAACGGGAAGTTTCACAGGCAGATAGTTGATGTAATAAGGTGTAATATAGGCTGGTAGGTGTAATTATCCCGAGAATGTGTTCCCGCGGGAATTGGGAACCATGAAACTATTTCACGCGGGCGAAGTCGCGGGCGTCCGCTAGTACTTGAATATAACCGACAATACGAAGAATATTTTGTAGTAGGTCGTTTTCGAAGAAGTATCCTTAAAAAATTGATACTGGCCAAAAGTTACTTGTAGATTCATATGCAGTTTAGCGATTTTAAGCCTCCACTTTCTCTGCTTTACAGCTTCTGGTAACTTCGAATATAATATAGTAAAATTAAAATGCAATTTCCTCAATGACGTCAAGTTAGCTCTTTTTTAATCTGTCCCCTGGGACGATACGTCTGACTCTGTAAATTCAGTGCAGTTCATAGATTCTAAATCAAGTACGATGTAATCTGTGCCTACTTCTTGAGTCTATATGCTACTGTGGGGAGGTGACATGGCCCAACATTTGTACCCTACATTGAATGAACAATTACTACATTAAACTGCATAAATGACTAGGCACAGTAATTTCTCACGATTATGTCGAAATATGAAATACGATGCGAAACATTTTATCGGTGCAGGCGTTGTTCATGGCTGGAGAACAATGTAAAAAAATGAGATTTTGCAGTAGATATTGCGTAACGATTAAGTAAAGTGGAAAATCTACGGTACTGATATCCGTGATTTAAGTACGTAGTTAAGTAACCTTAGTGTGATGAAGTTTTACTTAGAGCATAGTGCACAAACACCTACATACTATGTTTTTTCCAAAGACATGTGTTATTCCTTTTTTGTTACCTGTTAACTCAACAGTTATTAATGTTATTTATTATATACGTATACTATAAGGTTGAGAGGTAAGTACACAAAATAATAAATAAATATTTTTGGACATTCGCACACAACTGCACTAAAAAAGGAATGACATATGTCTTTGGACAAAAAAAAATGTAATAAATGGATCTGTAATACGTTCTAGTAGCTACCTTATTATGATACTCTGCGAATCTTTACGCATTTTTGTAAGTGAGATCCGTGAGATCTTGGTTATTTGAACCCGGCCCTGGAGACTAGCTTCAAGTGTATTCCCTTAAAGGAAACTCTATAGTGCGTTGGAGTCGTATAGTGTCTGGCTCCTACGGCAGCCCAAGAGACACCACGCTGTACTGAGTTGGCAAAGTTCATGTTCCTTAAAATCTTCATATTACAATTAGGTCCTTGCAATTGATAGGGCCTATTTTTTCTAACTGATCCTACAGCTGATGCACTACTGCTGTATTGCTAGTTTCTTCAAAAATTCGTACCAAAGAAACATACTCACTCGTATGATTAACATGCCTGTGGTTTAGTATAATAACTTTTATTTGCTTCACACTGACCTTGGCCTCCTTTTCTCTACGACTACTTGCGATTAACAGATATATCAGGCATTATAAAAACTTATTACGCGAAGTGACGTGCTGATTATAGTGTGGTCATACCATCTTAAGATGTAGAGATGTTGTCCGGTTAAGACATTATTGAGGTACATTTCGGGTATAACGCAAAAGTATTCGACTTAGTTGTACCGGTTAATAAACAACCTAATAAAAGTAATAATCTTGTTTAGGTACAGAAAAAGTAATTTCAATACTTACTTGATATTATCTCCGGCGCCATTGCACAAGGAATATGATTTAATTTTGTATTACCCACTTTTATATTGACCTTGCCCTTATTTCTCTCCGAGTAAGTACCAACGTGGATTGGATATCGATATTAGAGATATAAATATTATTGTAGAATTCAATATAAAAGTACTTAACTTAGTTTATTTGATATGACGTGTATATCTCTGTGGGTGGTGTATTACTGTATTAGTAATGGCATTACGTACAGTCAACGACAAAAGTCGATGATTATAAACCGAATTACGAAAGTTGATAAGTTTTCACTGTTCCAATAAATGACAATACTGTAACCTACTTTTCAAACCGTAGTATTGTATAGATTTTATGCAGTAGCATACAATTATTTTTTGAAATTGCGTTTATTATCGATATCTTTTGATGCAGACTGTACTTATAAGTTTATATTCTACACAATAAATGCAATTATATGAGTTCTAAGAAGGCAATGGATTGACCGAGAATTTTAATTATCCGTTGTTATTACGATTCTAATGCTCACTAGCTAAGAAAACTTAGATTTTTACATACACATCATGCGTTTTTATCCGAAGGGGTATGCAGTAATTATTAGCGAGTCTATAGGCTAACCGGATACAATTGATGAAAAGTACACCACTAACAGATAAGGAAGGCTCTTTAGGAGCCCTCTGCACTCATGTAACTCCATGGAGCGGTGCGCTCCAATAAGCCTACTCTTTCACCTATAAGCTATCTGAAATTTCCTTCACGGAAAGTGATATGGTTATTTAATCTAGAGTATTCTATAGATTGGTATTTTGTAGCCCGTGAAAACTTTATGCGTAATCCGCCTGTTGCAACTGACAACGCATTGATTTCAAAACGGTTATACTACCGGTTGATATCTAAGATGACTTTACATTCGAAGTGGCCTTGAGTTAAAGCAACAAACTCATCTTATGGAAGAACCAGTTTGTATACAAATGCATTGCTGTTATAATACAATAATGATTAAATTGCTTTTTATTGTCACTTATTTAATACAGCTTTTTATGTAGATAGGATAGATCTTCTATTTGCTTGCTTTTTACACCAACTAATGGGACCGGATGACACTAAAAGTGGCTGTGTCACAACGCCAAAGGACTCTTTATAAAGTTCACCTACTAGTACCTACTACCCATAGGTAGTAGGTACTAGTAAAAATATATATATCATGTAGTTCCATATCCATCCACGTGATTCCATAGAATCATACGTGGAAATACACGATGTATATTTTTTAATGTTATTTGTTATTTCTACATACAAACAACGTTCTTTTCGAATATCTAGTTTTTTTCCAGTCTCCTGTTTACACATGCATCTATTTTCGGAGTATCCTATGTTCAAAATACTGGCCAGCCAGCTATATGTCAAAGTTCAACCAAACATGGAAACTTTAACATTATTATTATATTAGACGTGTTTCAGTCATTCTACGTGATCATCTATATTTATCCCACAGTAGTGTTAGTAGGAAAATCGCAACTTGTCCCTGCATTCCTTATGAAAGGTTGACAAGCAACCTTCTAGTAACTCTATCTGTCCTGCACCTACTGATAGTCAGCTGGAATAAAGTATGCTTGTTTCTTATCGTACATACATAAAGTAGGTAACAGGTGTTTTGTATTATATGGAATGTCTTCATTTAGGTCATGACAAATGTCGCAATTTTGAAAAAGTTTTCTGTCACTAACTTCTCAAATGTGTGCCACTGTAACTGTGCTAACAGTGGATCTCTACCATTTATTACGAAATGAAATGGTTTGTATACATCTTACTATTTATTTACAATAAGAAAAACAATTTACATACATAATTATGTACAAAAAATATTTACACTACAAAAGTCGTTTATAAAATCCTCTGCGTCATTGCTGACGGGAAGATTTCCAGAATGCTGGCTGTGTTGCCATGTTGGATGGCGATATTTATTCTTTGGGCCAGAAAATAGCCAGGCTTCTGGTCCTGAGAAGCATCGATTAAGCTTTTAGCAATGTCTCTGTGTATATGTCTTTTTTACTATTTTTCACACTTTTATTCATTTGTCAGTAGGTGTACCCATTTGTAAGTAACCAGACTTGGCCTGGAAAACAGATCTTTACAATAAATATATATTTAACTTTATAACGTCTATCTATCTATGTCCATACGACGTTCCTCTTTTCATATAAAATCTTTATTACGTGCGATTCGATCAAGTATTTACTTGCATAACTAATCTGTAAATGAATAGACCGGTTTTGGATTACATGAACGTTTTATTTACGTATGACTAATAGCGCACGCGTCTTCGCATAATCGGATGTCTATACTATGTCATCTAACATAGTTGTAGCTGTTTATGAAGATAAGTATTAACTGTCTATTACCGCTCTTTACTTTTAGACACTTGCACTTTGTAAGACCTTGACCTACGACACCAATTTCACACCTTTCTACGTGAGATTATTTTTTTGACGATCAATGTGTGTAGATAAATATTTCTTTATTATTGTGTTTTGTAATATACTTGAATAAATCAAAGTTTTATTCAGTAGTTTCGTAGAAATTAATTAATAACTTTAACTGTGTGTTATTGAAACTTGATCGTAAAGTAAATGCGCACGTAGCTGCTCGCGGCTCGTAGCATGATCTCCAGCGAGAGGCTATCCACGCCCAGACCCACGACGAGGCATGTTCCGGCGCTGACCGCCCGTGCGGTGTCTTCGCCGGAGTCCTCGCAGTGTTGATACTGGGATGTGTGTGAACTAACGATGGATGCGGTGCAGATACTTACCGAAGCACCCGTGCCTTTTTTTTTTTTTTTCGCGGGCCAAGGCCGCTCCCATGTCTGCCGTGTTGCCAGGCGTTTCTGGCTCGCACGCAGAAGGTATTTCCAGTGGCGCCCGGCGAAGCATCCGTGCCTGGTAAATATCAGCGACGCGCTATATCATGGTCATACCATATTCCGCCCGAACTCAGTAGACCACTTTCGTTTATTTTGCATTGGTTTAAGGACTTGCTTTTATTTTCACTATTATATTAGTGGCTCGTAAATTAAAGACATAATTTGGTTGACATACATAAGAAACAGTGCATTACAAACGTCATGCTTGAAGTAATTAAATTTATGATAAGTTTATTTGTAAATTACTTCCAGGCAAAACGCTCTAATGTTTGAATTCTCTATGTGTTAAATATATGCATGTGGTACTTGTTTCTGTCATTATATAATTATAATGACAGAAACAAGTACCACATGCATCCACATTATTGTATAAAATACTAATGTATTTTATACAATAATGTGGAACTCAAAAATATTGCGGACTAAATTTGCACAAATTTTACTTTGGTTAAACTCACTAAAGTTGATTTTTTTATGTCTGTTTACACAAACATTAGCAGGTAATCTAGATTTTAAAATTTAGTACATACCTACTTAGTTTACAATATTAACAAACCAGAGTGAAAAGGTTATACTGATAAGATAACCTATACGGGTTTTACACTTTGATGGTAGGTATGTTGTCTATAGTTCACCTATAAAAGCCATTATAAGGGTGATTCTACATTTACATATTGCCAGATTCTCAAAGCAACAGGTAGAGCCTGTGAAGCATAACGCTAAGAGACGGCTCTTTACTCCACATATTATTATTATTTCCTTTATTTTTACTATTATTTTCCTTTTTTTCTAAGCTGTTGTTGTTTTCGTTGTTTTTGTTAGTTTATTTTGTAAAAGTGGAGTAATAAATGTTTTTCTTTCTTTCTTTCTAAATTACACTTACACTTTGATGGTAGGTATGTTGTCTATAGTTCACCTATAAAAGCCATTATAAGGGTGATTCTACATTTACATATTGCCAGATTCTCAAAGCAACAGGTAGAGCCTGTGAAGCATAACGCTAAGGCCGATACCTCACCGAGACGCCATGGCGACGTCGCCAGTTGGTCGCCAACTAGTTCTCATTGAGATATATGACGGCTAAGAATTATTAATGTTAATTACGTAAGTACTTAACACAAATTAATAGCTTAGGTAGTTTAAAATGTAAATGTTTAGTATAAAATGCTGATATCCGTGCATTAGGCCGATACCTCACCGAGACGCCATGGCGACGTGGCCAGCGACGTCGCCAACTAGTTCTCATTGAGATATATGACACTTGGCGACCGACTGGCGACGTTGCCAGTCGGTCGCCAAGTGAGTTAGCCGTCATATATCTCAATGAGAACTAGTTGGCGACCGACTGGCGACGTCGCCATGGCGTCTCGGTGAGGTATCGGCCTTAGAGACGGCTCTTTACTCCACATATTATTATTATTTCCTTTATTTTTACTATTATTTTCCTTTTTTTCTAAGCTGTTGTTGTTTTCGTTGTTTTTGTTAGTTTATTTTGTAAAAGTGGAGTAATAAATGTTTTTCTTTCTTTCTTTCTAAATTAATTATCCTGTGTTGTACCACAGTGATCAGAAATTAAATAGCATAAATCAACGTCATATAGATAGTGACATATTTACTGGCCAATATACATCTATCAATTAATAGAAAGGTGTTTAGAATTGGTCGCGTGAAGGCTATCATGCTTTACATCACGTTAGCCTAGCAACTGCGGAATACAATCACTTCCGTTAGATTTAATTTCATTGTTTACACAAATAATACTTTAAACAAAGTGAAATGTATTATTGTCCGATGTAAAAAACACATATGTTGCTACCTATAACTTGTGCTGTTGTTAACCAATTCTAAGGTATAGTTCGCGAGGCGTAAGTTGAGCTTTGCATTTGCGTGAGTTAGCAAGCTACACACAGCCTTTTTACTCTACTTTTTGTGATCACTCGGACAAATGCAACGCTCAGCTTAGGCCTCGCGAACTATACCAAGGTACTTAAAAATTGTTGTCACTTTATTCACAGTCTATCTAGGATCTCGTTAAATAACACTATACCAATATATCCAGTACCTAAGTCATCCCCGTGCACTAAGGGCACCTGATGACTGACGGACGAGATGTTGGCAGGAATATTCAGAGTACCTGATAGTAATTGACATGTAAGTGTAATAACCGCCTCTGTCTAACTCTGAAAGAAAGAAAAATGCGTGATTTTTTTCGTGTTGTATACACACACACATATAACGCCTATATCCCTGAAGGGGTAGGCAGAGGTGTATTACACACCCACAATTTTCCAGTATGTTTAGTCCCACGTTATTACGCCCCCTATTGGGGGCAAGCCTATTGCCGTCACCAGCCACATTTATAATGGGTTATGTCCAAAAAGGTCGAATGAATTTAATAAAAAGTAGCAGCTATATGGTAATTTTGAAAAAAAATGAAACCCGTTGCCTTGCGATGAAATGTTGATGAAAGGTAACAAAATCTTACGTGCCAGCCGCTATGGCACAGCCAATTAAAGTCCTTGGCGTCTCGGAGTATACTGTATAAAACAGCATAGGTTAATAGTCATCATGTCACTTACATTAATTATTGTTTTGAAATTGTCACGTGCAATAACAATGATGTAGATGTAAAAATCCATTAAGGCAATAGATCCGTGCTCAGATAACACAACGTGATGTAGGATTTGTTTCTAATTGCTGTAATTTGAACCACACCAAACATAGGTTTAAATCATATTTTATGCGAAGCGTCCGTCAGCCGCTATTGGGCGTTTTCACATTGCACGATATCGTTACGATAATTTACATCCTTACCTTAAAGCTACTGCTGCTACTTAGGATATTGTCACGATATTATAGACCATATCATCACGATATCGTGTGTCGTTATCGTGCAATGTGAAAACGCCCAGTTTTGGAACGAAGTTCTCTAACGCGGCTTACGGGTAGTTCGATTTAGTAGAAATCGTCAAGTTACGCTTATCAGTGGTTCCCAACCGCTGTTCCGCAGATAATTTAGCGTCGACGTCGTTTTTAAAACGTAAAGTTACTAAAACCCAGGTTGGGTTGCGTTGCAGTTGCGTAAAGAACTCCCCCGAAAGCACAATTTTTTTTAAATTTTTACTTATAAGATTTGAAACGAATTCTACCTATTTCGTTTTATGATCGACGTAAGATATTCGATTTCTTTGCTTAAAACGGTCCTTAGCTTTAACCGCAACATTTTTAAGCAAAACTATGACATAATGAATGAATGTATTATAACCAATAACTACGAATTGTTAACATTTAGGAAAGTAATTTAGTTCTATATATTTTCCCGTAACTTATAGTATATAGAGATATATAAATACCTACCTAAAGAAAATATTATTTAGAAAAAATACAATTATGTTAAATCATATTTGCTGACTACATAAACATTTTTGTCTTATTACGATTTTAACCTATACAATATTCTGTGATATGAGTGACTACCATAATTATCTCTCCATGTTTCGACCAATGAACGATATTGTAGTAAAAGAAAGGATAGAAGTTTCCAGCAAGAGTTCAACGGATTTGGTTAGTTAGTGTCCGCGTAATGGGCTTGTAATTTGAAATACCTAATAATTTTATCAAATATTTTATTTCAGTGGTCTTTACAAAGGTTTTAAACCGTATGTAGGTACCGTTTGCGCAGCTGTTGCAAACAATTAACTTCGTGGTATTCATAATTGAGTCCATATTCCATTTAAAGAGAAGAGAATGGATATTATGTTGCAAAGTAACCAGGTTGATATTTCTGCCACTGCTTTCTAATATATCTCACCACTACAATATGTATAGTAAACAGCATAATTCCACAGTTCAAGGTCAAATGAAATGGTGACCTTAAATGAAACCGTACGTTTATGTACTAATGAGATTTTAACTCGAGTGCAACTTAGTGACGTTTATTGAGTCGCGTTGGAAGTCGTAATTGATGGCCGCTAATGATTTGCTAGCGGGAAATTGAATACTGATACCAGTTAAATATGAAAATATAATGTATTGTTTATTACCAAAATTGGTTGGAATTCTGAAGCTCAACTGTTACATTACTAAACTTTACTTTAAATGTAAAAATATCATAATTAAATGGAAAAAGCCACTCTCTTACGATGATACGGCAGCACTTCTTGGAACTACAACATAATACGAGTAGACACACATTATCCACACAAAACACAGGTAGACACACTCATTCACACACGCTTGTTTTCAAACGCGCACGCACACTCACCTTAAGCAATTTAGTTAAAGTCAAACTAGTAGATACAGAAAAAAAAGGTTAATTAAAAAAAGAAATCAAATCTAATGGAAAGAGCCTCCTAACACAACCATCTTTTGCTTAACAGGGGCTTCTAGATACAAAAATTGTAAACTTTATTGACACAATAAAATTTATTCTTATTCTTACAAATATCTCTTAGTAAGATGAAAAAAAATCAAATGTACCTAATGGAAGGAGCCTCCTAAAGGTGGGCGTCGAATGTTTACAGCATGCGGCAAGCGACAGTGACATCACGTCACTGTCACTCCTTCGAACGAGTAGACTCGTTGTACAACGAGTAGACTTAGTCCTTCGGACGAGTAGTCTCGTTGTACAATGAGTAGAGTGGCGATGACACTGTCGCCTTGTCACGCATCGCGTGTCCTGCTGAAAACATCCGACGCGCACCCTTAACAAAAGCATATTTTGCGGGGTTTCTAGATACAAAAATTGTAAACTTTATTGACACAATAAATTTATTCTTAAATTCATTCTCATTCTAACAAAGAGATATCCTTTTTATTTTTTTTTCAATCCGCGGCCTAAGGCCGCTGTCGCACCTACGTCCATTGCCGAGCGCCTCCGGTTAGCACTGAGAGAATTTCCAGTGGCGCCCGGCGGACTTTGGCCAACGACGTGGCCGCTGCGTGGTGGTCGGGTATTATCCCTCGTCGTTGGGCTTTGGGGCAAAGGCCCCGCAGCACTTAGGTTGCTCAAGTCGCACCTTCCATGTCTCCATGAGATCCTGGCGGAGTTGGGACCGCTGGGCCTCGATTTCTCGAGACGCAGGCCTGTGGTCCCGCTTGGCCTCGTTTTCTCGAGACGCAGGCCTGTGGTCCCGCTGGGCCTCGATTTCTCGAGACGCAGGTCTGTGGTCCCGCTCCAGCGCCTCCTTGTGCCATTGAAACAATGACGCAAGGGCTCTCGCTTTCAAGTCCCATGGAGACAAAGAGATATGCTGGATGCGGACAGCACAGTTCGTTGAGGGAGGTCTATGCCCGGCAGAAATAGTAAGTATATTTATTAAAGCGACATGGTGTGATAAGAACTGCAAAGCTAAGGTTTGCAATCGACTATTCCGAGAACGCTTTCAGATAAGTATAATATTTAGTTACTATTTTTACAACCGCTATTTTTGCGAGTCGGTTGAAAAATTGTTCCGTTATTCATTGTCAAACTTTTTTTATTGTAATTTTTATAGTGTCTATACTATTATTTTTGACATATTGGAGCAGCGGTCTGACCTTTAAAAGTCAAATAAAAGTGACAGCGCGCGAGCATGGTCCGCTGGTTTGCAGGTGCTTGGTGCACCAACAACGAAGCAGGTGTGACAACAAAAGTTATTTCCAACCTTGTGAACTTCAAACATATTAATTTATGTATGACAATTGTTCGCATAGAGGTTAAAACTTTTTTAACAAAATAATAATGTGATACGAGTTACGCGTCGTTATACAAATACATACAACAATAGCCAATATAATCCATTGCCACATCACACACTTGCATGACCTTATCAAACACTATTTTAACAAGTTGACCGATCTATTGCGTTTGTCATTGAACCTCAGACCAGGTATCTCAACGTGACCAGGTAGCGAGCCTGGCTGCTGAGCTCGCCTCCTCCCGGAAGCAGACGGAGGCCCTGCGACAGGAGGTCGCCAACCTTACCATTTTAGTCAAGGGGCCTCCGGAAACCCAGAAGACCGGACCCTCACTGCCTCCACCGACGGCTAGACCGGCAGCCATGGCGACGCCCAGGAGTGCGCTCGGAGCGCCTCCTGCATCGCCGCCGCAGACTGCGCCGACACCGATGCAGATTCTGGCGGCGATTGAGAGGCGCCTGGCGGTCCTTGAAGACCGGTCATACCGCCCCCCGCTGGCACTACCCGCGTCGTCGTACGCGGCTGCCGCCAGCGGGGCTCTCGCTCCTGGGTCCAATTCAAATAGGTCTGCTGAATTGTCCGATTCACCAGCAACTCGGACACCGGCTAAGCCGGCCACGACGGCAAAGCCGAGGAGAAAAGGGAGGCCTGGCGCCACCCCTGCTGCTCTCGCGTCCCATTCTGCTCCCGCTGCACATTCTTCCAGAGAGGAGGGATGGGAAGTAGCGGGAGCGAAAAAGAAAAAGAGGCGGAAGAAGGCCGCCAAAAAAGTGGCTGAAGCCGCCGCGACGAAGGCGCCGAAGAGACCCCGCCCTCCTCGCTCCACCGCCGTCGTCCTGACGGTGACGACGATGGGTGCAGAGAAGGGAGTGGGGTACGCCGATGTTTTGAAGAAGGTCAAGGCATCGGTGGACCTTAAGGCCCTCGAGATACCGGGGGGGCTCCGGTGCAAGACTACTCGCACCGGGGCTCGCCTACTCGAGCTCTCCGGCGCCTCCAGCGGCCCCAAAGCTGACGCCCTAGCGGCTAAGCTGAGGGACACGCTGGACCCAGAAGCCGTCCGCGTCTCCAGACCCACCAAATGCGCTGCATTGCGCATCTCGGGTCTGGATGACGCGGCCACGACGGAGGAGGTTATTTCCGCCGTCGTGGAGGCGGGCGGCTGTCCCCATGACCAGGTGAAGGCTGGAGAGATCTCCTTCAGCCCCACCGGTCATGGAACGACAGTCGTCCAGTGCCCCGTCGCGGCGGCACTTAAAATTGCGGACGGACGGAGCCTCCTTATAGGGGGCTTCCTCAGGGCGCAGGTGCACCTCCTGCGTGCCCGGGAAACCAGGTGTTTCCGGTGCATGATGGTGGGGCACGTAGGAGTGCAGTGCGCAGTGGAAGACACCGTGGGTGATCGATGCTTCCGCTGCAGCCGGCCCGGTCACAAGTCCAACGCCTGTGACGCACCGCCTCGCTGCTACAGATGCGAGGTGGAGGGCAAAACGGCGGACCATCGGGTCGGCAGCCGTTCCTGCGCCGCTATGAGGCCAAAGCCTCGTCCATCCGCTGGGAGCAGCGGGGGTGCCGCTACTGCGCGGCCAGATTCGCGGAGGGATGCTGATATGGACGTCCTTTAATGGACACCCATATCCGCATCCTACAGGCGAACTTGAACCACTGCCGCGCTGCTCAGGATCTTCTGTACCAGAGCATCGCGCAGTGGTCTATAGACCTGGTCGTGGTCGCCGAGCCGTACTATGCCCACCCGGGAAGCCTGGTGGCGCAAGACGGCTTGGCCTGCATCTTTGGGGGGTCCGCCGCAAACACCTCGCGGCTTGCAATTATTGCAAACGGCCGAGGCTGCGTTGCGGCGGAATATGAAGGGGTGGCAGTCGTGGCCGCATACATCTCGCTGAACAACATTAACGACGCTCAGTATGAGCTATGGCTCACTGAGCTCGACGTCGTCTTCACTGCGTGTCGTCCTCGCCCTGTCCTTCTCCTGGGAGACTTTAACGCCTGGTCTACGGCGTGGGGCTCTCGGGTAACCAATGGCAGGGGGAAATTACTTGAGGACTGGGCCACTATACGTGGACTAGAGCTCCTCAACCGGGGGAATGTTGCCACCTTTTGGCGGTCGGGGGTCAGCTCGGTCGTGGACTTAACGTTCGCGACCCCTGCCCTCGCCCGCCGTATTATGGGCTGGTGCGTGGAGGAGGGAGTGGAGACGCACTCGGACCACCGATACATCCGGTTCGAGGTCGTCCCCCCACCTAACCTTCCACAGCCGGTACCGAATCCCCCGGAACCGCGTTGGGCGCTCAAGAGTTTAGACTGGGAGGCTCTCCTGGAGGCATCCATCGTGCAGGCCTGGATTCCAGCGCCGGACAGGCCTGTTGACGTGGATGCCGAGGCAGAGTGGTTCAGGAGAGCCATGTCGCAAATCTGCGATGCGGCGATGCCTATGGTTACACCCGGGCCGGCCAGGAAGCAGGTGTACTGGTGGTCGTCGGAGATTGCACAGCTGCGTGCAGCATGCGTCTCCGCCCGCCGCCAGTACACCAGGTTTCGCCGGAGGCATCGTCGACCAGACGACGCGGCAGCCCGGGAGGCGGAGCTATATGCGTCCTACAGAGAGGCTAAGGGCACCCTCCAGAAAGCGATCACGCGGGCTAAGACGACAGCACGCGAGGAGCTCCTGGAGACCCTGGAGCGGAGCCCATGGGGGCGCCCGTACCTGCAGGTCAGAGGTAAACTCCGACCGAGGGCGCTCCCACTGACCCAGAGTCTCCAGCCGGATCGGCTGGAGGGGGTCTTGGGCTCTCTGTTTCCGACGAGCGCGGAGGAGCACATCCCTCCGAGCATGGCTCCGTCTCAGACGCCCAATGCGGATAGCAGCGAAAACGACGTACCCGAAGTCAGAGAGAGTGAGTTAGGAGCGGTGGTGCTTCGGCTCAGTCGCCGGAAAACCACCGCCCCTGGACCCGACGGCATTTCGGGCCGTGTATGGGTCCTGGCCCTCGAGGAACTCGGGCCTCGACTGAGGGGGCTCTTCAGCGCATGCCTCGAAAGGGGCCAGTTTCCCAAGGTGTGGAGGACGGGGAAACTGGTCCTGATCCGGAAAGCGGGGCGGCCGGTGGACTCACCGTCCGGTTACCGGCCGATCGTGCTGCTCGACGAGGTGTATAAGCTCTTTGAGCGAATTATCGCGGAACGCCTCGTCGAGCATCTCACGCGTGTGGGCCCAGACCTGGCGGATAACCAGTATGGTTTCCGTCGGGGACGGTCCACCGTGAGCGCGATCATGCGCGTGAAGACCCTGGCGGAGGAAGCAGTCTCGCGGGGCGAGGTGGTGTTGGCGGTGTCTCTTGACATCGCCAACGCCTTTAACACCTTACCCTGGAGTTGCGTTAAGGAGGCACTGGTATATCACAAAGTGCCTCTCTACCTCCGTCGTATTGTCGGGGCATATTTATCCGAGAGGGCTATAACTTACCCTAGCTGGCTCGGGCCAGCTCGGCGAGATGTCTCGTGCGTTGTTCCACAGGGGTCGGTCCTAGGACCTCTCCTGTGGAACATCGGATACGATTGGGTGTTGCGGGGTGCGTTGCCTGAGGGCGTCAGCGTAACTTGTTACGCCGACGATACCCTCGTCACGGCGCGGGGAGCAACGCACCAGGAGGCAACACTCAAGGTCACGACTGGGGTTGCTGAAGTCGTGGGTCGGATACGGCGGCTGGGACTGGACGTGGCACTGAATAAGTCCGAGGCTCTGTGTTTTCACGGACCTCGGCGCGGGCCACCTCCAGGATCCAGCATAAATGTAGGGAGCGCTAGCATCGGCATCGAGCCCTCCATGAAGTATCTGGGGCTCGTACTCGATGGCCGGTGGAACTTCGGACCACATTTCCGAAGTTTGGTCCCCAAAGTGACGAGGGCAGCAGCCGCGCTTTCGCGACTGATGCCTAACTTAAAGGGACCCAACGCTTCCTGCAGGAGACTGTACCTGGGGATCGTGCGGAGTATGGCCGTATACGGGGCTCCCGTATGGGCGGCGAGACTGACGGCCAACAACGCTGCTATATTGCATAGATCGTTGAGGACCTTGGCTGTCAGGACAATAAGAGGGTACCGCACGATCTCTCTAGAGGCTGCATGTCTCCTAGCCGCGACCCCTCCATGGGACCTGGAAGCGAGAGCCCTTGCGTCATTGCTTCAATGGCACAAGGAGGCGCTGGAGCGGTACCACAGGCCTGCGTCTCGAGAAATCGAGGCCCAGCGGTCCCATCTCCGCCAGGATCTCATGGAGACATGGAAGGTGCGACTTGAGCAACCTAAGCGGGGAACCACCACCATCGCGGCGGTGAGACCGATCATGGAGGACTGGCTGCAGAGGCAGCACGGTGGCCTCACGTACCGTGCGACACAGATCATCACCGGGCACGGAAACTTTGGTGGGTATCTGTTTCGCATGCATCGTGAGGTCACACCCGCGTGTCAACACTGCGAGGCTTCCGGCGAAGACACGGCATTCCACACGTTGGTGGAATGCTCAGCGTGGGCAAGTCAGCGCCGGGACCTCGTTGTGGGCCTAGGCGTGGATACTCTCTCACTGGAGACCATGCTACGAGCCATGGTCTCTAGCGAGAGCCAGTGGAACGCGGCCGTTTCCTTCTGCGAGCAGGTTATGCTCGTGAAGGAGACGGCCGGAAGGGCGAGGGAGCGTATCCTCCCCGCTGAGTTCCGAAGTCTGCGGCGAGGGCGCCGCATACGTGACTACGCCCAGGACCATCGACCTCCATGATCGGGGCCTGAGGACGATGGATTAGCAACCCACCGTCCTTACAGAAGCAGGCTAGAAGGGCTGCGTGATGTGGGGCTTCACCCCATGCACGCCTTCACTCACCGACGCGGGATAAAACCCGACCCCAGAGATGCGGGGTAACACCCGACCACCACGCAGTGGCCACTCAAGTGACCAAGGTCCGCCGGGTGCCACTGGGAATTCTTTCAGTATCTACCGGAGGCACTCGGCAATGGACGTAGGTGCGGCCGCAGCCACAAGCCGCGGATTAAAAAAAAAAAAAAAAAAAGTTATCTCAACGTACATTAATACACCATTCGAAATAAAACATAATTGAATACGGAGTCACGGATTTAAAGTAGTATGAGGTAGGTATACTAGACTTTGTAAACCGGCTGATTGATTAGCAGTATTTTAAACTACATACTCGAGGAATCCTCTCCGCAGGGTATAAAATGATCATTATTTTAATCACAGACCGTCCTTATAAATAATTACATTGTAGTCGGGTGACATCCCTATGCGATATTCGTTTCTGTAATAATCATCTGTGGGTAATTATAGTGTAATTTACTCGATTTAATTTCATTTACAACTAGTGTAGGTACATTTCATTGTAAACCTAGTGTGCAACAATGTACAAAGGGCAGTTTCGTTAATCATTCACAGGTCAAAAATTTCTTTTGATAACTCGTAATTTTTGGTATTAGGATAGGTCCATGGTATAATGGACCGGTATTCGTGTGTTATTAACTAAGTTCATTTGCTCTGGTTTGCCTGTAGGGGGCAGTTTCATATGAATCCACGACCGTTATTCCGGTTATGCCCTATAAAGGGTTAATTACTATCAGAATTCAGACGAATTGCAGAACGGAGGGCAACAGATACGTAATTGCGACAGCTTCTATGTAAAAATGGTCAGAAAGTAGATAAATACGTTAAATTTTTCAGTTTGCAGTTAAAGGAGTAAGCCCAATCATGGTTTCGGATGTGCAACAATCAAAATATAATTAAAAATACTGTCTTTAATTTTCATAACAACTTTCAAAATACTAAGCCATAACTTCGCCGGAAAAAAATACGTTTAATAATTTGCTATTTATATGGCTTGCAAAAATGCAAGATCGTCGATTTCCTTTCGTTCTTACAAGTATTGCCAGTAAATACTCTAAAATGTAACTCTACCAATTTCCGCGTATTAAATCAGTACACGTACACGAACTGTTTCAAGTTTGCTGTAGTAAAGTGTAGTATAAACTAAAAACAATAGTAAAATAAACTACAGGTTATTCTGGAGAAGGCTTTTACGGTTAATAAATATAATTATATGTTATTATTATGTTATTTTATTATAAATATCATATTACATGTTAAATAGTATATAATGTCCATACATCAATACGTACATTCAATAATTTATATCTATAATTTGTAAAAAAACGTACTTAATTGGGAATCTGTTTATGGCAACATTTAGTGCGATTTCATTTGAGTAACATAACAATTAAATGTCACTTTTTTTCACTGACGTTGTCGCTCTCGTGACTGTTTTTTCGTTTTTTTGTGTTGTGATTTCAGTGCTTATTTGTAGTTTTTTTAGATTTTTATAAGTTTTTCGTCGATTCGAGCCTAGTGTTCCTCCGTAGCTATAATAATCAACAAAAACATTGAGATAGAAACTCTTTATTTATTGTGTGAACGATGGCGGATAATCGACTACGGTGTATCAACTGTTTCATGAGACTATCACACCAGCGCCGGCGTCTATTACAAGACGCATTCATGACAAATATTCTTCGTGTCTGGATATCACCAACACCGGTAATTAATATATATTTAACGTGTTATAATTATTTAGTAAAATACAAAAGTAATCATATAAAAACAAGGATACGCTTATCATGTGAAGAACATAATCTTATTTCACAGTATTATGTTTTAGAATATTATTTTACATGGATTGCTAGATTTTGAAATGGTTGTTTATTTTTGCAGGCCTCTCCTGAAGATAACCTATGCTTTGAGATACTACAACAAGTACCTGAAGGAAAGACTATACCACCTCCAATGTTTGGACATAGAAGTGTATGCATAGGTTGTAGTATATCCGTTCTACGATCTCGCACTCATCTTGTGCACACTAACTGTCCTGAAAGCAGTGTTATAGTTCAACACACTACCCCATTTGGTTAGTATTATATTTTCCTATTTTATTTAGAGGTTCTTAAGTAGTAAAGAATAGCCTCTGCTAGTTAACTAAAAAACTATTTGTGTCTAAGGAAACTATACCAAAATAAGACTAACAACAACAGTCATATTATGTATATTATTAGGTATATTAATATATTATTACCTGACTGCCAAAGAAAGGAGGGTAATGTTGTTTGACAGTATGTATGTATATCCATTGATATCCATCTATCATAATTGTCCATCAGGCATCAGGCAAATAAACGGTATTTGTCTCCAAGTGTCATAGAGTACATAAAAATAGTCCTGTCTTTTTATTTGTAAATTATGTTTGTTTTATTTCATAAATGATAATGCAAGTGTATTATTTTCAGGTAGGCCGCATTACTAGCGTTTGTGCTGCATGTTGGACAACTGCTAGCAGACATCTTCAAAGGCAAATTCATCAGAACTATCCTAGATTTGTTAGAAACATGGAAGTTGATGTATCTCCACAAATACCTGAACCTCCTCCAATGCCACCTGTTAAGTTACAACCTCAACAACAAGAATCGGTGAAGATAGTATCACAAACTCATAAATGTGCATTATCGTCATCAAGACACTGTATTTTTCCTCAATGCAAAAATATTGAACGGTTATTGGTATATTGGAGGCAGGACATACCACACTTATTTATTAATAAGCCGTAGTGAATATGTTGCCAACACTTTCTGCAATTACAGGTTATTGCTGCAGCTGTTTAGTAGGTAACAGGACCGTCGGCTGTTGTGCCCATGTTATGGCAATAACTTGGTGTCTGGGTTGGGGTAGACACAATGATGTGTTTGCTCCAGCAAGTTATTTAAATAATATTTTTGATGAGTTTTCATAATGAAAATGAATGAAATAAAAGAAATGAAATTATGTTATACTTATTTGTTTTATTTACATTGAATGTAGGTAGGTACCTTACTCGATAGACATCTGTATTACTAGATTGACTGCTCTACTGATTAAATAATAACAAAAATCGGGTAAGTTACATCGCTCTCATTCATGACCCAATAAAGTCGGACACTTTCCCTCGCCATACCATAGAAAACGCAATATAGGCAATTATTAAACGCCCAGCTCGTGATAAACATAACCTAATTTTGTGAAATTCATATGCTTTTTTCTCGAAAGTCCGGCGAGTTGGAGTGATTATGTTTGTTGTTTTAGAATATATATTAAAAACTCCTCCGAATGACGTAAATTTCACTTGTGCACAACGATTTTTGTTTGGAAACCAATCCCCATACTTTTGTGGGCATACTCCTTTATGTTTACTGAGTATGTGACAGCAATATTACTTAACTACAACAAATCTTCCAATATTATTTATGTAGGGAAAACCAACAGCCAATCATGTCTTATATAAAGTAGAATACTAATTTACTAAGCCAATTACAGGTTTTCACGACTAAGATTTTTAGAATACGAGTAGGAACGGCACAAACCAATCTGAATTTGATTAGGTAGGAGAAGATAAACAAAAACAAATCAAAAATATAGACCTATCATAACAATACAATCCTGCAAGGCTGATTCAGAAAAGAACTCCTTATTAAGCAGTTTTCTTACCGTACCGTATGAGGGTCAAAAGAGAAGTGTAGATTTGAATTCAGTATAGGCACAGATATAAGAAAACTATACTAGTACGGATGACATCTCATAGAACGAAATGGGGACGCGGACGTTTTAATAGCGTCTATAGGAAAGGCCAAATAATTTTCGACAAATTCCTAATAGATATATGGCAGTATATTATGAGCGCGAAAAATACGTAATAGGCGCAGTATTTTACATATTAATCATATAAAAGGTTGAAGTGAAATATTGTATTGACAACCTTAATTAAAGGATGTAATCGTGAACTGGTCTGACCTTTGGTCATTGTCATTAATTATGCCTTCATGAACTACACATACATCAACGGTTTTAATATTGGGCATGTAGAATATGAGATGATTTAAATATTATGCGATCTGTAAATTATTTTTACGAAATATCCATATATAGGTTTTTAGTATGTTTTTACGAGTATAATACATACACATCATCAGGCCTATGTCCGGGATGGGGTCGGTAGCATTACACACTAACACTTTGCCAGAATGTTGTTTTACCCCACGTCTTAGGGGGCATGCCTATTGCCTTATTTATAGGGTTAGTTACCAGGCACTGTAGAAAGCCATCTGTAATTGAAACCAAAATTACATTCGGAGCGATTATGTACCATTGTGTTTAAAATGTCTAATTTATCACGTTAACACAAATGATAGGGGCCCAAACGACTTCTCCGCGGGACCTAAGTCCCTACTAACAGACGGACGAGGCTCTAGCAATGTCCGAAAACGGCAATAAGCTTGCCTCCTATTGCCTCTGTGTTGTGTGTGTATGGGAATGCATGCAACTAACTTTCAGCCTACCAGTATCAATCATAATCAACTTCACATGCAACTGGTGTGGCTACTGACTAATACGAGTAGACGACGCCTACGTTTTATATGTAGCCCTGTGTTAGGGTGTGTTAGACCGGTTTACTCATCTATACTACTATTATAAAGAGGAAAGATTTGTATTTTTGTGTGTATGTTTGAGGAAAGATTTGTATTTTTGTGTGTATGTTTGTAATGAATAAACTCAAAAACTACTGTGCCGATTTCAAAAATTCTTTCACCCTTGGAAAGCTACATTCACCCTGAGTAAAATAGGCTACTTTTTATCCCGGTAATGTATTCCCACGGGAACCGGAAACGAGTAAACTAAATCACGCGGGCGGAGCTGCGGCGATCAGCTAGTGGTTTATAAAATGGCTGATTTACTTAATAACAACTATATAATATAAATAACAAGTAGAGAGAGAGAGAGTTATGGCTCATTTACCTATATTATGCCATAACTCAGTAGTTAAGCCGCATGCGGGCTAATGACTAAATATAAAACCGGCCAAGTGCGAGTCGGACTCGTGCACAAAGGGTTCCGTACCAAAACGGCAAAAAAACCACGTTTGTTGTATGGAGGCCCCCTTAAATATATCTTAATATTCTGTTTTTTAGTATTTGTTGTTATAGAGAGGCAACAGAAATGCATAATCTGTAAAAATTTCAACTGCTTCATGAGATACAGCCCAAGACGACGGACCGGGAAGTCTCAGTAATAGGGTTTCCGTTTTACCGTTTGGGTACGGAACCCTAATCAAATAATCTTGAAGTCTTGAGCTTGATTAGCAGCCTGCACCCCGCTAGCGGGCGCTATGGCATGCATTTCAGAAATATCCTGCACTAACAACCAATATAAATTAGTCATTAGAAAAAGAATATCTACAGGTAGGACTTCTACCACAGAATAGGGAATAGTATGTAAGTCATAACAACAAACCATCCCTTTAAGAGGACAAAGTGACCGAACAAAATCTAAAATCTCGGCATCCACTACGACCCGTTGAAGACTATGCTCGTCATGACGACAATGAGTCAAAGAAGCGTAAAGGAGTAAAATTGCAAAAACCTTCTTTAGCTTTAGCTAGGGTTCTGTTTCATACGCGTATTTATGTCTATATTGTGTCTATAGTTTTCTTTGTTCCCCTCTACAGGCCCAATAGCTTGACAGATTTCTCTAAGGTTCTCAATTAGAATGACGGTTTTTTTCTTTTGTTTTTGTTACCTAATATTTTCGGACTGGATGAACCGATTTTGATTTTTTTTATTGGAAGCTGTAGTAGCTTCCCAAGTGGTACCATTTCAATTTGGTCCCATTCCGACAACCATTTGGTCCCATTTCGGTAGTTTGAAGTCGGTTGCTGTGTCAATTTATGATGTGTATTTTTATTCTTTAGTATCATCTACATGTATTTGAAACAAACTTTCAGCGTCACGTCAGGTAAAAATAATATAGATACTACCTACGCGTAAATGTCGGTAATGGAATAATGTAATTTAAACATATTTTAACAAGATTGTATATTAATAGGAAGCAAAAATCATTCTAAAATACGAAACCCATAATACGAGATATTAATTTAGACAGTTTCAGGTTGTTAAACCAAAATTGTGTGTCCTGAAGATCATTAATATAATTTCCTTCTTAGTAACATGATGTCTGCGACCATGTCATATTGTTCTAACATTAAACTTGATGAAACTATCCAAAAACCATTATGCTCTTGTATTTTACTGAATCAGACAGAAAAATGCATTATTTTCTTTATCTTGGAATATTTTATTGCTAGAAAACATTTACAGATTCTGTTTACGATTCAACTTTATGAGGTTGACTTACAAAACTTCTATTGCTATTGGACTATAAAATTTTGTAATTTTATATAAAATAATGTGCAATCCCGTTGAGGTGGGTTTACATTTTACATTAAACTTCATGTATCAATAGGTAATTGTTGTGTTAACAACGATTAAATGTTAGTTTATAATGCCTGCTCAGCTGTCAGTAGACTAAATGTAATCTTACAAGACTTTCTTACACACAATGCCTGATTGTTTGAAGGTGCAGGCAGAGGGATATTATTAGGCTCACTGTTCGCTAGCCCGTGTCTATCCACCCACGTTATAGTTGGCGAGCCCTTTACCGGTGACAAGGTACTTTTATATTTGCCAAAGCAATCGTTTCGATCAATATAGTGATTGATATATAATAATAATAAATAAATAAATATTTTTGGACATTCTCACGCAACGTCATCTAGCCCAAACTAAGCTATAAGCTTGTGCTATGGGATCTAGACAACTGATAAACATACACACATATTTCTAAATACATACATAGTATACATATAAAACACCCAAACTCTGAAATAAACATTTGTGGATTACATAAATATTTGAGTCGATCCGGGAATCGAACCCGGAACTCCGGAGTCGAAAGCCGATGCACTACCGACCACGCCACCGAAGCAGTCATAATTTCAATAATTTCTACGTGTAATTTCTACATGGTTGACACTCGTGAAGCCTTTTATACAATACAGAAATTACGCTATTACAATTCTATTACAATTATAAAACAAAAAAATAAATAAAAATAAAAACTATTTTAAACATAATTATAATATTGTGTAAGTATAATAGATACTTGTTCATAGAGCGATGGAATATCTAATTGTCGTGTTTTGTACCAACACCGGAAAGCAATTAGAGTGATCACTAAGCTATTGTTAAACCACGACACAGTTAAGCGTATTTATTGTCAATCACATACATTTTGTGATTTTGAACTAATTTATATTTTCAACTTTTAAACTTTCGTGTTTCGTAATCTGTATGTACTATGCATCTCTACGCTGATTTCGTGTTAATTCCTGTGTTAAGTAAAATATAACTTATATAGGTACCTATAGTAAGATCGTACGACGGCACTGACCCCAACCTTACCTGTACATGATGCACTAGTCGACCAACGAGCAAGGCAAACATAAAAGTTCAAGGTTAGCGGCAATAGGTTCGCCTCTTAAGAAATCACTGGCGAAATGTGGGTAGATATAGGTTATGCATCTGTTTAGTCTTTCAGAAAAGCAGGTGTTATCAATGGTGATTTTTATGTCTTTAGTTTAGTCTAAAACCGATTTTTAGAGAAGCCTCTTTCAGTAGCTGCATCATGGCGTATATATCATCGAGACTATCAATTTAATTAAACAATTTCAACTGTGAACCTGAGAATTTTTGACTAAAACAAGTATATACAAATCAGAAGCTTGATCCCGGTAGGTATCTTCAGTTTTCAGATAAAGATTTTTTCTTTTTACTTAAACGTCAGATAGATAAACTACTTGTCAATGGATGTTTAATGACTAGTATGAAAACTCTACATGATTACTTAAAAAGAAAGTTGAGTTTTTGTATTATTTAGGTAAAAACAACTCTAAGACATGTCAGTATCCAGGTCACCGAAGATGCCACACAGGTGGCCAAAGTCCGCCGGTGCCACTGGAAATTTCAAGTGTGCTCACCAGGGGCGCTCGGCAATGGATGTAGGAGCGGACGCAACTGAAAAAAAAAAGTATCCAGGTCAGAGCCGTTGATACATCGAAAGTGTCAGTTTTGATATTATCAAAGTCAATAGAGATGACAAGCCGATATTCCAGGCAACCTTGCCCCAGGGCCGACGACAGTCGGTATCTCGTTTTAGCGCGCACTGCGTGGGCGCACGATCTTTCTCTACACACGAGATTTGCTCAAAACACTCAGCTCATGCGCGCTTCGAGATCGTCTTACACTACCAAATTTCCTTTTCTAAAGTATTTGTAAAAACAACGCTAACTCGTTAAATCTGTAATCGATTGAGTGCCTTTGAATCAATTGTAGTGATCTGAAAAGTCATTCGATATAGTGTTGTGATTTGTGTGTGCTTTTATCAGTGAATGATGAAGTATTTTCAGTTTTGTTTGGTGTTATTGTTTAGGTAATGTATTCAAAATAATCATGGTTACGCTTATTTTATCAGAAAAATATATTGTAGTTTTTCTAGCATGTAAGGTTTCTATTATATTAAGCGCATGGGTCGGACGTGGAACCATAATAGCCCTTAACAAAGTAAATTATATTCCCCTTATTAAAAAGGAAGAGGTATGTACAACTTATTTTTATTGCTAAGGATTAAATGAATATACGTGAAGGATTATTTAAACGATATTTTTTGTAGGTACTTAAATATTGTAAGTACCTATGTTGAATGAAATTTAAAGTTCATCTCACCAAAAAGATTCAATACATAGATAAATTTAAAACGAGAGATACGAAAATCTGAGTTTTATAATTTAAAGGTGTATGGGTAATTTTCATTGAATAGTACTCCATGGTCCTCTGGTGAGGTGATTGTTTTTGTATAATTTTGTAGTTGTATTTGATTATGTAAGCCGAGCCTTCTCTTAACATCCTTAGGTACCTACATTAAATCACAGGTTTTTGGATTCTTACATATAAAAATTTATGATACGAATATCGTTACTAACGTAACAGCTGTTTTGAATACAATTTATAAATTAAAATTACTATAAACTATGAAGTCTGTGTAGGTCGATGTGTCTATATTAGTTTTATGGAACATAAATAAATTTTATGGAGTCTATTTCCAAATGTCCATAACCTACTTTATATCACATGTTTTTATTTGGGGTGGGTACTCTATTGTGCTGTAGGTATTCATTCTTATAAATGTTGACTGCTTCGGTGGCGTGGTCGGTAGTGCATCCGCTTGCGACGCCGGAGTCTCGGGTTTGATTCCCGGGCGGGACAAACTTTGTGTGATGACACATACTGATACGGCCCCTGCTAGGAAGTAAATCAAACGACGTAAAACAATTAACGTTATTTTATTGGCAGGGAACCTAGGGTTTATATAATACTAGTTGCTAATAGTGTGTCGGTAGAATAAGATCACATATACTGTTTACGGAAGTGCCCGGTGTACTTAACTGTGGGTCCACAGGCGACGGCGGTCGGTCGGCAGGATCCGCTGGTGTCCTCCAATCAATCTTGTACTAGCTGGCGAGATGTGAAAATACACGATTGCTGAGCAGCCTGGCTGCTCAGCAATCGTATATTTTCACAAGTATTTCTAAGCCCCAAGGTAGTTCTGGAATTGACACAAGCAACGGATTAGATACCGGCTCGGCACCGCTTGCCGTAGGCCCCACACGTACCTAAATCGCCGTACAGGTTCCCTAGTTGTCGGACGCGCTGCACAATTATTTACATGAGGGTACACGGCAAGGTTACACATAACACAGGATTATACAAACATGGGAACAGGGAAGACACAGACAGGTAGTTGGCTCATCCCTATATATCGGTCTCCGACCGGCGGCAGAAATTCTCAATGCAAGAAATAACTAATAATAAAATAATAAAATTTAGCTATAGGCCCAACATAAATGTGGGTACATTTCGAAATATTATTTTTCTACGTATCGGAGACGAAGTTCCTACAGAGTCTGCGTTATGCGTATTTCCCATCTAACAATTAAAACTTTATGACGGTTCACTATATTAGGGAACCCTAAAATGACGGACCATAAATGGCAGTCTATAATAAAATGTTATAAAATAGTGCATATTCCAGATAGGTGGAATATGACCTAGATATTTGACTTTACGTTAACACAATATAAATTTAGAAAAATAACGGTTTCCCGTTATTTAGAAAAATATCAGTTTATTTAGAAAAATAAACGGGTAGGTGAATTATCCTAACCCGAATTCTCCTACTTGATATTCACAATTTAAAATTATAATACTATGGTTTACTGCTTAAGGCAATAGGTGAATAGCCCTTAAGAGAATTTTAGGTAGAAATATTGTTAACAATTTATCGTTATATTCGATAGGGCGATGTTACTAGGTCCTATCATTCCCTACGAGTTTATAAAATAGGTAATTGCATAGACAACATATATAGATAGGTAATATATATATAATCATAGCATTTAGGGTTGAGTAATTTAACCTAGAAATAGTTTTACAATTTATCATTATATTCGATATGGCAATGTTACTAGGTGCTAGCATTCCCTACGAGTTTATAAAAAGAGGTAATTACATATACAATATATATATATAATTATCGTATTTAGGCGTGGAGTAATTTAACTTCACCGTCCTAAATATTTTCTCGTATACTTTGTGGCAAGAAATTCAGCATCGTCTGATTTTGATATTTACTTCGATAAAAGTTTATAAAATAGGTAATTACATTATACACGATTGAAACTACAATAACCGTGGCTCGAATCACCTCGGAGTCCAAACAACTATAGGTTTACCTTAAGTTACTAATAATCTATGAAACAGCTATTTGGTAATATTCTAATTATAGATCGCGCGGTGGACGTTATACGTAAGTTATTCTGTTCACAGCACTTACCCCGTATTTTCGGGAACCACAATTAACTGCACAATTTGCACCACTATTAAATAATAATATCAATCCAAATCTATTCTGTCTGAATTACATGGTTAACTATATTATTTTAAATGTTATAATTTAATACTTCGTTAACGGTGGTTACGTCAGCTGTGCGTTGATGAGATTTCTATTATGCTAGTTCTGTGTCTCCGCTCGCTCTGCGCGGACTTATATGACCTCGGGACAGGTAATGGAATCGTACCGGCTCCTACTGCGGGCGTCTAGTGCCGCGACAATCCACGTATCGATGCCCGCGCGCGCCTCGCTATTGGCTAGCTCGATAATCCTTATCGGTACGATCTCGCCCGGCTCACAGGACAATGAGCGAGGGAATTGCTTCATTGTCCAAACCGGTCCGCTAATATTCTAGTAGCTTCTAATTAGTGTTGTCACCAAACGCAAAATGTGTCATGTCGATGTTCATACATCGTAACAATACGCTTGTACCGAAGTGTTGATGTTTCCTATGTATAATATGCATATATTTACAAAAAAAATGAATATAAGTATTTATATCAGTTTATCTAGTACTCATATAACAAGCTCTGCTTAATTTGAGACTAGATGGCGTTGTGTGAATTGTCCTAACATATTTATTTATTTAAATCCTTTGGGGTCCATCGGAAACATTACAAAATGGAGCAGTAAGTTACCGCATCTGCCAAATAATTAGGTACATCCCATTAGCACAGTTTAAAGAAAACCTACCAATGATCTTACTCATCCAAGATCTTTGAGGTCGTCGGTATCCCTGGAATTAGCAGTTCCTACTCATTCCACAAAATTCTGCGACAAGTCCTTTACGGTCCAAGCTGTTAGGTTGTAGAATGCTTTGCCTGTCAAAATTAGAAGGGGACAATCCCTAGCTGTTTTCAAGGGACTGGTCAAGCAACACTACCTGAATTCTTGAAGTAACTTAACAATATTTTACCCACCTTAAAGCTTGTCTCTCTAAATACCGGTCCATCCTACGATTGCTTGTAAGATATTGCTTTTAGAGATAAGGCCGCCCTTTGTATATCCTGTATCTGTTGCATCCTATGATTTTTAATTGGTGCACAATAAAGTTTATTTTAATCTAATCTAATCTAATCTAATCTTTAAGTACCTCAAAAGGTTATGTACCCAGACGCCTGTTTTGATAAATCGTTAATCTTCCGTAGGTACCTTTAATATGAGAATCGGCTAGTTTTGTAAAACGAATCATCACAAACGCGACTACTCCAGTCAAAGTAAACGAAAAAATAGTAAGCTTGCATAAATTCGCA
The DNA here is from genome assembly GCA_963556515.1 of Nudaria mundana. Taxonomy (NCBI): domain Eukaryota; kingdom Metazoa; phylum Arthropoda; class Insecta; order Lepidoptera; family Erebidae; genus Nudaria; species Nudaria mundana. The sequence goes on from OY748294.1 coordinate 7,931,475, forward strand.
TGGAGCTGAAAATTAGTGGAGGTCTAAAGTGGCAAGTCATGCTCGCGAAGTAGGCGGCCGAGAGCGAGAGAGAGCGTACCCTCCCCGCTGAATTTCGCAGTCAGCGGCCAGGGCGCCGCAGACTCATCTACGCCCAGGACCATCCACCTCCATGATCGAGGCCTGAGGACGGCGGGATAGCGACCCGCCATCCTTACAGAAGCAGGCTAGAAGGATTGCATGCTGCGGGCACGCAACCAGATTCACTCGCCGACGCGGGTTAAACCCAACCCAAACGACGCGGGATTTTCATTCCGACCAAACCCCCGAAGAGGCCACACGGGTGGCCAAAGTCCGCCGGGCGCCAATGGAAATACCTTCTGGGGTCACCAGAGACCCCCGCAGCAATGAACATGGGAGTGGCAGCGATCCCGCGGAATTAAAAAAAAACAGGTCTTAAGTAGGTAGGTACACCATTATAAAACAAATATCAAAAGTCTTGCAACCTGAAATGTTTTAACTGGGTTAGAAGATGACAAACAAAATAAATAATGTTAGTTAGGTATATTACTATATACCTACCGTAAATTATTTATATTAAGTATATAAAATCTGGGCGTAAATTAATTAAATTGTGGGCACATAATTTAAAAAACACTACAAGTACTCCTATAGAGTTTTTTTTTTAATTATGTGCCCACATTTTTCACAGAATAAGCCTTAATCTTAAAGATAAGGTTTTGTCCTACATCGATTTATTTTAAGTGTTTTTTTGTGCTCCCTATTCAATGATTTCGACTCCAGTACATACACCAGGACCTACTGCAATTTTAATTAAATTACATCATGTACCTAATTAATTATAAACCTAACTATACTCAAAATTAAGAGTCATCTTTATTTATTGAAGAACAAAATCTTTTAAGTACCTATCTCAAAATCTCAAAGGATAGCCGAGGCAATTAGCACAAACTTTCTTGTGAGGCTTGGGCCTCCTTTGATTTTGAAATGTTTCCCCTTTAATGACTGATCATGTTTCTGAGGTTCCCTTTAATGGCCTCTGAGTTGAACTAATTGACATTAACTTTCAATAGTAAAATATTAAAAAACTACAAAATAATACAAACATAAAATCAGGCCTCTTTCCCACTTATGGTGTAGAGATCACGGATTTCGTCTTGCTACGAATTTGGCATACTTCTTTCGCTTCTTCAACTTTTGTTATTAGTTTTAAATAATATGCAGAAATAAAATAATTTAGCAGATTTTAAAATACGAACAACAGTGAGTTATTTGTAATCTTTGAAACTCCGTCACGGAAAAGGCACTGTTAAGAATAAAATCTTTCGACTTATATATTAAATAATCTAATAATACAAAGATACAGTAAATCACAAGGTTCAAACAGTCTATGCTGTTCGCTTGGTAAAATCCTACATGTTGCAATAGGTCAAATACGACGAAGCGATCTGTAATTTTATTACGTAGGTATTGTCTTGCGAGATCACATAGTAAGTGAAAGTCTTTTAAAAGGGTAACACGTCTGAATGTATTCTTACCTGATCATTTTACATTCTTAACCTGCCTTTTATGGGGCATAACCCTGCAAATCAATGGTCGAAAAGCGTAGGCAATTTATTTTATTATTTATTTTAAAAGTCCGCGCACGCGTCCTGCATCCTACGTCCATTACCGGGCGTCTTTGGTACACACCAGGAAGTATTTCCAGTGGCGCCCGGGGGACATTGGTCAAGGACGGCGGGTGGCTATCCCGACGTCCTCAGGCCCCGATCATAGATGTCGATGGTTTTGGGCGTAGATGAGTCTGCGGCACCCTCGCTGATGACTTCGGAACTCAGCGGGGAGGGTACGCTCCCTCTACCTCTCGGCCGGCTCGCAGAAGGACACGATCGCGCTCCACCCACTCCCTGCTGCATGCTTCAAACCATGGTCTCCAGCGAGAGGAAGCATAGGTAGTGACATTTATCATGCGTTTGTGGACTATCTCTATAGTACATGCTATGGCGGTTGACGTGTGTTATGTATGATTTAGGCCTACCTATAATTAAATGAAACAGACAGTTAAGACTAATAGTTTTCTTATTTTTGTTGCAGGAATCTTGGCTCGGCGGTTTATTTCTGTCGTAGGTGAGTAAAACATAGTTCTTAATATATAGTTTATTTCAAATGAAGATAGTGAAACACAATAGACATTAATGATTACTGCCACCGATACCGATGGAAACTACGAGTATAATTCAGAACATCTTTTCACAGTTTCTGTCATTTATAGTACCTAAGCTGGTTCCAAGTTCTTATTTGACGCTGCCCTTTGATGATCGTACTTTGATGATGATACTTTGATTGATTTGACGATTTTCACACTCCGCTTAGAGAACCCAGGGTTATAATGTGGGAGGAAACACGTGCACAAGCAGGGCGTTTCAGGACAGAAACGACGGTTAAAACGCTCAGTTCCCGTAAACATGTTTTCCACAGTGTGAAAGTGGCACCTCTGCCTGGCACGTGTTGTTCGGGATTGGAAGGGACAGGGTAGTATCAGATTGAAGAGCTCTTCAGAATACTCACTGCCTCTAACGCCCGAATAAAGATGGCTAATATGTACTACTTTTTAGCATTAAACAGTAATTTAAATATATTTTAAAAGTAATAAATTTACTAACTTTTTTCTCATATAATTTTACAATATTAATCACAAAAACTATAGTCTTGGGCTGGACTCAAACCAACGACTGTTTCCTTTCCACTGGTTTGTTTCTACAATGACAAGTCATAGTTTGATAGCAATAAATTGATAGTAAGTGCTACAGTTTAGGGTCATGTCGCATGTCGTGAGATCGGTGATTGTTTCACGAGGGAATATGTATCGGCCTGATTTAGAACTTTCACGTCTATTGTGTACGTGAGGAAATGGTGTATTATGGTTAAACTAAGTGATCCAACAATTAAGTAATCAGCGTGATTAAAAAAAACATAAATATAGGAAGTTCAGATTTTATTAGAAATCCTCAAATTTAAACTCAAAAATATTTATTAATATAGATTATGAAATACTTAACACTTATTAACGTCAGCACAAGAATTTACATTTAAAGCCAGATTCGCAAAGCAATGGGTGGAGCCAAAGAGAAAAGAACCTGGCAATAAAAACTCCCGGCCACTCTTTTCCAATTATCAGTATTCTCATTTCAGATTTCCTGTGTTATTGAGTTAAAAAAATTCTGAATAAATGATTTTAAGCGACTTATTTGACGTCTAATTACAACATTTTGGTGTAATCCTACCATATAGCCAAAACAATTGTTGCAATACTACTGCAATGTTAAGTAGGTACCAACATATATTTCATAACGAAGTGGTTTTGGAATCTCACCTATCCACAGACGTTATGGCCATGAACCCTGCGCATAACATTGAACCTGTTCAACTACAACTAAACTTAAGAAAAAGAGAAAAATATCGTTTTTATAGTAGGTAGAGATAATAATATAATAGCAATGCACATAGAAGTGACCAACACTCAATATTATGCGTAGTTGTAAAGGCGGCGAAATACGTAAGTAACTACTACAAGTGGTAAACGAACCAACTAAAGTAAGTGCCTTCAATTTCAAGGTAGTCATTTAGAATAGGTATGCAAATAAACATACTTTCTGCACAGATTACTTACGATACTCTAATTTACTTTGAAGTGCAGAACGAACATTCATGGACTAAGGGAGTGAAGCGACCGAAGTCTCCATTTCAACTTGCAGACTGGGGAGAATTTCTTTCGTCTGTACACATATCTACATCTCTACATCTACGGGTTCTGTCAGATCATGTTTGCGGCCGTATTTATCAACCGATTTTCATGAAACTTTACACACACACTCCTTGCTTACAATAACATGTGAATGATATTTTTTGGATTGGATGAAAAATGAAAGAGTAGTTAATAAAGAAAATTTAAAAATATTTTTTCTAAACAAAGCTCCCGAAGTTTACGGTCTGTCAAGAATGCAATCCGGAACCATAGCAACCCATATAAATAAAATCAAAAGTCATGCAAATAAATACAATTTAAGAATAAACAAAGCCGCTCCCGAAGTCTACGGTTCACAGAACCACTAGTACTCGTATTATAACGTTGGGCGTTTTCACATTGCACGATAACGACACACGATATCTGGACGATATCGTCTATAATATTGTGACGATATTGTAAGTAGCAGCAGTAACTTTAAGGTAAGAATGTAAATATCACCACGATATCGTCACGGTATCGTGCAATGTGAAAACACCCATTCTTGATACCTACTTAAGTTTTTAAAGCAATGAGTAAGCCAGATAATTTTTTCTCTCTTTACATATAAATTGAGATCGTGATCTTTCATAGATCGATTTAGCTATGCGATTGATTTACTTACTTTAAAATAATAGATTCAAATGTTTGTATTCATTTATTTATTTCGCACACTTCGAATCCGATCTTGCACTAAAGCTTTTACAAAACTTTGTACTAGGTACTTTAAATTTGATAAAAAAGATAGTAGGTAATAAAAAAAATTGACCGAGCGTGCGCTTAAGGTTTTTTTGCGAAATGGAGGCAATTGGTTTTCTAGGTTTAAGGACGATACCAATACCCTCTGTGCTCGTAAGATCTACTGTTTTACGCGTGCAAAGCCAGGGTGAACCACTAGTGACAGTAAATGTGTGTTGTTGAGTAAATCACTGCCTAAACGGTGTTTATAGAAATATTAATTGGAGCTGCAGTCGTAACATCGGACAGATATTTGGCATGCGTTCTGAATATTATGCATTCTAGTTTATCACTACTACGGCACTACTACTCTTGCTTCGTCACTACACGTTTTAATATATTATTATCTCGTACGTGATTTGTGCTGTGATAGATAAGTAGTGGTCACATTGCAAAATTGAAGTAGGTATCTATGGGTTACCGGGTATATTGCACCCATCATCATAAAACATATAGAAATTCAGTACTTAAATAGCTGCAGAAGAGAAGCACGTACCTGCATTGAAACAAAAAACTATAATTGAACATCCACTATAATAATAACCGGGACATGGTGAGGAATTGCCATTTAATTTCCTTATCTTAAGGTAAATAAACACTAGCACGTACCTATCGATCAATGGAAAAATTGCAGTAAACAAAACATTTTTTTTTTGTTTTCTAATTATAAAATCAGTCTAGCCATAATCTCGTATATTGTTGCAATTTAAGAACTTTTTTTTGTACTGTATTCAAGGAACGCTTTTACATCTGAAATGTCTAACGTACACCATGTGTATACGTATGAAGACCATGCTTCAAGCCCTGGTCTCCAGCGGGAGTGGGTGGAACGCGACAGTGTCCTTCTGCGAGCAGGAGGAGGCGGCCGAGAGGAAGAGGAACCGTACCCTCCCCGCCAAATTCCGAAGTCACCAGGCCAGGGCGCCGCAAAATCATCTACGCCCATGACCAGCGACCTCCATGATCGGGGCCTGAGGACGGCGAGATAGTCACCCGCCGTCCGTACAGAAGCAGGCTAGAAGGGCCTTATCCCCGCAGCACGCAACCAGATTCACTCATCGATGCGGGATAAAACCCTACCCCAACGACGGCGACGCGGGATTCTCATCCCGATCAAATCGCCGAAGAGGCCATACAGGTGGTCAGTCCGCCGGGCGCCACTGGAAAAACCTTTTGCTTGCGTACCAGAGACCGGCAACGGACGTGAAAGCGCACGCGGCCTTGGCCTTAAAAAAATGTGTATACGTAAATAAAAGGAAACTCTACAATGTCTTAAATACCGTGTGTAGATACTTTTAATCTCTGATGAGGATAATGCCGTTCCACCAAGTGCCATCAATCGTCTCTATAAAATCTACTAATAGATTTGAATTGTTAATGTAATACAATAAGCATCAGGTAAATTAGCTGCCTTGTAATTGTTGGGAGAACATGTGTGTGGAAAATTACATTACAATTCGCTAACACCAACCATCATCCAACCTCCATAAATATTGAACTACAACAATGTATAATAAAAGAATCGCTCAAATGTAACGTTACGAACAAATAGCGTAGGTACGTTATTGTAATATCCTTGGTACTTAGGTAATTGATTTCACAGGGCAATGACATACGGTGAAACAAAGTTGTTCCACAAATTACTAACATGTGGTAACAGAAAGTTGTCAATTTTACGTTTCAGTGCACTTTGAAACTGGACTTTTCATGGCAGTTTGTCGCAAAGAGTACCTAAACTCGTGCGCGGACCTAAACAGAAACGGCCTATAAAAGCAAGTAGGTACAATTCCCCACTAGTGGTCCCGGCGAGGCGAACTTCGTACTGTATTCGTATTAAAAAGTACCTTCCCTGAACTTCTACGAATATGTTAGGACCAAAATTAGCCAAATCTGACTCGACCAATTTTTATGAAATGTATAGTGTGTGTTTAGATGGGTTTGAGAATAGTTTAGATTTACAATTGGTCCCGGTAGGTGGCGACGCTGTCCATTTAACTATTTTTCTAATGTTCCGCACAACTTTTTTTTTCTTCAAAAGAACCTTCTCCTGATAGTAACGAACACAACAAAAAAAGAATTAGCAAAATTGGTCTAGCCGTTCTCGTGCCATTAATCTCTTATCCAACACGAATTTGGTTTATGATTCTGTGACAAACGGTAGATATTCAATAACAAGACATTCCACTATTACAAGTTATTTATAAGTGAATTCGATGATATAGGACGAGACAGTTGCGCTTGAATCTAACATCTTAGCTTTCTTTATATTTATTTGTGTTTTCTGCTGTTTACGGGATCGGTATTTTTATTAACTATGGCGTAAAGTGTTTGATTTACACACAAATAAATAACTTCCAGGTAATCGGTATACGGATTTTCGGTAATCGACTAAATAAAAATTGCAAAGCAAAGTCAGTCAGACTCCGTAAATATTTTTGTTAATTACCTACAAATATTGAAATCGGGGATTGCGTTTTTTCTACAACCGGAAATCTGCGGCTCTGTCTTTTTAACCCCAACCCTAAATTCCTTACAATTTTTCACAGGAACCTACTCTCAGGATGCCTTAACACTTATGGGTAATTTTAAGTTATCCAGCTACCAGCATACAAAATAACTTAGTCGTACCCCTCCAGTAGTCAGGATGTGATGGACCAGCAAAAAAATATATTATCCAAAGTTATACATTTGTTATTATCCTGCGGCTAGTGACACTACCTGTAGCTATATCGTGGACTTGACTGGGTTCGAGTCCTAGGTTAAAACTTTTCGTGCACGATGGCTTGTTTCTGTGTTAGGGTGTAGTGTAATTTACGCACCTGGCGCGTCCGGCAATGGAAGTATGGGCGGCAGCGGCCAAAAAAAGGTTTATTATCATGGTGTTATGTCGTTTTACTCAAGGAACTGTCACGTATGCGTACTAGTTTTACTAACTAGTGGTTCTGTGAACCGTAGACTTCGGGTGCTTTGTTTAGAAAATTTATTTTTAAATTTTCTTTATCACTCTTTAATTTTTCATCCAATCCAAAAAATATCATTCACATGTTATTCATTGTAAACAAGGAGTGTGTGTGTAAAGTTTCATGAAAATCGGTTGATAAATACGGCCGCAAACACGATCTGACAGAACCCGTAGATGGAGAGATGTAGAGGTAGGTACAGACGAAAGAAGTTCTCCCCAGTCTGCAAGTTGAAACGAAGACTTAAGTCGCTTCGCTCCATCAGTACCCTCAGTCAAAGAACTGACAAGAACAGAAAGAATAAACAAGGAGAGATTAAATAACACATTCTTCTTGATAATTCCAACGCAAGGAGTAATGAGTATTAAATTACGCTGTGAGTTTGATTCCATATCTGATCAGTAGTTACCTACCAAGTAGTCAACAGGTTCCAAGAAGTTGGAATTAGATCAACATTGTTTTGTTGTCAACTGATATTTTGTTTGCATAGCTGCGATCTTGATACACGTGTATATTCAGACAGAGATAATACGGTGTGTCATCGTTTAGGTATTAGCAAGATTAATTGAATAATAGGACTATTAGTACCCAATACTAAGTATTGAGAGTGCGCCTTAAGTTGACGACGAACGCAATGATTTCTTCTTCAGCTGGTTTTTATTATCCACATACCTACTTACTATGTAGGTAGTTGCTTACGATCTTAGTATTCAAGAGATCATCTTCTTTATGATTTTGATAAGGAAAATCGGGCACGTTGAGACGTAACGAAATATTATGATTTATAACTCAACAATTAATTACTAGATCCATAACTTGTGTTTTTTACATCTCTATGTAATTGGTCTTTATTTTATGCCAGTGGATTCCCGCATCTACACTATGGGACAAGTTATATGATGATAACGTTAATCCTGCCATCCGAGCTTGATAAAACAAACCCTATGGTATATTATGTGGCCGTGATTTAAGTTTTTTTAATATCCCCCACTCCCAGTTTTCAAAACTTGGTACGGAGGCAGATTGAGAACTTGAAGAAAACTAGAAGTAGGTAGTCTTTATACACACTAAATCTAAAAACTGAAACTTACGTTTCTACAGGAACATTATAATCATACTTTGTTTAATCCAAAGTCATACCAGTTAATGTATAGCATTAAGCGCCGTTCAGACTAAGTTACCTATATCTTAATAATAAATAAAAAATTAAAAAAAATATTGCACAAAAGTACTTACACAAAGGACCAGAAGGCTGGCTATTTTCTGGCCCAAAGAATAAGTATCGCCATCCAACGTGGCAACACAGCCAGCATTCTGGGAACCTTCCCAGTCGGCAATGACGCGGAGGATTTTTTAAACGATATTTTGTAATGTAAATATTTTTAGTCTATAATTATGTTTATTTTGTATATTGTAATTCTTATTGTAAATAAATTGTTTTCTCTTACACAAAGTAGGTATAATTACAATAATTTACGCAAGTAATATCTAGTTGTACAATAAACTGCCTCCAAACTAGGCAAAAGCCTGTATTTTCGAGAACAGTGTAAGACGGGGCCATTTTCTTGAGCATGGCATACAGCAGTAGGTAACGCGCATGAGTGCGTTTCTCTTGTGTGGTATGTGTGAGTGTGTGCGTACGTGTGGCATTTAGGCCATGAATTTCACTCCAGGAAATTAAGGGTATTAATTCTAGTATTTAAGTTGCTGGAGCCAGACTACCAGTTTTCGTCTGGCATTATATTTAGACTACCTCGGTGGCACAATGGTACTATGTACGGACTGCCACACTCGAGGTCTCGGGTTCGATTCCCGGGTCTGGTGGATAATGTATAATTCTCTTTAGAATTTTATCCAGATAATTATCCCAGAGTCTGGAACTTGTGCCCGTTAAATGGCAATAGGCTCGCCCCCTATTACATGGGACCTAACATAGCTGGCGAGATGTGGGTGTGTTTGCTGCACACCTCTGCCTACCCCTTCGGGGAAAAAGGCGTGATGCTATGTTATGTTATGTTTATTATATTTAGTAAGTTTTTTTTATACCAGGTACGTCAAATTGACGTCGCCCGCCTGATGGTAAGTCGTGACGACGTCTAGCAATTGTGGGCGACTCTCACAGCACACAATACTATAGAGAGTGGCCCTCAACCTGTTGATCTACCGATGTGCCTCTTTACACTCCGCTTAAAGAGCCCAGGGTTATTAATGTGGGAGGAAACACGTACGCAGGTAGGCCGTTTCAGGCCATTTAAAACGCTCGGTTCTCGCGAAGATGGTTGCTACAGAAAGTGAAAGTGAGTTTAATTGGGTTTGTATGCTGTGCGATATATTAGAACGTAGTCTGAACGGCGCTTTATAACTACATAATGCTCGTGATCCGTGGAATGAGATGCGCAAGAGTGCAAGTGAGTAAAATCGCCGTAATTGAAGAATTACGGAAATTGCTATCGTATGACTTGAATATACAATTTTATCACAATTCAATTTGTATCGAATTATTAACGGTCACTTTTTGAATTTATTGTGATACATTTTTATGGTGAAACTAAATAAATTATTTACGTTCCATCGATAAGGCTGCTTGTTTCTAAGTAGACTCATGCTTTGAGTAATGTTCTCTGACGAATGTCAAAATGAACTTGCCCGTACGAGAATAAATAATACCAACTTGAAACTACATATAAATGTATTTCAAAGACGTCGTGTTTGACAGTAGTTAGTTATTCAATGGAAGTACCTACATACTCAAACCTATTTATTAGCAAACTAGCTGTTGCCCGCAGCTCCGCCTGCGTGTTATAGCTTTCTTGATCACCAGTTACATATTTATTATGTATAGCTGTTGAGCGATATTGTATCCTAAGATAAAATATTATAGTATCTTAGCCGTGTGCAGCACCCCTTAGTGAACTCCACTGCGGGTGACGTAGCCTACGACAAACTTACTATTTGCGGTTGGTACAGTAATCGGGTCTAGGGATCGAATCGCAAAATTTAGTTTGTTTTTTATTGTATATACTTTTCCGGGATATAAAGTGCCCAGCGTGGTGCCCAGGATATTAAATAATTATACCAAGTTTCATCGTAATCGAACCGGTAGTTTTTGCGTGATGCCTAAACAAACAGACAGACAGACAAAAATATTTTTTATCACATTTTTGGGTGCGGTGTCGTTCTAGTAACACCCCCTGCCATTTATTTTTTTGATATTTTCAATGTAGAGAATTTTACTTCTACAGATTTATTATAAGTATAGATAGATTACACTTGTCTCCCTGAGCGGACAGACAGGGGCATATTATAGACCCACTTTTCGCGTAATATCGGGTACTTTTATGAATAATTTAGTTCAAAATATTATATTTGGGACTTTTGGTTATGTACAAATAGAGTAGGTACAGATCACAATGTTTTCGTTGCATCATATCAATTTATACTGCAGACAATGACGAGCCACGCCGAGATGAGAATAATACGGTAGTATAATGTTGATTAGTTACTATAAAATAATAGTCTATAGCCGACTTTACGAGGACATGTCCGTATTTGCGCGCTTTTATTGCTTAAGTCACTTCTTTACCTCACATTATCTGATAGAGTTACTATGAGATTCGAAGATAAACGTTAAATGAAATCCCATTTTGCATTATTGAGTTCAGTATAATATTGTGGTGCTTCGTCCCTTCACACGACCCAAGTGCAGGAGTTTAGGATATAGATACAAACCAAAAATGATGTAAAATGAGGATTTGTGACCAATTATAATTAATAATCCTTGCCTATCTGTGACTAAATCATTTATTTATTTATAGCATTGCTAAAAAAATGCATCAATGGCTTACACTCGTACGTTACCTCCAAGCATCGGTCAATGAAATTTCGTGCGGACAAAATTGACAGAGACGCCTACTGACATTATGCAGATGTTTTAATTAATCGGTAGCTGATAAGTAGTAAGTATTTGCAACTACGTAGTGTGAACAAACCAGTTCTTTTTTTAAATTTCTCTGTCTGTAAATCCTAATCTCCAAATATACGGACGGACGGCTTTTCTTGCGGTTTTTACAGATAGATTATAAGCTCACTTCAAGGCAACATAATACAATATAAAAGAGGTTTTCAAGGAGCTCAGCAAACGCCTCAGGGAGGTAACGGGGGAGACATACGTGCCAGCGGCTTTCTCGCATAGCGAATAAGTATCACAATGATGTGCACCTTACCATGGGGTCCAAAATGAGTTCTTTTCCAAATTTCCTGAAGATCGGATAAAAACTGTGGCAGCAAGCCCGGAACACACATACAGACAGACAGATCGAAATGTAGACGCTTCGCTCGCTCGGTCAATGAGTGGTCTAAAGCACGCAACCCTTATGGCTTGCTTCTGTAAGCACAGTGGGTTGCTAGCTCGCTGTCCACAGACCCCGATCATGGAGGTTGGTGGTCCTGCACGTAGTTGAGTCTGTGGCACACTCGCCGCAGACTTCGGAACTCATCGGGGAGGGTACTCTCCTTTTCCTTCTCGACCGCCTCCTTCGCGAGCATTCCACTTGCTCCCGCTGGAGCCCATGACTCGTATCATGGTCTCCACTATCCAGTGAGAGATATCATGGTATCCACGCCCAGACCCACGACGAGGCCCCGGCACTCACTAGACCATGCTGTGTACACCACCAAAGTTGGAGTTGGGACCGCTGAGCCTCGATTTCTCGAGACGCAGGCCCATGATCCCGCTCCAGCGGCTTGTTGTGCCTTTGAATTATCCGCTCAAAGAGCTTACAAACCTCGTGGAGCAACTCGATTGGCCTGTAACCAGACGGTGGGTTCGCCGGTCGGTACGTTTTCCGGATCAGGACCAGCTTGCCCATCCTCCACATCTAGGGAAACTGGCCCCTTTCCTGGCCCCTTTCCTGTTTCGACCGAGAGAAGAGTAGCTTCACGCATGTAAAAACGAATAGGTATTGGAGTCATGGTTTTCCTTTATAAACATTGGTTAGCATTTGGTGACCTCGCAGGAAGTAGGGGGCCCCTAACGATCGCGGGGTCCTGGGCACGTGCCCATAGTGCTCTATGGGAAAGAGGGGCCTGATAGTATCTAGCTATTATTAATTACCATATTTTTATTTAATTACTTCGAGGAATTAAAAACAAGTTTTGAAAGTTGCACCAGTAAATAAAAAAGTGAGAAGCGAACGGCTATCATGGTATGGACATGTTATGAGAAGAGAGGAAAGTAACGTGGTAAGAAAGGTGCAAAGTATGAATGTAGAGGGCTTGAGGAGTCGCGGTAGACCCAAGAAAAGATGGATGGAATACGTAAAAGAGGATATGGCCAGGAAAGGAGTGACTGAGCATGATGGCGTGTGACAGGGATGTATGGAAAATTAAAACATGTTGCGCCGACCCCAAATAACTGAGATTAGGGCAGGTAGATGATGGTGAATTAAATAACAACAAAATTAAGTACATTAATAATAAATCAGGACCTGCACATGTTGCTCCATTGTAGCAACTTTGTAGCAAATTTGTGTAATCAAATTCGGATGTCAGAATAACATTTTTGTCATCTTATAAGCATTCGACGAGGGTAAAGATCAGATCATATCGGTTAGCAACCTATCAAATCATTCGAGTAATATCATAGTAAATTATCTTCGCATATTCGGATCATCAACGCCACCTGTAGTATGTCGCCTGGTATCGTATCTCGTACAGTACAACAAGCTATCAGTGTCACATGCCCCATGGCCTTTGTTATACACGATCAACTTTAATATACTCTGTGTGAGTACACTTTTATGGGTGCTCTAATTTGTGGAGACTTCTTACCTCAGAATATTGCACTATGTTTGTGATACCGACCAGAATTTAAATATTATTGTGTTTCAGTTTCTTATTACATCTGAAAATGAAATAGTTTATTTAATACCTCACAAGATTATTTAACGACATATAATGACTACATTGAAATGACACAATCTTGTCCACAAGTAGTTAGTTATCGGTAGGGTTCCGTACCCAAAGGGTAAAACGGGACGACTATTGCTGAGACATCGCTGTCCCTCCGTCCGTCTGTCTTGCGCTTTATCTCATGAACTATGATAGTTAGAAAGTGGAAATTTTCGATGATGATGTTTTTCTGTTGCCTCTATTGCAAGAAATACTAAAAAAAAAATATTTATAGAATATAATAAATATTTAAAGGGGGCTCCCATACAACAAACGTGATTTTTTTCCCATTTTTTTATTTCATTAGTAGTTAGGACATAGCAACCGGCGTGCGCGACATGCAACGCATTTCATTATTGTGTGAAATTTGACATCAACATCGAAACGCATTGCGGGCGAGATCCGCACGCTGCGCTGGTGGAAACACGCTAGACAGGAAAGCGCTTTTAATTATTGCAAGCGCTTCTACAAATGAGGAGGGGATATGATTACCGTCGCTGGCTTCAGCGGCCATACCTCAAAGATAAAAAAAATTGAGTAATTTTTGTATAAACCTTACACCCTTCTATTGGTGCTATTTACCAAATTAAATGATTACACTATAGGTATTCTACGAAATTTTAATGGAGAAACCAGCATTCTAATATAAAATTATCCTCTCTGCTGTGATGTAATACTTACTAGGTCGCCGCAATCGCGAAACGTACCGTTACGCTGCAGCATATATTTGAGCGAAGCGAGTTTAAATTCAGCTATTGATGAGTGCAAGAAAATCCGAAATCGGCCGAGTATTCGCCGAGAAACAAATTAACATAAATCGTTTGAAAAATAATTTGAGTCACCCGTTGAGAGCTCCGCTCGCCTTCGGCTCGCTTCGCTCAACTAAAGTACTTTAAATTTTAGTGGTACCACTTTAATTAAGGAAACAAATGCAAGTCAATTAAAGTTCTGACATCAAATGTGCCATTCGCCAAAATTGACGGATGTTGCTAAAACTCAGGTGCTAAAAGTTCTACAAAATTATGTTAATTTAGCTTCATATGTGTATTTAGATTTGCAAATAAAATAAAACATAAACTTAATAATGTACGGTACCTGTCATCTTTACATTTTATAAAAAAGAGTTGCTCTCACTGTCTGTTCCTTTAGATCTCTTCAACCACCGAACCCATTTTTAGTTACTGTTTTGTTGAAAAAAATGTAAACAACCTTTATGAAATATAAAAAAAAATGTTCCAAAAATTTTCAGACAACTTTTACAATTTGGAGTTAGCGTGAATATATGTATATTGTTATACAAATTTTATTGTCTATCTAAACTGGATAGCATAATAATAACAGAAATGTTTCATTATAATATTAGACTAGACCATTTAGTGACGGGATTGGCAGTATTGTCATCTACCTATTTCAAAAGTTTGCAAACATTTGCGTTATTTGTTTCATAGACAATGCTTACTTAATTTAGGTGGCCTTCTAATATGTTAGGGTTTTCTTAGATATTTTGAGATAATTTTCCAAATTAGTTCAAGCGTCTTCAAGTAATCGATGAATATATGTAACAGCTACACCTAGTTTTGACAGAGTTCCATAATTAGATTCGAAAATGATTTTTTAACCACCCAAAAATAAATTATGACCACACAGAAAACGGGAGATCTAGAGTCAAGCTATAGCTTTGAATTGGAAGTCAAATCGAGTGTTTGAACCACTAATTTGTCCAGGGAGACTTATTTCTCGTAGACCTACTGGTGGAACCACGAAGGAGACCTATTTCTCTTAGACCCACTGGTGGACCGCGAGAAACACCTATTTATCGTAGACCTACTGGTGGTACCACGAGGGAGACCTATTTCTCGTAGACCCACTGGTTGCTAATCCACTCACTGCACACATGTTTAACGTTTTGATGATTCAGTTCACTTTAAGTGTTGCCAACTCTCATGTGTTAAGGTAATTAGTTACTACAAATTATTCTGTCGTTTTTAAATAACATTGGCAATACGAAAATAACAAAGCAATATAACAATAGGTAATATCTATTATTTCAATGGCTGTTACGTTTTATACATTCCACTCAAAATAAATCTTCTATTATTTTTCATGTATATTTTTACTTTTTATCATAGTTACATATCGACGCACGGTGGAAAGGCAAAACCAATGAAACGCCACTTTGGTCGAAAATGAGTTTTATAGACAGTTGCATAGAGTTTTGAATTCTCTATCGATCTGTGTAGGTTAGAAGTCAATCGGAAGCACTTTTTGGCGTTTCATTTAAAGTACAAAAGGGGGTATTTTAAAAATACCCTCTGATCGTTTTATGATATATTTTTTTAACATAAACATAACATAGCATCACGCCTTTTTCCCGAAGGGGTAGCCAGAGGTGTGCAAACACACCCACATCTCGCCAGCTATGTTAGGTCCCATGTAATAGGGGGCGAGCCTATTGCCATTTACCGGGCACAAGTTCCAGACTCTGGGATAATTATCTGGGTAAAATTCTAAAGAGAATTATACATTATCCACCAGACCCGGGAATCGAACCCGAGACCTCGAGCGTGGCATTTTTTAACAATGTCAATTAATTAATTTTAAAATATTGTAAGTGACTTTTAAGTTAATGACCGAACCTATTTTTCTACAAAGATCCCACATCATGCAATTTACCCTTCCAAATTAATTTTTAATTTAGTCTTTCAATGCTTTTCCCCGATAAGTTATGCCTTAACGTGTCGCAACAAGTATTGTTCCTCGAAAGTAAAGTACCAGTCATGGCGTTTCAGTTGTTATTCCCTTCCTACTTTTTAATAAGAATGTCGTATAAGTAACTACTGATTAATTTTGAGTAAATGAAAATTGAGTAATCATTTACTGTGTAATAAATAAGGCTATAAGTCCTTTAATCATAAAAAAATATATACAAAATGTACAGCACAAGAAACTGAATCTACTGACAAAATTTGAAAAAAATCCATTAATAAACAAAGAAGTTATGATCATTTTTGTTAAAATTTAAACTTTAAACAGCTCTGCTGAACAATTGGCCAAGTGGCGTTTCATTCGTTTCTCCTTTCCACCGTCGATATGTAACTCTAGGTCAAGTAGTTTACGATAAAACTATTTGGCGTTTCGCCACGTATTTACTATTTACTATACGAGTAGTAGAAGTAATTATCTATTAAAAACTTGAAAATAGTGATAGCGAAGGTAGAGTAGGAAAGTGTTTCGAATTTTTTTAATGTATGCCTCGGAGTTTTTACTGAGCGCGTGGCTTTTAGGTTACCTCTGGCGCTCCGCAAAAATCGGGTTCCCAGACGCTTACATAGCGAACAACGTTTTTTGTCCTGCACCTGGAGCTAGTTTCAAATAATCAAGCATTATCTTGACATTGACGAAATCATCGATGAACATCGATGGAGCCACAATTATTAAAGAAAATTTTATAGTAGCTACGGTATTGCAAAGAAAAAGAACATGATTTTGTACAAATATTTGATGCGACCCGGGGATCGAACCCGGGTCCTCTGAAGAAGCAGTCTTACGTTCAACTAACTACGCTACTCATGTAGCCAGCTTATGCATAATTTTATTTATTTATATCAGGGTGTTACTCAACGGGCATATGCTGTAGGTTCTAGGCTATACAACACATCTAGGTAGATAGAAAATTAGTTGTTCCTAATTTTACCCGTTGACCGCAATAGGTTAGAAAATAGAACTGTTGTATTTAATATGCAGTAAAACACTCTAAAATCTGAATGGGCAGAGAGCTAATAGGGTACCAATTAATGAACTAATAAAATAGCATGAATATATTTTTGTTCCACGCCCCAGGACCGCGGCCGCCCCATCGTCCATTGCTAGGTGTTCGGGTACGCACTGGCGCCAGGATTCTTTGGACACCTATACGGCGTCTGTCACGTGGTTAGGTTAGGTGTTATCCCGCATAATCTTTGGGGACGGGTTTTATCCCGCGTCGGTGAGTGAAGGCGTACGTGGACTGAGACCCCACAGGACGGAACCCTTCTGGCCTGCTTCTGTAAGGACATACAACATGTTATGATTTGCAAGTAAATACATTGTTAGGACTACCTATAGCCGATTATACAATATATTTTCAAATACCTAATAACTTAGACAGACGGGTTAAATAAATAAATATGTTAGGACAATTCACACAATGCAGTCTAGTCAAACTAAGTAGAGCTTGTGATATGAGTACTAGATAAGCTGATATAAATACATACTTATATACATTTTATGTTCTCATGAAGCGGGCCGTGAATTATTTGACATTGACATTGACAACCATGCGGGCCGCACCCGCAAGTCGTTAAAAACAAGCATGACAAGAAAAGCGCCCGTAAGTACTGCCCCACGCTGCTTTACTCCATTTGGATTTTATTTTTATCATAAAATGTCACTGCTAATATATATACTAGCATTTTTTGCTTAGGGGTCCCACCAATATCTTAGGGTCTCAAGCCAACTCCACCTGCAAATGGTTCAAATGGCAATGGTCTATCAAAAATAGAGCCTGAGGTAAGCTACAGTAGGTTCGCCCCTATTATATATTATTATGATCAACAAAGCTGTCGAAAAGTAGGCGTATAAGTTACCTTAATGTATCTACCGGCCGATGGAACTTCGGACCACATTTCCGAAGTTTGATCCCCAAAGTGACGGGGGCAGCATCATTTCGCGGCTCATGCCTAACCTAAAGGGACCCAACGCCTCCTGCAGGAGACTGTACCTGGAGATCGTGTGGAGTATGGCCTTAAACGGGGCTCCCGTATAGGCGGATAGATTGGCGGTCAGGGTGAACGCGACTCTGTTAAACAGACCACTGCGAACCCTGACCGTCAAAACCATACGGGGGTACCGCACGATTTTCGGAGAGGCTGCATGTCTCTTAGCTCCGTGCTACGGGGTCTTTGCCCCACAGCACGCAACCAGATTCACTCACCGACGCGGGATAAAACCCAACTAACCTTTTTTTTTTTTTTATCGAGTTGGAATTCCTTAAGGAACCATCAGCGCCACCTGGGGTTCGGTGACGCCGGTGTGTGGGGTTCTCCCGGAGAATCCGGGCATACCCACTAAAACACCCCGGAAGCCCTCCATTGCCTTTGCAGGGAGGCGTCGTTGGATCTCGCCAGTGGTATAAATCCACTTTGGCAAACGCGACGACGACGCCCAGGGAGAGGGGGTGGGCTTCACACCCCCTCTCCGACCACACTAGTGGGGCAGCAGGTTACCCCAACCTGCTGCCACCGTGGTAACCTCACACAGGCAGCATAAGGTGCGCATAACGCCTCCTGATCGCCTTCCACGCTGCCTCTCGACGGAGCATCTCGCTAAGAATGCTCCGCAGAGACAGACCTTCATCAAAGTGCGCCGCCAGATCGTGGCGCTGCCTTCCCCATGCCGCACATTCCTCCAACGTGTGGCGCGCGGTATCCTCGGGCGCCCCGCACTGGTTGCAGGCCTAGGATTCTTCTCTCCCGATCCGGTGCAGGTATGCGTTGAAACAACCATGCGCCGTCAATACCTGCACCAAGCGGAAGGTGAGTGGCCTCCCCCTACGGTACAACCACCACTTCAGGGCGGGGCGCACCGCGTCCAACGTCCACGACCCGACACTTCACCCGACTCTTCCAGACTCTCGGACCATTTTTGCACCAGCACGCTCTTCGCAACCCTACGGGCAAGGCGGACCTCTCTCTGTGCAGGGGGCTCGCCTCTGGCCCTCCTTTCACTGATGAAGTTGTAGACAGTGGCGAGCACCTCGGCTTCCAGCTCCCAGGGTGGATTTGCAGCGAGGACGGTCGCAGCAGCCCAGGACACCGTACGGTATCCCCGCACTGCTCTCATGGCAATGACCCTCTGTGGTCTCCGTAGGAGGGCCTTGTTGTGGCGGTTGAGAGCGTCCGCCCAGACAGGGGCACCGTACAGTGCCATGCTCCTGACGATTCCTGAGTATAACCTCCGACACCTCGCGTTAGGCCCGCCCGTATTGGGGAGGAGCTGGCAAAGAGCCGCTGCTGCACTGACGAGCCTCGGCCCCAAATCCTCGAAATGGGGGCCGAACTTTCATTCCTCAATACGACCGACTACCAGTTTGACACCCACCGACGCCAACCTTGCCACTTCCTCGAAACTTCCTCCCTGGGCCGTGACGAGGGTGTCATCCGCATAACAAATGACCTCCATTCCGGGGAACCCCCGCGCAACACCCAGTTATATGCGATGTTCCACAGTATCGGCCCCAATACCGATCCCTGTGGAACACCGGACTCCGCCCGATGGACAATTAGACGACCCTCTCGACCTACCGCTGCGATCTCCCGCCCTGTCAAGTATGCCTCCAACAGTTTCCCCATATACGGAGGCACTCCGTGAAAGTGGAGGGCCTCGAGGATGGTAGGGTGGGGTATGCTGTTGAAGGCATTCCTAATGTCCAGCGATACCGCCAGGACCCTCTCTCCGCTATCCACCGCCTCCACCGCGAGCCTCTTCAAGGTCATCAAGGCCTCTACAGTGGACTTCCCCGGCCTGAACCCGAACTGGGCCGGTGACTGATCGGGACCGGGGGCTGACCCTTGGCATGGAAGAATCGCACACTGCCGTCAGTGCGTGCTTCAGCTGCTCAGCCAGGTCATCCACCCCCGAGTGCTGGGAGGGGAAGCACCAACGTTGTGTGATTGCCGCCTCTCTAGCCAGCTCCGCGTCGAACCTGGGCCCAACGGGGGAACCGATTGCGCACACCTTTAGTCGACGCCGGACTGACATTCCCTCTGCCCGGGGTGGAGATCTCGAATCGAATGTATCTGTGATCAGATAGAGTCGCCAACCCCTCCACAATCCGCCAGTTCAAAACCCTATTTGCGAGCGAGGGCGTGGCGAACGACAGGTCGACCACAGACCCCCCGTGCTGTCACACGCAGGTGTGGACAGACCCTCTGTTTAGAAGGGTCAGCCCAGACACAAGCGCAAGGGCCTCCATCTCCGCCCCTTTCGCGTCAGTGCTCCCGAGCACTGACGCGAAAGGGCCCCCCATGCCATGGATTTGGCATTGAAGTCCCCGAGCACTAGTAGTAGTACTCTGAGATGCCCGCTGGACATTACTCGGACATCTCAGCCGTCCCAACAAGTGCCGATTGGCGTCTCGTCGTGTTGATGGCCCTGGGTGCTGGGTCCGAACTCCCACGAGCAGCAGGGGGTTTGCAGTTGCGTCCCCCATGATGTGGCTCGCTTCAATTCCCGCCGCTGAGCACACAACGCAGTGTGGATCCGTCTGACAACTGTCCGACCTGTGTCCGGTCTTGCCACACCGGTAACACATGTCACTCCGGTCTGCCGTCGACGGGCACATCTGGCGTGTGTGCCCTATCCCCATGCACCTGTAGCACCGCATAGGGCGCGCCTCCAGAAGAAACACCCTAGCTGTGTCCCATCCCACCTGCAAGTGTCCCGCCTCGTGGATCCTTTTCGCTGCGGTGATTGGGCAAGACACCAGAGCTGTTCCCTCTCCTCTGAAGTTGGGGCGGATCTCGCTGCATACTTTAACCGCCTCCACGGCACAAGCACCCGCCCTAGCCACCGCCTCAGCCAGTTTAGCCGCAGTGACCGCGTCACCCAATCCCACAATGCGGATGTCGGTAGACTTAGTGGGGCGGTCCACCTTGACCTCGGCCGTGTCCGCCAACACCTCTCGCAACTTTGCCGCAAAGCGATCTGCCTTCTCCACATTCTGGGAGCCTGTAACCTCCCACATGCGTGCCCCGGTCGCTGTCTTCCGGCTCTTAAGCCCGCTGATATCGAGCGCCCCCAAGTCGATCTTTTCTTCGGCCCTGGCCATGGAACTGGTACCTCAGCGTAACTGAGGCCAGTCGCCGGAGCTAATGTCAGCACGACCGCTGCAGATGAGGGCACCGTCAACTTCTTGTCCTTTTTGGTGGCCGCTGGTATGCGTACTGGTTGGGCCGGACCTCCGTTCGAAGCCTTAGGCTTCCCCTCTTCACTACCTCGACCCACTTCGAAGCAGAGGTGACGGCGCCAGGGGCAGGTGCAGCGGCAGCGACATGTGGGGCAGTCTCGGTCGTCGAGGGCCCTGGCTGTGATGCCGGTTTCGCCGCAGCCTTGGTCCGAGTCTTCTTCCTGGGTCTCGACGTCGGTGCCGCAGGTGCCACAGGCAGAGGTTGGGTAACCCTCCCATCCGCCGCAGGCAGCGCAGTCACTGTGTGGACCGCTTCAACGGGCGGCAGGCGCGCCACTATGCCCACGCGTTTCCCATCGAGCATTCGACCAATCGGGGGGATAAGCGCAGCCAAGAGCGCCTCCAGCACATCCCCTTCGAGAACAGGCGCTCCAGTAACGACATCCGAGGCCGAGGCTGCAGTAACAGCGGCAGGGGCAGCAGCAGCGGTTGCGGAGGCCCTAATTGCCTCGTACTCCCGCTTGTAGCTTTGCAGCTCGGCCCTGAGGTTTAGAACGTCCCTTTGAAGGCGGCTGTTATCCGCACGGAGGATGCGCGTCTCCTCCGTGAGCGTCCTTTCCGCCATTTCCTCCACAATGTTGTATTTTCATTCCGACCAAACCCCCGAAGAGGCCACACAGGTAGCCAAAGTCCGCCGGGCGCCACTGGAAATACCTTCTGTCACCAGAGACGCCCATAGTAATGGCCATGGGAGTAGCCGCGGTCTCGCGGTGATAAAAAAAAAACGTACCTACCGAGATTACATATATATTTATGTCATTATCCTTGTAGATGTCAAACGTGATTATTATGAAATACTTAGAATAAACTATTATGTGAAATAATAAATTGTCTTGTCGTAGTTTTATCCTATTGCTTACTATTATGCATCTACTAGGATGGTAATATAGACTAATGTTTAATATTATAAAGAATTATCTAAGCATTCTATTGTTATTATTGCTCAATTACAATATGCTGTTGTCGGAAACAGCTGTGTAAACACTACTTACCTATATTGATTCTTATATGCAATGAATCTTGTTATTTATAATTTTGCAAGCATTGTATTATTTTTCAATACTTGTATAATTTTCCATTTGCGTAAGACTATAAGTATTGGTTTACTTATATTACAAATTTTTTATTAACTGTGACTCGACTACAGAATAGTTGCCACGTTGCGAATGAATGCGACGGAAAGTAGGATACATAACTTCGACTCTCTTGAATAATTTTATATAAATTTTTAAATGTAATGCAATTGTTACTGATCTTACAACTACCTAAACCTACAAACCATCATTTATTCTGAAAGATGATGTATAGATCAGATGGACACTATTAAAATACATGTTCGTTCACTTTTGAGCGAAATCGGTTGCATAGGCTTCGAACAAACAGAAAATATTATATTCTGTCGAAGTTATGGCTGTCGAAGTAGAGACGGTGCATCAGGTAATACCGTAGTTGTTAAGGTGCTTGTACAGCACCTTAACAACTACGCAAAGTACGGGTCTTGGGGAACTTACAACCCCCATAAAAGCCCATACATAGTTTTTAGTATTTTTTTTATAAATAAATAATAAATATTTTTAGACATTATCACACTACGTCATCTAGCCCAAACTAAGCTATAAGCTTGTGCTATGGGATCTAGACAACTATATAGAAGACACCCAAACTCCGAAACAAACATTTGCGGATCACACAAATATTTGATTCGACCCGGGAATCGAACCCGAGATTCCGGAGTCGAAAGCCGATGCACTACCGACCACGCCACCGAAGCAGTCAATCGATGTTACAAACAAATGTATTTTGATGTTAGAAAATGTTTGTGAACATTTTTAAACAGCAGTGTGGCAGCACCTTTACAATCGATTTTCTACACGATCGCAACACTTCCAATTATAGAAAACAAAAATATGTCTTGAAAATAGTCAAAAATATACGTTAAAATTAAAAGCCGGGATTCATGTCATCATCATCATCATTTCAGCCAGTTGACGCCCACTGCTGGGCATAGGCCTCCCCCAACGAACGCCACAACATTCGGTCCTGCGTTTTCCGCATCCAGTGACTTCCCGCGACCTTTACGATGTCGTCGGTCCACCTTGCGGCGCCTACCCACGCTGCGTCTCCCAGTACGCGGTCGCCACTCGGTTCTGCGAGCGATGTGTCCTGCCCACTGCCACTTGAGCTTGGGGACTCTTCAGGCTATGTTGGTGACCCTGATTCATGTACATAGGTGCATTTGGTACATATACCAAAACACCGTTCCCACCACCATTTCACTAAATTTCTTTACCGTGACATTGATAAAGATCGTTTCACATGTTCACATCCGTGTCGTGTCTCTGTTTACTGATTTGTATATTTGAATGCACATCACGAAGAATGAACTCGCCCAATTAACTATTCCACCATTACTGTATCATCAATGTTGAATTTCCAATTAGGTTCATATCGCTACCATTGTTGAAAGTTTCTGGTAACGGCACCAGGATTTTTTTTGTTTTTTTAATTCCGTGCCGCACGCAGAAGGTATTTCCAGTGGCGCCTGGCGGACTTTGGCCATCTGTGTGGCCTCTACGGGGGTTTGGTCGGGATGAGAATCCCGCGTCGTTGGGGTAGCGTTTTATGCTCTGACCACTGACACATTATCCAATATTTGCTTCATAATATCTAGATCGCGCTATTCGATCGCGTGAGTTCGAGTCCGATTATACTCGTATTTCAGTTTTTGTGATTTATTTACAACTTCTATCTAAATATTTTAAATTAAATAATTACAATATTTACAACGTCGCGCCCTTGTTATCAGTAGTATATTGATTTTAATATTTGAATTATATGAAACTATTAAATGTAGCCCTTTTTGAATTTCAAAGATGGTTTATTAAGGACCAGTGCCATAGCTATTATTTTAATCGGTGGCATTCATAATATTCTATTTGTCCTTATCGAATTGTTTAATATGCGATACTTCATTTCATTTTCATTCTATGATTTAATTACTCACATTCACGCATCATTAAAAAGTTAATTGTTTCGGTTTGTTTCTAATCAAAGTTTTGTTTGGTTTATCCACACTAATTACAACCGCTTGGTTTAATTAATTAACTATTCACAAATCAACAACTGTTGTTAATTACAAAGTTTAAAAATATTGTGAAGAATGGTGGGTGCAAAGGGGCCCTTCTTACATCTATCGGGCCCCAGCGACCTCACCTGCTAGTGGCGCAGCTGCTGATTAACGGACGAGGTTCGTATATTACGGTACCCATGTGGTGGCTTTGGCCCCTACGTGGATACCAGGTGGTACAACAGTGTTGGTCCGGGGGGGTACCACCGTGCAGCTGTGCTAAAGCCCCCCAAGTAACCCAGCCCAGGCTGGGTTGCGTTAGGGGTTCAGCAGCTGCACTGCCGGGCCCGGGGCGGTGTATGGTGCGGCAGGCAGGGGTCCAGTGGGGGCGAAGCGGAGTCTAGTGTGGGTGGTGTGGGTCGATTCGCCGGCCAGGGAGACCCTTAGCAACGGCGTTGCCGCGGCCGCCCGCAACATAGTCATGGGGCCCGCCTGGGACCAACCACCCCAGTAGGCTGCCCCACATGTTGCGCATAATCCTGTTGTGGGGTCGCCGCTCCGGGTGGTAACCGGTGTGGGGTAGCGGCGGCCTTGCATCAGGGGGGTTTGGGAGCCCTTCCGTCCGGCGGGTCGGCTCCGACCTAACCACACGGTTCTAGACGAAGCTAGCCTCTGCACTTTGTCACTTACTGCCGCACCAAATATCGCCCTGTCTTCACGCTTCCCCATATTTCACAATGACAGTGCAACAAGAGATTAGACGGTACACAGCGGCCCCTAGAAACCCCACAAAGTTGACTTCGTTTGAGGTGGAGTTCGCGAATATCCGCGGACTCCATGCAAACCTCGATACCGTCCACCATCACCTGGAGTCGGCACGGCCTTCTGTGATGTTCCTAACGGAGACACTGATACGCCGCCCTGACGACACGTCGTACCTCTGTTACCCGGGCTATATCATTGAGGAACAATTCCGCGATAAAGCCGGGGTGTGCGTGTTCGTTAGGGTGGATGTTTGCTGCCGCCGGTTGCGCTGTCTGGAGAACCCCTCCTACTCCGTCCTTTGGCTGCACGTGGATCATGGCTCCATGAGCCAGATCTACGTGTGCGTCTACCGCTCCCACACAGGGGACACTGGGACAACAAGGCTTTTCGAATACCTCAGCGAGATGGCTGACGATGCGCAGGTACGGTTCCCGAACGCTGACCTGGTTTTCCTGGGGGACTTTAACGGTCATTACGTTGAGTGGCTGAGGTCCCTTAGGACCGATCATGCGGGACGAACCGCCCATGCATTCGCTCTCTCCCACGGGCTGACCCAGATGGTACGGGGGATCACCCGGATACCTGACAGGTCAGACCACACGCCCGCCTTGCTGGATCTACTGCTGACGAGTCGCCCAGCCGAGTACAGTGTGTCGGTACGCGCCCCACTGGGCACATCCGACCACTGTGTGGTGCACGCCAGCTTCCAAGTGCCACCGCCTGCTCGTGCTGAACAAATGACTCGACGACTATGGCACTACTCGTCGGCAGACTGGGACGGTCTCCGCGATTACTTTGCGTCCGTCCCGTGTAGCCAGCGCTGCTTTGTAGGGAAGGCGCCTTCGGATAGCGCTGCTGCCATTGCTGGCGAGATCAGTCTAGGGATAGAATATTATATCCCTTTCACTGATGTCGCCAGCATCCGCAAAGCTCGCCCCTGGTTCGGGCGTGAATATGCCGAGGCTGTCCAGAAAAAACAGTCGGCATATCGCGCCTGGGTCAGGGCTCGGGCGGCACGTGACCCGAACGTGAACCGCCTCAAAGCAGCGTACAATAGGGCCAGCAAGAGGGCCTTCAAGAGAGCGGATGCCCAGCGCGTCGCGCGGCTTGGTCAGGAGCTCACATCCCATCCCACGGGCAGCCGTGGATACTGGCAACTGGCCAAAGCCGTACAGTCAAATTTTTGTCAACCCTCGCTGCCACCACTGCGTTTTCCTGATGGATCACTGGCTCACAAAGCCCAAGAGAAGGCGGACATGCTCGCAGACCTCTTTGCGGCTAATTCCCGGGTCGATGACCGTGGCCTGCAGCCCCCCGCCATCGCCAACTGTGGCCACACTATGCCTGATATTGTTATCAGGCAATGTGATGTACGGGCAGTGCAGCGGTCACTCGACACGCGGAAAGCCAGTGGCCCTGACGGCATTCCGGCGGTGGTGCTACGAAAATGTGCTGCTGAGCTGTCTCCAGTATTAACGCGTCTGTACCGCCTGTCATACTCTACAGACCTCGTGCCGGAAGCCTGGAAGGAGGCGAACGTACAACCGATCCCCAAGAAAGGGGATCGATCCGATCCAGGCAACTATCGACCCATAGCTGTCACCTCAGTCATTTGCAAGGTGCTCGAGCTTCTTATTAATAAGCAGCTCATGCGATACCTGGAGGATCACTCGCTAATCAATGATCGGCAATATGGCTTCAGGCCAAAACGATCAACGGGTGACCTCCTGGCATTCGTCACGCATGTATGGGGTGAGGCTATGGAAAAGTTCGGCGAGTCCTTGGCTATTAGCCTAGACATCGCCAAAGCTTTCGATAGGGTCTGGCATGCTTCGCTCCTTTCCAAGCTTCCGGCATATGGTCTACCTCCTCAACTGTGCAGCTGGATTGCCAGTTTCTTAAACGAGCGCCGAGTGCGGGTCCTCTGCGGTGGCCAGGCTTCTCGCTTCTTGCAAGTGAATGCCGGGGTACCGCAGGGGTCCGTACTGTACTCTCTTTCTTCTGCATATCAATGATATGCTTTCCCTCGGGAACATTCATTGCTATGCAGATGACAGTACATTGCACGGGAGTTACTCGGTTCGTCCGACGGCGGGGCGATCTGTGATAGAGGAGGAGAGACGACATCTCGTGGGTGATCTCGACCGAAACCTCGACAGTATCTCCCAATGGGGTGCCGAGAACTTGGTCGAGTTCAATGCCCACAAAACACAGGCGTGTGCATTTACAGCGAAAAAATCCCCTTTCCTTCCCCTACCCACTCTTCAGAATGCAATATTACCAATGAAGGACAATCTAGACATCCTTGGCATAGACGTTCGTCGAGAGCTCAATAACACAAAATACATTGAGAGATGTATTGGGCTAGCTTCGCGGAAACTAGGAATACTGAACAAGGTAAAGCGATTCTTTACACCGCACCAGAGGTGTCTGCTGTACAAAACGCAGATTAGACCCTGCGTTGAATACTGCTCTCACCTCTGGGACGGCTCCGCGAAGTATTTGCTGGACGCACTCGACGCTATGCAGCGACGCGCTGTTCGCATTATAGACTGTCCGGAGGTAACGGGAAGCCTTGAGCCGCTAGCCCAGCGCCGAACAATTGCTTCCTTGGCCGCGTTCTACCGTATTTACCACGGTGAGTGTTCTGAAGAGCTCTTCAACCTGATCCCACCCTCTCCCTTCCGATCCCGAACAACGCGTGCCGGGCAGAGATGTCACCCTCATACCGTGGAAACCGTCTTCGCGAGAACCGAGCGTTTTAAACGATCGTTTCTCTGCCGAACGATGGTGGCTTGGACGCCCTGCCTGCGCACGTGTTTCCTCCAACATATAACCCTGGGCTCTTTAAGCGAAGCGTGAAGAGGCACATTACAGGGTCGTCAAGTTGAGGGCCACTCTCTATAGTATCCCTGTGTACTGTGAGAGTCGCCCTCAATTGCCAGACGTCGCCTCAGCTTACCATCAGGCGAGTGGCGTCAATTTGTCGACCTAAATATAAAAAAAAAAAAAAAAAAAATGAAAACACGTTTTAGCTATAAAATTAAATAGGAGTAGATTAAAGTAGAGATGTGGTAATCCACATTTCTACTCTAATCTACTTTTTACTTTTTTGACTGCTTCGGTGGCGTGGTCGGTAGTGTATCCGCTTTCGACGCCGGAGTCTCGGGTTCGATTCCCGGTCGGGACAAACTTTGTGTGATGACAAATACGTTTGTACCGAAGTCTGGATGTTTCCTATGTATAATATGTATGTATTTACAAAAAAAAAAGATGTTTATATGTATTTATATCAGTTTATCTAGTACTCATATCACAAGCTCTGCTTAGTTTGAGACTAGATGACGTTGTGTGGATTGTCCTAACATATTTATTTATTATTTATTTAAAATATTAAGAAAGAAATTATAAATAGATCACAAAAACTAATGTCATCGGTGGGATACGAACCCACGGCCTTTCCCTAACAGGGGGACTGCTCTGCCAACTGAGCTACGATGACCACTACCGACAACATCGAATTTTTGCTTCATATCATATTCATAATTTCTACATCGCGCTAAGAAGGTTAGCGTTGGATCCACCGACCGCAGTTCTACCGAATTAGTTTTTGTGATCTATTTATAATTTCTTTCTTAATATTTTAAGAATAGTTTAAGCAAACTCATTGCTTTGAAATACAAAAATTTATTATTTATTTATTTATTTACTACTATTTAATTTTCTCTCTTCCTCTTCCTACTTAATCTTACTCTTCCTATTTAATTTAAGATGTGGTAGTATCACGTTTTAACAAAATCGTAATACTACCACATCTCACCGTCATCTTTTTTTTTAATTCCGCGGAAAATGGCCGCGGCCGCTCTCACGTCTGTTGCCGGGGCGTCTCTGGTACGCACGCAGAGGGTATTTCCAGTGGCGCCCGGCAGATTAACGTGGCTGGCGAAATGTAGGTATGATGAATACCTCTACACTTTCGGGGATCAAGACGAGATTTTGTGGAGTATCTTTATTTTCAACCGACTTCCAAAAAAGGAGGAGGTTCATAAAGAGAGAGAGAGAGAAATAAATAGGCACGTTAATCTCGTGGAATACCGGGCGAGCCTATTACCGTGCAGTTTACATATTATTCCCAGAACCCAATTCGCCTGTCAGCTAATGTACCACAAGCAGCTCAGAATACCTTGGGTTCTTGACTTGGGAGATTACGATAAGGTCTCTTAACACTCTTTAAAATAATTACCAGGAACCTAGGACTGAATTCACGCAACAACAGACGAAAGCGAATTAATCACAAAATATATTGGTCGGTAGCATCGATATTTTTTGTGATTTTGATTTAAATCATATTTCTGTGATATATTCGATTTAAAAATTGATAAATTAATTAGATATGTTTAGATTATTTTATCAATTTTGTTCACAGAAAGATAGGTATAGTTGAATTTCCGCTGTTATTTACAAGTCTGCCGACTATTTAAGTAATCCATTACCAGCTAATTGCTGAGGACACTCTGTATCGAATAGTTAACTATGTGGTCTAGCCTTTAGTGTATTAGTGTGTAGTTGATAGTGGAATAAATTTTAGGAAATTCCCTTTCAAAAAAATACTTGAAAACCTACTAAGCGGTAAAGCTCTCCTTTGTACGAGTAGGTTCCATAATTAATTTTTTTTTGACTGCTTCGGTGGCTTGTCGGTAGTGCATCCGCTTTCGACGCCGAAGTCTCGGGTTCGATTCCCGGTCGGGACAAACTTTGAGTGAAGACTATGATTGACTATGATTGATTTGACCTATGATTCCTATGATATGTTGTATGTATTTTACAAAAAAATGTATATAAGTATTTATATCAATTTATCTAATTCTCATATCACATGCGTTGTGTGAATTGTCCTAAATAAAAAAAAACTAATATTTTAATATTTTTAGTAACTGTAGCCGTTGGACCCGTAGGCCGTAAGGTCAAAAATACTTTAAAGCACTCTCACTTACCGTTCCAAATGACGGTAAATGCAGATTAACTTTTCAATGGAAATACAAGAGAGCGTTTTCTCGTCTCCTCGTATGAGACCGCGGAGTACTAAATTAAAACCTCTTAAGCCACCGCCCGGTCTACCCAAGAAAAGTATTTAAATGAAATGTATTGAAAAAGTCTGGCGGAAATGAGGTTTATTCAAACTCACCTCATTCGCACTTTTAAGACTCTCTTTTAGAAGCGTTTACGAACTTTTTAAGTCTCTTTCTGTGTTTCATTCTATTTGGCTTCTATCTGGTAACTGAGCATATGAAATGTTATATGAATATACCATCATAAGTATACAATCACGCTTCTATTCCTCAAGAGGTCGGCACAGGTATTTAAATTATACACGCACATTGAACAGTGGTTGGTTAAAGGTAATATAAGGGACGTGATTATGGCCACTAACCGGGCACTTTTCATGTTTAACAGGCTAACAGGAGAGGTTGACCTGGGCCAGTTCTCTGCTTAGTTCTTGGTAGGATTCCTCATATGTACCCAGGGAAATGTAATCATAAAAAGTTTGATTCTGATCTGAGCTAAATTGCAATTTTATGTTTCAGAACCTATATTATGTACATATTAAAAAAATAATGGTTACTTAAGATGTAAAATACGTTACAAATATATGTAAATCTTGTCAACTAAAAACGTATAGGAAGTAATCAATTTGTTACACTAAACCCCTTCAATTTTAAAAACTACCAACTTGTGTGACGAATTGTACGTAACCAAACTGTAACAATTGTCAAAATAAACTTGACATTGAACGCTCGAATTTCCATCATATTTAAAACAA
The DNA here is from genome assembly GCA_963556515.1 of Nudaria mundana. NCBI lineage: Eukaryota > Metazoa > Arthropoda > Insecta > Lepidoptera > Erebidae > Nudaria > Nudaria mundana. The sequence goes on from OY748294.1 coordinate 7,962,564, forward strand.
AATACAATTAGCAACGCATTGATATATAGTGGCAGGCAATGCTGACAACCTTCTAGGAACCTTCTTTCGACAATGATGTATAAGGAATTCTTGATCCATGTAAGTAACTACCTACTTAATTTTAGATTTATGTTATTTGTTTTCTTTATGTTAATCTTGTGATGTGATAGTTGCGCTTCGGCCGCCATCGTAACTACAGGTTCATAACCAGTTGAGAACGAGGAAAAAATGATCCTTGTTCGAAACCAGTTTCGATAGAAGAAGGTTTTTTCCTTACTCGAAACCATGGTTACGATCAAAAAAAATTATTGTTTGTGTGTGTCGATTGATAATCAATTGACGTGCTGTCCACCACGGAAGCTGTAGTAGGAGGTAAGTAGGTAAGGTACTTACAGTTATAATTGGGGTGTAAAATGTATTATTTGTGTGTGTCGATTGATAATTGATAAAAAAGAAAACATACTCGTATTTTGAACTCCGTGGTTTTGTTATGTAGCCGAACAGGGGTTTACCCTATGTAATGACTTGAGGGTTCCAAAATAAAAAAATACTTCAATCAAGAATGTAATGTTATGTTTGAAATTAATTATTTAGTTGTTGAAATTCACCCATCTAATAGTTTAAAATGAAAATGGGGATATTATTTCCAAACAATGTCCCTGTAATTTTATTCTCTTTTAATTCCATTATTGAATGATCAATTTCTTCATCCATTTCAATGTAGTTCGATGCTTTTTTGGTGCGCTAAACTGCCGCTGCGTTGGTAAGATGCATTGATTGCATGAGTGATTACTTCGATTAATACAAATAAAAAATACATGAAAAAAAATTCGTTTAATTTTTTTCATACAAAACGGCAATTTCATAGGTAAAGACCTAATATTTATTATTAATTTATTCCTCATTAGTAATTGTTTTTTTTTCGTAACTACTGGGTTTCGAGTAAGGAACCTGTAGTTACGATGGCGGCCGAAGCGGATAGTTGGAAGTAGATTTCGTAACATGAGTTATCCTATTTCAACAGTTGCTGCTTAAATTTTTTATTTCATAAGTTTGAAAGGATTTTCATACTAAATTAATAACTGAGAACTATATTACTTATATTGTGTGTAGGTACACATACATATAATCATGCATGTTTCCACAAAGAGGTAGGTAGAGGAATATTGCGCCATTTCGCTATTTATATGTTTGAGTCTATACTTTTTTTATCGCTAACTAAGATTATTTTATGCTTGCCATATCCTTGTCACCTTGTCTGTTCGTGAGGAAACTTATGCACCAAACCGTCAAATGGGCATCAAAGGGGCTAGGCCTCCCCTAAAGACAGGGGAATTCAACCTAAAAACACCACGCTGGCCAGACGGATTGGAATACGGTTTTGTGACGAGTTTTCCTTCTCTAAACATATACTTTGATAAACATACTTTAATATATACTAAATATACATAGAAAATACCCAAATATTTGATACGACCCGGGAATCGAACCCAGGACCTCAAGGATGGCAGTCGAATACACATAACACTGTGCCATCGAGGCAGTTTATGAGTAAGTAATATAATTACTTTGACACAGTTTTAAATATTCAAAAACTTTAATTGCGTACGTCTATAAGTATCTAAGTGACAAAGCTGCCAACAAACAAAAGCAATTAAGTTATTGTACAATTTAGTTGAAGAAAGTTATTACCAATTAAGTAAAGGTGGTAATTAAGTATAATTATTAAATTGTCAAAGGATTAGTTACGCTTACTTATACTCGTAATATTAACTATACAACAAGTGACATAATATTTACACATAGATACGATAATATATGTAGGTATAAGTGGTAACCGATTAGGTTAATACATCGTAAAAGTTAAGTAACTTCCAGCCAGCCTGGTCTATGGATGGGTGGTCATATCTTCATTCATTTCATTGGAACCTTATATATGGGGCACCCTAAAAGTTTTGCACTTCTAGCTAATCGGAACTATTTGAATTTGGAATGTTATATTTTTTTAAACGTTGCAACCTTCTTAGTAATTAAAAAAAAACAATTGGCGGGAAATCATTTGTTATTTATTTTTTATCACACATCAAAGTTCTACGTATGCAACGAAAATGGAATTAAGTCGAAAAGATTTTAGAGCGATGATTTTTTATGATTTTAAAAGTTCTCTCTCTCCGCAAGACTGTGCCGCTCGTCTTCAAAATGCTTTTGGGAGAGAAGCACCTTGTTTGAGCACCGTGAGGCTATGGTTTGCTGAATTTGAGAGAGGTCGAGTTTCTTTACATGACGAATTTCGTGAAGGGCGGCCTTCAACTGCCGTCCATGAAAATAATGTGGCTACTGTTAATCGGTTAATTGAAGAAAACCCGCCAAATTGGGGATTGGTATGAGTCAAATCCAGAAAATTTTACACGAAGAATTGAAAGTTCGGAAGCTTTGTTGTCGTCGAGCCCGCTTCTGCTCCGCTGTCAGTTCATGAGGGATCCCTTCATGAACTGACAGCGGAGCAGAAGCGGGCTCGCGTGGAATGGTGCTCACAGATGCTACTGAAGTACGACCACAGCCATTCTAATGCTGTTCGATGACATTGTCACAGGAGACGAAACGTGGATTTATTGTTTTGAACCCGAAAAATAACAGCAATCTTGTGAATGGGTGTTTAAAAATGAGAAAAAGCCAACAAAAGTGAGGCAGGCGAGAAACGTTGGTAAAAAAATGATCGCGTTTTTTTTCTCAGCTACGGGTCCCATCTGTACAATTCCACTTGAAGATCAAAAGAGTGTTAATGCCGAGTGGTATTCTACCATTTGTTTATCCAGGGTTTTAGAAACAGTTCGCGAAAGACGACCCAAAAGCCGCGTTCTCCTACATCATGACAACGCTTCTTCACACACGGCCAACAAAACAAAGTCATTTTTAGCTTCCGAAAAAGTACAACTCGTCACCCATCCTGCGCATAGCCCCGACCTAGCACCCTGTGATTTCTGTATTTTCCCCAAAATCAAAGATTTGATGGGAGGTTTCACTTTTACCAACTCCGAAGAGGCAGTGATAGCGTTCAATCAGCACGTAGAAAACATGCCTTCAGATCTGTGGTCCTCCTTTTTTAAAAAATGGTTCGATCGCATGAAAAAATGTTTAAAATGTAAAGGAGAGTATTTTGAAAAGCAATAATCATAATATTTGGGTTTTAACATGTCGTTTAAGTTACGCAAAACTTATAGTGTGACCTAATTTTTTGGACATTCTCACACAACGTCATCTAGCCCAAACTAAACTATAAGCTTGTGCTATGGGATCTAGACAACTGATAAATACTAATATATTTCTAAATAAATACATACATAATATTCATAAAAAACACCAAAACTCCGAAACAAACATTTGTGGATCACATAAATATCTGATTCGACCCGGGAATCGAACCCGAGACTCCGGAGACGAAAGTCGATGCGTTACCGACCATGAAACCGAAACAGTTAAAACTACGAGTATATACATATAGACCATGTTAGGTTGATCTGAGCTTCGTAATAATTATAAGCTATTTTTATATTCCACAGCTCTGGTTATGATTATACAGAATGAGCATGCAACAAATCTGATAAATAATAAAATAATGATTAAGATTGCACGTCAACATTTTTGATTCACTTGATAATATACCAAAAATTGGTAAACGTCTTGTACTGTGTGTTTACTTATCATAATTAATGACTGCCTAAATTACCTATATCATAGTTAATTACTTTAATCTTCGTAAAGAGCGCTTGTAGCTATAGATTTCAATCCGTCAAATTGTTTTTGTACCTAGGTAGGTATACTCGTAGGTATACCTACTTGCTAAAACCTCGTGTATTGTTCGGTAGGTACACCAATATTGTAGATGTTACTTCATCATCTCAGCCCATGCATTTCACGCACACTGCTGGGCATAGGCTCCCCCAGAGAAGGATTCAGCTTACATGTACCACGGGTTTTGTTTTGTTTCGAGGTTTCCTTCTCTATGAGGTTACTTGTGATCAAATAACTCGATAATTTAAATTGTTCTAAAAATATAAGCTTACTAGCTGTCGCGGCGAACTTCGTACCGCCTTTTAAACTTTCCATGAACTTCTAAGAATATTTTCGGACCAAGATTGGGAATATCAGCCGTTCTGGAATTTTAGCGAGACAAATAGAAGATATTAAGAAATAAATTATAAATACGAGTAGATCACAAAAACTGATGTCATCGGCAGGACTCGAACCCACGGTCTTTCCCTAACAGGGGGAATGTTCTGGCCACTGAGCTACGATGACCAATACCGACAACATCGAATTTTTGCTTCATATCATATTCATAATTTCTAGATCGCGCTATTAAGGTTAGCGTTAGTTGGGCAGAACTACGGTAGGTGGATCCAACGCAACGTGGAAACTCATTGCTTTAAAATACAAAAATAGAAGATAGACCAGAGGTTACAATTTTTTTTCGAAGTACTAGGATCTTATATTGTTGAATACCTATTTTTTGAATTTCGTTATCATAACTTGTAGTTTCTACCCAAGTTAGTTATTGTTACAAATCCTACATCGCGCTAGCGATATTTACACAGTCATACTTATAAGCAAATACGTTCTGGCTTCATATTTTGCTGTTCTCTCTGAGACAGTCTTGATAATGCCTCGTTTAGAGGCGAAACAATTGTCGACGTTTTAGTGTCCTTTAATGTTGCGAAGATAATGCTATTATAATTTGAAAAGTTTTAACATCTTACTTACCATTACTTTGTACTAGGACTTGTTTTTAAGCGATCAATTAATAACCGGTTCAGTGTGACAATTAATTAAATTAAGGCTAGTACTTAATATAAAATACTTGCGTTCATTTACCAATGAAGTTAGTGTGCAATCGCCTTTATGCATTCGCTTTGATTCTAGTTGCAATTCAGAAGGTAGACCACTTTTACTTGTCAGTGTGGTAGGTACACACCATTTATATAGAATTAGAACGGAAATTTATTTACGCCTAATATCAAACTGGCGTGTTGGCGTTTTAATCTGTACAAAGAGAAAAGTAACACTCAACAACGCGATGGAGTCGTAGCATAGCGTAATTCAATTCAACTCTCAGCAGCAAGGTGTAATGTGTCATGAATATGTATATGCGGATATAAATCACGAAGACTGAACAATGGCTGAAGCATGTGCAATCAGTGTCGCTACAATCGAAAAAACCGGTCAAGTGCAAGTTGAACTGGCGCACAAAGTGATACCAAAACGGTCACTTTTGTCGTATGGAAGCCCCCTTAAATACTTTTTTTTTTATATTGGGTTCGCCAAATTGACGCCGCCCGCCTGGTGGTAAGTCGTGACGACGTCTAGCGATTGTGGGCCACTCTCACAGCACACAATACTATAGAGAGTGGCCCTTAACTTGACGACCTACTGATGTGCCTCTTCACGCTTCGCTTAAAGAACCCAGGATTATATGTGGGAGGAAACACGTGCACAGGCAGGACGTTCCAGCCCACTATCGTTCGGCAGAAAAACGAACGTTTAAAACGCTCGGTTCTCGCGAACATGCAATCCACTGTGTGGGTGTGGCATCTCTGGCCGGCACGCGTTGTTCGGGATCGGAAGGAAGAGGGTGGGATCAGATTGAATTTTTTTTATTTTTATTATATCTATTTTTTAGTATTTGGTGTTATAGAGGCAACATAAATACTTCATCTGTGAAAATTTCAACTCTCAAACTATCACGGCTCATGAGATACTGCGCAAGATGTCCATCTTGCGCAGTATCTCATGAACCGTGATGAACCCGTCTTGGCGGACGGACGGATAGACGGACAGCAAAGTCTCAGTAATAGGGTTCACGTTTCACCCTCGCTGATGCAGTCACGTAAACATACACATTGCCGCGGTGAGTGGGTAGTGAGCAAACTGTTCTGTGGTCATGGTCATATATCACCTTCGCGGATGAAGATCTTCAAGGTCCTAATCATTATCATGATCAGAGCGGAGTCCTTATTGCATAATAAAATATACAATATACTATCTACTACTGTCCGCCTCTGACTATAGTCTTTAAGTCCAAATCGTTTAAAAGTTTGAGTCAAACGCTATAGTCACAACCACGTCAATGGACTTCATACTATCAAATATACTTCAAACAATAACTATTCCGCGAAATATGGGCATGGAATTTTGATACATTTCGTGGAATGCGTGCAGTGTATATCTATCTTAACCATCAACATTCCGACGCATTTTGAGAATTATCAAGTTCAAAATATTATTATGCTTGTAGGGTACTTTAGGATTATGTATTACCGAATTACGCAAGCTGCTTTAAAATTAGGTAATACCTCTACGTCTTCTATGACTTTTGCGAGACATCTCAAACAAGTATAATTTTTAATGGATTAATTATGTGGTCTATTTTCCGATCAATATTAATGCTAATATTATAAATATTTTTTTATCCCAATGTGGTCTTTCGGGCATCGATAACGAAAAAAACTATGTCACGCAGGTGGAACCGCGGAGATCGGCTAGTATATATATAAACATTGACAACGGCGAAATAGGTAGCGAATAGCAATCTAAGCTTATATACCTCTTGGATAACCTAACCGTAAAACCCAGCCCAGCGGATTCCATAACAGAAGGAACTAAATTACCTATTAACTCTAGTTCTAACGTTCCATCACCACGACCATTAGAATCATTGGTCATTTGTAAAATGAGACTGGACAATGAAGTTGTAGGTACAGTTATTACCGGGCGGGAGCGGTGAGCCATAAACCGCGCACTGTTGTTGCGTTTGCGCAGGAAGCAGCTTGTCATGTTGTTAACGTTGTAATCTAACACACCGTAGGAAATGCGCGACTGTTGGCTTTTTAATAGGTTTATAGTAAATACCTTTATTAGGAACGTATTAATCGATTATTCCTTGTTGCTAACTGACACACTTTCATAAGGAACAGCAGAAAACAAAGGCAGGCTAGTAGTCCACTGTCCTTACAGAAGCAGACAGGAGGGCGGCGCGGCGCCGGCATCGCATCCCATCCTACGCACGCCCGCATTCACTAACATGGGATAGAAGCCGACTCCAAAAGATGCGGAATCAGTGAAGCCTCAATTTTCACGGTTTTCACTCATACATGATAATTATTTTAACGGGACTTTATCGTAATAATAAAACGGTCGATGCATTCCAACTGAAACATCGGGGAGTAAAAAGGTATCGTACCTTTTATGATCACAATAAGAAACGTTTAGATATAACTTACAAGTCGAATGAATATTGATGTGTCTATGTTATGTGAGTGGCACGAACATACATGTTCATGTGAGCAATGCGTATTTCCTCCACAATCTGTGATATCAATAGATTCCATAATCACTTCCGTCGTATACTATAATAGTGTTGTATACCATGAAAAACTTAACCCATTTCTCACTTAAACTTTCCTGCTTATTGTTTATTTGTGCTAAGCATATAATGTGCATTCTCTGTTACATATCTGTTAATAGAAAATGTGCATTGTGTTCAACAGTGTGCAACTGGTCAATTTGATGCGCTTATTTATGTAATTTTATTGTTTCCTGTTTATGTTTTTATTGTTTATACTTATAGTGTACCTAAGTTGTTTAGTTATATTTGTTCAAGACGGCTCAAGATCGTAACAAGGCAAAATCCATAGTCCTTGCCTATCTCTTGAAGTAAGTAGGTAGGAAATCTATGGTTCCTGCCTCCATAGATTGTGAAATATACTCGTAACCTACCTTTATCGTAAGTATCGGCTGTATATAGCCTTTCAAACAACTGTCACTATCACTTGATACAAAATATCAAATGTTGTTCTTTTCCCTCTGGGATGGGAAGACTCTACCGAGACTCTGTCCCCTTTATGTTAACGTGATCTCAAGGACTATTTTTTAAGGTTAGACTTTCGGAAAAGTAACATAAATATTCCTATTTCCCGATATCCTATTGATATGTCCTGATGTAGTTGGCGAAGGAAGCAGATCCTCTTTTGATCTGTCTGTTACTGTGTGTGTAACGTTGATTAATGTCCACACACCACGATGTTATCAATTGGATACTTATAGCTATTGTTTATCTACTGAATGCTTTTGATGACCATTGCGTGTCTCAAATACTTAAACCGGAATACTCTCTTCTCCTCGCATTGTTCAGTAGTTCACGTTATTCTTTTGTTTTATATGACTATAATTTTTTTACCTGATGAAGACGCATTTTAGCAAATATATCTTTTGGCAGTAAGAGATACCTATACCTGCTGTTGTTAGACTGTTTATAAGACTAAACATGTATTTTCTTATTATCTATCACACCACCATATGAGCTAATCGGTTTACTGTATGTGTAAAAATGTAGAAGATGCCAGTTATCATGTTATTTTTACCAAGAGAAATCCCATGATGACACATGATGATAATACATGGTAGAGTGACGACCTTGTAAAGGTTGCGAGAAGCGGCAGGATGCGGGCAGCACAGGACTGAATGTTCTAGTGATCTTTGGAGGAGTCATATGCCCAGCAAGGGGTATCAATTGGCTGATATCACATAACCTAACCTAACCTAACCCAACGCTTCGTTACAAAACTGGGAATAAGTTATGCCAAGTTCATTGATTTACAACGTATTTTGCAAACTAAAGAATAAAATAAACACAATTTTAATTTACACTAATACAAATTGAATGTTAACGATGCACTTCTAATTTATTATACAGAAGCTTCCGTTAATGAGGATATCTACGAAGATATTTATATCTACTTGGTATTATGCTGGGAGGATACCTCTACGAATACATGTGATCTGTAGTGAAGGTGATGACGAGCATTAATAGTCTAACTACAAGTACCTACTTGTACTTAATTATCTTTACATCATCGTTGTGGAAATTCAGTTCCCACACGGCACAGATTTACAGAGACTCATAACATAGCACTTCCAGTTTATTGAAGTGATGACAATTTTAGATTGTTATATTTGAAAGCAATGAGTTTCCTTCTACTATTTCTGAAAAGGCCGATGATTCTTTGAATGAGAAATGTCTGTTATGTTTACATACACAGATTGGTGGTCCCACGTAAAAGGGGATGAGCCTGCTACTAGAATTCGTAGCGTAGAATTCTCATCTCCAACATGACTGATTGTGAGAGTGTAGCACGCATAATAAATATTAGACTGGCAAATACGAATATACTGGCACTGACGTAGTAGACCTAACCAAGCGGTAAAAAAGAGGCTTGATGTAATTTTAATCGACGGTAGTCAAACAATTAGAAAGTAGCAATTAGGTGCTCATAGAACTTTAAAAGGTATTTTCATTTATATAAATCGGTATTGGGAACGAGGTTTTAGATACTCAACAAAGTGGCAGCTGCTGTCTGAACGCTAAGATAATTTTATGTTTATAGTTTATTAATGGGATGTAACCTATCTATTTTTTAAGTTCCCACGTGTCCATTGATTGATCTTTAATACATAGTTGAGTTTATACAGCGATCTATTGTCAATATTGCTCAATATCTTTTTCATATTACAATTACTTTTGAAACATTCAACAGTTATGGAAATTATATCTTCTGTTATTTTGTTCAATATTTTCTTAACACAGCCATTCTATTATAACCAATCAGCATCATGTTTGTGAGATAATAACTAACTTTTTTAATGTGAGGTATTTTCTTGGATCACCGCAAATTATCGGTAATGGAAGGTTGCTTCCTACCGTTAAACCAAACGCTGTCCCCATATAATAATTAATAATGATAATAATAGCCTCTGTCTGTAGCCTCCACCGCCGGTAGTTTGGGTCCTATTCCGCTACTGGTGGATCACTATTTTTTATATTTTTAAATATGTTTGTGTTCTTTTATAGATTTATTTAAAAATGTTAATAATATGTTTAAGAACGAATAAATATAATAATAATAAATATATTAGGACAATTCACACAACGCCATCTAGCCTGAAACTAAGCAGAGCTTGTGATATGAGTAGGTACTAGATAAACTGATATAAATACTTACATTTTTTTTTGTAAATACATACATATTATACATAGGAAATACCCAGACTTCGATACAAGCATGTGTGTCATCAAACAAAGTTTGTCCCGATCGGGAATCGAACCCTCTGGCGTCGAAAGCGGATACACTACCGACCACGCCACAGAAGCATATCGGCGTGTACACTCGAAAACAATTGTTATATTTTCTGCTGAGGGTACAGATGCGTCCCATCAAGATCTTAGGGACCCAAACTAAACTCACTTGCAAGTGGTGCACCTGTCGATTAACTTACGTAAATGTTTCCGCTTAGCGGCAGCAGGCTCACCCCTAATAGCGAAAAGTGGGCGCATAATACTTATGTCTCTGACTACGTCTAAATATACTCGAAAACCAAGGCATTACTTTGTAAAATTTTAATAGTTTTCATGTTGTTCCATACATTAAACACGAGTTCCTCTTCGTTAACCGACTCTGTCATTTACCATCCATGGGTAAATACCTTATTTTGCTACGGTACTTTTTGATGTCAGCATAATAACCGAATGTCTTACTGACACTAATTGTAACCGTAACCGCAGCTTTACCTGTGCCGTAACGAAGGAGATAAACACTATCGATTTAACTTTAAAGAAAGAAAGTCTTGTTTCTACATCAACATTTAGCTTTTTAAAACTCGATTATATTGTCTCACAGCACCATCACGACTCTCTACAGTTTTCACGCAAGTACAGAATAGGGAATAGTACTTACATACAGAACTTGCACTCCGACGTTAAATAAAGCACATTCTTTTGTTTACAGAGAACATAATTCGAACGTTAGGATTGTCAGTAAAGTAAAATACCTATATACCAGCATAATTTCACCAATAATTATGACGTTAATGCCTTAATATCAACTCTTTGGTCAATGCCGTGTCACAAACAAGAACCCTTACTGATTTACAACTTCAAGTTGTCGCCGCATTTTTTGCGGTTAACCCGGCCTCTATACTTGATACCTCAGGGCAACTATCTCTATACTACGTATATATAGAGCGCTGATAACCAGTCTGAACCACTAACAAACACTCTGCACGTCTGAACAGTGAAACGAGGATGACGTAACGTCACTACAGTTTAAGTTGTAATCGCCACGAAGAAAACGGACAATCGTCATCTATTTATAGAACTGCTTCGGTGGCGTGGTCAGTAGTGCATCGGCTTTCGACTCGAGTTCTATTCCCGGGTCGAATCAAATATTTGTGTGATCCACAAATGTTTGTTTCGGAGTTTGGATGTTTTCTATGTATATCATGTATGTATTTAGAAATATATAAGTATGTTTATCAGTTGTCTAGATCCCATAGCACAAGCTTATGGCTTAGTTTGGGCTAGATGACGTTGTGTGAGAACGTCCAAAATATTTATATTTATTTATTTATAGATGGTAGATCCGAGCTTGATACTGACAAAACAAGTGGGACAATGTGGCTACAAAATTTCTGTAAAGATTTGCCGTGCCACTACTTGAAAGTAAACAAATATTATAAAAAAGATATACTCGTAAATACTTCGTTCATTGTGTTATCAATTCAAGAATCAACTTTACATTCAAAGCCTGAATGTAATCTTTGTTTTACCATTTCTTCTTATCCTAACAACAGATCTCTTTAGACTAATTTGATAGACGGTTACTAAGTAATTCAATTCTATATTAACTTTCCCTTCTATAATTCTTGTTTCCATTTGCTATATAGAAACTTCAAAAAAATAACCACCTGCCCATAAATGATTTATTTATGTAGGTACAAGACCCAGAGAAAAATAACAAATACAGGTGTACAAAGATAGAAAGCTATGTCCGTCGGACAGCAGGTGCACCGCGTGAATGTGAAGATAACTTGGACCATGGAAGTGTAGATAAGGCCCTTTAACATGTTTACAGATAATCCACTAAGTCTATTTATTAAAGTATCTACATATTGGAAGGAGAAGCCGATAGTAGAATAAATGCGGTCGAAATGAGTAGTTTAAGAAGTATAGCTGGTGTGACTCTGATGGACAAAATGAGAAACAGTGTTATAAGAGAACGTTGTGGTATGTCAGAAGATGTAGTAACCAAGGTGGAAAAAGGGATGCTTAGATGGTTCGGACATGTAGAGAGGATGGATGACAGGAGACTGACAAAACAGATACATGAAGCGACTGTGAATGGACAAGCTAGTAAGGGTCGACCAAGGCGAACATACTGCGACTAAATCGCAGATGTCTTAACTTAAGACCAAGGTAAAAGGACCAGTAACCGGCGAGCATGCATGAAGACATTAATGAAAGTTGAGGAAGCGAAAGAAGTATGCCAGGACCGTAGCAGGTGGAAATCAGTAGTCTCTGCCTACCCCACTGGGAATGAGATATTATGTATGTATGTATGTATGTATCTACATATTCTGTCAAATTAACCAGTGTTTCCAATTAATCCAATAGCATATTATCATATTCTCTGAAACAATAATTAGTTTCCATCAATAACGACGAATAAAGTTAGTGATGAACTTGTGTTTATACCGATGCTATGTAATTTGTATAATTGGACCTTTTTGTCACGGTACATCTCGAGTGCGCTTCCCCTCTCACATAGCATGCATTTTCAACAAGCTCTTTAATTAACTTCGCACTATTTTTCATTGTGTGTATATTATTTCGACGGAGAACAAAGTGCATTCATGAAAGTTGATAATAGTGTCAAAATAATATATGAAGGTTCGTTTTGGCGGTAAAATATTTATAATTTTTAATTTTTGCCAGTTGGCGTTGCAACCCTAATTCTGACTGTTTCTTGAGGAAAATCAAAACAAATGTATATTTTTGGACTAAACCTCTTTTAACATAGTTCAGTGATACTTTTTTGTTTTTTTGTACTTTTGTATCTCTAAATTTGATTGAGTTAAAGTAAATTTTAATTTAATTAATCGGTAATCAGCTGGTACTATGTAGATATTATAAGTAGGTATTAACTGATGCCCTCGTGGTACAGTTTTCTTGTTCCCAATTTTCACGAAAATACGATGAAAGGAAACGCACTAAGAACGAAGACTACATTGGAAAAGCAAGTTTTGCTTTTATAAGAACACTAGCGAACGCTTGACTACCTCGGTGGCACAATGGTACCATGTACGGACTGCCACCCTCGAGGTCTCGGGTTCGATTCCCGGGTCTGGTGGATAATGTATAATTCTCTTTAGAATTTTACCCAATAATTATCCCAGAGTCTGGAACTTGTGCCCGATAAATGGCAATAGGCTCGCCCCCTATTACATGGGACCTAACATAGCTGGCGAGATGTGGGTGTGTTTGCACACCTCTGCCTACCCCTTCGGGGATAAAGGCGTGATGCTATGTTATGTTATGTTAGCGAACGCTCGCGGTTTCATCCGCTTGACAAATTATTCACGAAAAAGATTTCCTCGAGAACCACTCTAACCATTGGTGGAAACCGCATCAAAATCCGCTGTGTAGTATTAAAGATCTAAGCATACATAGGGAAGGGCGACTTTGTTTTATACTTTAATTATGATTCTCCTGAAATTATTTAACTGATCTCGTAACCAAATGCAGTTTTTCGGTTTAGAAATGATGTCCGCAAATTCAATTGGCATGCGATGCTCATACGATAGTGATTGATACGAACTTTTTTCGAAAATAGTAAGTAAGAAACTGAGCTATACTTAACCCTTGTAATCTCGTATAAATCTTTTCTAAAGACATCAAACCCATTTGATATGGAAAGCCTGAAAGCAATCTAGACGCAGTTTGAAAATATGTTTTGACAGTTTTGTTCAAAACACGCGTAGAACCGAGATCGAGATAAAAACATCTCTGGAAAAGCATTCAGTTACCCAAACGCTAGCTACGTGACCTCTTATTATCTGCCTTTCTTTACAAAAAAGGTTGTACAATGAAAAAGTTTTTTAAGCCCAATTTATGCAAGTTTTGGCGTTAAGTAACATTGTTTGTGTTAGTATTCATCAATAACTAGTCTGAGGACCTGATGGTCGGTCTTCTTTCACTTGTTCTGATTCCGAATATTTCAGTAGCGTTATTCCTATACATATTATCCCGCCTACTTTCCGAGGGAGATAGGCAGCATTAACTACATACTCATTGGGTATTCATGTTCCGGTGAATAGGCGCTTGAGATATTAAAATCCTTATTATAGCTGTGTGTATTACTCTTGAGAGTATTTTTTTAATTCTCTTTTGTGACAGTTGCGTTTATTACGAAGTCTCAGTAGGTGCTTGGAGACGACATGGCATCCACACGTTCTCTTATTAAGTAAGGCCCCTTAGCACAACCGTTTTGAAATCATAACAGCGCATATCTTAATGGTTTGTCTAATCTCTAGTGTCATACACTGATTGAAAAACTTATCTAAAAATCTGTCTCTTATGAAATTTGTTATCGTATTAATATAATCTACTGATAATAACAGATAGCCGCTGCAAAACTCTACTAAATCTGACTGATTCAAAACTGACAAAGTGATTTATGTAGGTAGACTTTTGTTTTTATTACAAATCGAGAGTCCGATAATACATTATATCTTTAGATGTTCTCATACAATCTCATCTAGCTGAAATTAAAGATAAGCTTGTGTTATGGGATCTAGACAACTGATAAACATACTACTTCTAAATACATACATATTGTACCTCATAGAAAACACCCAAACCCCGAAAGAAACATTTTGGATCACACAAATATTTTGACTCGACCCGGGATTGGAAAGCAAGACTCCGGCGTCAAAAGCGGATGCACTACCGACCACGTCACCGAAGCAGTCACATAGTCATCTTACGCACTGGACTATCGCCGTAATGGCTATTTTGGCCCTAGGTTATTTTGCCAGAGCGTTCGTCTGTCAGCAACGCGTGTAGGTAAGAATCTAGTAAATAGGTTTTTATAAAAAATCATCATCATCATCAACATCCATCACGCCTTTATCCCTAAGCTGACGGCGATGGTTAGGGCTCCAGAGATAGGAACTTCCGCACAATACGGGCCGTATCCAACAGGACCGCCTTCTTCATCAAGTCCATGACCCTGCTGCCTCTGTAGGTGATGATCGAGGCTCTTGGCTATTAGACCATGAGCAGACGCGACTATCGGAACAATAATCGCCGAATCCACATCCCACATGTCGACAATCTCGTGAGCTAGGTCCAAATATTTAATTTGTTCATTTTTGTCTGCTTTCACGAGATTCTCGTAATGTGGCACAGTGATATCGACAATTACTGCAAGGCGCTTTAATCGATCTATTATCACCATATCAGGTTTGTTGGCGATAATAGTCCTATCAGTGATAATAGATCGATCCCAATATAACGTGACATGACCATCTCCGAGCACTGGGTCGGGCACATACTTATAATAAGGTACCTCTAAGTCGACAAGGTAATACTTTAGTAGTGCCTTTACAGGACACTATACAAGATTCAAAACCACTCTGTAAATCATACATAATTCCAAAAACCAGGTCCGATGTTATATGTTTCCACGGAACAGAAACTCTGCATTCTGAGTGACTCAAAAATATACCTACTACTAACTTATCTAATCGGTTAGATTCACAAGACATGCTCTTACTCTTAGGTAATTGTTTCAATTTTTCGTGGTGTTTTTCATAGGTCATTAATTAATGACTTCAAGCGTAAATAATTAATTACACTTCTGCTTAATTAAGTGAGTTGATTAGAAATTTTTGCGATAATTTCTAGACCAACTTCAATAGGATGTCAGTCTTTATAAGAAACTCTTTCATCGTCCCAGGAAACTCAGTATCAACATAAAAATAATGGGTTTTCTATGTCTTTAATATGCATCAAACATCCTACCCTATTTTTTCATTCTACAACCTAATGCACTGCACATCTATAGCTAGATAATATATACATACTCGTAAATATAATTATTTAGTTATTTATTGAATTAGTTAAAACCTTAGTCCGTTAAGTCACTGTAAAATAGGTAAAACTAGTAGACACTTAAGTTTTACTATAGAAAATTTTATATTTCTTTATAAAGTTAGCAATTTAATGAAGAAATAAGGATACCATCTGACTTGGCAGTTTTGCCAAGTGCACCAAAATACTCTTGTACAAATCAAAGTGTTATTGTTATTACCCTTTGTTCAAAATACGAGTACACTACAGTTGCTCTGTTAAAATTTATACAGCGAATATTTCTAAATATTGTCTGTCGTTTAATGATTTATACTTTAAAATTCAATTCAATTCTTGTAAATATAATTATTTAGTTATTTATTGAATTAGTTAAAACCTTAGTCCGTTAAGTCACTGTAAAATAGGTAAAACCAGTAGACACTTAAGTTTTACTATAGAAAATTTTATATTTCTTTATAAAGTTAGCAATTTTATGAAGAAATAAGGATACCATCTGACTTGGCAGTTTTGCCAAGTGCACCAAAATACTCTTGAACAAATCATAGTGTTATTGTTATTACCCTTTGTTCAAAATACGAGTACACTACAGTTGTTCTGTTAAAATTTATACAGCGAATATTTCTAAATATTTTATTGTCTGTCGTATAATGATTTATACTTTTAAATTCATACTGAAACAAGATATTGAAGTGTCATAAAACATGAAAAAATATATTTTATTTTAAGAAACTTTCTGGATCTACATCCTAAATCCTTAAACCTACATATCATATACCTACTGGCTGCAAGGTGTCTTCTTATCTGCCGTATACTCTAAGACCCGAATTATTTGACAGGAAGGAGGTCTCCTTGACTGCCCTTCAGTTTACGTGTCCACAAAGAAAGATTGTGATAGGACAAATCCATACGTCTTCGCTACACTTATCATCAAACACGTGTAAATCTTGTACAATTCCTACTAGCCTGAAAACTCTTCCGATCCCGAACGACTCGTGCCGGGCAGAGATGCCACCCCCACACAGTGGATAGCATGTTCGCGAGAACCGAACGTTTTAAACGTTCGTTTCTCTGCCGAACGATAGTGGCCTGGAACGCCCTGCCTGTGCACGTGTTTCCTCCCACATATAATCCTGGGTTCTTTAAGCGGAGCGTGAAGAGGCACATCAGTAGGTCGTCAAGTTGAGGGCCACTCTCAATAGTAATGTGTGCTGTGAGAGTGGCCCACAATCGCTAGACGTCGTCACGACTTACCACCAGGCGGGCGGCGTCAATTTGGCGAACCAAATATTAAAAAAAAAAAAAAAAAAAAACAATATTATTAAATAGAGTTGTATTGCAACTATGTTTGACTATTTACTTATAAATTTCTTCTTCTTCTTTTTTAAAGACGTGGCTCCAACGATATTCATCGATGATTTCGCCAATGTCAAGGTAATGCTTGATTTTTCCCGCACAGAAGAACTAGTTACTCTGAACTAGTTCGCGGTGCGGGACAAGGAAACGTTGTTCGGTATTGCAATTGAGCGTTTGGGCCTAGATTTTTGCCCAGCGCCAGAGGTAACCTAAAAGGCAACTTGCCACGCACTCCGCAAAAACCCAAGTCCACATACTTTGGGCGAGTCAGCGCCGGGACCTCGTAGTGGGTCTGGGCGTGGATACCCTCTCGCTGGGGACCATGCTTCAAGCCATGGTGTCCAGCGGGAGTAGGTGGAACGCGGCCGTGTCCTTCTGCGAGCAAGTCATGCTCGCGAAGGAGGCGGCCGGGAGGGAGAGGGAGCGTACCCTCCCCGCCGAGTTCCGTAGTCGGCGGCCAGGCCGCCCCAGACTACGCGACTACGCCCAAGACTATCGTCCTCCATGATCGGGGCCTGAGGACGGCGGGATCGCCACCCACCGTCCTTACAGAAGCAGGCTAGAAGGGTTGCGTGCTGCGGGGCCTTTGCCCCATAGCACGCAACCAGATTCACTCACTGACGCGGGATAAAACCCGACCCCAATGACGCGGGATTCTCGTCCCGACCAAACACCCGCAGAGACCACAGGGGTGGTCAAAGTCCGCCGGGCGCCACTGGACATACCCTCTGCTAGTAACCAGGGACGCCCGGCAACGGACGTTACAGCGGCCGAGGCCTTGGGCCGCGGAATTAAAAAAAAAAAAAAAAAAAAAAAAAAAGTCCACATACTTATTTACCTTCTATTCATTACCCTCTCCAGTATATTAAAATGTCTACACAAAATCAGTTTTACGCCTGTTATTTGCTGTTAAATTATTACAATACCCACGTCATTGTGTATATGCGCTTCGTATATCTCTTATTTTTCTGGAAGCTGAACACTTAGTAAACTATTTACTATCTTACTTTGTAACAGTGATAAATCAAAAAATATAAGTTAATGTAATTACAGAAATGATAACTGTAATTATAACATGGCTAACCTTTTGGCTTTGGTGGAAAATAAATATAAATACACTATCATGCTCTTACTTTGTAGATGTAATCAAGTAATTCCACATTGACACACAAAATGAAACTTGATTACCCAAAGTGTAGGCAGAGACATAAAATTATTATGTACCCCTATATTCCCTAGTAAATTTTTGGGATCCCAGAAACAGCCTATTCTTCGGGAACTTCTCTAACTGCTAGAATCATAGAAGCTAGGTCTCTTCACTCTCCCTAGCAACGTAGGTTTTTAATGAAAAATCTTATGTCAACGTAAGCGTTTTATTTCTCGAAGGGTCTCGTGTAATAGTCGAATATGCCCGAGACGCCCGGCAATGGACGTAAGAGAGGCCGCGCTTGTACAGACTTTAAAAAGAAAGGGTCTCGTGTAATTAAAGTGAAGCAAGTACTTACCTAAGTGGAAGAACCACCGAACATATAATAGTACAAGTGGTAGAACTAAGGTGAAGTGGGAATCAGACATGTTCAACTATGCGTATCGATAGATCGGATAATCAAAATAGCTGTCGAAGTGTGATAGTGTTAAAAACGGACAAACAATAAGATTTGTCTATGCATTAGCATCAAACAGCTTGCAGTCTTTAGTGATGTTTTAACATGTCGCGTAACATGACACCAGCCAATTTGTACTACTTTCAAGAATTGCTGATCAAATATTACATGACACGAGTACCTATTCAAATATCAATTGAGGAAATTAGAGAATATTATCCTATTTGTTACGTTTTCCTTCTGATAATGACTGGCCGTTTGTTCTTTTAGCTATCACGTTTCAACCAATACGTCCAACGTCTATGTCTGAACGTTGATACACAGGCAAAAATAAGCCATTATCTTAAAAACTAGTTTCTTCTGAATGATGGGAATCGAGACGAGAATGTCCATTAATTAACCAAATAAATAACCAAATGCAAATCAAATCAAAACACGTTATTTATTGAGCACTTTTTATCACCAGTAGCTATAGCAATAAGTTCCAGTAGAACACGAGCGAAGTCACAGGTATTAGCGACCTAATTTAAATGGTCTTGTCAGCATATTTACCAAAGTTCTTGTAATGGAGGTTTCTAGTACATTCAAGCGAAAGTCGGAACCTTTACACGTTATCTACTATTGTATTCTACACATGCTGGAATGGATACCGTCCGCGTGATCTCCAATTTACAGATGTTACATTAGTCATGCACTTTCGTGACATACCGACGAACTTTCTCGGTCATAGGTGTACCTACTCACCTAATAAGTATTACTTAGTTCAATAAGCTAAACCTATAGGGGCTCGAGGCTTAGTGGTAACCGAGTAATGTAACACATTGCAAGCCTAACCGGTCTTAGGATGGGTGACCATTTCTAAAGACATTAAGAAGACCCCTCCGGTCGGCCCCGGTTGTCATACGAACATCTATGGCAGTCGTTACGGGTATTTGGAACCCAAAATCACAATCCTCTTGGTCTAACTACATCGCAGTCGCTCCTGACCGGAAAATATTGAAGTTCAGCTGCATCGCAGTTAGACTGGAAAGCTCCCACTGCAGCAAAGGCTCGGTGGATGATGAAGAAGCTATGTAATTGTACAAAAAGATCTAAACTTATTAAACACGGAGGTATGAGAAATTGGTGCTAAAGCTACATAGTCCACTAAGTTTCAAATTCTTAACAGCAAGACAGACGGATAGACTACATCACGAACATATCCTCAAAAGGGTAGGCAGAGGTGCATTATACACCCACACTTTGACAGTATTTTTGTTGATCCCACGTAACAGGGTCAAGCTTGTTCCCGTTATCGGGCACTATAGAAAATTCAAAACCACTCAACAAAATTCTAACAGCCAAGACATAATACAATATGTTACACACCAATAAATAGAATGTCTGGCAATCCGAGTAAGTATCTACCTAAGTAAATCATCAAGTAAGTAAAGGACTATTACAAAATTTATTTGTTATGAATCAAATCATGGGTATTATAACCAGCCTCCAGGAATCGTTGTAACATGAAGACTGCAATGCTAAGCAGTTTCATGACGTGTTTTAGTAGGTACATAAATACATAAATAAGTTATATTTCTATGAATGCAAAAGGTTATATTATTACATTACTAGTATTGCGTAATAGAGCTAAAAAAATTGGATTGTTTTGCATTTTTCAATAAATTATGCAAAGCATTTTTATTTCAATTTACCTACGTAGGTAGTTTTTCTATTGACATGACAACGCAAAATGGCTGTTTCCCAATCATAGGTGAATCACATTGAGCAATACATAATGTTCTTGTTTAACAATATAATGCTAAATAAGAGGTAGAAGTGACAAGTAAGGATTTCATAGTATGTAACCAATATAATGTTTGACAAAGCAGTTCCAATTAATTATGTAGTTATATATCGGATTGGAAATTAATTTAAGTTTTTTTCAGACCCCAAGTTGTAGTTCATGTATTCAGTGTGATATAAACGTAAGTGTAGGTAGTTTTGTAGAAACACAACTAGAGTCTACCATACTATATTTGATGATGCAGTCTTTCTTTATATAAAGATGTCCTTTTACCAATAGCAACTAGGTACCTACTTTGCTAAGTAAAAATTGCTTTAGCCAGAGTAGAATTTATTGTAAGGGTTTTTCAATGTTACCTATCTTTCAAATTTATGCACTTTAGTAAAAGAATTTTTAAGAGCCACTGCTAACGGATTTTTTTAATACTCGCATGGGTAGGCAATACGATAGTCGATGATCTAGCAAATTGAATACTTTGAAAGTTATTTGATACTATAGCTGTCTTTAGTTTCAAGAAACATGGTACTGTAACGTGAAGTACTGCTACAATAATTATTTAGGTATGTACCTTTATTAGCTAATACAAATGTCTTGAGAGGGTGTGGGTGGAGTCTAGTTGGTCGAGCGATCTTCGAAAAATCACCGCGACGGCGACGTAACATGCAAGTATACCTATAACTTTTGTATTATTTGCTTTAGTTCTCTACAGATAGTTATCAAAACTTTCTATGTGTACTAAAGAGCAGCGTTGAAAAAGGACATGAATATAAGTTACCACACATAAAATAAAAAATACTACATACAGGTACCTACTACTCAAACCGTCAAGTTAAGGGACCAGTTTGTTGCTCTATGACCTACTAGTACATATACCCTATCCCATACAAAGAGATGGGGGCACTCTACGCAGACTCTACGGATATTTCCCTAGCAACAGTTACGAAGTTCCCATAGATGTAGTAGTGGGTGTAGGTAGATACATACAGTGGGATATCTAATATTAGGCAAACACGTTAATTTACTGTTACATTTTTAATGTTCCCGTTGACATTGCCAATCTAATGTTTAAGAGAAACTATTACAATTTATGGGAAATTTCCCAGGTTACGTCAAACAAAACCGACCCTAACACGTTTCTGATGAGGCAACAGTGACATAAATCATAGGTTTGCTGTGTGTATACTATACAAAGTAAATTGGTCGCCTTATCAGAACTATATTGTTGATCATAATAATTGATTAGTCAAAGTGACAAAAAGAAATTACAAAATAATGAAAATATTTCTCTTTAGGTTGCAATATTTAGGAAAATCTGAAACAAAAAGTATGAAACTTTATTATTTATACATACGTAATAGACTAATAGACCTGAATGTCATTATGTGAGGTAACTAGCATCAAAACGGTTGAAATTACAAATTAGTGCCCTAAATTGACGTCTCGTCGCTATTCATGCCCATAACACTGTCCAATTATGTTTAGAACGTATTACGTACATTGTAGGTAATACAATGATCCTAATGACAGCTTCTGTATTGTTGACAGCCTCACCGGGTGGGCACGCGCACGTTGGCGACGTCGGCGGCGCGGGTGCGGCGCGTGCGCTCGCGATTGTAAGCGGTCGCCGACGCCCGCGCCCGAAGAACATGCGCGCAGTTCACACTCACCGCGCCTTCAGAACGCGCGCACCATGCTCAACATGAAGCTCAAAGAGCGCCTTGCGCTCGCAATAAGCGCATTCCTCGTACTATTCACCCTTATGCTAGTAGTTGACCTCCAAATGGACTATGGCATCTCAGGACACAGAGTACCCTTACACGGAAGAGTCAGGATAGGAGACACAGAAGATAAAGGCACATCAGCGTATATCGAGTTTCGGAAGCGGTTCCTTCAGAAAAGGTTGGTGTTAGTGTTTGCAGTGTATAGAACTATACTTACTTGTGTGTTGTGCGATTAGTAAGTTAATCAGTTTTTAATAATACATCGGAATTTCGACCACAGGTAAGTGACAATATAGCTTGTATTTTTAAAACAATAATTAGTCAAGTTTTGACATAAAAATAATATCATAAAGTATTATCGAAATAATAACTTTAATTTCTATAGGTAATGTCAATAATTTTATCTTATCAATTTTCAAACGTAAATTTTTTAATACTTTGTTATCATAGAATCGTTTAAATCCTACTCGTATTATTTATAAGCTGGCTTGTATTAATAGGTAGGTACTTACCTAATAATAAATACATAATGAAAAGTAAGTACATCAAGTTAAATAAATAAACTTAGAAATATTTAGGAAATAAAATGATAGCAGTTAAAATCGAGCATCATTTGGGACAATCCCACATAGCAGTTAAAATCGATCATCATTTGGGACAATCCCACATTATACTTGTTTGTTAGGTAATAGTTTTATAAACAGCAAATAATGTATTATAAAGGTATTATGGTAAACTGTTTATTTATTTTTTTCGATTAAATAACAAGTTACTCAAATATTCAATAATAATAATGTGTGTTCTGTTAAGAAGCATTCTCTATAATATTTATACGGTCTGCTATCTCGTATTATCGCTGTGTTTACTAGTTTGCGTCTTTGTAGATAAGACAATGTACTGCTTTAGACATGTCAACTAACAAAATATGTAATCAAAATAACAAAGCAAACAAAACATTCATCCAATAAACATAATATCTACTTTCTAACTCTAGCTTGGCCTTCGTAGCTTCCCCCCGTCGGTGAATGAAGACGTGCGTCTTCATTCACCGACGCGGGATAAAACCCGACCCTTAAAGATGCCAGGTAAAGTCCAACCACCACGCAGCAGCCACACAAGTGGCAAAGGTCCGCCGGGCGCCATTGGAAATACTTTTATTTAGTGCGCACCAAAGGCACTCGGCAATGGACGTAGGTGCGGCAGGGGCCTAGGGCCGCGGATTAAAAGAAAACAAAACACAATAAACATAAAATTTACTTTTTCATCTCTAATACTCTGAAAGTGGGTCATTGCTTACCTGATATGCGGGTTGAAAGTGATACAATACAGCCCTAGGGCGGAAAAGTAAAAAAAAATTAAGATATCTTGAGGCGATGGCAAAAAAGGTAAACAGCCAAAGTTCGATTATGTCATTACAAATTCTGATTTTTGAATGGTCATAAACAAAAAAGAGTTGAGTTACAATACAATAAGAGTAAAATACTCAGTATTTTAAGGTAGTATTTCTGTCCAAATAATTATTGTTTGTGTTATTTGAGACTCCGACTAAACCTGACTATCGCCTGCGTAACGCGTCAAATCATCAAAAAATACACTATATCGCTTAAAAAAATATGTGCGTAAAAAATAACTAAAGAAATGAAAAAACTGTCCGGAAAAAAGTGCGAATGAAAAACAAAAATTAAAATAAAAGGTGCGAAGTACAATACTTGATACGTGATCATGATCAATCTCTATTGTTATATTTTTTTTATTTGACGTTTATTTGCTTTCTTCGTATTCGAAATAAAAAGTAGAGTGTGTAACTCGGGTGAAAACACCCATTTCTGCCTGCATTTCTGTCAGAAATGGGATGCTTTCTCCCCTTGGTCAACAATCTACTATTCTAACTTTACTTTCGTGAAAATTAGTCAAACTTTTGAAATGGACGGACATGTAAAGAACATTTACGAGGTGATATTTCCAAACGGACATGACATTGCGCTAATTCGGTATAGTTCAACTTTTTTAGTTTGAGATGAAAATTGTAAGTACTTATAAAGCTTAGCCGAAGCCAGTCCACCCGTGATCACGGCTCTTGTAACAGGGCCGAAACGTCAGGTAATAAAGAGGAATGTTTATATCTCAATAATCGCGTAAAAGACCCCTTTGTCTTAAGTTTATAATGTGTACAAAACGCGAAAGTTTAAAAAAGTACGTATAAAGCAGCGTAATTCATATTTATTTCATTTATGTATTATAAGATTGTAGATATATATAAAATATCTTAAATTCTGGTTAGAGAGGGTCCCATACAAAAATGAAGTCAAAATTTTCTAAGTCACGAATTGTTTAAAAAGTGTATATTTGGTTTTTTTTTATATTTTTTAAACCACCCAGAAATATTCACGGGGCTCCGTCGATCTATCTGTTAATCGTTCATATTAGACCAAATAAGATTTATATCTTAAAAAAAAAAACAATACACTTTTAAGCAATGCGGGACTTAGAAAATTTCGACTTCATTTTTGTATTGGTTCCTCTGCGACACCCCGACCTAAATTCTTATTCTATGTATAAGGTCAAAGAATGTGACATACTGTTTTACTAAACTAAATACTATTGTTTTGTACGAGGTATAACTATGGAATATTACAGATGTCCATTTAGTAGCATATTATTATGTAACATTTGTCCTGACTGTTGGAATTTTAAGTACAGAATGGTTATAGATTTTCTATAGGTAGTGTCCGGTAACGACAATAAGCTTCCCCTCTATTACGTGGGACCAACAACATTACTGGCAAAGTGTGGGCGTGTAACGCACTTCTGCCTTCCCATGCAGGGTTATAGGCATTTAGTAAGTGATCTAGTTCACTAAAACTCAGTTTCACTAAAAATCTTTGTGAGATAGTATTATTTGCTGATGACATATCATTAATTTTTAAAAGTGATAATAGACAAAAAGTAGTACTTGACGATGTAAATAATACCCTTTCGGAAATATTGCATTGGTTCACAAGTAACAACTTGCTGCTCAATGCGAAGAAAACAAAATGTGTAAAATTTACTATGCCCAATGTTAGACAGGCATATTATTACTATGAATAATGAATTAGTTCTAATATTCAATACCGCAGTTTTTCTTGGGATAACTCTAGATAGTAAACTACAATGGGGTTCTCATATCACAGCCTTGGCAGGAAGACTTAGCTCAGCTGCTTGTGCAGTTAGAAAGATAAGGTCACTGACTGACGAAAAAACTGAATGATTAGTTTATTTTAGCTACTTTCATAGCGTTATGTCATATGGTCTGCTGCTGTGGGGCTCAGCTGCCGATATTGAGACAATATTCATATTACAGAAACGAGCTATACGAGCAATCTATAGACTCAGACCCCGTGACTCGCTGAAAGAGCTATTTAAAGAATTTAATATTTTAACAGTTGCTTCTCTATATGTTTACGACAACATCTTATATGTACGGAAGAACATAGATCTCTTCAAAAAAAACCGATAACCATAATTTTAATACAAGAAATAAAAATAAACTGGCAAAATAATAAATAAAAAAAATGACAAAAATTTTACTACACAAAGTTGGTAATTCGTTTGTAGGCAAATGTATAAAAATATTTAATAAAATCCCTCAGGATTTGGTTGACAATAATAATAATAGTTTAAAATAGTACTTAAAAAATGTTTGATGAAGAAAGGCTACTATAATGTAGACGAATATCTTAATGATAAAAATGCATGGTCACCCTAATCTTCTGTTGTTGGCCACTCGTATAATACAATATAAACTAATTGTAACAATGTAAACAAAACAACATTAAAAAAGAAAATGGATAATCTACCCGAGTTTCTTGCTGGTATCTTCTCAGGAGAACCAACTTACCGAACCAGCGAAATAATCATTTTTTAATGGTTATTCATGTACTTCATTTAGTATTTTTATAATATTACTTGACAATAAATTGTAAAATATTTGACATTCATATATGCTCTTTATGTGCCTAAACTGAATAGGTAAATGAAATTGATTCTTTGATTCTTTGATTGAGTATGTCTGTGTATAATAAAATAATAATACTTACCTACATACAAACACAGACATGACAATAAGTAGAAAATTAGAAAAACTGTTAAATAATAATTTAATGGTTGCTGACGATTCATGCATACACAGTGGACAGAATTGACACATCATGTGAATTTCAACATTTATAAAATGTACCATGAGGCAATAATATTCGATAAACGTTTGAAAAAATTAGGACGACTGGAGTACATAATGTTGATCCTAGCTATCATAATACAAACAACGTGGACATGTAAATATACGAGTACCTACCTACTTACGCACGTAATGTATTCTAAGTATTATGTATTTTGTGCTTTAGGTGTTATCTTCAAATTATAGACACAGATAATTTGAACACCTGTAATCTCGATTATGAAAATAGCTATCGAAAATTGCAGTGACATAAACAATGAGCTTGACTTTGATCAGCGAACATATAATAAAAAACCGGCCAAGTGCGAGCCGGACTCGCGCACGAAGGGTTCCATACAATTATCTCTAAAAACGGCAAAAAATATCACGTATGTTGTATGGGAGCCTCCATATGTATTTTATAGTATTTGTTATTACTTATAGCGGCAACAGAAATACAACATCTGTGAAAATAGCAGACGACAGACGGACGGACGGACAGCTGAGTCTTAGTAATGGGGTAGTACTCGTAAAATGAGTTGATTTCGTTCGCCATGAGTTGCCTGTTAGTGGACTAAAAGATATTAAATAGATAGAATCGAAATTGTCTGTATATACCTACACGCTAATGAGCGTTTTCACATTGCTCGATAACGACACACGATATCGTGACGATATCGTAAGTAGCAGCAGTAACATCGTGACGATATCGTCACGATCTCGTGTGTCGTTATCGTGCTATGTAAAAACGCCCAATATCGTAAAAACCAGAACGATTTCTCCTACGGTTTTCACAGATAGATTAAGACCAACTCAGAGGAGCATTATAGTTTTTTCAGGTTAAAAGTTATCGTTAAATAAGCTATTTCACGCGGGCATCCTATAGGTACAATGCATAAGATGACTGACTTCTCTTCGCCGAATCTCTGTTAACATTGTACTTAATTTCTTGTAAATCGAAGTTATATAGGTACATACTCTGTCTGTTTGTACGTATTTGAAATGCACCATTCTGGCCAACATTTTTTTTTTTTTTTTTTTTTTATATTTAGGTCGACAAATTGACGCCACTCGCCTGATGGTAAGCTGAGGCGACGTCTGGCAATTGAGGGCGACTCTCACAGTACACAGGAATACTATAGAGAGTGGCCCTCAACTTGACGACCCTGTAATGTGCCTCTTCACGCTTCGCTTAAAGAGCCCAGGGTTATATATTGGAGGAAACACGTGCGCAGGCAGGGCGTTCCAAGCCACCATCGTTCGGCAGAGAAACGATCGTTTAAAACGCTCGGTTCTCGCGAAGACGGTTTCCACGGTATGAGGGTGACATCTCTGGCCGGCACGCGTTGTTCGGGATCGGAAGGGAGAGGGTGGGATCAGGTTGAAGAGCTCTTCAGAACACTCACCGTGGTAAATACGGTAGAACGCGGCCAAGGAAGCAATTGTTCGGCGCTGGGCTAGCGGCTCAAGGCTTCCCGTTACCTCCGGACAGTCTATAATGCGAACAGCGCGTCGCTGCATAGCTTCGAGTGCGTCCAGCAAATACTTCGCGGAGCCGTCCCAGAGGTGAGAGCAGTATTCAACGCAGGGTCTAATCTGCGTTTTGTACAGCAGACACCTCTGGTGCGGTGTAAAGAATCGCTTTACCTTGTTCAGTATTCCTAGTTTCCGCGAAGCTAGCCCAATACATCTCTCAATGTATTTTGTGTTATTGAGCTCTCGACGAACGTCTATGCCAAGGATGTCTAGATTGTCCTTCATTGGTAATATTGCATTCTGAAGAGTGGGTAGGGGAAGGAAAGGGGATTTTTTCGCTGTAAATGCACACGCCTGTGTTTTGTGGGCATTGAACTCGACCAAGTTCTCGGCACCCCATTGGGAGATACTATCGAGGTTTCGGTCGAGATCACCCACGAGATGTCGTCTCTCCTCCTCTATCACAGATCGCCCCGCCGTCGGACGAACCGAGTAACTCCCGTGCAATGTACTGTCATCTGCATAGCAATGAATGTTCCCGAGGGAAAGCATATCATTGATATGCAGAAGAAAGAGAGTTGGTGACAGTACGGACCCCTGCGGTACCCCGGCATTCACTTGCAAAAAGCGAGAAGCCTGGCCATCGCAGAGGACCCGCACTCGGCGCTCGTTTAAAAAACTGGCAATCCAGCTGCACAGTTGAGGAGGTAGACCATATGCCGGAAGCTTGGAAAGGAGCGAAGCATGCCAGACCCTATCGAAAGCTTTGGCGATGTCCAGGCTAACAGCCAAGGACTCGCCGAACTTTTCCATAGCCTCACCCCATACATGCGTGACGAATGCCAGGAGGTCACCCGTTGATCGTTTTGGCCTGAAGCCATATTGCCGATCATTGATTAGCGAGTGATCCTCCAGGTATCGCATGAGCTGCTTATTAATAAGAAGCTCGAGCACCTTGCAAATGACTGAGGTGACAGCTATGGGTCGATAGTTGCCTGGATCGGATCGATCCCCTTTCTTGGGGATCGGTTGTACGTTCGCCTCCTTCCAGGCCTCCGGCACGAGGCCTGTAGAGTATGACAGGCGGTACAGACGCGTTAATACTGGAGACAACTCAGCAGCACATTTTCGTAGCACCACCGCCGGAATGCCGTCAGGGCCACTGGCTTTCCGCGTGTCGAGTGACCGCAGCACTGCCCGTACATCACATTGCCTGATAACAATATCAGGCATAGTGTGGCCACAGTTGGCGATGGCGGGGGGCTGCAGGCCACGGTCATCGACCCGGGAATTAGCCGCAAAGAGGTCTGCGAGCATGTCCGCCTTCTCTTGGGCTTTGTGAGCCAGTGATCCATCAGGAAAACGCAGTGGTGGCAGCGAGGGTTGACAAAAATTTGACTGTACGGCTTTGGCCAGTTGCCAGTATCCACGGCTGCCCGTGGGATGGGATGTGAGCTCCTGACCAAGCCGCGCGACGCGCTGGGCATCCGCTCTCTTGAAGGCCCTCTTGCTGAACCTAGTGGCCCGATTGTACGCTGCTTTGAGGCGGTTCACGTTCGGGTCACGTGCCGCCCGAGCCCTGACCCAGGCGCGATATGCCGACTGTTTTTTCTGGACAGCCTCGGCACATTCACGCCCGAACCAGGGGCGAGCTTTACGGATGCTGGCGACATCAGTGAAAGGGATATAATATTCTATCCCTAGACTGATCTCGCCAGCAATGGCAGCAGCGCTATCCGAAGGCGCCTTCCCTACAAAGCAGCGCTGGCTCCACGGGACGGACGCAAAGTAATCGCGGAGACCGTCCCAGTCTGCCGACGAGTAGTGCCATAGTCGTCGAGTCATTTGTTCAGCACGAGCAGGCGGTGGCACTTGGAAGCTGGCGTGCACCACACAGTGGTCGGATGTGCCCAGTGGGGCGCGTACCGACACACTGTACTCGGCTGGGCGACTCGTCAGCAGTAGATCCAGCAAGGCGGGCGTGTGGTCTGACCTGTCAGGTATCCGGGTGATCCCCCGTACCATCTGGGTCAGCCCGTGGGAGAGAGTGAATGCATGGGCGGTTCGTCCCGCATGATCGGTCCTAAGGGACCCCAGCCACTCAACGTGATGACCTTTAAAGTCCCCCAGGAAAACCAGGTCAGCGTTCGGGAACCGCACCTGCGCATCGTCAGCCATCTCGCTGAGGTATTCGAAAAGCCTTGTTGTCCCAGTGTCCCCTGTGTGGGAGCGGTAGACGCACACGTAGATCTGGCTCATGGAGCCATGATCCACGTGCAGCCAAAGGACGGAGTAGGAGGGGTTCTCCAGACAGCGCAACCGGCGGCAGCAAACATCCGCCCTAACGAACACGCACACCCCGGCTTTATCGCGGAATTGTTCCTCAATGATATAGCCCGGGTAACAGAGGTACGACGTGTCGTCAGGGCGGCGTATCTGTGTCTCCGTTAGGAACATCACAGAAGGCCGTGCCGACTCCAGGTGATGGTGGACGGTATCGAGGTTTGCATGGAGTCCGCGGATATTCGCGAACTCCACCTCAAACGAAGTCAACTTTGTGGGGTTTCTAGGGGCCGCTGTGTACCGTCTATTCTCTTGTTGCACTGTCATTGTGAAATATGGGGAAGCGTGAAGACAGGGCGATATTTGGTGCGGCAGTAAGTGACAAAGTGCAGAGGCTAGCTTCGTCTAGAACCGTGTGGTTAGGTCGGAGCCGACCCGCCGGACGGAAGTGCTCCCAAACCCCCCTGATGCAAGGCCGCCGCTACCCCACACCGGTTACCACCCGGAGCGGCGACCCCACAACAGGATTATGCGCAACATGTGGGGCAGCCTACTGGGGTGGTTGGTCCCAGGCGGGCCCCATGACTATGTTGCGGGCGGCCGCGGCAACGCCGTTGCTAAGGGTCTCCCTGGCCGGCGAATCGACCCACACCACCCACACTAGACTCCGCTTCGCCCCCACTGGACACCTGCCTGCCGCACCATACACCGCCCCGGGCCCGGCAGTGCCGCTGCTGAACCCCTAACGCAACCCAGCCTGGGCTGGGTTACTTGGGGGACTTTAGCACAGCTGCACGGTGGTACCCCCCCGGACCAACACTGTTGTACCACCTGGTATCCACGTAGGGGCCAAAGCCACCACATGGGTACCGTAATATACGAACCTCGTCCGTTAATCAGCAGGTGCGCCACTAGCAGGTGAGGTCGCTGGGGCCCGATAGATGTAAGAAGGGCCCCTTTGCACCCTGCATTATTACTTTATACCCAAAAATGCTTATATTTTGAAACAAATTTAAATAATCGTCCAATGGTCGCTGATCGATGACCCATAAACTTATAAATATGAATAGAGCCAAACCTGTTGACTAATGTTTTATTTATTGAATTAATTCCGTTATATTAAAAAAAAGAGATTTAATGTCTTTGTGTCTGCATGTTACGTCAGGGTCAATGACCTTTTGCACATATCTATTTTGTATAATACCTAAATTCCATTGAATGTTAATGACTTATCAACATCTCCGGGGTTGCCCTCTATTACGTGAGACTGCCGAAATGTGGGTGTATTTATACAATATGCGCAGGCCTGCGCAGACGAGGGACTTTCTTCTGTGGGACCTTTGTCGTCGATAATAGATCTGTTATAAATTGTATCGAATAACGCACACGAAGGGCTAAAAGTACCCCGTAATTTATATAATAATAATAGAGATCTATATCGACGGACAAAAGTCCCTTGGACAACAGTCCCTTAGCTGCGCAGGCCCTATAAATCTCAAAAACAAATGAGCCAGCATGAGTTCCCTACAAGAAAACTCTATCAACTGAACTACGAAGACCACAGCCGAAGATCTTTTTACGTCTGCGTGATGTCATCTTACGAGAGTAAATTTGTGATCTTTTAAATTTATTTTAATAACAGTTTATCTTTAGGTAATCTTAGTTAGATTATTCTGTTTTTTTTTGTGAACCCCTGTCAAAGGAGCCATTCAGTATTTCAAACAATGCACAATATGCAAGACTCTGGAAAAACTTTAACAATAGTACACACCACGATTATTTAATTGTGTTTGGAACACAATTCTGATTAACATATTTTTTGTTTTTGTCAAAAAATATGAATAGGGTCGCAAGACATTTGCAGCAATTAATATGAATATGCTACTCGTAAAAGAAATTATCATGTCACTCTTAAATCAAAAGATGAATTGCATTTCAATGTCTTTGGATTTGGTGTTAGTGGCACAATTATTGATGGAACTGATGCTTGTTCAAAAACTTCCGTTATGCATTTGTAATATGACGGTAGCTGTTTAAAATGGAAGCTCAGCTAAGCTAATGTGATCCACAGTCTTTATCCTAGTTTGTTAAATGCTGCCT
Organism: Nudaria mundana; assembly: GCA_963556515.1. NCBI lineage: Eukaryota > Metazoa > Arthropoda > Insecta > Lepidoptera > Erebidae > Nudaria > Nudaria mundana. Next base: position 7,995,067 of record OY748294.1, read on the forward strand.
ATTCGTTAGCATTTATGGGTATCGAACAAATTACCTAACTCAATGAACAAGACAAAATGGATTCCGCATTTTGTTCAAATAAATTTTAAAATAAATTCACTTTCATTAACAATGATATGTTCACCATATTGTAATGAATTGCTAATTATTTAATATTGTTTAACAAAGTCAGGTAAACTTATTTGATATTTTTACAAAATAATTATACTCGACGTGATGTGATTCGTCGTAAGTCAGTTGATCTATGAAGTTCGAACAGAATAATTTCGTTCACTCTTGAACGAAATGAATCTGTGTGAATGTGTCGTAGGGTTTTTAAAATGACATTTTGTTCGTACATCTCGACAGAGACAGACGTGGAATATAAATTAGTGTTAATTTATATTAAAGTTATTGGTATATACCTACTTATGAAAGTCATTCGAATACACCTTTTTATTACGAAGTGAGCAGTTTCAATTCACCTGAGTCTGGATTTTGAGAGTTTCTCACAATATGATACTACCTTTTTATTAATTAGGTACTACTAGTATTTATCTTGTTGTACTAACTACCTGACCAGATATCGTACGTCATTCAGTAGGTATGTGTTTGTATATAGATAAATACGTACAGTTACTCACCTTCTAGATAAAAATGTCTGGATGATAATGAAAGATTTACAAAAAAAACATTACAATAGATATGAATCGCAAAAACGATAGTCTTTGGCGGGACTCAAAGCAACAACTGATTCCAGGAGGAACGTTCTGTCAACTGACCAAGACACCAGTAGCCCAAGTCTTTGAAAAAAGCGAACATCCTCAATTTACGATTTCCGGCGTCAATTGCCTAAAAGAAATATTAAACTATGTAAAAAGAAACCGGCCAAATGCGTGTCGAGCCAAGCCCAAGATAGGGTTCCGTAGTTACCCATCAAAGCCTCTATAGCCCCTGAACTAACTGAGTTATACTATCCGTTATAGTTTCTTTCATATATGGACAACCATCATGATTTTTTTCAGATTTCTTCACACCAGCGGTTAAGATTTAGAGCAAAGCAAAGCTAAATATCTCCCAAACGGATACTTAAATCATCTTAGCAACCTCTCAAAGTTTTTAAAAGACATATCTAATGATACCCCACACAATAGAGTAGACGCGAGAAAAAATATCGTTCCCATTTCACGTGTAGGGATGTACCCAAAAAATATACTTTTCAGAGTTTTATTTTAGCACTTGTCGGCGAAGTTTATATACATTATGTATGCAAAGTTTCATGTTTCTAGCACTAACAGTTTGGGAGGGAAGCCGAGGACAGACATGACGAAACTATAAGGGTTCCGAGACGTTTACTACGGAACCCTAGAAACATTAATTCAGATATTTTTATTTAGACGCCGATTTTTACTTAATGTTAGTACAGGTAGTAATATGTTACTACCATTATGAAATGATTCAACATTGCAAGATTTTTACAAATTTGTTTCACGCGCACAATAATTTAATGTAAACTTGATGAATTCCTAGTATTTATTGTGCACGAAGTACAACTAAGTTTGATAGTTCGATTATACTAAGCATTTTCCTTCTCGAATTAATCATCTTCGTATTTATAAAAATTCTTGAAATTAAATCCAGGTAGTGTAATTAAATTTGGTCATGTGGCTTTATTGAGGTAAATAAGTAATTTAAAAACTAGGCACGAATTTTCGGTGTATTTTATAAGACGCACATAAATCTGAGGGTCTCGATGATGTAGGAGGCGAATCGTACCGCCATATGAGTGCAGCTTGGAGCTCCAGCCTTAAGGATGGAGACCAACTTTACTTGTGCTAACCTGTCCTTGCCACCTATAAGGCTGAACTTCACGCCATTCGGAGCAGACAAAGCGCCAATAAGCAACGTGAGCGTAAACGACCTTACTTGCGTCACCGAAAACGTGTAGCTGTACTATGGTCGTATTTTATACATATTGTTGAACTCGATGTCTTAGACATTTATTGTACTGCGTAAGTCGTACATATACAGGGTTATTTGTTGTGTGAAATAAAACAGTAAATTTATATTTAATGCTTTAGTTTGTTAGAAATAACCTCTGAAACGGCTCGAAAAAATTGATAATGATTTGATATGATTGAATTGATTATGGTATATACTTAGGTGCTGTACGTTTAACCAACATAGGCAGATACTCACACAACTGTTTTCCATACATTAAACCATCATAAATATTGGTAGAATATTATACAAATATCTATTATTTATTATGTCGATTAAAGGAACTTGGTGGATTTTATCGCCCAGACTTTGCTTTTCTATTCATCAGGTTGTCATGAGATGACATAGATAAACACTATCATGATAAAAAATAAACACAACGGAGCATAATTTATAACCTCCGTCTTTAAGTATAGACATTAGAAGTCGATAAAAAAAATTAAAGGGCAAATAGGTATAGCCAATTTTGATATTATTTCACGACACTGATTACATAGGTATTGATATTTTAATCATATTACTCGTATAGTTATTATCACATAAGGAACAAAATATAAAAATCAAACAAAAAATCCATACAGATAAATAAAATTAAAGTGTATGTGTGCAATTCCAACGGGAATGACCATTTCCCATACATAGCTGGTATATTTTTTTTTTAATTTTCGCCAAAGGTGAAGCATAAAGCAAATGTTAGAGGACTCTACGAGATATCAATTGTCAAAAGAACCAAGTCCACTAACCGTAACCGAACCAAGTTAGAGAGTGTTTAATAAATTGCTATTGTTGTTTAATCAGGCGGTATCTTTGTTAAAAGAAGGTATTTTACGTTGGACATATTATTATTGTTTCCATTTTTAATTACCACTCGGAGAGCCCAATTTCTCAGAGAGTGACTCTTTGTGCCAATTAGTACACAGCCAACAGCGGCTGTGTTGACTAAACCTCAAAATATCAATTGAAATTGTATTTCCGTTTCATTCAATATACAAAATAGGTAACGTCTGACAAAAATATACTAGCAAAACTACTACTAGCTTTCCGTGTGTAACTTCTTTCGGTTACGGTTCATAGACCTGATTCTTTTTGCTATTGATTTCTCATATTGACTTCTATCATATCACCCAGGTTCCATTTCTGGCGAAAGGAAAAACATAATTTATACCAATATTAGTCATTGGCTTTACGGCTTTTCACTAAATGCGAACACTTTTCACTAAGTGCGAAAGTATTTACGATATACTTACAAAAAAAAATGATATTTTTCGAATTTTTGTCTGTTTGTCTGTCTGTCTGTCTATTTGTTCCCGCTAATTTTTGGAACGGCTGGACAGATTTAAACCGGACTTTCACAGGTAGATTACTGATGTAATAAGGTATAATATGGGCTACTTTTTGTCCCGAAAATGTGTTCCCGTGGGATTTGGGAACCTTAAAACTATTTCATGGGAATGACGCCGCTGGCGTCCGCTAGTATAAAAAAAGAACAAGACGTTTGTTTCTTTTTATCATGAATTGACTTCTTTTAAACCTCTTTGAACCTATAAGAGTTATCTTACGACCGAACTGGTTAATATAATGAAACATAATGATCGTTGATAAGATACTATTGCTATTAGTTCTTCTGAAACAACATAGTGCAAAAGGTCATGTTAAAAATATGAACCTCCTTAAATATTTATTATATTCTGTATATATTCTGCATAAATATTTAGTATTTATTTATTTATTAAGGTTAATGAAATACAGCCTGGAGATAGACGGTTGGACAGCGAAGTTTCAATAGTAGGGTTCCCATTTTACCCTTTGTGTACGGAATCCTAAAAATAATGAACTTTGTCCTTAAACAGAAGTATTTCAGATTAGAACCAGTGTACATTACTTATTTTATTATACCTACTAACTACTACACATCTAAACTGCTACATCTAAATTCTAACATGCGTCAAAGAACACCTCCGCCTCGTCGCCGACTGGCAATGTTCCGAGAAGGCCACGTTGTTTATACGTATAATGTAAGCAAATGTTTTCATAAATCCACAGATACCAATCATAACTAGTTCATACAACATACTTACGATTTGTCGACTATAACTCAAATGAAGTAATAAACGCTACCAATCTAATTAATTCCTCAGTCAATAAACTGAATGACTACTATTTTCAAATCATGTTAGTTTTTCAAGTAAATTTTTTCTTGCAACCAACGTCCACATAATACTGTTGATTCAGTCCATTGTATAATCGAATTCGTATTGATTACAAGTGTAAACAAATGCCCACGCAATCTCAAACACTCAAATTGAATGCTTTCAACGAGAACAAGTCAATTCCAATAAATTTTCTTGATAATTTGGTGTAAACAATAAGGTTAGTTTTACAATACTTATAGATATTGATTTTGACATGTTTTCTTTGAATTATTAGGCAATTAATTCATTTAAAAAGTACATGCATAATTTCATTACATTTTTGTATCATCAAATACATCATCACTTAACTATCATCACTACATATAATTCTTATAAAACAAAGTCGCTCCGTCCGTATGTATGCTTAGCTATTTAAAACTACGCACCGGATTTTGACGCGGTTTTCACCAATGGATTGAGAGTGGTTCTCGAGGAAGGTTTTTGTATATAATTTGTCACGGGCGACGTCTTGGGCGTCCGCTAGTGTTTACTTTTACAGGGAACATAATTCGAACGTAAGGGTTGTCAGGAAAGTACCAGTAACTATGACGTCAAAATCAATAGTTAATATCAACTCTATGGTCAATATATCAATATGGCCGTATCACAAACAAGAGACAACCCTTACTGACTTACAACTTCAAGTTGTCGCTGACGTCACGTATTTTTTGCGATTGTTAGGCGAGTGACATATCTGCCTGAAGCACAATGAGGTTGTCAACGCAATTTTCCAGCTGTTTCAATCATCAAGTGCGTAAGTGAACTATTTGAAATGCTTAGGGCTAAATTCTCATTTAAAGTAGCTTATATTAGACTCGAGCCAAAGGAGACCTTTTATTTATGGATTGCGATCCACGAGCTATTGGCTAAGGGTGCTTGTACAGGGTGCATGTAGCTGGAGCATGGTGAGGCACGTGCGCGGGTTATATGCATCGTAAACTTTACCGTAAAAAACATGTGCGAGTCTAGCGACTCGAGCATGTTACCAAAGCGAGCCACCCGCGCAACTAATCCGCGTGGTCTGCGGCGCGCGCGCGCGCGGGTCACTCGCGCATGTTACTTGAACAGGTTCAGACGTGCGCGTGATTCTCTCGTGAATTGTTTGTTCTATAACTGTTTATGAATAGCATGCACATGTGTAAATAGCCCGTGACTTTACTTGCTCCAGTTATTTGCACCATGTACAAGTACAAGCGAGTAACTTGCGCAAGTAGCTTGCGTATATTACTTGCTCCAGCTACATGCACCGTGTACAAGTACAAGCGAGTAACTTGCGCAAGTAGCTTGCGCATATTACTCACGCGTGTAACCCGCATCTTTACTTGCTCCAGCTACATGCACCGTGTACAAGCAACCTAAGTGAAAAGGAAAATAGTACTCGTAGTTTAGTTTGTCACACCACATTTGGTACTAGCAAGTTGTAACGAAGAGGACTCGTTATCAGTGGTTTCGATAGTCAAAGTACTCGTTCTTTATTTTATTAAAATGCAATTGCAAATACACAGAAGACTCCAAGTTCAAAAGAATTTATTATATTGTCCCTTTATGTATTGTAGGATTGTAGGTAAACGTCACTCGTTGTTTTTTAAATATCTGTCGCTGTCTCATAAAACAATGGAAAATATGATGTTGAATTTTTAGACAATTGCAATGATTTCGCTAAATAGAAGACATTATAAACGTCGACATATGTTTCAACTACGCACGAGGCATTATCAAGACTGTCTGTACAAAGTAATTGTAACTGTGCAAAGAGAACAGTCTCATACTTGACTGCCTCGGTGGCGTAGTGGTATGAGTATGCGACTACCGTCCCTAAGGTCCCAGGTTCGATTCCGGGTCGAATCAAATTAGTTGTGTGATCCACAAATTTTTATACTGTAAAATTATGTGACGGCAATACCTTGCATGCTTATAAAATACAAAAAATGTTTGTTTCGGAGTTTGGGTATTTTGTATGTATAATAATGTATGTATTTAGAAATATATATGTATCTTTATGAGTCGTCTAGATCCCATAGCACAAGCTTATATTTTTACGCCTTTAACTAGTTTTTAGTAACTAAACTAATAATTTAGCGCATAAAGTATTACTTGCAAAGGACTACATTTTCTGAGACTTGAAAGTAGCAGGTATTTAACCACTGGACCCCCCTCGGGTACTCGTACTAACCAACTCCTATATAGAGCTGCTTGTTATTCTACTCCTTTTATCCTTCCTGTCCTTTATTGTCATCTAGGTATAATTCATTTCTACAAATTCAATTTAATTGTGTACAGACTATATTTAAATTAATTGAAATCGAAAATTACCTAACAAACAACTTCAATGAAACGCAAATTTAAATCACTCTTAAACTCTTAATATAATTTGCCTTCACAAACATAATTGATATACTGACAATAGCCTGTTCAGACGCAAAATTATTATATTTAATACAAATCATAAAGAGCATTGGTACTGTTTCCATTTTAATTGCTTTGATTGTAAGTACTTCGTTTAATCCTTTCTTTTGAAATAAATATTGAACTAATTAACACTGAAGTACCTACAGAGCTCTTTTTGAAAGATAAAGGTCAATTCACACAATCAGTGAGGTCTCTGACACATTACGATTAGAATACACAGTTCAGTATTGGGGATTTATCAGGGCAAAATATTATTTTTGAACTACTGAAACGAGTCACATGTCAGTATGAAATACGACTCAGTCATCACTTACACTAACATGTTCATAGAAAATTATGGAATAATATTTTGCATTGATACTGAACTGTACCGGTCGGAACTGAGGCTTGAATGATATGTGGGAATCGACTTTAAAACGATAAACGATTTCGAGGAGTTTCTTTCCAATTTTATTTGCGCGATTACGGAATTCTTGTAGGTCGGGTCAACGGACCGACTCGTAGGTACCTCATAGACTTCTAATAGGGTTGTTCGCTAGCATCTTTACTAGGGCGGTTCGCTGGAACGCGGGCGGTTACATCGGAATAATAGAGACGGAGCTGGCATAATCTTAACCTAACTCTAGCTAACCTAATTTTTTAGCAATGTCAAAGGCACGTTTCTTTAATGCTTAATAACTCAAAAACTATAAGAGCCACATACACGAAAAACTTTACAGTAAACCACAGGCTTATGTTATATCTTTATGCCAAATTTCAGGTTGATAGGTTAAGAGATGCGCCCCAAGATTGAATCCATCGTTGTGAAGACTCTGCAAGCTCCGACTTAATAAACTCCTGCTAATGTTACATTTATGATATTATGATCTCTGAGTATTTTTTTTTTTTTTTTTTTATATTTATGTCGACAAATTGACGCCACCCGCCTGATGGTAAGCTGAGGCGACGTCTGGCAATTGAGGGCGACTCTCACAGTCTCACAGGAATACTATAGAGAGTGGCCCTCAACTTGACGACCCAGTAATGTGCCTCTTCACGCTTCGTTTAAAGAACCCAGGGTTATATGTTGGAGGAAACACGTGCGCAGACAGGGCGTTCCAAGCCATCATCGTTCGGCAGAGAAACGAACGTTTAAAACGCTCGGTTCTCGCGAAGACGGTTTCCACGGTATGAGAGTGACATCTCTGCCCGGCACGCGTTGTTCGGGATCGGAAGGGAGAGGGTGGGATCAGGTTGAAGAGCTCTTCAGAACACTCACCATGGTAAATACCGTAGAACGCGGCCAAGGAAGCAATTGTTCGGCGCTGGGCTAGCGGCTCAAGGCTTCCCGTTACCTCCGGACAGTCTATAATGCGAACAGCGCGTCGCTGCATAGCGTCGAGTGCGTCCAGCAAATACTTCGCGGAGCCGTCCCAGAGGTGAGAGCAGCGCAGGGTCTAATCTGCGTTTTGTACAGCAGTCACCTCTGGTGCGGTGTAAAGAATCGCTTTACCTTGTTCAGTATTCCTAGTTTCCGCGAAGCTAGCCCAATACATCTCTCAATGTATTTTGTGTTATTGAGCTCTCGACGAACGTCTATGCCAAGGATGTCTAGATTGTCCTTCATTGGTAATATTGCATTCTGAAGAGTGGGTAGGGGAAGGAAAGGGGATTTTTTCGCTGTAAATGCACACGCCTGTGTTTTGTGGGCATTGAACTCGACCAAGTTCTCGGCACCCCATTGGGAGATACTGTCGAGGTTTCGATCGAGATCACCCACGAGATGTCGTCTCTCTTCCTCTATCACAGATCGCCCCGCCGTCAGACGAACCGAGTAACTTCCGTGCAATGTACTGTCATCTGCATAGCAATGAATGTTCCCGAGGGAAAGCATATCATTGATATGCAGAAGAAAGAGAGTTGGTGACAGTACGGACCCCTGCGGTACCCCGGCATTCACTTGCAAGAAGCAAAAAGCCTGGCCATCGCAGAGGACCCGCACTCGGCGCTCGTTTAAAAAACTGGCAATCCAGCTGCACAGTTGAGGAGGTAGACCATATGCCGGAAGCTTGAAAAGGAGCGAAGCATGCCAGACCCTATCGAAAGCTTTGGCGATGTCCAGGCTAATAGCCAAGGACTCGCCGAACTCTTCCATAGCCTCACCCCATACATGCGTGACGAATGCCAGGAGGTCACCCGTTGATCGTTTTGGCCTGAAGCCATATTGCCGATCATTGATTAGCGAGTGATCCTCCAGGTATCGCATGAGCTGCTTATTGATAAGAAGCTCGAGCACCTTGCAAATGACTGAGGTGACAGCTATGGGTCGATAGTTGCCTGGATCGGATCGATCCCCTTTCTTGGGGATCGGTTGTACGTTCGCCTCCTTTCAGACCTCTGGCACGAGGCCTGTAGAGTATGACAGGCGGTACAGACGCGTTAATACTGGAGACAACTCAGCAGCACATTTTCGTAGCACCACCGCCGGAATGCCGTCAGGGCCACTGGCTTTCCGCGTGTCGAGTGACCGCAGCACTGCCCGTACATCACATTGCCTGATAACAATATCAGGCATAGTGTGGCCACAGTTGGCGATGGCAGGGGTCCGCCTTCTCTTGGGCTTTGTGAGCCAGTGATCCATCAGGAAAACGCAGTGGTGGCAGCGAGCTTTGGCAAAAATTTGACTGTACGGCTTTGGCCAGTTGCCAGTATCCACGGCTGCCCGTGGGATGGGATGTGAGCTCCTGACCAAGCCGCGCGACGCGCTGGGCATCCGCTCTCTTGAAGGCCCTCTTGCTGGCCCTATTGTACGCTGCTTTGAGGCGGTTCACGTTCGGGTCACGTGCCGCCCGAGCCCTGACCCAGGCGCGATATGCCGACTGTTTTTTCTGGACAGCCTCGGCACATTCACGCCTGAACCAGGGGCGAGCTTTGCGGATGCTGGCGACATCAGTGAAAGGGATATAATATTCTATCCCTAGACTGATCTCGCCAGCAACGGCAGCAGCGCTATCCGAAGGCGCCTTCCCTACAAAGCAGCGCTGGCTCCACGGGACGGACGCAAAGTAATCGCGGAGACCGTCCCAGTCTGCCGACGAGTAATGCCATAGTCGTCGAGTCATTTGTTCAGCACAAGCAGGCGGTGGCACTTGGAAGCTGGCGTGCACCACACAGTGGTCGGAAGTGCCCAGTGGGGCGCGTACCGACACACTGTACTCGGCTGGGCAACTCGTCAGCAGTAGACCCAGCAAGGCGGGCTTGTGGTCTGACCTGTCAGGTATCCGGGTGATCCCCCGTACCATCTGGGTCAGCCCGTGGGAGAGAGCGAATGCATGGGCGGTTCGTCTCCAGGTGATGGTGAACGGTATCGAGGTTTGCATGGAGTCCGCGGATATTCGCGAACTCCACCTCAAACGAAGTCAACTTTGTGGGGTTTCTAGGGACCTCTGTGTACCGTCTATTATCTTGTTGCACTGTCATTGTGAAATATAGGGAGGCGTGAAGACAGGGCGATATTTGGTGCGGCAGTAAGTGACAAAGTGCAGAGGCTAGCTTCGTCTAGAACCGTATGGTTAGGTCGGAGCCGACCCGCCGGACGGAAGGGCCCCCAAACCCCCCTGATGCAAGGCCGCCGCTACCCCACACCGGTTACCACCCGGAGTGGCGACCCCACAACAGGATTATGCGCAACATGTGGGGCAGCCTACTGGGGTGGTTGGTCCCAGGCGGGCCCCATGACTATGTTGCGGGCGGCCGCGGCAACGCCGTTGCTAAGGGTCTCCCTGGCCGGCGAATCGACCCACACCACCCACACTACACTCCGCTTCGCCCCCACTGGACCCCTGCCTGCCGCACCATACACCGCCCCGGGCCCGGCAGTGCAGCTGCTGAACCCCTAACGCAACCCAGCCTGGGCTGGGTTACTTGGGGGGCCTTAACACAGCTGCACGGTGGTACCCCCCCGGACCAACACTGTTGTACCACCTGATATCCACGTAGCCGAAGCCACCTCATGGGTACCGTAATGTACGAACCTTTTTAGGCTTAGTCTTGGAACCCATAGTTTCGTCATGTCCGTCCGACTTCAGCTTTCCCCCATGAAACTTTGCATGGAAATGTGATTTATTACGCCGACAAACTGCTAAAATAAAATTATGAAAAACCTTTTATTCCCCTAAGCATGTAAACTGGAGTGGAACTGAGTTTTTTTCTCGCATATTTGCGAGATATTCATTTGTTAATTCAGAGCGTCGCCCCCTCTAAAAGCTAAACGGCTGACTTGACAAAACTAAACAAAATTATAATGGTAGTCCATGTAATGAACCTTGAAGGAAAACTATAACGGATCAGATAACTCTGTTGATTCAGATGTTATACAGGTTATTATGCGTGACTATGGAACTCTATTATATGCGTAAGCCTGACACCGTTGGTCGGAATTTTTAAGTGACCCCCTTTCGTCCATTGCCCTGCGGTTCGACCGGGACAACCGGGAGGTTGGGGTTCTTAAGAAATCTAGAAATCTATTAATAGTATGAAAACTGTTATAGCAATAAAAATGTGTTTAATTTTTACCAGCAATGGCAGCAACGGTTCTCGAGAATACGAGCAGTCAGCACCAAGTGAGACCAGCGGTGGTGGTACAGAGACTGAACCACGAACACCGGCTCCTCCCACGGATAAATACGAAGACCTACAACAGATATTGGTTGCGCAAATTCAAGGGAAAGCTGACGATCACAGGGTTGTTACACCACCGCATCGAGACCTTAATGTATTAAGGCCGGATAATCCCAGTATTGGGGAGATGGAAGATCTAGAGCCAAGGTAAATAGTTTTATTGGTACCCTTTACATTGCATCTCTTCGAGGAAAAAAACTCTCACACCTTTTGTCTGTTTTTTGTTTGTGAACTCCAGTAATTTCTTGTTTTATCTATATATAATTTGTCTTTAATATTAAAATTACTGTAAAACTCGTATCTACATTTATTATACGAGTAATATTAGAAGATCGCTGCGGCTCCGCTTGCGTGATATAGTTTTCTCATTTCCGGTTCCCGTGGGAACACATAACCGGGATAAAAAGCCTATGTTACTCAGGGATAATGTAGCTACATATCAGTGAAAGAATTTTCTAAATCGGATCATTAGTTACGGAGTTACGTAGCCTATTCGCTTCAAACAAACAATCAAATCTTTCCTCTTTATAATATTAATATTACTAATTAGTAAATTAGTAATTAGCATTAGTATATTAGTATAGATTACGTAATATATTTATTTGTATTTTCTCTCTTCTAAGTTTTGAATTTGATTTATAATTGATGTAACGCGGTGTATGTGCCTATATTGATATTTACTCTTTAAGTCTGCTGGAAGAAATGTCGTATTGCACTTTGGATAAATTTGCTGAAACCTCGTTCAGCCTCTGTGTGAGTGAGGATGACTTGGGCCTCGGAGTTCTCTTGTAAAAAAAACACCTAAATAAATGAAGGACTTGGTAATTATAAATTATCGAGATTTTCTTTTTTGAAAAACATAACCAGAACAGATTTTTACTTGAGAAACTTTTTTTCATCTTGTCGAAAGTACTGGACTTTACTAAAACTAGTGGTTCTGTGAACCGTAGACTTCGGAAGCGGCTTTGTTTAGAAAATTTCTTCTTCAATTTTCTTTATAACTCTTTCATTTGTCATCCAATCCATAAAATATAATTCAAATGTTATTCATTGTAAGCAAAGAGTATGTGTGTAAAGTTTCATGCAAATCGGTTGATAAATACGGCCTCAAACATGATCTGACAGAACCCGTAGATGTAGAGGTACAGACGAAAGAAGTTCTCCCCAGTCTGCAAGTTGAAACGGAGACTTCGCTCCTTTCGCTCCCACAGTCAATTATGTTTGATGGAGCTGATTTTAGAGTACCTACCTGTTATTCCCTTGATAATCAGGAACTCTACATTTACATCCAAAAGCTTAGAGAGCATAGCAATGTATATTAGCGGTCTCAACAGACGTAGAAATGTTAATAGTATTATTTTCCCTTAGCCGTTTTAATGATTTATTTAGGTGTTGTTGAAAAGCAATCTTTGATTGATATTTTTGATACTTAAGTTTAAAATTTTGGATTCAATGCAAAAGTAAAAGACAATCTGTTAAGAAATATTAATTAAAACGTTCCACGAAAAACGACTCGGAAAGGACATTACAAGGAAAATTCTGCAAAGTTGCCGACAGCTGACATCCACAAGTACAATTTATGAAGCAAGCCGCGAGTCTCCAAATTAAATAGTTAGTCCTTCGTTATTACCGCAATTAAAGTTTAATAACATGAATATTACTGTGAAACAGTTGCTTATTCTTTGCTGCATCTTGGCCTGAAATGCGCTGACGCCACAGTGGTTCACGATATTCTGTGTAATGTGCCTCTACTTCAAAAGGTTCTACCATTTTATCCCCACAAATGCTCACAAAGTACTGAAGTATGCATCAAAATCAAACAAGTTGCGACCGGCCTCCAGTGTATGAAGTAATTTGTCAAACACAAACATTAGGTTAAATCTCACAGGGTACCGAGAAAGCAATGAAAAGAATAATTTCACATTTCATTCGCGTATGGTTACACTATCAACAATATTTCTTTTGATACAAGACTATAAAAAAGGATCATATCATACTTTCGGCTTGAAATGATTCTATAATATGAAACAGACAAGCGACCTTTCTTTATCTCGCAAGGCAAATTTCACAAGACCTACATGGAATCTTATTTAAAATCCAGTTACGGGGTCCCGCCCAGATAGGCGCGGGCCTTTGACAATAAAACTAAATGGAATGAATGCATGATGGCTTCCTTCGAAGGCTGCTCGTGATATGACGGGTTCTCTTACGACTGAATACGTGTATCATAATAATAGAAGAAGGTTTTAACATAATTTTACTTAAAATTGGTGTAATTTAGTTACAAATGAAAGGAGCAGAACGATAACATTTAATGTTCATTTAAAATTTTCCTTCGTTGTTGTGAAAATAATATCAGTAGGTGGTGTAAAAGCAATATCATAAAATCACTGACGTCCCTTACCCTCTAATAATACTTGGGTCCAACAATAAATGTAGGTAATTGGCGAAATGTGAGCATATCATATGTGCCTAGCCTTTGCGGAATCAGGCGTGATTGTACCTATGTAATCCAGTGTTGGAAAAATCTCGACACTTGTCATTATAATAAACCGAAAAAGACTCAATAAATATAAAAGTAGCTTGCGGGCTTGATTTCTAAATGCAGGTTATCGGAGCATGCCACAAATCGAAAACGTTACACGTAGGCTTCTTAGTATTCAGTTCCTCGCTGTGTCGTGTCGCCTGGAGTCTCGCACCTACTGCTAGTAACCAAATCACGTCCACCTATGTGTTCCACGCAGCCAAAACCAACACGCCTCCTCGTCGGAAAATCTTCCATGTAAATCATGACTTTAACGACCAGGTTTACGAGCGTGTGCAATAAATTTAAAGTAACTTCAAAGATGTAGATGACAGTACCGATCTTACTTTTGTATTTGTTACATTATATGATTATACAAAGTAGCAGTGGGTTATTTTTTTGTAATTACAATCTTGTTAAACTATTTTTTAAACGGAACCCTGGGTGTCACCTAGAAAAGCCGCAAAACAAACGCCCTGACTGCCATGCCAGCCATTGGCTTTTCCATATTGACAATCTGAAACTATATCATATTTACCATGTATGAAGGCTCAAATTTAAATACAATTTAACTGCTAGGTTGGTGCTCTTGTGGTTCTGTTATAGCTTCAACCTTTAGCACGAAAGCAACTACTAATCTATGACGAAAGTAGAGACGTCGTATTAACTTCTGCTTGCTGTAGTACTAACCTACTTTTCACTAATCCAGTAAGCTATATTAGTTAATTTTAAAACCCTACTAATATTTGCATAGAATGATGAATTATTAGTTCCCAGATACATTCTGCCGTTTGGCACACAAATATTTCTTTCGAGTATAAATTGAATTCGTGTCACCAAATCTTTAACTCATAATTAAGTCAATTACTAATTCCAATAATAATTCCAATATTGAAATAGTTTTAGTTATAAAATAATTACAACAATAGTTTTCTATTGCAGCATAAACGCATCAAATTTGGAGAAGTTCCAAATGAAGATATCCCAGCACGAATTGTACGAGGATGGTGAACCTTTAGTGGACGCGCTACTCAAGGACATGGTCACCTTCCCCATCCTACATGTAGGTAAGTTTAAATACCATTTATATTATTAACCATGTACATATTTTAACATTAACGTGCCTCTACACTCGTTTATTGGATCACCGTAAATATAATTACTTGAAATTGCCAAATAAAAGAGTAAGTAAGAATGCCAAAAAAGTATAAACACAATCACATGATTTCAAGTAATCATACAGTTTAATTGTTTTGTACATACTACCAGGCCTATGTCACTCGCCTAACAACCGCCAAAAATACTTGACGTCAGCGACAACTTGAAGTTGTAAATCAGTAAGGGTTGTCTCTTGTTTGTGACACGGCATTGACCATAGAGTTGATATTGAGGCATTGACATCATAATTATTGGTCAAATTATGCTGGTATACATATATTTTACTTTACTGGACAACCCTAACGTTCGAATGATGTTCTCGTAAACAAAAGAATGTGCTTTAATTAACGTCGGAGTGCAAGTTCTGTATGTAAGTACTATTCCCTATTCTGTGATACTACCTACTACGAGTATAGTACCTAGATACCAATTAAGTTCATTTTAAAATGAAGTTGCATACTGTCAAATATATTTATCACATGTGAATCAAGTTCATAACTTGCATTATTTTAATGGATATTCTGTATTTTATGTATTTTGTCAGACACAGAAAGACACATTACAAACTTAAGACTAACGGGTCTTTTACGCGATTATTGAGATATATACATACCTCTTTATTACCCGACGTTTCGGCCCTGTTACAAGAGCCGTGGTCACGTGTGGACTGGCTTCAGCTCATCGTCGTCTTCGTGAAGTGCGGGTTTGTTCACCTACCCTCATTTCGTCGTCACTAACTATTGTGTTCGGAGAGCAACTGGATGCGATGGATGCGAAACAGATAGCTACTGAAGCATCCATGCCCGGTAACGACCTGCGTCGCACGATACGTGAGGTCACCATGCTGCCTCTGCAGCCAATCGTCTATGATCAGTCTCACCGCCGCGATGATGGTGGTACCCCACTTGGGTTGCTCAAGTCGCACCCTCCATGACTCCATGAGATCCTGGCGGAGTTGGGACCACTGGTTCTCGATTTCTCGAGACGCAGGCCTGTGGTCTCTCCGGAGATCGTGCGGTACCCCCGTATGGTTTTGACGGCCAAGGTTCGAAGTGGTCTGTTTAACAGAGTCACATTCACCTTGACCGCCAACCTATCCGCCCATACGGGAGCCCCGTATAGGGCCATACTCCGCACGATCCCCAGGGACAGTCTCCTGCAGGAAGCGTTGGGTCCCTTTAGGTTGGGCATCAGTCGCGAAAGCGCGACCGATGCCTGCGTCACCTTGGGGACCAAACTTCGGAAATGTGGTTCGAAGTTCCATCGGCTATCAAGTACGATCCCTAGGTACTTCATCGAGGGCTTGATGCCGATGCTAACGCCTCCCACATTTATGCTGGAACCTTCAGGTGGACCGTTCCGAGGTCTGTGAAAACACAGAACCTCGGACTTGTGCAAGGGTTTACTAATGAAAAGCATAAAATATATAGACATAATTTACATTGGCATAACGAAATGAAGCATAATGGTCATAAGGCATAATATTATTAGAAATAAATATTTTGGTATAATGCTTGTTGTCATAAATACTAATAACATAATAATAATTAAGAATAATTTTATAAAGTATAATGTTAGGAACGCATAATGATATAAATACATAATATTCTTTAGAATAAAACTAAAATCACAACCATGAACCTAATGTTTATCGAGAACAGGTAAGTTTTTCATTTTTACTGTCTACTTGTTTGATTATAATTCATACAAAAACAAACATGTTCGCGGCTCATGGGTGGCCCAATGGCCACCCTCGCCGCACCTTAACCTATTCCAATCGAGTAATTCGCAAATTATAATAAATAACCAATTATGACCTTTTATATTTATGGCTCATAATTAATAGACGAATAAACATTATGCCTTTAAAATTTCTGCAACTCCTTCTTATGGCAAAACATATTATACTAAATGATAGTTATGCTAACATTTGCATTGTGCCAAAGGATTATTGTGCATTAGTATTATTATGCTAATAAAAGTTATGCGAAAACGTTACATATGCCAAACTATATTATGCCTTAAAATTTTATGCCAAGAGGAGGGATCCCTTGTGCAAGGCAACCTCCAGTCCCAGCCGCCGTATCCGACCCAGCCGCCCACGCCGCCGCACCGTATCCGATGTATTTGGTATTGGTTTAAAATAAAGTATATTATTATTCTATTTTATTTCAAAGCTAAATACTTAGTACATAGACCCAAAATTACATTCACGCAGAAACCGTGTGAACTATAGTTTTGAAACCGTGATATCATTTGTTTTTCAAATAGGTATTATTTAGAGAGAAGGAACCCAAGTAGGTATAAAGTCACTATTAAATATTCAGTCCTTCAGTGATCGGACTTTGAACATCAATTACGTTTCGACAGACAGCCTTTCTAACCCCGTCGTCGCCCTATCCATGACTGGACAGTGCCTACAAATGGGTTGAAAATAAATTATGCACACATTTAAATTTAGCCTGAAATCATCCTCACATTATTTTTAAATTTCATTACTAAAATTACAATAATATAAATGCCTAAACCTATAATTTTGACTGGACAGAGGCATTCAAATACACAAGGTCTAATATATTAAATTGTCCATAGTGGCAAATCGTCTAAAGTTCAAAAGTTACCAGTATTATTTTGTACAATTCTACTATTAAATTATCCATAGTACCAAATTGTCTATAGTATCATTATGTCCATGTATCTTTGCTCAGAAGTAAGTGCAATGCCGAATTCTCAGGTTTAATCCACGGGTAGCCAAAACTGTATGTGATCCGCAAATTTTATAATAAAGTTTGCATGTTTTTTATATACCTATAGTATTTATATATTTACAAAATAAGTACTTAACTATTTATATAAGTTGTCCAGTTTTCTAAGGAATTAAAGCAACGTTTAGTATGAGTAACATAATCTTATGACGATAACTGTAAATTATAATGTGCCTAACAGATTTTGTGTTTGACTTTGGTATATAAAATATGTGAGATATATTAACACGTAATGCAGCATTTGCATACATACAGAAGAGGATGGTATGAATATTAAACGTAGCTGGGCTCCACAATGAGTACCTCGGGTTAGCGGTTGGACAGACAATAGTTCCACAACAATCTCGCCCTTTACCTCGAATTGGAATTAAATATTTAATCCATTTAAATGGACTTCGGTATTGACCCGAATTTATTTATTACACTCAGACATTTTATCTTTTATTAGCTCTCCTGTACTTTACTAATGTTGAATGCTACTACGACATATAATATGGAAAAAAAAGTCGATAATCCTTCCAGGTAAGCTAAGGCTTTAGTTAGATATAAGAGGGTTCATATCAGCATATCAGAAGTGTTTAAGTGGAGTTTTTACTCACACCATCGTATGCCGTAATTATCAGTTTTTCACCAACAACGCGGTAAACTGAACCCAGTCCTTACACAAAAAAGGTAAAATGTTTAAAAAAAAAAACCCAAACTATCACAATTACAAGATTAATAGGTAGGGTTAGAGTATAACCTCTAATTTATAGCCAGTGCGAGTTGTAAATATGTTTGATATAACAATCTTATATTAGCTTAATTTGGGCTAAATGTTGTTGTGTGAGAATGTTCAAAATATGTATTAAAAAAACATTGTCTAATCATGTATTATTTCTTTAACAGAGCAAAAAGAAGGAGGGACTCAACTGAAACTCATCATTGACTATCCAAACGGAGTCCAAGCTCTATTTAAACCAATGAGGTAAGTCAAATTAATATTCATTATACTTAGAAACTTCGATCAAAAGCTTAGAAATATGAATTACTCGTTAGTATTCACAAAACCTACCAGAAATCTGAATATTTCCCGTCTTACTGCTGTCCATCTGTTGAATTACTTTTATCAGTTAGTTAGGTACCTACCTATGTATATGAGTTTATGTTAGGTAAACAATTCAAGCATAAGGGTGGTAGTTTCAAGAGACTGTGCATGCTTCTGAAGGACTTACACGAACTTTCATGTCACCTTGTGTATGTGATGTGTGTTGGCTATTCACTAAGTTCTGGAAAGTTCTTTCTCACGAGCGGCTTAGCGGCTTGCCCATACAGTTCTGAACTACAAGTGGTATTGTACAAGCGACTGAGTTTTGGAACTAAACTAACTTTCCTAACATTGTTAGGTTTGATTGTTTTTTGAGTTACTACAGCTCAATGGCGTAGACGGTTAAACGTACGTATCACATATTTGAACGATATGAAATTATTTTAAATGTATATTAATTAGGTGCCTACGTATATTTAGAAGTCTGTAATCATAACGTGTACCTACCCTATCCTACGTGTACTGTCCCAATACCTAAAGAAAAACCTGAAATAGAGTAAATCTACATACTATTGATAAAATAATTATGTACCTATCTAACTATTTTATAGCGAGTAAAATGTGCTATAATGTTATACGATACAATTGGTTATGACAAAGAATACAAAGAGCATTCCCAAAACCGTACTCACGGGTATTTACTGATGCTCCCAGCAGCCTTGTAGATCGAGTGTCAGCCATCTTGGCACTCTACCTTCATTTCATCAATATAGATTTCATAAATAAGAAGATGATGTTATCAACAGTATTAAAAATACACCAATTGATCGTCGGTAACCATCTTAAAGTACCTACTGCGACATGTAAGAAGTATATGGTAATACGTTTTACAAATATACATGCATTTAAATATAATGTCTGGCAAAACAAAATACAATTTATTCACGCCTTGTAATTCTTACGGCAACTAACTTTCTTAGTGGACTGGATAACTTTTCTAGGAAAATTATAGACACGAGGGGTTGCCCGACGACATATTGAGAGGTCCTCGTGGACCCTTCACGATCCACAAGGGGCTATAAATTCCATGACAGTGGATGGTAACCCTTTCCATTTGAGCTAGGTATTAGTTTTATCACAGTGACAACCACTTCCTATTGTGCAACCTTTATTTATTTTAGGGACGTTGGTAATAATGCACAGTGACACGATTTATGCAACTAGCTATCTTGACATGAAGACGTTGTAATAAAATGCTCTGCTTCCAAAACTAAAAATGCAACTAACAAATAATTTATTTATATACCTACCTATACATAAATTTTAATACTCGTAATAAATTAAGTGTGAAATTGATTCCCCTCTCGATTCTGTTTTAACTTGTCACTAATTATTATTCAGTCACTGCTTTAGTATTATAGGTATTATTTTATTTTCATTGCTTCAGAATTGTGTCCACATTTTTTTAAGGTTTGGTTTATTTTTGTAAAATTTACTAAGTAAACTAACGTTTTCTTTATTCATCGATCTTGTACCTACAATTATTAAAATTTTCTAAACATTCACGATTTTTACTCATTATAACTGATATCTAAACATGGTTAAATCTTAAATTTTAATATCACCATATCTTAAAAATTGGATGGTTTTGTTGTCTTTTTTAATCCTGCGAAAAATAGTGCTATTAAGAAATTTAAAATAAGTTAAAAGTGTTTTTTTTTTAATATTTTACTTACCATTGCTTTATCACCATATCTGTAAATAACCGATAGATACCTTTAAATGTAAATCTAACTCAAACTTTAAATGTAAATTAACTCAATGAGTTAGTTTAAACTAAACCATTTTGTTCGTAGTCTTTTTAAATTGTACTATCTCACTTACGAGTCACTGGAAAGACAATAAATCGGCAGACACTGGATGCAGTATATTACCGGGATTGCTCCTATCTAACCAGATTCACGATTTAGTAGCCATTTTAATCGTTTTGTCTCTCAGAAATTGATTGAGCACCTGTATTCGAATCATTAGACACCAAAGGAAAATATACATCCATTTGCTACTAAAATGAGTAATTTTACATTCTAGGTGCCTATATTTATTTTAAAGTAGAAGGGACTTTTGGTGACGACATTTGATATTTTACTTTAATGGATTCGTATAACTTGGTTTCAATTTACATTGTGTATAAGTGCTTGACACTTATTACTTGAGACTTGCTTTGTCAATTTTTTTTTATTCAATAAAGTTTATTAGGGTCTTGGATTTTTGAGAAGCGCGTGGCAGTTTGCTTTTTAGGTTACCTCTGGCGCTGGGCAAAAGTCCAGGCCCAAACGCTCAATTCCAATACCGAACAATGTTTCCTTGTCCCGCATCGCGAACTAGTTCAGAGTAACTAGTTCTTCTGTGCGGGAAAAATCAAGCATTACCTTGACATTGGCGAAATCATCGATAAACATCGATGAAGCCACGTTTTTAAAAAAAGAGCTTACAAGGTTTGATTGTAAATTATGTGAGGAATTTCTTCAATATGATTATTTTATTAGTATTTTACCTTTTTCAAAAACAATAATCCGGTAAAAGTTTTAAATGCTTTGGATTGTAATGATAATCTAGTTAATTAAAATATTATAACCTGCGATCAAACTTCATAAAGTGCATACTTAAAATTGCAAATTGTGTAGAGATCTATCGATTACTGGCTAAGTAGACAGAAGATCGAGGGTCGTGCTATGGTCGTGCTTTATCTTAGATCATATTATGCCCCAATCTTTCATTATGGACATAGGAAAACTAAACCTCTCTAAACGCTGTTATTTAATTTGTGATGGAGATGGCATCACATCTTCACTACTTTTTTTGATATCATAATGAGCTTATCGCCTAGCACCAGAAGTAATAGGAGAAGTCCCGAGTAGTCTGTGAATAAGGATGTATTTATTATACAGGGTTATTTGTAATTAACTAGCATCCTCGCAGGGGTAGATTGCTGACATATTAAGTAACAACGTTTGTTCTACGACTTTTTATAACTCGTTAAATTTTACTTTCATACAAAAATCTATATTAATTTAGTTTTGCGTCTAACAGTTACGAGTATTAACTCTACGCCGCTGTTTACACGCATCGTAAAAATTTGGTAAACAAACTCGTATCATCAATTTATGCAATGCACGGGTAGGAGGCGGGGCGCGGGGCGGTGGTGCGGCGCTTGCGCCTTTGACCTTGACCCATTTCTTTTTGCGAGCCGCCAGTCATTTGCTAGATGCGAACGCGTCACATGTGTGCGTCAAAAGCCGGGACGTGTTAATAGTAAAAATAATTAGTGCCTTTAATCTTTAAAGCCAGAGTTAATGAACAGTTAATTTTTAGGTGTGGTCTTTGGGTTGGTGTTGAAGGTTTTTGAACGTTATGTGCGCGATACTCATCGGCATGAGCGGGACTTGAACCTCAGAGGTAATAATTAAATGTACATTATTCCTTCCTTGTCAATTATTGTAAAAATTCAACAATTAGTTCAATTATTGTAAATACGCTGATTCCACTTTTTAAATACTGGGAATCATATCTACCTACCTACATATGTTTGTTTAGACATTAAAACACAAGTGTAGGTACGTTTCAACTTTAGCATTTCTTAGGCCTCTTTTTGTATTTTAATGTAGCCAGTGTAATGTAACCTGGTAAAGTATGAAGGGATTGTGGACTTAGTTAGTGTAAATACCTAGTTACTTTCTACACGCAACAAACCACGCGAACAATTAATAATCTGGCGAAGAAAGTACCTAGCCCACCTATATCACCTAGTACCACTAGTAGGTACCTACTCGTATTATTTGGTAGCGCAAGCGCGCGCGAACGTGCGTGCGTCGACCTTCAGTTTATGAATGAAACATAGACTTAATAGTGTCGCGTTATAACAATAAAATCTTGAAAACTCATTATTAAGTAATGTATTCAGTTTTATTAAAAGTCGTAAAACAAACGTTGTTATTTATGATGTCTGCTACCTACCCCTGGGAGGATGCTAGTTAATTACAAATAACCCTGTATAGTATTTTGTTTAAAGTATTTTAACATTGTCTAATATGTATGTATTTAGAAATATATAAGTATGTTTATCAGTCATCTAGACCCCATAGCACAAGTTTATATTAGCTTAATTTGGGCTAGATGACGTCGTGTGAGAATGTCCAAAAATATTTATTTATTTATTATTATAAATCACTACAAGTGATAAACCCAAAATTAATTAAATTTCAATATATTGCAACAAGTTTCTATGTATACTACACTAAATAGTATGTGGGTGTACTGGTGGTAAATGTTTTAAACAATGTATCAAATATGGGCAGCAATATATTATTTTGTTGAATTGGAAACAGTTCTTGCCCCAACAGCCCTTTTAGACAGCAACGGGTCTGAGCGGAGGCGCCATTTGGACATCTTTTACCCGTAATGGTCGATTTAATTTCCTGATGCAGTTTATTCTAACATACACATATTTGCATCAAAATTGACATTATAAATATCACAAAAACTTATATATTACAGTATATACATAACTACATAACTATAAGTATTAAAACTGTATATAAAATTAGAAATCTACAAGCACTCTGAACTCCACCTTGTCACTGACTGGCAATATATTCCTAGAAGGATAACAGAAAAATAATATTATAAAATATATGTTATTATACCAATAAAACATATTTTAATTATTTACAGGTTTGCACGAGATGTACAAACATTACCAAATCATTTCTATTTCTCGGACTACGAACGCCATAATGCTGAAATAGCAGCGTTTCACCTGGACAGGTAAACATTGTAATTCCTGAACTGATATTTGGCAAGAAACATTCCAGATCTCGACAACTGTTCACATAATTGACAAGTAAAACTTAAAAACCTTCTTGCTTATTAACATTGCAAAAGTAATACTTCGTAGGTAATGATTGCGTAGTGACATATCAATTACAGGGTTGACTCATACAGGTCATTCGTGCGGAATTAACTACATGCGTGGGGTCCGCCTCTAATGTTCCGCAATGATGAGTTGATTAGCTTATTAATAGCAGTGATACTTACCGTCGACTGCTGTGTAATCCTCACATCCTTATTTAAGTTCTGCAACAAATGCAAGGTCTAATCTAAATCAACTATTATCCAGGATACTTGGCTTCCGTCGCGCGATGCCGGTCGTGGGCCGAGTCCTCAATATGACGACGGAGATCTACGATGTAACTGAAGGTGACATTCTCAAAACGTTCTTTGTGTCACCGGCGAACAATTTCTGTTTTCACGGTAAATGTTCGTATTATTGTGACACGGGACATGCGATTTGTGGCAACCCTGATATGCTCGAAGGAAGCTTTGCTGCGTTTTTACCGTCATCGGATATAGCTGAACGAAAGGTTGGTACTTGAAATTGAATGTAATATTAATAAATCTAATACTTTTGCATGATCTAATTTATGAAAGGAATACACTACTAAAAATATATACCATGGTAATTTCATTGGTTTAGATTTGGCGACATCCGTGGAGAAGAAGTTACCATAAACGGAGAAAAGCTGCATGGGAACTTCAAACTGATTACTGTGATACGGTGAGTGATAATCTAAGATAATTAAAATAAATAAAATCTATTCATCAGGAAAGTACAGTCTGTATAGATTTCTACACCTAAAGTACCTTCGTATTCTTAGATAGGTACTTCACTACAATCGACACAACGCTATACAATTTTGTTTTCTCCCAAATTTGATATAAAATATTCAACGCGATACATGAGGAAGTCATGATGCAAGAATGTATACAGATTCTCAGTGACGACCAAAACCTCGTCGACCTTGTGCGTTTCATTCAAGACGATCACCAAATTACACAAAATACTGTAAAAGCACTTAGGAAAAGTTAGGGTCGGAAATATGAGTTCAGGAATAAATACAACGGATATTAACACTCAAAGTTACTTTTGTAAAAGTGGTACTTAATCGTAATTTGTAAATATAGTGTACCTACAAACTAGCTTTGTTATTATATGCACAATTTTTATTGGTTTTTAGCTGGTCGTTTCAAGTCTGATATCTCTTTATGATATTCTAGGTTCGCACAACTCCACCATTTGATTCCGGCCGGAGACTTTTGGATCTTATGGACATGTCGATATTCGACTTTTTGACTGGCAATATGGATCGACATCATTACGAAACTTTTAAGTACGTTATTTTAAACAGAAGATATACCTTAATTACAATAATCACTAATCAAGTTATTATAACAAAACAATTTTACACTGTCTTCATAATGTTTTTTCCTTCATACATATATACATATACTTGAATCATACCGTTTTGCCTTCAAGTAGTAAGGCTAAGACTATACTGATTCAGTAAATAAATCATGAAACACATTTTCAGCATGAATATCGACATTTTTATACCTTAATCGATTTATTTTTAAATAAGTAGCTGTAGTTCATATTAATGTAAGGATTTCATATCTTTACAGTGTAATAATCACTTATTAGTTTATTTTTAATTTTTGTACAAACAAAAAACAAGAATACAGATATACATAAAATATAGCATTGTTCAAGGGCACTACTAATTCCTAAATGACTCTCTTCCAGCAGGCCTGAGACCACTTTTACCACTTACCCATTATATTAATTAGATGATATTAATTTCAGAATGTTCGGCAATGAGACATTTACGTTACACTTGGACCAAGGACGGGCGTTTGGCAAGGCGCACCATGATGAGCTGAGCATCTTAGCACCATTACTACAGTGTTGTCAAGTGCGACACACAACATTGACTCAGCTGCTAAAGTCAGTTATCCATAACCAATTTCTTTCACTTTCTTTCTTTGATCAAAACTAGACACACTCACGGACTTTCCTATGCATTATTTTTGACATTTACAGACTAACGCATTTCAACATATAAATTGCCTTATTGTATTAAAGTAATAACGTACTTACGTAAAATGAAAGTCTAGAGTGCTATTTATGACAAACTCAATAGGTACACTTTTCTAAAAAAACTGTTTCCATTATCCACAGATACCATAATGGGACACCAATATCAAAAGTACTTCGTGATTCATTAAAAGCAGATCCTGTAAATCCTATACTCTGGGAGCCGCACCTCGCAGCTCTCGACAGACGCATATTGATTATACTGGACGCAATTAGAAAGTGTGTTGACAAAGCTGAAACGCCACTACAAAATGAAATCAACGACTTCGTATGACGGATTACTTTACAAACTTATGCTATGGAACTTACAGGAATAGCCAACGTGACAAGTGTCTATGTGATATTCGATTGTACAAACATTTCCAAAAGAAGTGCAATCAGTGAAAATGACTTGCTAGTCGAACTCTCTCATAAATCGTGACTTAAGACAAACCTAGAGTGTAAGAACAGTTCAAATATCGTTCAATCAATGCAAATATCGTTAATAAAACTGGTCTTTGGTTTGGTCTACAAGACTTGTATTAGACATAAGATTTTAGTGCCAAAGATTGTCCAAATGATTTTTGAGATATACATGATATTTTTAGAGCCATTCCACTGGATTTTGATAAGCCATTGTGTATGCCAAATATATAGACGAATTGTGAATTCAATTTGCTTAAGTGGTCGGTGTTAACTTCAGAGTAATTGGGTACTCTATGGGATAAACGATTCCGTTGTTTGAAATTTAACAGTATTGACGTATTAGTGTTTAGATAAACTATTTTAATTCGTTCTTCTGTATACATATTTTGGATAGTTTAATATTGAATAATTTCCACGTCAGGTAAAACTTACATAAATGGGTGTGCAATTAATACTGTACATAATAATAGTGTAATATCTAAGTTGTACCTATATGTATGTACTCTATTTGATTAAGTATTTAAGAAAATGTAAACAAACAACAACCTCAGCACAAAAAGGGTTCTTTTACAGGGCCACTTTTCGGTTCGAAATAAAACTTAGCCAAAATAAATAATTTTATAGCTTAAAATTTCATTATTAGGTATGTTTTGTTTTGTATATTAAAATAGTAAGGGCAAATATTATTTCCGAAACGAGGAAACAATTAATAATTATTACACTTTATAATGATTCCAAATAAAGTATTGCAGTGTGATTTTAGGGTCTTTATAGTACCCTAAAATGATACCAAAATGACACTTTCAAAGTACACAACCCTACTAAATTTAAAAATATAACAGCTCGGCTACACATTTGACTGACATTTCTTCTTCTTCTTGTTCTTTTAAAAACGTGGCTCCATTCGCCAATGTCAAGGTAATGCTTGATTAGTTGATAGTCCCGCACAGAAGAACTAGTTATTCCTAACTAGCTCCAGGTGCAGGACAAGAAACGTTGTTCGGTATGTGAGTATCTGGGAGCCCGATTTTTGCGGAGCGCCAGAGGTAACCTAAAAAGCTACCAGCCATGCGCTCAGCAAAAATCGAACTCCGACTGACATTTCAGTTAGTCGGATTTCTAGTTGTCATCCGTGACAGTGTCAAAAACACGTCAACCGCCATTATCTTTGTTTATATTTTTTTTATTACCTAACCATATAGAGTATAGAATCTTAATATTGTTATATAGTACAAACAGATAAATATTGCACATCGACCTTTGAAGAGAAGAGACTCGTTTAATTTTGGGTTCGTATTAGTTGTGCAGGTGCAACAGAGAAATGGTCAAAATGATAGTATCGTTATTTTTTAAAAGCGGCGGGTCCAAATTAATACTTATTTCCAAACATAAACCTAAAAACTTAGTTTACAAATATTAATATTATGATCGCAAAAATCATGAATTCAGGCTTGAATCAGCATCTTTCTCATACATGGAGAAATGAAATTGGGTCGCAATGATGTTCAATATTCATCTGTACTGTACTTTTTGTTTCGAAATATGTTACCATAGCTGAAAGCTCAAAAAGGGACATATCATATTCATAAGTATAAGCTCACTAAGCTCAGTGTGATCAACATTACCTACTTTTGTTATGTTAAGTTTTTCCTTTCTGAGGCTATATCATCAATGCAATCATCATAATTTCACCTGTTTCTTATTTCCTACCACCAAATATGTTTCTTACTAACCCATTTTGGCGCCGATCTCATGGTTCATTTTAATCAAGGTTCATCATATTGTGTTTAAAGTATAATGTTAATTAGGTAAATATTTAAACTATGTTCATTTCCAAGAATGTTAAATTCTTCATAGATATTCGTTACAGTTTTGCTTTTAACTTGATTAAGTAGTTTAATTAACTTGAATCTGAACTTTATGGTATGTACATATGACCGGCGGCAGCTCAAGGCAAGCTATATTTATTTTAATATTGGTTTTAGTTTTAATTAGTTGTTATATAAATCATGGGACTTGTGATTTTTAATAATTGTTTCCTGGGGATTGAAGAGTCGACTTGCCAAAGACGTACCTAAAATTGATGTTGATGTAAAGGATGTTGTATACTTGTAACTATAGTTAATAAAATTGTGATGTTTGGATGTATGTCTCTGTTGACTGTTTATAAATTAAATGTTGAGGAGATTCAATCGCATTGTTTTGATTCTTTCAAGAGAATGGAATATGAAATCAATAAAGGAGCGAATCAATATAAGAATAGGTAATTGTTTGTATTTTATAAGGAGTGCCGCACTCTGGCAGCTATGGATAAATTATTTACACAAGTAAATAAAATTCTAGTTTTCCATTCAAACAGAATTTATTTTAGATATTTATTAAGAACTTCAAATGAACAGATTTTCATACGGCATAACTGACATCTACAGGGTGTATTTTTGAAACGGGGCAGTAAGGGCAAGTACCTTAACCGTTGTAGTTACAGCAAAATGTTCTTAGGAGACCTTCCCTAACTTTTTGAATTATTTTGAACTGCATTCACAGATTTTGCAAAACTCTTACAGTTAGCAAAAAAATGCAAAAAGTCCAAACATTTTTTTTGTGCCAATCGATTCTATTTTATGTATTGATCAAAAGACTATGGGACCATTTTAGCTTTGAGTACTAGGAAAGACAGAAATCGCCAAAAATGTTTCCCATACATTTCGGCAAGAGAATAGCTAATAAGAAAAGCTAAAATGGTCCCGTAGAGTCTTTTGATCCCCAGATGAAATAGAATCGATTGGCATAAAAAAATTTTGGACGTTTGGCATTTTTTGGTTAACTGTAAGTTTTTTTTGCAAAATCTATGAATCCAGTTCAAAATATCTCAAAAAGTTAGGGAAGGTCTCCTAGGAACGTTTTGCTGTAACTACAACGGTTAAGGTACTTGCCCTTACTGCCCCGTTTCCAAAATACAACCTGTATATCTAAGTGTCGCATAAATACGGAAATCGTATTCGATTTCCAAATTATTTTTTTGTATACAACCTATGAATGCAAACAGTCAATATAAAATACATTGACTGACGCACACGTGGATGTCCGTGGCATGGTACTGGATGTCCGTGGCATGGTACTGGATATATATATATAGATAATAATTGTCCAGAACCGGGAGAAGTGGCGTGTTTTGGGAGAGTCATATGTCCAGTAGTGGACTGCAGTGGGTTAATGATGAATTAGAGAAATTAGATAACCGAAGAAAAGTGCTAAGTATACTCGTACATCTATTATATCTATCCACAATTGAGACTTAATAACGAACGATAAGCATATAAGATAAACTCGGCGAAAAAACGGGAAGCATTTATTATAAACAAACAAACTATATAAAAAGAAATCTGGGGTCAGTTTTATAAACATCACATAAAACTAAATATATACAAATATGTCCTCCATAAAAATTGTTATTGGAATGGTAGGAATTTGATATGCATAAATAGTTTATATATTTATGCCTGTTGTGTCAAATATTCTCATTTTTATCTGCATATTTTTTTCTAAGCAGTAATGTTAGATAACTTTTCTTAAATAAATTTACAATCACAGTAAATCACAAAAACAATACTCTTGGACTGGACTCGAACCAGCTGTTCAGATACATAGGTAAGGTCTAAAGTATTGAAGTGTTCCCATTCCAGAAGGAACATATTGCTTTGACCCAGACACCATAGATAAAAACTTATATACATGCATCTACATTATCTACCCTTGCGTCATTGTTCCAACGGCGCAATGAGGCGCTGGAACGGGCCTGTGGTCCCACTCCAGCGCCTCCTTGCCTCCTACGTCTCGAGAAATCGAGGACCAGCGGTCCCAACTCCGCCAGGATCTCATGGAGTCATGGAGGGTGCGACTTGAGCAACCCAAGTGGGGTACCACCATCATCGCGGCGGTGAGACCGATCATGGACGACTGGCTACAGAGGCAGAATGGTGACCTCACGTATCGTGCGACGCAGATCGTTACCGGGCATGGATGCTTCGGTAGCTATCTGTTTCGCATCCATCGTGAGTTCACACCCCGGTGTCAACACTGCGAGGTTTCGGACGACGACACCGCACTCCACACGTTAGTGGAGTGCACAGCGTGGGCGAGTCAGCGCCGGGACCTCGTAGTGGGTCTGGGCGTGGATACCCTCTCGCTGGAGACCATGCTTCAAGCCATGGACTCCAGCGGGAGTAGGTGTAATGCAGCCGTGTTCTTCTGCGAGTAACTCATGCTCGCGAAGGAGGCGGCCGAGAGGGAGAGGGAGCGTACCCTCCCCGCCGAGTTCCGTAGTCAGCGGCGAGGGCGCCGCAGACTCATCTACGCCCAAGACCATCGACCTCCATGATCGAGGCCTGAGGACGGCGGGAGCACCACCCGCCGTCCTTACAGAAGCAGGCTAGAAGGATTGCGTTATTAAAAAAAGGATTTAAAAAAAAAATTTATACATGTCTAATTGGGGTATAAACATAGGGATACCATACCCTTATTTTTTAAAACTACCATATTTAGGTATTTGCAAACTTACCTGTGTCAGACTATAGGTATATACCGAGACCAGATACAAATAGCCGAAGACTACGCTCGTATTATCCCCCACTATTGCCATAACGACGTGATTGGTTTCATCTTCTTCTTTTTTTAAAACGTCGCTCCATCGATGTTCATCGATGATTTCGCCAATGTCAAGGTAATGCTCGATTAGTTGATAGTCCCGCACAGAAGAACTAGGTATTCCTAACTAGCTCCAGGTGCAGGACAAGAAACGTTGTTCGGTATGTGAGTGTCTGGGAACCCGATTTTTGCGGAGCGCCAGAGGTAACCTAAAAAGCCACCAGGCACGCGCTCAGCAAAAATAAAACCATTGGTTTCATCAAATTCAAACTAAGAACGTTATCAATAATTAGATAACAATAGAAGTTGTAAGATCGATCAGCAGGTGAAACTAATTTGTAAGCTGCATGCAACCTTAGGGTGGTAAACCAATTTATTGGCCCACTGTACTACTACCAGCCAAGACCTCGAGGTTTGCGAACTTAACAATGTGCGTAAGTCGTCTCTATTGGTATAAAACACAACCATGTTTTTTTTTTCACCTCATTACAAGTTAACGGCTGGGTGTCTTGGTTTTATTGCCATCAGATCATCAGATCAGATCAGATCAGATCAGATCAGATCAGATCAGATCAGATCAGATCAGATCAGATCAGATCAGATCAGATCAGATCAGATCAGATCAGATCAGATCAGATCAGATCAGATCAGATCAGATGAGATGAGATGAGATGAGATGAGATGAGATGAGATCAGAATGAGATGAGATGAGATGAGATGAGATCAGAATGAGATGAGATGAGATGAGATGAGATGAGATGAGATGAGATGAGATGAGATGAGATGAGATGAGATGAGATGAGATGAGATGAGCTGAGCTGAGCTGAGCTGAGCTGAGCTGAGCTGAGCTGAGCTGAGCTGAGCTGAGCTGAGCTGAGCTGAGCTGAGCTGAGCTGAGCTGAGCTGAGCTGAGCTGAGCTGAGCTGAGCTGAGCTGAGCTGAGCTGAGCTGAGCTGAGCTGAGCTGAGCTGAGCTGAGCTGAGCTGAGCTGAGCTGAGCTGAGCTGAGCTGAGCTGAGCTGAGCTGAGCTGAGCTGAGCTGAGCTGAGCTGAGCTTAGCTGAGCTGAGCTGAGCTGAGCTGAGCTGAGCTGAGCTGAGCTGAGCTGAGCTGAGCTGAGCTGAGCTGAGCTGAGCTGAGCTGAGCTGAGCTGAGCTGAGCTGAGCTGAGCTGAGCTGAGCTGAGCTGAGTTGAGTTGAGTTGAGTTGAGTTTAGTAGCAAATGTACAAAAATATTTAATAAAATTCCGCAAGATTTGGTTGACATGCCTCTTAATAAGTTTAAAATAGTAGTGAAAAAACGTTTGATGAAGAAAGGCTATTATAATGTAGACGAATATCTTAATGACAAAAATGCAAGGTCACCCTAATCTGCTGTTGTTAGCCACTCGTACAATACAAATTGTAACACAATGTAAAGTTTATATCGAGGTTATGTGTGCCTCGAGTAGGAAGCCCAGTGTGCTTAAGATGATTTATAAAAGTTCATCTCATTTCATCTCATCTCATCTCATCTGAGATCATCACAAAGGTAATCAACTGTCTTATAATGAATGATATGAGATGAGATGAGATGAGATGAGATGAGATGAGATGAGATGAGATGAGATGAGATGAGATGAGATGTATCACAGCCTTGGCAGGAAGACTTAGCTCGGCTGCCTATGCGGTTAGAAAGATAAGGTCACTGACTGAAGAAAAAACGGCACGATTAGTTTATTTTAGCTACTTTCATAGCGTTAGTTCATATGGTCTGCTGCTATGGGGCTCAGCTGCCGATATTGAGACAATATTCATATTACAGAAACGAGCTATAGCTCGTATACGAGCAATCTATAGACTCGGACCCCGTGACTCGCTGAAAGAACTATTTAAAGAAATTAATATTTTAACCGTTGCTTCTCAATATGTTCACGACAACATCGTATATGTACGGAAGAACATAGAACTCTTCAAAAAAAGATCAGATCAGATGAGATCAGTCAGATCAGATCAGATCAGATCAGATCAGATCAGATCAGATCAGATCAGATCAGATCAGATCAGATCAGATCAGATCAGATCAGATCAGATCAGATCAGATCAGATCAGATCAGATCAGATCAGATCAGATCAGATCAGATCAGATCAGATCAGATCAGATCAGATCAGATCAGATCAGATCAGATCAGATCAGATCAGATCAGATCAGATCAGATCAGATCAGATCAGATCAGATCAGATCAGATCAGATCAGATCAGATCAGATCAGATCAGATCAGATCAGATCAGATCAGATCAGATCAGATCAGATCAGATCAGATCAGATCAGATCAGATCAGATCAGATCAGATCAGATCAGATCAGATCAGATCAGATCAGATCAGATCAGATCAGATCAGATCAGATCAGATCAGATCAGATCAGATCAGATCAGATCAGATCAGATCAGATCAGATCAGATCAGATCAGATCAGATCAGATCAGATCAGATCAGATCAGATCAGATCAGATCAGATCAGATCAGCAAATGTACAAAAATATTTAATAAAATTCCGCAAGGTTTGGTTGACATGCCTCTTAATAAGTTTCAAATAGTAGTGAAAAAACGTTTGATGAAGAAAGGCTATTATAATGTAGACGAATATCTTAATGACAAAAATGCATGGTCACCCTAATCTGCTGTTGTTAGCCACTCGTACAATACAAATTGTAACACAATGTAAAGTTTATATCGAGGTTATGTGTGCCTCGAGTAGGAAGCCCAGTGTGCTTAAGATGATTTATAAAAGTTCATCTCATTTCATCTCATCTCATCTCATCTGAGATCATCACAAAGGTAATCAACCGTCTTATAATGAATGATATGAGATGAGCTGAGCTGAGCTGAGCTGAGCTGAGCTGAGCTGAGCTGAGCTGAGCTGAGCTGAGCTGAGCTGAGCTGAGCTGAGCTGAGCTGAGCTGAGCTGAGCTGAGCTGAGCTGAGCTGAGCTGAGCTGAGCTGAGCTGAGCTGAGCTGAGCTGAGCTGAGCTGAGCTGAGCTGAGCTGAGCTGAGTTGAGTTGAGTTGAGTTGAGTTGAGTTGAGTTGAGTTGAGTTGAGTTGAGTTGAGTTGAGTTGAGTTGAGTTTAGTTGAGTTGATCAGCTCAGATCAGATCAGATCAGATCAGATCAGATCAGATCAGATCAGATCAGATCAGATCAGATCAGATCAGATCAGATCAGATCAGATCAGATCAGATCAGATCAGATCAGATCAGATCAGATCAGATCAGATCAGATCAGATCAGATCAGATCAGATCAGATCAGATCAGATCAGATCAGATCAGATCAGATCAGATCAGATCAGATCAGATCAGATCAGATCAGATCAGATCAGATCAGATCAGATCAGATCAGATCAGATCAGATCAGATCAGATCAGATCAGATCAGATCAGATCAGATCAGATCAGATCAGATCAGATCAGATCAGATCAGATCAGATCAGATCAGATCAGATCAGATCAGATCAGATCAGATCAGATCAGATCAGATCAGATCAGATCAGATCAGATCAGATCAGATCAGATCAGATCAGATCAGATCAGATCAGATCAGCAAATGTACAAAAATATTTAATAAAATTCCGCAAGGTTTGGTTGACATGCCTCTTAATAAGTTTCAAATAGTAGTGAAAAAACGTTTGATGAAGAAAGGCTATTATAATGTAGACGAATATCTTAATGACAAAAATGCATGGTCACCCTAATCTGCTGTTGTTAGCCACTCGTACAATACAAATTGTAACACAATGTAAAGTTTATATCGAGGTTATGTGTGCCTCGAGTAGGAAGCCCAGTGTGCTTAAGATGATTTATAAAAGTTCATCTCATTTCATCTCATCTCATCTCATCTGAGATCATCACAAAGGTAATCAACCGTCTTATAATGAATGATATGAGATGAGCTGAGCTGAGCTGAGCTGAGCTGAGCTGAGCTGAGCTGAGCTGAGCTGAGCTGAGCTGAGCTGAGCTGAGCTGAGCTGAGCTGAGCTGAGCTGAGCTGAGCTGAGCTGAGCTGAGCTGAGCTGAGCTGAGCTGAGCTGAGCTGAGCTGAGCTGAGCTGAGCTGAGCTGAGCTGAGTTGAGTTGAGTTGAGTTGAGTTGAGTTGAGTTGAGTTGAGTTGAGTTGAGTTGAGTTGAGTTGAGTTGAGTTGAGTTGAGTTGAGTTGAGTTGAGTTGAGTTGAGTTGAGTTTAGTTGAGTTGAGTTTAGTAGCAAATGTACAAAAATATTTAATAAAATTCCGCAAGATTTGGTTGACATGCCTCTTAATAAGTTTAAAATAGTAGTGAAAAAACGTTTGATGAAGAAAGGCTATTATAATGTAGACGAATATCTTAATGACAAAAATGCAAGGTCACCCTAATCTGCTGTTGTTAGGTACTCGTACAATACAAATTGTAACACAATGTAAAGTTTATATCGAGGTTATGTGTGCCTCGAGTAGGAAGCCCAGTGTGCTTAAGATGATTTATAAAAGTTCATCTCATTTCATCTCATCTCATCTCATCTGAGATCATCACAAAGGTAATCAACTGTCTTATAATGAATGATATGAGATGAGATGAGATGAGATGAGATGTATCACAGCCTTGGCAGGAAGACTTAGCTCGGCTGCCTATGCGGTTAGAAAGATAAGGTCACTGACTGAAGAAAAAACGGCACGATTAGTTTATTTTAGCTACTTTCATAGCGTTAGTTCATATGGTCTGCTGCTATGGGGCTCAGCTGCCGATATTGAGACAATATTCATATTACAGAAACGAGCTATAGCTCGTATACGAGCAATCTATAGACTCGGACCCCGTGACTCGCTGAAAGAACTATTTAAAGAAATTAATATTTTAACCGTTGCTTCTCAATATGTTCACGACAACATCGTATATGTACGGAAGAACATAGAACTCTTCAAAAAAAGATCAGATCAGATCAGATAAGATCAGATGAGATCAGTCAGATCAGATCAGATCAGATCAGATCAGATCAGATCAGATCAGATCAGATCAGATCAGATCAGATCAGATCAGATCAGATCAGATCTGATCAGATCAGATCAGATCAGATCAGATCAGATCAGATCAGATCAGATCAGATCAGATCAGATCAGATCAGATCAGATCAGATCAGATCAGATCAGATCAGATCAGATCAGATCAGATCAGATCAGATCAGATCAGATCAGATCAGATCAGCAAATATACAAAAATATTTAATAAAATTCCGCAAGGTTTGGTTGACATGCCTCTTAATAAGTTTCAAATAGTAGTGAAAAAACGTTTGATGAAGAAAGGCTATTATAATGTAGACGAATATCTTAATGACAAAAATGCATGGTCACCCTAATCTGCTGTTGTTAGCCACTCGTACAATACAAATTGTAACACAATGTAAAGTTTATATCGAGGTTATGTGTGCCTCGAGTAGGAAGCCCAGTGTGCTTAAGATGATTTATAAAAGTTCATCTCATTTCATCTCATCTCATCTCATCTGAGATCATCACAAAGGTAATCAACTGTCTTATAATGAATGATATGAGATGAGATGAGATGAGATGAGATGAGATGAGATGAGATGAGATGTATCACAGCCTTGGCAGGAAGACTTAGCTCGGCTGCCTATGCGGTTAGAAAGATAAGGTCACTGACTGAAGAAAAAACGGCACGATTAGTTTATTTTAGCTACTTTCATAGCGTTAGTTCATATGGTCTGCTGCTATGGGGCTCAGCTGCCGATATTGAGACAATATTAATATTACAGAAACGAGCTATAGCTCGTATACGAGCAATCTATAGACTCGGACCCCGTGACTCGCTGAAAGAACTATTTAAAGAAATTAATATTTTAACCGTTGCTTCTCAATATGTTCACGACAACATCGTATATGTACGGAAGAACATAGAACTCTTCAAAAAAAGATCAGATCAGATCAGATCAGATCAGATGAGATCAGATCAGATCAGATCAGATCAGATGAGATCAGTCAGATCAGATCAGATCAGATCAGATCAGATCAGATCAGATCAGATCAGATCAGATCAGATCAGATCAGATCAGATCAGATCAGATCAGATCAGATCAGATCAGATCAGATCAGATCAGATCAGATCAGATCAGATCAGATCAGATCAGATCAGATCAGATCAGATCAGATCAGATCAGATCAGATCAGATCAGATCAGATCAGATCAGATCAGATCAGATCAGATCAGATCAGATCAGATCAGATCAGATCAGATCAGATCAGATCAGATCAGATCAGATCAGATCAGATCAGATCAGATCAGATCAGATCAGATCAGATCAGATCAGATCAGATCAGATCAGATCAGATCAGATCAGATCAGATCAGATCAGATCAGATCAGATCAGATCAGATCAGATCAGATCAGATCAGATCAGATCAGATCAGATCAGATCAGATCAGATCAGATCAGATCAGATCAGATCAGATCAGATCAGATCAGATCAGATCAGATCAGATCAGATCAGATCAGATCAGATCAGATCAGATCAGATCAGATCAGATCAGATCAGATCAGATCAGATCAGATCAGATCAGATCAGATCAGATCAGATCAGATCAGATCAGATCAGATCAGATCAGATCAGATCAGATCAGATCAGATCAGATCAGATCAGATCAGATCAGATCAGATCAGATCAGATCAGATCAGATCAGATCAGATCAGATGAGATGAGATGAGATGAGATGAGATGAGATGAGATGAGATGAGATGAGATGAGATGAGATGAGATGAGATGAGATGAGCTGAGCTGAGCTGAGCTGAGCTGAGCTGAGCTGAGCTGAGCTGAGCTGAGCTGAGCTGAGCTGAGCTGAGCTGAGCTGAGCTGAGCTGAGCTGAGCTGAGTTGAGTTGAGTTGAGTTGAGTTTAGTAGCAAATGTACAAAAATATTTAATAAAATTCCGCAAGATTTGGTTGACATGCCTCTTAATAAGTTTAAAATAGTAGTGAAAAAACGTTTGATGAAGAAAGGCTATTATAATGTAGACGAATATCTTAATGACAAAAATGCAAGGTCACCCTAATCTGCTGTTGTTAGCCACTCGTACAATACAAATTGTAACACAATGTAAAGTTTATATCGAGGTTATTTGTGCCTCGAGTAGGAAGCCCAGTGTGCTTAAGATGATTTATAAATGTTCATCTCATTTCATCTCATCTCATCTCATCTGAGATCATCACAAAGGTAATCAACTGTCTTATAATGAATGATATGAGATGAGATGAGATGAGATGAGATGAGATGAGATGAGATGAGATGAGATGTATCACAGCCTTGGCAGGAAGACTTAGCTCGGCTGCCTATGCGGTTAGAAAGATAAGGTCACTGACTGAAGAAAAAACGGCACGATTAGTTTATTTTAGCTACTTTCATAGCGTTAGTTCATATGGTCTGCTGCTATGGGGCTCAGCTGCCGATATTGAGACAATATTCATATTACAGAAACGAGCTATAGCTCGTATACGAGCAATCTATAGACTCGGACCCCGTGACTCGCTGAAAGAACTATTTAAAGAAATTAATATTTTAACCGTTGCTTCTCAATATGTTCACGACAACATCGTATATGTACGGAAGAACATAGAACTCTTCAAAAAAAGATCAGATCAGATCAGATCAGATCAGATGAGATCAGATCAGATCAGATCAGATCAGATGAGATCAGTCAGATCAGATCAGATCAGATCAGATCAGATCAGATCAGATCAGATCAGATCAGATCAGATCAGATCAGATCAGATCAGATCAGATCAGATCAGATCAGATCAGATCAGATCAGATCAGATCAGATCAGATCAGATCAGATCAGATCAGATCAGATCAGATCAGATCAGATCAGATCAGATCAGATCAGATCAGATCAGATCAGATCAGATCAGATCAGATCAGATCAGATCAGATCAGATCAGATCAGATCAGATCAGATCAGATCAGATCAGATCAGATCAGATCAGATCAGATCAGATCAGATCAGATCAGATCAGATCAGATCAGATCAGATCAGATCAGATCAGATCAGATCAGATCAGATCAGATCAGATCAGATCAGATCAGATCAGATCAGATCAGATCAGATCAGATCAGATCAGATCAGATCAGATCAGATCAGATCAGATCAGATCAGATCAGATCAGATCAGATCAGATCAGATCAGATCAGATCAGATCAGATCAGATCAGATCAGATCAGATCAGATCAGATCAGATCAGATCAGATCAGATCAGATCAGATCAGATCAGATCAGATCAGATCAGATCAGATCAGATCAGATCAGATCAGATCAGATCAGATCAGATCAGATCAGATCAGATCAGATCAGATCAGATCAGATCAGATCAGATCAGATCAGATCAGATCAGATCAGCAAATATACAAAAATATTTAATAAAATTCCGCAAGGTTTGGTTGACATGCCTCTTAATAAGTTTCAAATAGTAGTGAAAAAACGTTTGATGAAGAAAGGCTATTATAATGTAGACGAATATCTTAATGACAAAAATGCATGGTCACCCTAATCTGCTGTTGTTAGCCACTCGTACAATACAAATTGTAACACAATGTAAAGTTTATATCGAGGTTATGTGTGCCTCGAGTAGGAAGCCCAGTGTGCTTAAGATGATTTATAAAAGTTCATCTCATTTCATCTCATCTCATCTCATCTGAGATCATCACAAAGGTAATCAACTGTCTTATAATGAATGATATGAGATGAGATGAGATGAGATGAGATGAGATGAGATGAGATGTATCACAGCCTTGGCAGGAAGACTTAGCTCGGCTGCCTATGCGGTTAGAAAGATAAGGTCACTGACTGAAGAAAAAACGGCACGATTAGTTTATTTTAGCTACTTTCATAGCGTTAGTTCATATGGTCTGCTGCTATGGGGCTCAGCTGCCGATATTGAGACAATATTAATATTACAGAAACGAGCTATAGCTCGTATACGAGCAATCTATAGACTCGGACCCCGTGACTCGCTGAAAGAACTATTTAAAGAAATTAATATTTTAACCGTTGCTTCTCAATATGTTCACGACAACATCGTATATGTACGGAAGAACATAGAACTCTTCAAAAAAAGATCAGATCAGATCAGATCAGATCAGATGAGATCAGATCAGATCAGATCAGATCAGATCAGATCAGATCAGATCAGATCAGATCAGATCAGATCAGATGAGATGAGATGAGATGAGATGAGATGAGATGAGATGAGATGAGATGAGATGAGATGAGATGAGATGAGATGAGATGAGATGAGATGAGATGAGATGAGATGAGATGAGATGAGATGAGATGAGATGAGATGAGATGAGATGAGATGAGATGAGATGAGATGAGATGAGATGAGATGAGATGAGATGAGATGAGATGAGATGAGATGAGATGAGATGAGATGAGATGAGATGAGATGAGCTGAGCTGAGCTGAGCTGAGCTGAGCTGAGCTGAGCTGAGCTGAGCTGAGCTGAGCTGAGCTGAGCTGAGCTGAGCTGAGCTGAGCTGAGCTGAGCTGAGTTGAGTTGAGTTGAGTTGAGTTGAGTTGAGTTTAGTAGCAAATGTACAAAAATATTTAATAAAATTCCGCAAGATTTGGTTGACATGCCTCTTAATAAGTTTAAAATAGTAGTGAAAAAACGTTTGATGAAGAAAGGCTATTATAATGTAGACGAATATCTTAATGACAAAAATGCAAGGTCACCCTAATCTGCTGTTGTTAGCCACTCGTACAATACAAATTGTAACACAATGTAAAGTTTATATCGAGGTTATTTGTGCCTCGAGTAGGAAGCCCAGTGTGCTTAAGATGATTTATAAATGTTCATCTCATTTCATCTCATCTCATCTCATCTGAGATCATCACAAAGGTAATCAACTGTCTTATAATGAATGATATGAGATGAGATGAGATGAGATGAGATGAGATGAGATGAGATGAGATGAGATGTATCACAGCCTTGGCAGGAAGACTTAGCTCGGCTGCCTATGCGGTTAGAAAGATAAGGTCACTGACTGAAGAAAAAACGGCACGATTAGTTTATTTTAGCTACTTTCATAGCGTTAGTTCATATGGTCTGCTGCTATGGGGCTCAGCTGCCGATATTGAGACAATATTCATATTACAGAAACGAGCTATAGCTCGTATACGAGCAATCTATAGACTCGGACCCCGTGACTCGCTGAAAGAACTATTTAAAGAAATTAATATTTTAACCGTTGCTTCTCAATATGTTCACGACAACATCGTATATGTACGGAAGAACATAGAACTCTTCAAAAAAAGATCAGATCAGATCAGATCAGATCAGATGAGATCAGATCAGATCAGATCAGATCAGATGAGATCAGTCAGATCAGATCAGATCAGATCAGATCAGATCAGATCAGATCAGATCAGATCAGATCAGATCAGATCAGATCAGATCAGATCAGATCAGATCAGATCAGATCAGATCAGATCAGATCAGATCAGATCAGATCAGATCAGATCAGATCAGATCAGATCAGATCAGATCAGATCAGATCAGATCAGATCAGATCAGATCAGATCAGATCAGATCAGATCAGATCAGATCAGATCAGATCAGATCAGATCAGATCAGATCAGATCAGATCAGATCAGATCAGATCAGATCAGATCAGATCAGATCAGATCAGATCAGATCAGATCAGATCAGATCAGATCAGATCAGATCAGATCAGATCAGATCAGATCAGATCAGCAAATATACAAAAATATTTAATAAAATTCCGCAAGGTTTGGTTGACATGCCTCTTAATAAGTTTCAAATAGTAGTGAAAAAACGTTTGATGAAGAAAGGCTATTATAATGTAGACGAATATCTTAATGACAAAAATGCATGGTCACCCTAATCTGCTGTTGTTAGCCACTCGTACAATACAAATTGTAACACAATGTAAAGTTTATATCGAGGTTATGTGTGCCTCGAGTAGGAAGCCCAGTGTGCTTAAGATGATTTATAAAAGTTCATCTCATTTCATCTCATCTCATCTCATCTGAGATCATCACAAAGGTAATCAACTGTCTTATAATGAATGATATGAGATGAGATGAGATGAGATGAGATGAGATGAGATGAGATGAGATGTATCACAGCCTTGGCAGGAAGACTTAGCTCGGCTGCCTATGCGGTTAGAAAGATAAGGTCACTGA
The DNA here is from genome assembly GCA_963556515.1 of Nudaria mundana. Taxonomy (NCBI): domain Eukaryota; kingdom Metazoa; phylum Arthropoda; class Insecta; order Lepidoptera; family Erebidae; genus Nudaria; species Nudaria mundana. Next base: position 8,037,037 of record OY748294.1, read on the forward strand.
CTGAAGAAAAAACGGCACGATTAGTTTATTTTAGCTACTTTCATAGCGTTAGTTCATATGGTCTGCTGCTATGGGGCTCAGCTGCCGATATTGAGACAATATTAATATTACAGAAACGAGCTATAGCTCGTATACGAGCAATCTATAGACTCGGACCCCGTGACTCGCTGAAAGAACTATTTAAAGATCAGATCAGATCAGATCAGATCAGATCAGATCAGATCAGATCAGATCAGATCAGATCAGATCAGATCAGATCAGATCAGATCAGATCAGATCAGATCAGATCAGATCAGATCAGATCAGATCAGATCAGATCAGATCAGATCAGATCAGATCAGATCAGATCAGATCAGATCAGATCAGATCAGATCAGATCAGATCAGATCAGATCAGATCAGATCAGATCAGATCAGATCAGATCAGATCAGATCAGATCAGATCAGATCAGATCAGATCAGATCAGATCAGATCAGATCAGATCAGATCAGATCAGATCAGATCAGATCAGATCAGATCAGATCAGATCAGATCAGATCAGATCAGATCAGATCAGATCAGATCAGATCAGATCAGATCAGATCAGATCAGATCAGATCAGATCAGATCAGATCAGATCAGATCAGATCAGATCAGATCAGATCAGATCAGATCAGATCAGATCAGATCAGATCAGATCAGATCAGATCAGATCAGATCAGATGAGATGAGATGAGATGAGATGAGATGAGATGAGATGAGATGAGATGAGATGAGATGAGATGAGATGAGATGAGATGAGATGAGATGAGATGAGATGAGATGAGATGAGATGAGATGAGATGAGATGAGATGAGATGAGATGAGATGAGATGAGATGAGATGAGATGAGATGAGATGAGATGAGATGAGATGAGATGAGATGAGATGAGATGAGATGAGATGAGATGAGATGAGATGAGATGAGATGAGATCAGATGAGATGAGATCAGATGAGATGAGATGAGATGAGATGAGATGAGATGAGATGAGATGAGATGAGATGAGATGAGATGAGATGAGATGAGATGAGATGAGATGAGATGAGATGAGCTGAGCTGAGCTGAGCTGAGCTGAGCTGAGCTGAGCTGAGCTGAGCTGAGCTGAGCTGAGCTGAGCTGAGTTGAGTTGAGTTGAGTTGAGTTTAGTAGCAAATGTACAAAAATATTTAATAAAATTCCGCAAGATTTGGTTGACATGCCTCTTAATAAGTTTAAAATAGTAGTGAAAAAACGTTTGATGAAGAAAGGCTATTATAATGTAGACGAATATCTTAATGACAAAAATGCAAGGTCACCCTAATCTGCTGTTGTTAGCCACTCGTACAATACAAATTGTAACACAATGTACAGTTTATATCGAGGTTATTTGTGCCTCGAGTAGGAAGCCCAGTGTGCTTAAGATGATTTATAAATGTTCATCTCATTTCATCTCATCTCATCTCATCTGAGATCATCACAAAGGTAATCAACTGTCTTATAATGAATGATATGAGATGAGATGAGATGAGATGAGATGAGATGAGATGAGATGAGATGAGATGAGATGAGATGTATCACAGCCTTGGCAGGAAGACTTAGCTCGGCTGCCTATGCGGTTAGAAAGATAAGGTCACTGACTGAAGAAAAAACGGCACGATTAGTTTATTTTAGCTACTTTCATAGCGTTAGTTCATATGGTCTGCTGCTATGGGGCTCAGCTGCCGATATTGAGACAATATTCATATTACAGAAACGAGCTATAGCTCGTATACGAGCAATCTATAGACTCGGACCCCGTGACTCGCTGAAAGAACTATTTAAAGAAATTAATATTTTAACCGTTGCTTCTCAATATGTTCACGACAACATCGTATATGTACGGAAGAACATAGAACTCTTCAAAAAAAGATCAGATGAGATCAGATGAGATCAGTCAGATCAGATCAGATCAGATCAGATCAGATCAGATCAGATCAGATCAGATCAGATCAGATCAGATCAGATCAGATCAGATCAGATCAGATCAGATCAGATCAGATCAGATCAGATCAGATCAGATCAGATCAGATCAGATCAGATCAGATCAGATCAGATCAGATCAGATCAGATCAGATCAGATCAGATCAGATCAGATCAGATCAGATCAGATCAGATCAGATCAGATCAGATCAGATCAGATCAGATCAGATCAGATCAGATCAGATCAGATCAGATCAGATCAGATCAGATCAGATCAGATCAGATCAGATCAGATCAGATCAGATCAGATCAGATCAGATCAGATGAGATGAGATGAGATGAGATGAGATGAGATGAGATGAGATGAGATGAGATGAGATGAGATGAGATGAGATGAGATGAGATGAGCTGAGCTGAGCTGAGCTGAGCTGAGCTGAGCTGAGCTGAGCTGAGCTGAGCTGAGCTGAGCTGAGCTGAGCTGAGTTGAGTTTTTTTTTTTTTTTTTTTTTTTTTTTTTTTTTTTTTTTTTTTTTTTTTAAACGCACCTTTGCCAACGGCAAAGCCTATTAGACGCAAATTTCTGTTCTTTAGCTAGGCTAACTAATAGAGCTATAGCCCTCTCAGGGCTCATTCCTTTGTGAACTAACCTTACACCCGTATTCGCCGGCCACGCCACAGAGCGCATGGACGCCCCGCACTGGAAAATGGTGATTAACCAGTGCACGGCGCCGCACGCTCCGTGGCGCCGCCCGCGAATACGTCGTTTTAATTTTAATCATCTTTCATTCCAGTTCTCTAGAGAACTGTATGTGTATATAGAAATAGAATGTTACCTAGGTAACATTCTATTTCTTCTTTTATTCCTCTCGCACTTTCATTCGACCTTTCATTCTTGTGAGTTGGGATATTGGGGTGTAATTGGTACTTTCTTTATTTAAACAATATAAAGTATTTCTGTTTTATACATTTTGATTCTTATTCTAACTTATCTAAACTTTATTCTCTAAATTTATTTATTTTTTGACAATTTTGACAACTATATACTACCTTAATAACAATAACTAATACAATAATGACATTAACTACTACTGCCATTCTTAATTTTAACAACGGTTATTTTACTTATAACAATAATCTTAATTTCTATTTTCATCTTGTACATTGACGTTTCTTATTTCAATTTTTATATATATGAATCTCATATTAATTATAATATCGACTATATATATTTATCTCCCTCCATTCCTCTTATGTACTGTATTGATTATATTTCCGGCATATTTTAGAAAAACGTCTCTGTGTTCTTTTAGGATCTGAGACAAATTGTTGTGGTTTAAATTTACGTTGTTTTTGAATTCAAAATCAAGACGTTCTCGGGCATGGATTGGGCATTCAATTATGAGGTGCGTGATGGTTTCATGTACGTCCGGGTCGCAGGCGCACGATGGGCTCGCCTTACACCTGAAACGGTGCAGGTATTCTGCGAACCCACCGTGCCCCGTAAGCAGTTGGGTGTTCGTGCCAGCGACCGGCATCTTGCGGACGATACTGTACGCCTCCACTGCACAAGGGAGGAAAAGCTTGGTGACGGAGGCGGTCGTACCTTTTTTGTACCTCTCATTCCACTCGTGAAGCGTGCGCTGACGCAGGACACGCTTCACGAATGAAATCGGATACAAACCGTAGTCCGGTGCCTTCTTCAACTTCAGAGCCGCCTCCTTGGCGAGTACGTCGGCTCGCTCATTGCCCTCCAGCCCCGCGTGGGCCTTGACCCAGAATAAGGAGATTTCCTTACCCTGGGCCATGCCTTGTCGAATGGCTGATCGGGCTTCCACCGCCAGGGGATGGAGGGCATGACGGTTAACTACCGTCAGAAGCGCGGCTCTGTCATCGCTCCGTGCCGTGCGTTGTCCAGACCCTCCCTGCGACAGTTGCAGCAGGAAGGCTGCGTTCCCACCTGCAGCTCCGGGCACTTGGCCTTCATATGAAGGCCGCCGCAGTGGCTGCAGGTGGGTTCAGTACTTTTGCAGTACTTCCTGCTATGCCCGTAACCTAAACACAGGGAGCACTGCACTAAAGGCGATTGATCTGCGACCCTCACTGGTTGCAGATCAATGTGCAGCCTCCCCATGTCCAGGGCACGAGACCACACCGTCGGGGAGACTCTGAGCACCACATGGCACGTCAGAGGATTTCTCGCGTTTCGCCGGTACTGCACGGAGATGCGATCTTGCTCCTTAGTAAGGTCGCGGAACATTTCGCGATTGCGAGTCCTGATCGCGGCGAGTAGTTGATCGTCCTTGTGGACCTTGAGTACTCCGTACAGTACCAGAAGAGGGTCGCGGTTCTTAATATCCTCGATGCAAAGGCCCCTCTCCCTATCTCCGAGCCTTTGCATTGCCCTCATTCTCTCCTCTTCCGTCCTATAACCTATTATAACTCTTTTGTCCTTCGCCTTTCTTACCTTCTCTACTCTCACCCATCCTTCATCTTCGTTTGCAGCCCTCCTCAGTCTTTCTATCACCTGTTCACTCGTCTCCTGATCATCCTTAGACGTAACAACCACTGAATGTAGTGCGGTCCTCCCCGGAGGTTGATGGTCCCTCCGGTTCGCCACTACTCCCGCGTAGGTGGTGTTACGTACCTTACTTTCCCTCTCTCTTTCTCTTGCATCCATCCCTTCCATCTTTTCTTTCATCTCACTCATAATCCTGTTGCTCTCTTCCATTCTTCTCTCATTTTCCCGCAAGTATCTACCATTCCTTACTATTTGTTCGCTCAATTTATCCTCCATAACTTTGAGTCTCCTAACCACCTTTTCCGTACTTTTTGTATCTTCTATAGTCTGGAGGCCCTCCACTGAATTTTCCTCTTTGAATATTTTGAGGAGATCCGTGAAGGCCTCAAGAGCGCCCGCTTTGAGGTCTCCCCGCATATTCCTTGTTTGATTAATGCACGATTTGCCGTGCAAGACTAATTTTCTGACCCTAGCTAGCCGGTTTAGTGGAGTGGGCGAACTAGGAACTTCCACTATTACCTCCTCCTGTGGTGGTAGTTGAGGAGGTATTTCGGCTGTGACCGCTGCATAGGTGGTGGTGGCGGCCGCTGTGTTGGTAGTTGCAGAGGTGGTGGCGATGGTGGTGGTGGTGTGCGCGGTGACAGACGTCGTTGACGTGGCCCCGGACCTAATCGTGTTCACTTTTGGTGGCGTTCGTGGCAGCGCCGGCTTCTTAATTTGTGGGAGGTCCAGTTTGAGGACGGCTTTCGGCGTGACAGTCCCACCGCTAGCCGTCTCCAAACTCTTCCGAATGGCCGCTACATTTGTAATTGTTTTAGTTTTTGACGGTGTGACCCGTGGCGCTGCCCCCTGCCTCTCTTTGGGTGGTGTACGTATGGGGTTCATGGTGCGAGCTGAGTTGAGTTGAGTTGAGTTGAGTTGATCAGATCAGATCAGATCAGATCAGATCAGATCAGATCAGATCAGATCAGATCAGATCAGATCAGATCAGATCAGATCAGATCAGATCAGATCAGATCAGATCAGATCAGATCAGATCAGATCAGATCAGATCAGCTCAGCTCAGCTCAGCTCAGCTCAGCTCAGCTCAGCTCAGCTCAGCTCAGCTCAGCTCAGCTCAGCTCAGCTCAGCTCAGCTCAGCTCAGCTCAGCTCAGCTCAGCTCAGCTCAGCTCAGCTCAGCTCAGCTCAGCTCAGCTCAGCTCAGCTCATATCATTCATTATAAGACAGTTGATTACATTTGTGATGAGATCAGATCAGATCAGATCAGATCAGATCAGATCAGATCAGATCAGATCAGATCAGATCAGATCAGATCAGATCAGATCAGATCAGCAAATGTACAAAAATATTTAATAAAATTCCACAAGGTTTGGTTGACATGCCTCTTAATAAGTTTAAAATAGTAGTGAAAAAACGTTTGATGAAGAAAGGCTATTATAATGTAGACGAATATCTTAATGACAAAAATGCATGGTCACCCTAATCTGCTGTTGTTAGCCACTCGTACAATACAAATTGTAACACGATGTAAAGTTTATATCGAGGTTATGTGTGCCTCGAGTAGGAAGCCCAGTGTGCTTAAGATGATTTATAAAAGTTCATCTCATTTCATCTCATCTCATCTCATCTGAGATCATCACAAAGGTAATCAACTGTCTTATAATGAATGATATGAGATGAGATGAGATGAGATGAGATGAGATGAGATGAGATGAGATGAGATGAGATGTATCACAGCCTTGGCAGGAAGACTTAGCTCGGCTGCCTATGCGGTTAGAAAGATAAGGTCACTGACTGAAGAAAAAACGGCACGATTAGTTTATTTTAGCTACTTTCATAGCGTTAGTTCATATGGTCTGCTGCTATGGGGCTCAGCTGCCGATATTGAGACAATATTAATATTACAGAAACGAGCTATAGCTCGTATACGAGCAATCTATAGACTCGGACCCCGTGACTCGCTGAAAGAACTATTTAAAGAAATGAATATTTTAACCGTTGCTTCTCAATATGTTCACGACAACATCGTATATGTACGGAAGAACATAGAACTCTTCAAAAAAAGATCAGATCAGATCAGATCAGATCAGATCAGATCAGATCAGATCAGATCAGATCAGATCAGATCAGATCAGATCAGATCAGATCAGATCAGATCAGATCAGATCAGATCAGATCAGATCAGATCAGATCAGATCAGATCAGATCAGATCAGATCAGATCAGATCAGATCAGATCAGATCAGATCAGATCAGATCAGATCAGATCAGATCAGATCAGATCAGATCAGATCAGATCAGATCAGATCAGATCAGATCAGATCAGATCAGATCAGATCAGATCAGATCAGATCAGATCAGATCAGATCAGATCAGATCAGATCAGATCAGATCAGATCAGATCAGATCAGATCAGATCAGATCAGATCAGATCAGATCAGATCAGATCAGATCAGATCAGATCAGATCAGATCAGATCAGATCAGATCAGATCAGATCAGATCAGATCAGATCAGATCAGATCAGATCAGATCAGATCAGATCAGATCAGATCAGATCAGATCAGATCAGATCAGATCAGATCAGATCAGATCAGATCAGATCAGATCAGATCAGATCAGATCAGATCAGATCAGATCAGATCAGATCAGATCAGATCAGATCAGATCAGATCAGATCAGATCAGATCAGATCAGATCAGATCAGATCAGATCAGATCAGATCAGATCAGATCAGATCAGATCAGATCAGATCAGATGAGATGAGATGAGATGAGATGAGATGAGATGAGATGAGATGAGATGAGATGAGATGAGATGAGATGAGATGAGATGAGATGAGATGAGATGAGATGAGATGAGATGAGATGAGATGAGATGAGCTGAGATGAGCTGAGCTGAGCTGAGCTGAGCTGAGCTGAGCTGAGCTGAGCTGAGCTGAGCTGAGCTGAGCTGAGCTGAGCTGAGCTGAGCTGAGCTGAGCTGAGCTGAGCTGAGCTGAGCTGAGCTGAGCTGAGCTGAGCTGAGTTGAGTTGAGTTTAGTAGCAAATGTACAAAAATATTTAATAAAATTCCGCAAGATTTGGTTGACATGCCTCTTAATAAGTTTAAAATAGTAGTGAAAAAACGTTTGATGAAGAAAGGCTATTATAATGTAGACGAATATCTTAATGACAAAAATGCAAGGTCACCCTAATCTGCTGTTGTTAGGTACTCGTACAATACAAATTGTAACACAATGTAAAGTTTATATCGAGGTTATGTGTGCCTCGAGTAGGAAGCCCAGTGTGCTTAAGATGATTTATAAATGTTCATCTCATTTCATCTCATCTCATCTCATCTGAGATCATCACAAAGGTAATCAACTGTCTTATAATGAATGATATGAGATGAGATGAGATGAGATGAGATGAGATGAGATGAGATGTATCACAGCCTTGGCAGGAAGACTTAGCTCGGCTGCCTATGCGGTTAGAAAGATAAGGTCACTGACTGAAGAAAAAACGGCACGATTAGTTTATTTTAGCTACTTTCATAGCGTTAGTTCATATGGTCTGCTGCTATGGGGCTCAGCTGCCGATATTGAGACAATATTCATATTACAGAAACGAGCTATAGCTCGTATACGAGCAATCTATAGACTCGGACCCCGTGACTCGCTGAAAGAACTATTTAAAGAAATTAATATTTTAACCGTTGCTTCTCAATATGTTCACGACAACATCGTATATGTACGGAAGAACATAGAACTCTTCAAAAAAAGATCAGATGAGATCAGATGAGATCAGTCAGATCAGATCAGATCAGATCAGATCAGATCAGATCTGGTCTGGTCAGATCAGATCAGATCAGATCAGATCAGATCAGATCAGATCAGATCAGATCAGATCAGATCAGATCAGATCAGATCAGATCAGATCAGATCAGATCAGATCAGATCAGATCAGATCAGATCAGATCAGATCAGATCAGATCAGATCAGATCAGATCAGATCAGATCAGATCAGATCAGATCAGATCAGATCAGATCAGATCAGATCAGATCAGATCAGATCAGATCAGATCAGATCAGATCAGATCAGATCAGATCAGATCAGATCAGATCAGATCAGATCAGATCAGATCAGATCAGATCAGATCAGATCAGATCAGATCAGATCAGATCAGATCAGATCAGATCAGATCAGATCAGATCAGATCAGATCAGATCAGATCAGATCAGATCAGATCAGATCAGATCAGATCAGATCAGATCAGATCAGATCAGATCAGATCAGATCAGATCAGATCAGATCAGATCTGATCTGATCTGATCTGATCTGATCTGATCTGATCTGATCTGATCTGATCTGATCTGATCTGATCTGATCTGATCTGATCTGATCTGATCTGATCTGATCTGATCTGATCTGATCTGATCTGATCTGATCTGATCTGATCTGATCTGATCTGATGAGATGAGATGAGATGAGATGAGATGAGATGAGATGAGATGAGATGAGATGAGATGAGATGAGATGAGATGAGATGAGATGAGATGAGATGAGATGAGATGAGATGAGATGAGATGAGATGAGATGAGATGAGATGAGATGAGATGAGATGAGATGAGCTGAGCTGAGCTGAGCTGAGCTGAGCTGAGCTGAGCTGAGCTGAGCTGAGCTGAGCTGAGCTGAGTTGAGTTGTTTTGATCAGATCAGATCAGATCAGATCAGATCAGATCAGATCAGATCAGATCAGATCAGATCACATCACATCACATCACATCAGATCAGATCAGATCAGATCAGATCAGATCAGATCAGATCAGATCAGATCAGATCAGATCAGATCAGATCAGATCAGATCAGATCAGATCAGATCAGATCAGATCAGATCAGATCAGATCAGATCAGATCAGATCAGATCAGATCAGATCAGATCAGATCAGATCAGATCAGATCAGATCAGATCAGATCAGATCAGATCAGATCAGATCAGATCAGATCAGATCAGATCAGATCAGATCAGATCAGATCAGATCAGATCAGATCAGATCAGATCAGATCAGATCAGATCAGATCAGATCAGATCAGATCAGATCAGATCAGATCAGATCAGATCAGATCAGATCAGATCAGATCAGATCAGATCAGATCAGATCAGATCAGCAAATGTACAAAAATATTTAATAAAATTCCGCAAGGTTTGGTTGACATGCCTCTTAATAAGTTTAAAATAGTAGTGAAAAAACGTTTGATGAAGAAAGGCTATTATAATGTAGACGAATATCTTAATGACAAAAATGCATGGTCACCCTAATCTGCTGTTGTTAGCCACTCGTACAATACAAATTGTAACACAATGTAAAGTTTATATCGAGGTTATGTGTGCCTCGAGTAGGAAGCCCAGTGTGCTTGAGATGATTTATAAAAGTTAATCTCATTTCATCTCATCTCATCTCATCTGAGATCATCACAAAGGTAATCAACTGTCTTATAATGAATGATATGAGATGAGATGAGATGAGATGAGATGAGATGAGATGAGATGAGATGAGATGAGATGAGATGAGATGAGATGTATCACAGCCTTGGCAGGAAGACTTAGCTCGGCTGCCTATGCGGTTAGAAAGATAAGGTCACTGACTGAAGAAAAAACGGCACGATTAGTTTATTTAAGCTACTTTCATAGCGTTAGTTCATATGGTCTGCTGCTATGGGGCTCAGCTGCCGATATTGAGACAATATTCATATTACAGAAACGAGCTATAGCTCGTATACGAGCAATCTATAGACTCGGACCCCGTGACTCGCTGAAAGAACTATTTAAAGAAATTAAAATTTTAACCGTTGCTTCTCAATATGTTCACGACAACATCGTATATGTACGGAAAAGAGTTCTATGTTCTTCCACTACATTTGCTACTCAACTCATCTCATCTCATCTCATCTCATCTCATCTCATCTCATCTCATCTCATCTCATCTCATCTCATCTCATCTCATCTCATCTCATCTCATCTCATCTCATCTCATCTCATCTCATCTCATCTCATCTCATCTCATCTCATCTCATCTCATCTCATCTCATCTCATCTCATCTCATCTCATCTCATCTCATCTCATCTCATCTCATCTCATCTCATCTCATCTCATCTCATCTCATCTCATAATATCTCATCTCATCTCATCTCAACTCATCTCATCTCATCTCATCTCATCTGATCTGATCTGATCTGATCTGATCTGATCTGATCTGATCTGATCTGATCTGATCTGATCTGATCTGATCTGACTGATCTCATCTGATCTGATCTGATCTGATCTGATCTGATCTGATCTTTTTTTGAAGAGTTCTATGTTCTTCCGTACATATACGATGTTGTCGTGAACATATTGAGAAGCAACGGTTAAAATATTAATTTCTTTAAATAGTTCTTTCAGCGAGTCACGGGGTCCGAGTCTATAGATTGCTCGTATACGAGCTATAGCTCGTTTCTGTAATATGAATATTGTCTCCATATCGGCAGCTGAGCCCCATAGCAGCAGACCATATGAACTAACTTGTCGTTGTTGTCGTGAACATATTGAGAAGCAACGGTTAAATCAGATCAGATCAGATCTGATCTGATCTGATCTGATCTGATCTGATCTGATCTGATCTGATCTGATCTGATCTGATCTGATCTGATCTGATCTGATCTGATCTGATCTGATCTGATCTGATCTGATCTGATCTGATCTGATCTGATCTGATCTGATCTGATCTGATCTGATCTGATCTGATCTGATCTGATCTGATCTGATCTGATCTGATCTGATCTGATCTGATCTGATCTGATCTGATCTGATCTGATCTGATCTGAGCTGAGCTGAGCTGAGCTGAGCTGAGCTGAGCTGAGCTGAGCTGAGCTGAGCTGAGCTGAGCTGAGCTGAGCTGAGCTGAGCTGAGTTGAGTTGAGTTGAGTTGAGTTGAGTTGAGTTGAGTTTAGTAGCAAATGTACAAAAATATTTAATAAAATTCCGCAAGATTTGGTTGACATGCCTCTTAATAAGTTTAAATAAGTTTAAAATAGTAGTGAAAAAACGTTTGATGAAGAAAGGCTATTATAATGTAGACGAATATCTTAATGACAAAAATGCATGGTCACCCTAATCTGCTGTTGTTAGCCACTCGTACAATACAAATTGTAACACAATGTAAAGTTTATATCGAGGTTATGTGTGCCTCGAGTAGGAAGCCTTAGACATTAGGTATCACTATATTCGCGAAGCAGTTAATAATAATATTATTGAACTAAAGTACTTGTCGACCGAACAGATGACTGCTGACTTGTTAACCAAGGCACTCCCTAATTTTAAGCACCAGTCATTTGTCCAGGATATGTTGGTAGTTGTCCCACATTAAGAGTAGTTGTTGTAGGTTTTATTATAACCTCAATGATGTAATGCTGGCCGACTCCGGTGACATATTTTATAGATCTGTATTTGATTTAAAAAAGTGACTGATAGTATTTTTATGGACTTCGCTCAAATGTTTTTTCAGTGATTATTGTGTTGTAAAAATACTCTGCATATTATATTTTATAGTGTTATTTTCATAACCTTCAACAAATCTTCACTGTAATTAAAGAGGAGCCTGTACAGTATTATTAATTGAGCGGAGCTCTCAACGGGTGACTCAAATTATTTTTCAAACGATTTAAGTTAAACTAGCAACCCTTAGCGCAAACTCAGATCAGATCAGATCAGATCAGATCAGATCAGATCAGATCAGATCAGATCAGATCAGATCAGATCAGATCAGATCAGATCAGATCAGATCAGATCAGCTCAGCTCAGCTCAGCTCAGCTCAGCTCAGCTCAGCTCAGCTCAGCTCAGCTCAGCTCAGCTCAGCTCAGCTCAGCTCAGCTCAGCTCAGCTCAGCTCAGCTCAGCTCAGCTCAGCTCAGCTCAGCTCAGCTCAGCTCAGCTCAGCTCATCTCATCTCATCTCATCTCATCTCATCTCATCTCATCTCATCTCATCTCATCTCATCTCATCTCATCTCATCTCATCTCATCTCATCTCATCTGAGATCATCACAAAGGTAATCAACTGTCTTATAATGAATGATATGAGATGAGATGAGATGAGATGAGATGAGATGAGATGAGATGTATCACAGCCTTGGCAGGAAGACTTAGCTCGGCTGCCTATGCGGTTAGAAAGATAAGGTCACTGACTGAAGAAAAAACGGCACGATTAGTTTATTTTAGCTACTTTCATAGCGTTAGTTCATATGGTCTGCTGCTATGGGGCTCAGCTGCCGATATTGAGACAATATTCATATTACAGAAACGAGCTATAGATCGTCTGATCTGATCTGATCTGATCTGATCTGATCTGATCTGATCTGATCTGATCTGATCTGATCTGATCTGCTCAGCTCAGCTCAGCTCAGCTCAGCTCAGCTCAGCTCAGCTCAGCTCAGCTCAGCTCAGCTCATCTCATCTCATCTCATCTCAGCTCAGCTCAGCTCAGCTCAGCTCAGCTCAGCTCAGCTCAGCTCAGCTCAGCTCAGCTCAGCTCAGCTCAGCTCAGCTCAGCTCAGCTCAGCTCAGCTCAGCTCATCTCATCTCATCTCATCTCATCTCATCTCATCTCATCTCATCTCATCTCATCTCATCTCATCTCATCTCATCTCATCTGAGATCATCACAAAGGTAATCAACTGTCTTATAATGAATGATATGAGATGAGATGAGATGAGATGAGATGAGATGAGATGTATCACAGCCTTGGCAGGAAGACTTAGCTCGGCTGCCTATGCGGTTAGAAAGATAAGGTCACTGACTGAAGAAAAAACGGCACGATTAGTTTATTTTAGCTACTTTCATAGCGTTAGTTCATATGGTCTGCTGCTATGGGGCTCAGCTGCCGATATTGAGACAATATTCATATTACAGAAACGAGCTATAGCTCGTATACGAGCAATCTATAGACTCGGACCCCGTGACTCGCTGAAAGAACTATTTAAAGAAATTAATATTTTAACCGTTGCTTCTCAATATGTTCACGACAACATCGTATATGTACGGAAGAACATAGAACTCTTCAAAAAAAGATCAGATGAGATCAGTCAGATCAGATCAGATCAGATCAGATCAGATCAGATCAGATCAGATCAGATCAGATCAGATCAGATCAGATCAAATCAGATCAGATCAGATCAGATCAGATCAGATCAGATCAGATCAGATCAGATCAGATCAGATCAGATCAGATCAGATCAGATCAGATCAGATCAGATCAGATCAGATCAGATCAGATCAGATCAGATCAGATCAGATCAGATCAGATCAGCTCAGCTCAGCTCAGCTCAGCTCAGCTCAGCTCAGCTCAGCTCAGCTCAGCTCAGCTCAGCTCAGCTCAGCTCAGCTCAGCTCAGCTCAGCTCAGCTCAGCTCAGCTCAGCTCAGCTCAGCTCAGCTCAGCTCAGCTCAGCTCAGCTCAGCTCAGCTCAGCTCAGCTCAGCTCAGCTCAGCTCAGCTCAGCTCAGCTCAGCTCAGCTCAGCTCATCTCATCTCATCTCATCTCATCTCATCTCATCTCATCTCATCTCATCTCATCTCATCTCATCTCATCTCATCTCATCTCATCTCATCTCATCTCATCTCATCTCATCTCATCTCATCTCATCTCATCTCATCTCATCTCATCTCATCTCATCTCATCTCATCTCATCTCATCTGATCTGATCAGATCAGATCAGATCTGATCTGATCTGATCTGATCTGATCTGATCTGATCTGATCTGATCTGATCTGATCCGATCCGATCCGATCCGATCCGATCCGATCCGATCCGATCCGATCCGATCCGATCCGAACTGATCTGATCTGATCTGATCTGATCTGATCTGATCTGATCTGATCTGATCTGATCTGATCTGATCTGATCTGATCTGATCTGATCTGATCTGACTGATCTCATCTGATCTCATCTGATCTTTTTTTGAAGAGTTCTATGTTCTTCCGTACATATACGATGTTGTCGTGAACATATTGAGAAGCAACGGTTAAAATATTAATTTCTTTAAATAGTTCTTTCAGCGAGTCACGGGGTCCGAGTCTATAGATTGCTCGTATACGAGCTATAGCTCGTTTCTGTAATATGAATATTGTCTCAATATCGGCAGCTGAGCCCCATAGCAGCAGACCATATGAACTAACGCTATGAAAGTAGCTAAAATATCAGATCAGATCAGATCAGATCAGATCAGATCAGATCAGATCAGATCAGATCAGATCAGATCAGATCAGATCAGATCAGATCAGATCAGATCAGATCAGATCAGATCAGATCAGATCAGATCAGATCAGATCAGATCAGATCAGATCAGATCAGATCAGATCAGATCAGATCAGATCAGATTAGATCAGATCAGATCAGATCAGATCAGATCAGATCAGATCAGCAAATGTACAAAAATATTTAATAAAATTCCGCAAGGTTTGGTTGACATGCCTCTTAATAAGTTTAAAATAGTAGTGAAAAAACGTTTGATGAAGAAAGGCTATTATAATGTAGACGAATATCTTAATGACAAAAATGCATGGTCACCCTAATCTGCTGTTGTTAGCCACTCGTACAATACAAATTGTAACACAATGTAAAGTTTATATCGAGGTTATGTGTGCCTCGAGTAGGAAGCCCAGTGTGCTTGAGATGATTTATAAAAGTTCATCTCATTTCATCTCATCTCATCTCATCTGAGATCATCACAAAGGTAATCAACTGTCTTATAATGAATGATATGAGATGAGATGAGATGAGATGAGATGAGATGAGATGAGATGAGATGAGATGAGATGAGATGAGATGAGATGAGATGTATCACAGCCTTGGCAGGAAGACTTAGCTCGGCTGCCTATGCGGTTAGAAAGATAAGGTCACTGACTGAAGAAAAAACGGCACGATTAGTTTATTTAAGCTACTTTCATAGCGTTAGTTCATATGGTCTGCTGCTATGGGGCTCAGCTGCCGATATTGAGACAATATTCATATTACAGAAACGAGCTATAGCTCGTATACGAGCAATCTATAGACTCGGACCCCGTGACTCGCTGAAAGAACTATTTAAAGAAATTAAAATTTTAACCGTTGCTTCTCAATATGTTCACGACAACATCGTATATGTACGGAAAAGAGTTCTATGTTCTTCCACTACATTTGCTACTCAACTCATCTCATCTCATCTCATCTCATCTCATCTCATCTCATCTCATCTCATCTCATCTCATCTCATCTCATCTCATCTCATCTCATCTCATCTCATCTCATCTCATCTCATCTCATCTCATCTCATCTCATCTCATCTCATCTCATCTCATCTCATCTCATCTCATCTCATCTCATCTCATCTCATCTCATCTCATCTCATCTCATCTCATCTCATCTCATCTCATCTCATCTCATCTCATCTCATCTCATCTCATCTCATCTCATCTCATCTCATCTCATCTCATAATATCTCATCTCATCTCATCTCATCTCATCTCATCTCATCTCATCTCATCTCATCTGATCTGATCTGATCTGATCTGATCTGATCTGATCTGATCTGATCTGATCTGATCTGATCTGATCTGATCTGATCTGACTGATCTCATCTGATCTGATCTGATCTGATCTGATCTGATCTGATCTTTTTTTGAAGAGTTCTATGTTCTTCCGTACATATACGATGTTGTCGTGAACATATTGAGAAGCAACGGTTAAAATATTAATTTCTTTAAATAGTTCTTTCAGCGAGTCACGGGGTCCGAGTCTATAGATTGCTCGTATACGAGCTATAGCTCGTTTCTGTAATATGAATATTGTCTCCATATCGGCAGCTGAGCCCCATAGCAGCAGACCATATGAACTAACTTGTCGTTGTTGTCGTGAACATATTGAGAAGCAACGGTTAAATCAGATCAGATCAGCCTTGGCAGGAAGACTTAGCTCGGCTGCCTATGCGGTTAGAAAGATAAGGTCACTGACTGAAGAAAAAACGGCACGATTAGTTTATTTTAGCTACTTTCATAGCGTTAGTTCATATGGTCTGCTGCTATGGGGCTCAGCTGCCGATATTGAGACAATATTCATATTACAGAAACGAGCTATAGATCGTCTGATCTGATCTGATCTGATCTGATCTGATCTGATCTGATCTGATCTGATCTGATCTGATCTGATCTGATCTGATCTGATCTGATCTGATCTGATCTGATCTGATCTGATCTGATCTGATCTGATCTGATCTGATCTGATCTGATCTGATCTGATCAGATCAGATCAGATCAGATCAGATCAGATCAGATCAGATCAGCTCAGCTCAGCTCAGCTCAGCTCAGCTCAGCTCAGCTCAGCTCAGCTCATCTCATCTCATCTCATCTCATCTCATCTCATCTCATCTCATCTCATCTCATCTCATCTCATCTCATCTCATCTCATCTCATCTCATCTCATCTCATCTCATCTCATCTCATCTCATCTCATCTCATCTCATCTCATCTCATCTCATCTCATCTCATCTCATCTCATCTCATCAGATCAGATCAGATCTGATCTGATCTGATCTGATCTGATCTGATCTGATCCGATCGGATCGGATCGGATCTGATCTGATCTGATCTGATCTGATCTGATCTGATCTGATCTGAACTGATCTGATCTGATCTGATCTGATCTGATCTGATCTGATCTGATCTGATCTGATCTGATCTGATCTGATCTGATCTGATCTGATCTGATCTGATCTGATCTGATCTGATCTGATCTGATCTGATCTGATCTGATCTGATCTGATCTGACTGATCTCATCTGATCTCATCTGATCTTTTTTTGAAGAGTTCTATGTTCTTCCGTACATATACGATGTTGTCGTGAACATATTGAGAAGCAACGGTTAAAATATTAATTTCTTTAAATAGTTCTTTCAGCGAGTCACGGGGTCCGAGTCTATAGATTGCTCGTATACGAGCTATAGCTCGTTTCTGTAATATGAATATTGTCTCAATATCGGCAGCTGAGCCCCATAGCAGCAGACCATATGAACTAACGCTATGAAAGTAGCTAAAATATCAGATCAGATCAGATCAGATCAGATCAGATCAGATCAGATCAGATCAGATCAGATCAGATCAGATCAGATCAGATCAGATCAGATCAGATCAGATCAGATCAGATCAGATCAGATCAGATCAGATCAGATCAGATCAGATCAGATCAGATCAGATCAGATCAGATCAGATCAGATCAGATCAGATCAGATCAGATCAGATCAGATCAGATCAGATCAGATCAGATCAGATCAGATCAGATCAGATTAGATTAGATCAGATCAGATCAGATCAGATCAGATCAGATCAGATCAGCAAATGTACAAAAATATTTAATAAAATTCCGCAAGGTTTGGTTGACATGCCTCTTAATAAGTTTAAAATAGTAGTGAAAAAACGTTTGATGAAGAAAGGCTATTATAATGTAGACGAATATCTTAATGACAAAAATGCATGGTCACCCTAATCTGCTGTTGTTAGCCACTCGTACAATACAAATTGTAACACAATGTAAAGTTTATATCGAGGTTATGTGTGCCTCGAGTAGGAAGCCCAGTGTGCTTGAGATGATTTATAAAAGTTCATCTCATTTCATCTCATCTCATCTCATCTGAGATCATCACAAAGGTAATCAACTGTCTTATAATGAATGATATGAGATGAGATGAGATGAGATGAGATGAGATGAGATGAGATGAGATGAGATGAGATGAGATGAGATGAGATGAGATGTATCACAGCCTTGGCAGGAAGACTTAGCTCGGCTGCCTATGCGGTTAGAAAGATAAGGTCACTGACTGAAGAAAAAACGGCACGATTAGTTTATTTAAGCTACTTTCATAGCGTTAGTTCATATGGTCTGCTGCTATGGGGCTCAGCTGCCGATATTGAGACAATATTCATATTACAGAAACGAGCTATAGCTCGTATACGAGCAATCTATAGACTCGGACCCCGTGACTCGCTGAAAGAACTATTTAAAGAAATTAAAATTTTAACCGTTGCTTCTCAATATGTTCACGACAACATCGTATATGTACGGAAAAGAGTTCTATGTTCTTCCACTACATTTGCTACTCATCTCATCTCATCTCATCTCATCTCATCTCATCTCATCTCATCTCATCTCATCTCATCTCATCTCATCTCATCTCATCTCATCTCATCTCATCTCATCTCATCTCATCTCATAATATCTCATCTCATCTCATCTCATCTCATCTCATCTCATCTCATCTCATCTCATCTCATCTCATCTCATCTCATCTGATCTGATCTGATCTGATCTGATCTGATCTGATCTGATCTGATCTGATCTGATCTGATCTGATCTGACTGATCTCATCTGATCTGATCTGATCTGATCTGATCTGATCTGATCTTTTTTTGAAGAGTTCTATGTTCTTCCGTACATATACGATGTTGTCGTGAACATATTGAGAAGCAACGGTTAAAATATTAATTTCTTTAAATAGTTCTTTCAGCGAGTCACGGGGTCCGAGTCTATAGATTGCTCGTATACGAGCTATAGCTCGTTTCTGTAATATGAATATTGTCTCCATATCGGCAGCTGAGCCCCATAGCAGCAGACCATATGAACTAACTTGTCGTTGTTGTCGTGAACATATTGAGAAGCAACGGTTAAATCAGATCAGATCAGATCTGATCTGATCTGATCTGATCTGATCTGATCTGATCTGATCTGATCTGATCTGATCTGATCTGATCTGATCTGATCTGATCTGATCTGATCTGATCTGATCTGATCTGATCTGATCTGATCTGATCTGATCTGATCTGATCTGATCTGATCTGATCTGATCTGATCTGATCTGATCTGATCTGATCTGATCTGATCTGATCTGATCTGATCTGATCTGATCTGATCTGATCTGATCTGATCTGATCTGATCTGATCTGATCTGATCTGATCTGATCTGATCTGATCTGATCTGATCTGATCTGATCTGATCTGATCTGATCTGATCTGATCTGATCTGATCTGATCTGATCTGATCTGATCTGATCTGATCTGATCTGATCTGATCTGATCTGATCTGATCTGATCTGATCTGATCTGATCTGATCTGATCTGATCTGATCTGATCTGATCTGATCTGATCTGATCTGATCTGATCTGATCTGATCTGATCTGATCTGATCTGATCTGATCTGATCTGATCTGATCTGATCTGATCTGATCTGATCTGATCTGATCTGATCTGATCTGATCTGATCTGATCTGATCTGATCTGATCTGATCTGATCTGATCTGATCTGATCTGATCTGATCTGATCTGATCTGATCTGATCTGATCTGATCTGATCTGATCTGATCTGATCTGATCTGAGCTGAGCTGAGCTGAGCTGAGCTGAGCTGAGCTGAGCTGAGCTGAGCTGAGCTGAGCTGAGCTGAGCTGAGCTGAGCTGAGCTGAGCTGAGTTGAGTTGAGTTGAGTTGAGTTGAGTTGAGTTGAGTTGAGTTTAGTAGCAAATGTACAAAAATATTTAATAAAATTCCGCAAGATTTGGTTGACATGCCTCTTAATAAGTTTAAAATAGTAGTGAAAAAACGTTTGATGAAGAAAGGCTATTATAATGTAGACGAATATCTTAATGACAAAAATGCATGGTCACCCTAATCTGCTGTTGTTAGCCACTCGTACAATACAAATTGTAACACAATGTAAAGTTTATATCGAGGTTATGTGTGCCTCGAGTAGGAAGCCTTAGACATTAGGTATCACTATATTCGCGAAGCAGTTAATAATAATATTATTGAACTAAAGTACTTGTCGACCGAACAGATGACTGCTGACTTGTTAACCAAGGCACTCCCTAATTTTAAGCACCAGTCATTTGTCCAGGATATGTTGGTAGTTGTCCCACATTAAGAGTAGTTGTTGTAGGTTTTATTATAACCTCAATGATGTAATGCTGGCCGACTCCGGTGACATATTTTATAGATCTGTATTTGATTTAAAAAAGTGACTGATAGTATTTTTATGGACTTCGCTCAAATGTTTTTTCAGTGATTATTGTGTTGTAAAAATACTCTGCATATTATATTTTATAGTGTTATTTTCATAACCTTCAACAAATCTTCACTGTAATTAAAGAGGAGCCTGTACAGTATTATTAATTGAGCGGAGCTCTCAACGGGTGACTCAAATTATTTTTCAAACGATTTAAGTTAAACTAGCAACCCTTAGCGCAAACTGCGCAAGTAATAATTTTTTTTTTTTTACTTTTTGTCAAATTTCTATTCTTATCGCACCACTTGAGACCACGACTTTTCCAACGGTGTGCCACACTTTCATCTCATCTCATCCCATCCCATCCCATCCCATCCCATCCCATCCCATCCCATCCCATCCCATCCCATCCCATCCCATCCCATCCCATCCCATCCCATCCCATCCCATCCCATCCCATCCCATCCCATCCCATCCCATCCCATCCCATCCCATCCCATCCCATCCCATCCCATCCCATCCCATCCCATCCCATCCCATCCCATCCCATCCCATCCCATCCCATCCCATCCCATCCCATCCCATCCCATCCCATCCCATCCCATCCCATCCCATCCCATCCCATCCCATCCCATCCCATCCCATCCCATCCCATCCCATCCCATCCCATCCCATCCCATCCCATCCCATCCCATCCCATCCCATCCCATCCCATCCCATCCCATCCCATCCCATCCCATCCCATCCCATCCCATCCCATCCCATCCCATCCCATCCCATCCCATCCCATCCCATCCCATCCCATCCCATCCCATCCCATCCCATCCCATCCCATCCCATCCCATCCCATCCCATCCCATCCCATCCCATCCCATCCCATCCCATCCCATCCCATCCCATCCCATCCCATCCCATCCCATCCCATCCCATCCCATCCCATCCCATCCCATCCCATCCCATCCCATCCCATCCCATCCCATCCCATCCCATCCCATCCCATCCCATCCCATCCCATCCCGACCCGACCCGACCCGACCCGACCCGACCCGACCCGACCCGACCCGACCCGACCCGACCCGACCCGACCCGACCCGACCCGACCCGACCCGACCCGACCCGACCCGACCCGACCCGACCCGACCCGACCCGACCCGACCCGATCCGATCCGATCCGATCCGATCCGATCCGATCCGATCCGATCCGATCCCATCCCATCCCATCCCATCCCATCCCATCCCATCCCATCCCATCCCATCCCATCCCATCCCATCCCATCCCATCCCATCCCATCCCATCCCATCCCATCCCATCCCATCCCATCCCATCCCATCCCATCCCATCCCATCCCATCCCATCCCATCCCATCCCATCCCATCCCATCCCATCCCGACCCGACCCGACCCGACCCGACCCGACCCGACCCGACCCGACCCGACCCGACCCGACCCGACCCGACCCGACCCGACCCGACCCGACCCGACCCGACCCGACCCGACCCGACCCGACCCGACCCGACCCGACCCGACCCGACCCGATCCGATCCGATCCGATCCGATCCGATCCGATCCGATCCGATCCGATCCGATCCGATCCGATCCGATCCGATCCGATCCGATCCGATCCGATCCGATCCGATCTGATCTGATCTGATCTGATCTGATCTGATCTGATCTGATCTGATCTGATCTGATCTGATCTGATCTGATCTGATCTGATCTGATCTGATCTGATCTGATCTGATCTGATCTGATCTGATCTGATCTGATCTGATCTGATCTGATCTGATCTGATCTGATCTGATCTGATCTGATCTGATCTGATCTGATCTGATCTGATCTGATCTGATCTGATCTGATCTGATCTGATCTGATCTGATCTGATCTGAGCTGAGCTGAGCTGAGCTGAGCTGAGCTGAGCTGAGCTGAGCTGAGCTGAGCTGAGCTGAGCTGAGCTGAGCTGAGCTGAGCTGAGCTGAGTTGAGTTGAGTTGAGTTGAGTTGAGTTGAGTTGAGTTGAGTTTAGTAGCAAATGTACAAAAATATTTAATAAAATTCCGCAAGATTTGGTTGACATGCCTCTTAATAAGTTTAAAATAGTAGTGAAAAAACGTTTGATGAAGAAAGGCTATTATAATGTAGACGAATATCTTAATGACAAAAATGCATGGTCACCCTAATCTGCTGTTGTTAGCCACTCGTACAATACAAATTGTAACACAATGTAAAGTTTATATCGAGGTTATGTGTGCCTCGAGTAGGAAGCCTTAGACATTAGGTATCACTATATTCGCGAAGCAGTTAATAATAATATTATTGAACTAAAGTACTTGTCGACCGAACAGATGACTGCTGACTTGTTAACCAAGGCACTCCCTAATTTTAAGCACCAGTCATTTGTCCAGGATATGTTGGTAGTTGTCCCACATTAAGAGTAGTTGTTGTAGGTTTTATTATAACCTCAATGATGTAATGCTGGCCGACTCCGGTGACATATTTTATAGATCTGTATTTGATTTAAAAAAGTGACTGATAGTATTTTTATGGACTTCGCTCAAATGTTTTTTCAGTGATTATTGTGTTGTAAAAATACTCTGCATATTATATTTTATAGTGTTATTTTCATAACCTTCAACAAATCTTCACTGTAATTAAAGAGGAGCCTGTACAGTATTATTAATTGAGCGGAGCTCTCAACGGGTGACTCAAATTATTTTTCAAACGATTTAAGTTAAACTAGCAACCCTTAGCGCAAACTGCGCAAGTAATAATTTTTTTTTTTTTTACTTTTTGTCAAATTTCTATTCTTATCGCACCACTTGAGACCACGACTTTTCCAACGGTGTGCCACACTTTCATCTCATCTCATCCCATCCCATCCCATCCCATCCCATCCCATCCCATCCCATCCCATCCCATCCCATCCCATCCCATCCCATCCCATCCCATCCCATCCCATCCCATCCCATCCCATCCCATCCCATCCCATCCCATCCCATCCCATCCCATCCCATCCCATCCCATCCCATCCCATCCCATCCCATCCCATCCCATCCCATCCCATCCCATCCCATCCCATCCCATCCCATCCCATCCCATCCCATCCCATCCCATCCCATCCCATCCCATCCCATCCCATCCCATCCCATCCCATCCCATCCCATCCCATCCCATCCCATCCCATCCCATCCCATCCCATCCCATCCCATCCCATCCCATCCCATCCCATCCCATCCCATCCCATCCCATCCCATCCCATCCCATCCCATCCCATCCCATCCCATCCCATCCCATCCCATCCCATCCCATCCCATCCCATCCCATCCCATCCCATCCCATCCCATCCCATCCCATCCCATCCCATCCCATCCCATCCCATCCCATCCCATCCCATCCCATCCCATCCCATCCCATCCCATCCCATCCCATCCCATCCCATCCCATCCCATCCCATCCCATCCCATCCCATCCCATCCCATCCCATCCCATCCCATCCCATCCCATCCCATCCCATCCCATCCCATCCCATCCCATCCCATCCCATCCCATCCCATCCCGACCCGACCCGACCCGACCCGACCCGACCCGACCCGACCCGACCCGACCCGACCCGACCCGACCCGACCCGACCCGACCCGACCCGACCCGACCCGACCCGACCCGACCCGACCCGACCCGACCCGACCCGACCCGATCCGATCCGATCCGATCCGATCCGATCCGATCCGATCCGATCCGATCCGATCCGATCCGATCCGATCCGATCCGATCTGATCTGATCTGATCTGATCTGATCTGATCTGATCTGATCTGATCTGATCTGATCTGATCTGATCTGATCTGATCTGATCTGATCTGATCTGATCTGATCTGATCTGATCTGATCTGATCTGATCTGATCTGATCTGATCTGATCTGATCTGATCTGATCTGATCTGATCTGATCTGATCTGATCTGATCTGATCTGATCTGGTCTGATCTGATCTGATCTGATCTGATCTGATCTGATCTGATCTGATCTGATCTGATCTGATCTGATCTGATCTGATCTGATATATGTTCCGTATATGTACGGAATAACATAGAACTCTTCAAAAAAAGATCAGATCAGATCAGATCAGATCAGATCAGATCAGATCAGATCAGATCAGATCAGATCAGATCAGATCAGATTAGATCAGATCAGATCAGATCAGATCAGGTCAGATGAGATGAGATGAGATGAGATGAGATGAGATGAGATGAAAGTGTGGCACACCGTTGGAAAAGTCGTGGTCTCAAGTGGTGCGATAAGAATAGAAATTTGACAAAAAGTAAAAAAAAAAAAAATTATTACTTGCGCAGTTTGCGCTAAGGGTTGCTAGTTTAACTTAAATCGTTTGAAAAATAATTTGAGTCACCCGTTGAGAGCTCCGCTCAATTAATAATACTGTACAGGCTCCTCTTTAATTACAGTGAAGATTTGTTGAAGGTTATGAAAATAACACTATAAAATATAATATGCAGAGTATTTTTACAACACAATAATCACTGAAAAAACATTTGAGCGAAGTCCATAAAAATACTATCAGTCACTTTTTTAAATCAAATACAGATCTATAAAATATGTCACCGGAGTCGGCCAGCATTACATCATTGAGGTTATAATAAAACCTACAACAACTACTCTTAATGTGGGACAACTACCAACATATCCTGGACAAATGACTGGTGTTTAAAATTAGGGAGTGCCTTGGTTAACAAGTCAGCAGTCATCTGTTCGGTCGACAAGTACTTTAGTTCAATAATATTATTATTAACTGCTTCGCGAATATAGTGATACCTAATGTCCACATGCTTCGTGCGTTTGTGGAATACCGGGTTAGATGCAAGCTTTGCCGCAGACTGATTATCTATATATATATATAGCCCAGTCGGCGTCGGTAAACCCATACAAATGAAATTTGTCATGTTTAATATTTTTCTTATACAGGAGACCTAAATTCATTGTGCCTTTCAAGTAACGCAATACACGTTTGGCCGCAGTAAAATGTTCAGCTGTATAACATGTATTATACTGACTAAGAAAACTTACAGCAAATGAAATGTCAGGTCTGCTGATCACAGACAAATACATCAATGAGCCTATCAGCTCTTGATATGGTAGTCTACTATCATAATTTGAGCTATCATAAACAGTCTACCCGCGCTTGCCGTGTCGGTTGGTCGTGTGTGAAGTGCGTGACAATATGTCCCCTAACAGAGTGAAATGCACTAAGTGCAACATTGTTATAAACGAGGTCCTTGCGTTTGTGAGTAATCGTATTGATGTGATGACCGAAGAGAGTATCAGTCAAATCTGTAAGAGTGCGTTTACGGAAGATGACATCTCGACTGCGAAACAGCTGTTGTTGGAGTCCACCTCTCAAAATACTAAGAAAAGAAGGGGAGAAGGCAAGAAGCGTCGGGACATTGACGATATTATTTGCATACTCAAGGAAGTAGACCCGGAGCTGAGACCTACCTTTGTCGCATTAGAATTGCATAAATTACCGCCAGTTTTATTCGATCATGTAGATGTGACTAGGTTACTTAAAGATATTCTTAGACTACAACAAGATCAAAAAGCTACAACAGAAAAATTGGATTCTGTGCAAAAAGAACTAGAAAATTAAAAGAATGCATCTTTAGTCAATGTTTTTGGAAATGAGGGTAATGTAAATAAAAACGAGGTGCTTTTTTGGGCAGATCTTCGTCTGTATGTGACAGTGGTCCGATGGGGTTGTTATCGAATATTGATAATGACAGGATTGGGACAAAATTATCTGATACGAAATCATTGGATTTTTCACCCCTCTCAAATGAAAATATGCGGGTAGTTCGCACAGCTGATATATTATGTGTTGAAAAAATAAATTCGCCTAGTGATAAAACGCACAGCTGTGACGACGCGGCTGTGAGAATTAGTCATACGCATACGCCTGAGTATTTCCCTATGAAGCGAAACCTGATCGTTTCGAGTGCGATGCACTCGGCTGAGGCGTCAGGTGGTGGAACAGTTGCCTCCGGTCAAAAAACGTTGGCAGAGATTATGCGTGTGGGTGAATGGAAGAAGTCAAAGAAAGAAACGGACTGGACAGTAGTGCGATCGCGAAAGTCGAAAAACCGTTTTGTGGGAAAAGTCGGTGCGGCCATTGCATCCCCTAGTGTAAATTTCAAGGCAGCATGGGTGGATATTCCTTTGTATATATCCAAAGTGGCAAAGGAAGTGACTTTGTGTGATATTACAAAGTACATACAGAGTAAGTCGGATACGGCGGTTACCCTAGAAAAAATTATTATGAAAAATCCTAAACCTTATGATGCCTACAAGGTATTCGTGCCTCAGAATAAATTAAAATTATTTATGGCTGAGAATTTCTGGCCGGAAGGTGTAATTTATAGACGCTTTGTTCGCTTCAAGAGGAACCATACAGTTGGTGCTAAGACGGTTGGTACACCCATAACGGGACCTACCATGGAATCTGCAACCCTAAAGACACGTAATGGCTAGCACACAATTAAACGTAAACGTAAATGTCAACCTTACGTCATTCAACTGTCAAAATATACAAACATCTGTTGAATGCGTACGCCGGCTTTGCCGAAGTGTAAACATCGTCGCGCTGCAGGAAACTTGGCTTATGCCGCATGACCTGGGCTTTCTTGGAACCATAGACCCTGATTTTGCGTACACTGCTAAATCTGCGGTTGACACCAGCGCGGGTATCCTTAGAGGGGGACCGTATGGCGGAGTAGCCTTGCTATGGAAGAAATCTATGTTTTCATCGGTGTTTGTGATCTCATGTAGTAGCGATCGGTTAGTAGCAATAAAAATCGTAATTGGTGACCGCTCAATGCTAATTTTCTCGGTCTATATGCCAACAGACACCTCACCTCACCTCACCTCACCTCACCTCACCTCACCTCACCTCACCTGATCTGATCTGATCTGATCTGATCTGATCTGATCTGATCTGATCTGATCTGATCTGATCTGATCTGATCTGATCTGATCTGATCTGATCTGATCTGATCTGATCTGATCTGATCTGATCTGATCTGATCTGATCTGATCTGATCTGATCTGATCTGATCTGATCTGATCTGATCTGATCTGATCTGATCTGATCTGATCTGATCTGATCTGATCTGATCTGATCTGATCTGATCTGATCTGATCTGATCTGATCTGATCTGATCTGATCTGATCTGATCTGATCTGATCTTTTTTTGAAGAGTTCTATGTTATTCCGTACATATACGATGTTGTCGTGAACATATTGAGAAGCAACGGTTAAAATATTAATTTCTTTAAATAGTTCTTTCAGCGAGTCACGGGGTCCGAGTCTATAGATTGCTCGTATACGAGCTATAGCTCGTTTCTGTAATATGAATATTGTCTCAATATCGGCAGCTGAGCCCCATAGCAGCAGACCATATGAACTAACAGATCAGATCAGATCAGATCAGATCAGATCAGATCAGATCAGATCAGATCAGATCAGATCAGATCAGATTAGATCAGATCAGATCAGATCAGATCAGGTCAGATGAGATGAGATGAGATGAGATGAGATGAGATGAAAGTGTGGCACACCGTTGGAAAAGTCGTGGTCTCAAGTGGTGCGATAAGAATAGAAATTTGACAAAAAGTAAAAAAAAAAAAAATTATTACTTGCGCAGTTTGCGCTAAGGGTTGCTAGTTTAACTTAAATCGTTTGAAAAATAATTTGAGTCACCCGTTGAGAGCTCCGCTCAATTAATAATACTGTACAGGCTCCTCTTTAATTACAGTGAAGATTTGTTGAAGGTTATGAAAATAACACTATAAAATATAATATGCAGAGTATTTTTACAACACAATAATCACTGAAAAAACATTTGAGCGAAGTCCATAAAAATACTATCAGTCACTTTTTTAAATCAAATACAGATCTATAAAATATGTCACCGGAGTCGGCCAGCATTACATCATTGAGGTTATAATAAAACCTACAACAACTACTCTTAATGTGGGACAACTACCAACATATCCTGGACAAATGACTGGTGTTTAAAATTAGGGAGTGCCTTGGTTAACAAGTCAGCAGTCATCTGTTCGGTCGACAAGTACTTTAGTTCAATAATATTATTATTAACTGCTTCGCGAATATAGTGATACCTAATGTCCACATGCTTCGTGCGTTTGTGGAATACCGGGTTAGATGCAAGCTTTGCCGCAGACTGATTATCTATATATATATATAGCCCAGTCGGCGTCGGTAAACCCATACAAATGAAATTTGTCATGTTTAATATTTTTCTTATACAGTAGACCTAAATTCATTGTGCCTTTCAAGTAACGCAATACACGTTTGGCCGCAGTAAAATGTTCAGCTGTATAACATGTATTATACTGACTAAGAAAACTTACAGCAAATGAAATGTCAGGTCTGCTGATCACAGACAAATACATCAATGAGCCTATCAGCTCTTGATATGGTAGTCTACTATCATAATTTGAGCTATCATAAACAGTCTACCCGCGCTTGCCGTGTCGGTTGGTCGTGTGTGAAGTGCGTGACAATATGTCCCCTAACAGAGTGAAATGCACTAAGTGCAACATTGTTATAAACGAGGTCCTTGCGTTTGTGAGTAATCGTATTGATGTGATGACCGAAGAGAGTATCAGTCAAATCTGTAAGAGTGCGTTTACGGAAGATGACATCTCGACTGCGAAACAGCTGTTGTTGGAGTCCACCTCTCAAAATACTAAGAAAAGAAGGGGAGAAGGCAAGAAGCGTCGGGACATTGACGATATTATTTGCATACTCAAGGAAGTAGACCCGGAGCTGAGACCTACCTTTGTCGCATTAGAATTGCATAAATTACCGCCAGTTTTATTCGATCATGTAGATGTGACTAGGTTACTTAAAGATATTCTTAGACTACAACAAGATCAAAAAGCTACAACAGAAAAATTGGATTCTGTGCAAAAAGAACTAGAAAATTAAAAGAATGCATCTTTAGTCAATGTTTTTGGAAATGAGGGTAATGTAAATAAAAAACGAGGTGCTTTTTTGGGCAGATCTTCGTCTGTATGTGACAGTGGTCCGATGGGGTTGTTATCGAATATTGATAATGACAGGATTGGGACAAAATTATCTGATACGAAATCATTGGATTTTTCACCCCTCTCAAATGAAAATATGCGGGTAGTTCGCACAGCTGATATATTATGTGTTGAAAAAATAAATTCGCCTAGTGATAAAACGCACAGCTGTGACGACGCGGCTGTGAGAATTAGTCATACGCATACGCCTGAGTATTTCCCTATGAAGCGAAACCTGATCGTTTCGAGTGCGATGCACTCGGCTGAGGCGTCAGGTGGTGGAACAGTTGCCTCCGGTCAAAAAACGTTGGCAGAGATTATGCGTGTGGGTGAATGGAAGAAGTCAAAGAAAGAAACGGACTGGACAGTAGTGCGATCGCGAAAGTCGAAAAACCGTTTTGTGGGAAAAGTCGGTGCGGCCATTGCATCCCCTAGTGTAAATTTCAAGGCAGCATGGGTGGATATTCCTTTGTATATATCCAAAGTGGCAAAGGAAGTGACTTTGTGTGATATTACAAAGTACATACAGAGTAAGTCGGATACGGCGGTTACCCTAGAAAAAATTATTATGAAAAATCCTAAACCTTATGATGCCTACAAGGTATTCGTGCCTCAGAATAAATTAAAATTATTTATGGCTGAGAATTTCTGGCCGGAAGGTGTAATTTATAGACGCTTTGTTCGCTTCAAGAGGAACCATACAGTTGGTGCTAAGACGGTTGGTACACCCATAACGGGACCTACCATGGAATCTGCAACCCTAAAGACACGTAATGGCTAGCACACAATTAAACGTAAACGTAAATGTCAACCTTACGTCATTCAACTGTCAAAATATACAAACATCTGTTGAATGCGTACGCCGGCTTTGCCGAAGTGTAAACATCGTCGCGCTGCAGGAAACTTGGCTTATGCCGCATGACCTGGGCTTTCTTGGAACCATAGACCCTGATTTTGCGTACACTGCTAAATCTGCGGTTGACACCAGCGCGGGTATCCTTAGAGGGAGACCGTATGGCGGAGTAGCCTTGCTATGGAAGAAATCTATGTTTTCATCGGTGTTTGTGATCTCATGTAGTAGCGATCGGTTAGTAGCAATAAAAATCGTAATTGGTGACCGCTCAATGCTAATTTTCTCGGTCTATATGCCAACAGACAGTGCGAATAACCTCGTTGAGTTTACGGAGTGCTTAGGTGAAATTATAGCTATTGTTGAGAGTAATAATGTTGAATCAATTTTTGTGCTCGGAGACTTTAACGCTCACCCTGGCGAGCGTTTCGCGAGGGAGATGCTTTCGGTGTGTGACGAACATTCGTGGTGCTGTGTTGATATGGAACTGTTGCCGAAGGACACTCATACATTTAAGAGCAATCAGAATGGTGCCATGCGCTGGCTGGACCATTGTTTGGTGAGTAGTGCGGCGAGAGACTTAATAACTAGTGTGTCTGTTATGTATGGACCATACACATCTGATCATCTGCCTTTGTTAGTGAGATGTAATTTTAATATGATTAAACCTAAAATTGTATACCATGAGCAATTACCTGTGCGTAGGGCAATTTGGGGTGTAAGAAACCAGCAGCAGATAGAAGAATATGCTATACTGTGTAACTCTAAATTTAAACAATTAGACTTTCCATCTGAGTTTCATATGTGTTCATACAGTTTTTGTCAAAATGTCAGCCATAGAGCTATAATAGGTAACATGTATAGTAAGATAGTAACTATATTGATGGAGAGTGCTGAGAAAACGCATTGTGGGCCTCCAGTTGGAAATAGAAAGAAGTATGTAACAGGCTGGAATAAGTATGTCCGCGATGCTCACAGGGAGGCACGTCAATGTTATTATACTTGGTTGTTACATAGAAAACCTACAAGTGGTTATGTCCATGATAGAATGTGTGAAACAAGAAGATTGTTTAAGGCAAAATTGAAAGAATGTAAAAACAACGAAGAGCAAATCAAAATGGACATGATTGCTAAAAATCATTCTGATAAAAAGTTTTGCAAATTTTGGAAGCTAACAAATAAGTTGAACCACAAGCAGAGTCTCCCTGTGAGTGTGGCGGGTGTACACACCCCCGTTGATATAGCTAATGCGTTTTCTCAATACTTCAAAGTGGAGGCACCTCTGCAGGGCACGTCGTGGGTGTCTGGCACTGGGGCAGTAGTGCCGGGCTCACTCTCACTTACATTTAGTACCAAAGAAGTTTTCAATGTTATACGCAACATGGTAAGAGGTAAATCTCCTGGGCATGATGGCCTCAGTGTTGAACACCTGCAATATGCTGGACCCCATTTGCCCAGAGTTATTGCTATGTTTTTTAATTTGTGTATGAGTCACAGCTATCTACCGGGTCACTTAATGCATACAGTTGTTGTACCTGTTGTTAAAAATAAAACGGGAGACACCTCTGACATGTCCAATTACAGGCCGTTATCTTTGGCTACTGTGGTGGCAAAGGTGCTGGATAGTCTGCTAGACAAACACCTGGCTAAGCACACTCAACTACATGACGCCCAGTTCGGTTTCCGACCTGGGCTATCAACTGAGAGTGCTATTTTTTGCCTCAAGCAGACAGCTCAGTATTACACCAGCAGGAAGACACCGGTATTTGCCTGTTTTCTGGACCTGTCAAAGGCATTCGATCTGGTCTCCTACGAGGTTCTGTGGCGCAAGTTACAGAGTGAAATATCTTTGCCGGTGGAACTTATAAGGTTGTTTAAGTATTGGTACGCAAACCAGACCAATTGTGTTAAATGGGCAGAGGCTGTTTCTGGGGTGTACAGACTTGAGTGTGGAGTGCGGCAGGGGGGGCTAACCTCCCCCCGCCTGTTCAACCTGTACATGAACGAGTTGATGCAGAGGCTCGGCAGCACCAGCGTCGGTTGTCATATTGATGGAGTTTGTTGAGTCCCTCTATTGGGGCATTAAGAAATTTAATCGCTGTGTGTGAATCCTATGCGGTGACTCATGGACTCAAGTACAATGTAAAAAAAAGTGAGTACATGGTATTCAAAGCCGGTACTAAAACATATACAAAATCGGTAATATCATTATGTGGCACACCACTCAACAGAGTCAACAAGTTTAAGTACTTGGGTCACTAGGTCACCGAGGACTCAAAGGATGGCTGTGACATCGACAGGGAACGGAGGTCGCTGGCTGCTCGTGCAAACATGCTCGCCCGCAGGTTCGCGCGCTGCTCGCAGGCAGTGAAGATTACGCTGTACAAGGCGTACTGTCAATCTTTTTACAGCTGCGGCCTGTGGGTGAATTTCACCCAGCGGGCATACAGCGACCTTCGTGTCCAATACAACAACGGGCTTAGGGCAGTGTTGGGGCTGCCGTGGCGGTGTAGCGCATCGGGCATGTTCTCGACCCACAATGTGGACAGCTTCGCGAGCATTATGCGCAAGCGCTGCACGTCAGCGCTTGTGCGCCTCCGCGGCAGCGCCAACGCTCTCCTGAATGTATTTGCGGCGAGATGGGACTCGCCGCTGCTCAAGAGATGGATACAGATCCATGCCATAAAGGTATGAGTCTGTATCCATCTTCCCTATTTTTAATATTTGTCTATGTTTATGTACTGTGTATTACTAACACTAGATTATAAGGAAATTGTTACTAATACATATGGATGTAAGTCTGAAATAAATAATTATTATTATATCGTTTATTCATTTCTATTCTTATTTTTTACATTTTTAAATAGATTTATAAAAAAATACATTTAAAAATATAAAAAACAGTAACCCACCGGCATCGGGTACAGGGACCAAGCTACCGGTGGTTAGAGCTCCAAAGACAGGAACTTCCGCACAATACGGGCCGTATTCAACAGAACCGCCTTCTGCATCAAGCCCTTGATCCAGCTGCCTAACGCGAGCCTCTGTAGGTGGAGGTCGAGGCTCTTGGCTATTAGACCATGCGCAGATACGACTATCGGAACAATAATCGCCGAATCCACATCCCACATGTCGACAATCTCGTGAGCTAGGTCTAAATATTTAATTTGTTTATCTTTTTCTGCTTTCACGAGATTCTTGTCATGTGGCACAGTGATATCGACAATTACTGCAAGGCGCTTTAATCGATCCATTATCACTATATCAGGTCTGTTAGCTATAACAGTCCTATCAGTGATAATAGATCGACCCCAATACAATGTGACATGACCGTGCTCAAGAACTGGGTCGGGCACATACTTGTAATAAGGTACCTCCACGTCGACAAGATTATACTTTAGAGCAAGTTGCTGGTGGATTATCCTGACTACTTGGTTGTGTCTGTGCAAATACTCACCGTTCGCAAGACGGGAACAACCAGAGATAATATGTCTTAAAGATTCTCCGGGACGATGACATGCCCGACAGATGTCTAGCGTCCCATCTTTGACAATAAATCTCCGATAGTTATTCGTCATCACGACTTCGTCAGTGATTGCACAGATAAAACCCTCAGTTTCTCCGAAGAGATCACCAAATCGTAACCAGGATACCGATGCTATTGAATCAACATCGGGCCCATTTAGAGCCCGATAAAATCGACCATGCAGTTCCTTGCTCTTCCATATTTCCTTACGATCAGATACACTTAATATTACAGGTTTGCGCCAGTTCTCTTTCGCAAGGGACAGCGGGGTCAGTCCGTTGTCTATTGCCACAACATCTCGATGCACATCCACGTCCACCTGCAGGAAATACTCTCTAAGGTTGCATATCTCACGGTTATGGAGTCTTGGTATTTAAAAATCCCCGACCCCCGCATTTCCGTGGTATATACAACCTCATTAATGACGAACGTGGGTGGTGCATTCGATATGAAGTCAATAGACAACGCACCTTCCTATCCAGAGCTTCTAACTCCGTCTGAGTCCATCTAAGTATGCCAAAAGAGTATACTAAGACTGGCATGGCCCAGCCGTTGACAGCACGCACCTTGTTACCGCCTGATAAAAGACTTTTCAGTATTTTTTTCAGGCGGCCAAAGAAACGATCCTGCAACTTCTGTTTCATGTCAGTCTCAGCAATACACAGAGCTTGAGACATACCTAGATATTTGTAGGTTTCGGTTGCGGAGAGCGACCCAAATCGTGTGAAATCTGAAAGATTGACTCCTTCAGATTCCACAATCCCGCCCCTTTTTACATGCATGACCGCACACTTATCTACCCCAAACTCCACACTGATGGCCTTACTAAAAGTTTCAGTAACTTTTAGCAAAGCCATCAAATCGGGGCCATTAGGGGCAAATAACTTTAGGTCATCCATGTAAAAAAGGTGGGACAAAATTTGACCCCCTCTGCGCATCCGATAGCCTAACCCTGAACCCTCTAGTAACGTACTGAGAGGATTCAGTGCTAGACAAAACCACAACGGACTCAGACTATCACCCTGGAAAATACCTCTCTCAATCCCTATGGTACACCACCTCCTAGAACCTGACGACACCCTGGATAAACAAGAACCGTACTCCATTGTCTCATACATGACCCCAAAAAGGTGCATAGAGTTGCATCAACTTTATACAGCTCTAGCACCCTCCGAAGCCATGTATGAGGCACAGAATCGTACGCTTTCTTATAGTCAATCCAGCATGTCGCAAGGTTCTTTCGGTTGCGGCGTACCTGCTGGCAAACAGCCATGTCAATAATAAGGAGCTCTTTCGTACCACGTGCCCCACTTTTACATCCATTCTGAGAGATTGACAAGATGTTATTGTTTTGTACATGTGAATATATTTTTACTCTCAGGATGGATGTAAAAAGTTTGTATATGGTAGGTAGACAAGTTATAGGTCTATAATTTTTGGGGTCTGTGGTACTACCAGACTTGTATAGGAGGTGGGTTACTCCGGTAGTCATAAAAGCTGGAAGCGACGATGACTCAAGGGATGACTGGAAGCAAGATGCCAAGCAAGCGTGTGAGCTACGGAACCATTTTAACCAAAAGTTGTGCAGTCCGTCCGGTCCAGCAGATTTCCAATTTGGCAACGAACGAACTGCACAACCAATATCTTCTTCAGATATGGTTATAGGTTCCATAGCTGGAATTGGTTCACACGCCCGCTCAACATCCCTAATCCACGCATCCTGTGTATGACTGACGGGCGTCGACCAGATGCTTTTCCAGAAGTTAACTGTAGAAACAGCATCAGGTAGACTCCCATCAGTCACATCCGAGTTAGGTCGCTCCCACCCTCTATATACCCACCTCTCATTTTTTTGGAACAAGCGATTCTGAGTGTATCTGTCCACTCTTTTTTTGTACCGCCTTATGCGGTTCGCCCACGCATAAACTTTCTGCTTCAGGTAATCGATGCGCTCTGTGACCCGAACAGAGTATTCACAGGGCCTAATATTAGTTCCCACGAATGCACGGGTCACAAAGCGCATGACTCTCGGGCGTGTATTGCCCGTCCTGAAGCAGTGTAGCTTGCCAATGAGCACCCTAGCCTCGTTGATGCGCCGTTCAATTCTGCACTGCCAAGCTGGTACAGCAGGCTTTGGTCGAATAGCTGTTTCTTGTTTAAAAAATTTAACACCAGCTATTCGACATACTGCAACAGCTGCACAGTACAGAATGGAATGGGCATCAGTAATGTTTCTGCAGTTGTTAAAAAACGATGTTAACATCGAGTCTAGGGCACACACTAGCGCAACGTTTTTTTTATGTGTGGGCAAACGCGGAAGCCGCGGTCTACACTCAATAGGGACAGATTGAAACTCACCAATCGCTCGCTCCAAAGCGCTCCTTAATTCCTCATTGTATTGAGTACTTACAGGTATAGCAGCATCACTCACTTCTTCACCAACATGTGAGATGATGTTTTCTTGCGTTCTTTCATTACGGTTACTTTGTAATGGCACAGGTAATGGTTGCAATGAAGAAGGCGTGATACCACTACACACTTCTAAGCGTAGCCTCTCAAGTGTAGCGTCATCCAACAGGTGACAGCGTTGTATGGCGCGCACCTGATCCGATAGGCGTTGTGCCGATACGTTGACATCTGGTTCAAGTACCTGAAACAGAGGTAGCATGCGAACACGGTACGCAGTGAGGTTAGTTCCCCCCTCTGTAGCCACAAAATATGCCCGCATCACGTTTTCATTCATACCGAAGTTCCATCGAATGCGGTGCACATTACCACCGGTAGCGGGGTCCGTAATCGAAGCCGGAGGGCCTCGGGGTCCCAAGCCAGTCGGTGGCCGGCCTCTCCCCTGCCGACGTACAGGTAGAGGCGACGTCGGCGGAGAGAAAAACTCGTCGCTGCTTGAGCTCGACGCCTCACCAGTAGTCACAGTTGTCGACGACTGTAAGGCGGAGCTGTGCGACAAGTCCGGGGTTGGTAATTGTGCTTTTTTGGCGCCAGCTCTGGTCAACATTATATTTTTTCTTGATTTTCATCTTATTTTCATATTATCATTTTCAGTTTTGTTACACTGACATAATGTGTCAAAGTGTACTATAATTTATAAAATATTTGTTTGTGTTTTTTCCGGATTTTCTTCATGCTGATTTTTTTGTTATAGATATATATTTGTACTTTTATTATGTTTTGAATGATATTTTTGTATTATTGTAGATTAAAGGTAAAATATTTTAGTAAATGCTCCTCAAGAAAAAAATGTGACTGTTTTGTAGCAGTGTTGCCAGGTTATTATTATTATTATTATTATAAAACTTCAGACCTACGTCTAGGGGCGTCTTAGCAATTTTGCAATCTTTCATATCGAAACGTTCTAACAACTGTTCGATATACGTTCTCTGAGTCAGCTTTAATTCACTACTAGTACGATCTACCTTGATGCCTAGCATATGTTTTACAGCACCTAAATCCTTTATAGAGAAGTGTGATTTTAGTGAGCTCTTCAGCTTATTAGCAAGCTGATTACAATTATAGAAAACGAAAAAATCGTCAACATACAAGGCAATAATAATGATTTGCTTACCAGCTTTATCACTGAAGATACAGCTCTCGTGCTTGCTCTGCGTGAAGCTCTCTGCCAGTAAGACTTGTTTTACCTTATCATACCAAGCGCGAGACGCCTGCTTCAACCCGTACACAGCTTTCTTGAGTCTGTAGACTTTATGCTCATTGCCATGTTTTATAAATCCTTCTGGCTGTGACATGTAAATCTCCTCATTCAAATTTCCGTTCAAGAAAGCAGTTTTTACGTCAAGGTGATCAATCTTCAGATCTAACTCGACCGCTAGAGATAGCAACATTCTCAACGAGCTATGTCGTACAACAGGAGAGTATGTATCCATGTAGTCAACACCAAAAGTCTGGGTAAACCCCTTTGCAACTAATCTAGCTCTGTAACACACAATTTTTCCATGAGCGTCACGTTTTATCTTAAACAGCCAACGATTCTTAACAATGTTCTTGTCTACCGGTCTGTCAACTAACTCCCAGACCTCATGCTTGTTGAACGAATCAATCTCATCCTGCATAGCTTGCCTCCACAGCTTATTATCAGTCGATTGCAAAGCCTCCTTGACAGTTGTTGGCTCGTTCAACTCTACCTCGAGTGCAGACATTGTTCCTGGTACTCTCGGCCGCAAATTATAGGCTGGTCCATCATTCTGTGTCTCCTGTGGTACCCCGCCTATGTCAGTAGATGAGCTTGGCTCATGCTCGTCCGTCTCGAACCAAACTTCAGGCACTGCTGGCATCTCCGCCTCAACCTGAACGCCAACATTCGGTACCGTTGGCATCTCCGCCTCTATATCTACATTTTCCACAGCAAGCTGTTCTCTCGTATGGCTTTCCTCAATAAAAGGCTCGTAATCACACACCGGGAAGAACATCTCCACAGACTTCTTGACAGTTGACCCTAGGAAGATGGTTTCATTAAAAACAACATCACGACTACGAAATACTGTGTGTTTCGCTAAATCATACAGCCTAAAGCCATTTGTTTCGTAGCCAAGAAATATACAACGTGTACTTTTTGGTTGAACTTTATTGCGCTTCACGTTGTTAACGTGAGCGTGAGCTTCACAACCAAACACACGTAAATGTTTTAGACTTACTTTTTTGCTAGTCCAGGCCTCCTCAGGCGTTTTTCCTGAGAGCCTTTTCGATGGTGATACATTAATTAAGTATGCTGCAGTACTGGCAGCCTCAGCCCAGAACTTGTGATCTAGGTTAGATGTGTACAACAGGCATCTTACTTTTTCCATGAGAGTGCGATTGAGTCTTTCCGCAGAGCCATTCTGTGGTGCA
Organism: Nudaria mundana; assembly: GCA_963556515.1. Taxonomy (NCBI): domain Eukaryota; kingdom Metazoa; phylum Arthropoda; class Insecta; order Lepidoptera; family Erebidae; genus Nudaria; species Nudaria mundana. The sequence continues at coordinate 8,075,900 of OY748294.1, forward strand.
CTGTACGGCACCGTGACTTGGTGGACAATTCCTTTTCCTCTCAAAAAACCCGCAAGTTCCCTGTTCACGTACTCCGTTCCATTATCTGATCTCAAGTTTTTAACTTTATCACCTGTTTGAGTCTCTACTAAATTAATAAAGTCTTTTGTGTAGCGACTCACCTCGCTTTTCAGCTTCAGGAAATATACAAACACCTTCCTCGTATGATCATCCAAAAACGTCAGGATGTACCTCTTACCTCCAAGCGAATTTACCGGTAGTGGCCCACACAAATCAGTATGAATTAATTCCAACCGTTTCGTAGCCACAGACTTTTCAGGATTGCTACGGAAAGGAAAACGTGCCTGTTTGCCTGTCAAACAAACTTCACATGCATCGCCTTTACAAGGGTCGTTCTGAAAACTAATATCATTAGCAACACCTTGCCTCAAAAGCTTCACATTCACTCAAGTGGCCAAGTCTTTGATGCCAGGTCGTTGTACTGACAGTTAGATTCGCCCTTAGACTGCAAGTCTGAAGTTTATAAGCACCTCCTACGTCATTAACCTTAATTAAAATATCGCTAGAATTCGAAAGTGTACAACCATTAGTATCAAAATTTACTCTACAACCGTTCTTAATCAATTGAGATACAGATATGAGATTCATAGACAATTTAGGTAAATACAACACGTTAGTTAATGTCAAATTATTAAACAACTTAACGTTACCTATACCTGTACATTGTATTTTATCTCCACTGGCAACAGTAACTGAACCACCATGAGATTTAAACTCGGTTATCAAATCTCTCTTGCCAGTCATGTGGTTCGTCGCTCCCGAGTCAATATACCACGAAGAATCAGTGTCCGCTACAGTACTATATACCGAAAAGACGCAATTACCAGAAGAATTTCTTTCATTCCGACAGTCTTTCTTGAAATGCCCTTTTTGTCTGCATTTCCAGCACCACGGTTCTCTCTTTCTATCATGCACATCCTTCGATCTCGACTCTACATTGTGTTGCAGCGCTTTTCTCGTCTTGGAGTCACTCGTAGTAGCGCCTCTTCTTGTTGAATACAAACACTCATCCGAATCTCCACGAGTAGTCCAACGTTGATCCTGTAGGAGCTTTGATTTTACTAAATCAGCAGTAATATTAGCTCCTGAATGCTCTAGTGCCATGATCATAGGCTCGTACTCCTTCGGCAAACCTTTGAGCATCAGCGCACCAAGAAACTCGTCATCAACAACCTTGTTCATATTCGCCAATTGCTGAGCTAATGACAATACTTCATTGACGTAAGCTTCCATGTTGCTGAAGTTCTCCATTTTGACGGCCCGAACCGAGTCCTTTATCATCGTACGCACTCGCCAGTGCATTCCAGGCATCTTTAGCCGTGTTCGCCGATATTAAATGTGAAAAACATGACTTTTCTACGCTAAGACAAATTTTTGCTTTTGCCATTTGATCGCGTCTGATTCGCATATCCTGTGATGTTGTGTCATTTTTTTCATATTCACTTACACACTGCCAAAGGTTATCCAGAACTAATGCATTTTGCATCAAAAATTTCCACTGAACATAATTTTCTCGTCCACGGAGTTTTTCTGGCGCAAAATTATAATTCTTTGCAGACATTTCGAACGTTGGAGGAATTGCTACCCATAACCTGTTGAAGGTTATGAAAATAACTCTATAAAATATAATATGCAGAGTATATTTACAACACAATAATCACTGAAAAAACATTTGAGCGAAGTCCATAAAAATACTATGTCACATTTTAAAATCAAATACAGATCTATAAAATATGTCACCGGAGTCGGCCAGCATTACATCATTGAGGTTATAATAAAACCTACAACAAGATTTGTGCTAGAAAATTTCCCGGTCACACAGTAAACCGCGAAGGAAGACAAGTTTTTTTTTAAATTCCATGTCCCAAGGCCGCGGCTGCTCTCACGTCCGTTGCCGGTACCCTGGTGGTCCTGTGGTACGCACGCAGATTCCAGTGGCACTGGACGGATTCCAGTTGAGGGAAGTGTTAGATAAACTAGCATAAAAGCCAGTCGTCCATGATCGGTTTCACCGCCGCGATGACGCGCGGTGGTACCCCACTTGGGTTGCTCAAGTCGCACCCTCCATGAGTAATAAGTACCTAATATATTTTCTCTTTCTATGAGAAAAGGGAAAAATATTGTAAATAATTTATATATTTAGGATAAGCAAGAGCTTAGCTTAATTTTAATAAACTTTAACTATTTAAATTCTGACGAAAAAGCGGTTGTAAAATCTGACGACAATTGTCGACATCAGGCTCTTGATTTCAAACAGTCGAGTATAAAATATTCCGACTGAGTATTTTAAATATCAAGAATACCGTAGTCCAGCGAATACTATTATTTTTAATAATCATCAAAATAATGAGTTTCGAAATTACTCTGAGGGAATAGAATTAAAAATGTGTTGGAATTGTTGTGAGCCGTTTTATATAATGAATTGTTTTGTGCTCCACGATCCTGACTTAGCTATTAAGAAGTTGATGGTAAAAGGACTGGAGTTTCTTTGCTGTTATTAAAAGAAGCAACTGGAAATAATTTCATAAATCTTTTGTTCTTTCTATAAAATGTATGAACGCTTCTTTAAAGGACGCACTTATTTATGTGCAGCGATTCGTAATATTCTCATAAAGTCCAATGGAGGAAGATTATATTCTAATCTGATTAGGTACGTGGTATCACTATCAACGCCTCTGGTTAGCGTGGTATATGTGGGCTGAATTCCCCCCTCTTTGTAGGCGTTAAATGGGCTGAAATGATGATGAATATTACAGCCTTTCAATGTCACATAAATATAATAATTAACATTTTACACATACACAATTTACTATTTACATACAATTGCGTTCATTTTGGCTGCCTCGGTGACGCAGTGGTATGTGACTGCCGTCCCTGAGGTCCCAGGTTCGATTCCGGGTCGAATCAAATTATTTGTGTGATCCACTAATGTTTGTTTCGGAGTATGGGTGTTTTCTATGTAAAATATGTATCATCTTTCACCGAGCCTTTTCCCAACTCAGTTGGGGTCGGCTTTCCAGTCTAACTGCGATTCGGCTGAACATCAATATTTTCCGTGAAGCGACTGCTATCTGACCTCCACAACCCATGGGCGATATCGAAGTTCTGTAGTTAGACCGGTCGGATTTTTGATTTAGGGCTCCAACTACCCCTAACGACTGCCATAGATGTTTGTATGACAACCGGGACCGACGGCTCAACGTGCTCTCCGAGGCACGGAGGGGTCTCAGTGTCTTAAGAAATGGTCACCCATCCTAAGTAAAAGGAGCCATCATGTAAAATATGTATAGAAATATATAAGCTTAGCTTAATTTGGGCTAAATGACGTTGTATAAAATTCATTTCAATTCACAAGTATTAAAATATTATTTTCCCGAATTGATAGGCAGAGATACATTGTTTGCCCACATTTTGCTAGTAATTTGTTCATCGCACGTATCTGATAGGGAGCGAACCGCTATATGGGACCTTTAAATATTTGCTAGATTGCAAATAGAGGTGCTTGGATTGTACTATTTGTATGATAATTTATACTCCAATATGAATCTTATACCTATATAATCCAAACAACCAGCAAACTTTGTTTTGTGAGGAATACTGGGGAGTTGTTCCGAACATTCTGACACAGACTCTCGCAGTAGTCCAAACCTGTGTGCCTGTAGGATGTTCAAACTGCTCATTTAATCAAAAATGATTTTGTATGCATTTAGAATTATAATAATCTTTTACTTTAAGAATTTATTAATTTTGTAAAGACGTATTTTCTAACTATTTAACTGAAGAAAAAAGTGATCATTGAACATAACTTTTTTTTTCCGCCTAAATCTTTGGATCTGTAAAAAAAAATTAAGTAGGTACTTCTTTGCTGGTCTTTATTTTCTGAAATTTTGCACAAAGTAAATAAAATATTTGTAATATCCTCCCGCAAATCAAATATCTAATAATTTTTCATCTCTCATGCTCTGAAAGTGGGTCATTACTTACCTAATATGCGGGTTGAAAGTTATACATTTCGGCCATAGGGCGGAAAAGTTAAAAAAAAATCATCAGCATATCTTGAGGCGATGGCAAAAAACGTATACAGCCAAAGTTCGATAGTCAATACAACATTCTGGTTTTTGAATGATCATAAACAAAAATAGAGTTGGGTTACAATAAAATAAAACGTAATTAGTACAAACAATAATTATTTGGACAGTTATACCTTAAAATACTGAGTATTTTTGTATTGACTTTTAGTAGAGGCCCGACCAAACCTGACTAAATCGACCGCCGTAACGCGTCAAATCATAAAAAATACTCTATAGCGCATCCTAAAATATGTGCGTAAGAAAATAACTGAAGTAATTAAAAAAACTGAAGACCATTTTGTATGGAAAAATATAACTAATGACAAGGCGGTGTGAGCAAAAGACTTGTGTTTTTCCTTCGCACTTTTGTCAGGGCAGGCAATGCCCTGACAAAAGTGCGAAGGAAAAACAAACATAAAAAAAATGCGGGAAGTACACAGTACTTGATACGTGATCAATCTCTATTGTTAAATGTATTTGTTTTATTTGACTTTTATTTGCTTTCCTCGTATTCGAAATGAAAAGTAGAGTGTGTAACTCGGGTGAAAACACCCATTTCTGCCTCGAACTATTGGCGCAAAATATCTCGTCAGAAATGGGATGCTTTCTTCCCTTGGTTAACCATCTACTATTTCGTCATCTTCAGTTCCAAATAAAAATACAGAATTTTAGAAAATCTTTTTATCACTCACTCAAACCAAATTCAAACAACATCTCTAAAATAAAGAACCAAGCGATTCCACGATAGATTTTTAAAAGTAGGTTTTAGTACGTAGGTAGTACTTATTCCCTATTGTATGTACCCAAAGGCAGATTAACAGAGCATGCTTCGACATAACTTTTATTACTCGATGTCCATACAACACGGTTCACGTTAGTAAAACGACTGATTTATGTCTGTCCGATGGTTGGTGCCTACAAAAGCATTGTTTCAACACAATTTATCGCTTATGCTTGTGCTAGCACAGTTCGGCAGCACAACAATTCACTTCGAACACCGGCTGTATTGACATCACTCTGTTGGCATTCGCACCCTCCATTGTTACACCACCAGTCCTCTATTACATACAGGTTGTACTGAAAATGACGCGGCTAACACTTTATCATCCACTTGTGTGAATAGGCTTTATTATTTTTATATCAATTATAGTTTGACAGGAGAATGTTGAATATCAGTTTGAATAGAGTGTTGAGACTCGAATAACATACCCACCTACCTGAATAAATCTAAGCTTAAATATTTTATTTATGGACGTTTCCCCAGCGCAGAGGCCACCTACGTGGTCTTAAGGTCCGCCGGGCGCCACTGGAAATACCTTCTGGTGTGTACCAGAGACGTCTGCGGCAATGGAAATAGGAGCGGCCGCAAAAAAAATAAGCCGTTTCTATAGATCTCATTAAATTAAATTATTAAATTTTTGGAAATAACTATAGGTAGGTATGCTTTTACTTTGAATTACTTATAACAACTCCTATATCTTCAAGGGAGTAAGGGGGAGGTGTTACCTATGTACATTATTTACAAGTACGTGGTAATAGGGGGCAATCCTTTTGCCGTTATACAGTAGAAAATCAGCTCCTATTATTCTATAATCTAAGCCTACAGTCAGAACAAATGATACTTTCCTGCAGTTTCAGTCTGCAGTCCAGATACTCTGCTCTCTCCGGGCATGCTTTTCTAGGTAATTTTTTTCTAACTATATCGATTTCGACGGAATACCATCATTGGCATAAAAATTAGTCTAACATCCGGGGTCTCAGTTTATCTCCCTACCGAATTTCGCCTAGATGTGTCCAGTCGTTTTTAGACATGACCTGACATGACAAACACACTACTAGTATCTACGCAACAATTATGCAGGCTTATATCGATTTCATTTTGACGTGTCATGTTGTTCGTACAGTCAGCTTCAGAGAAAAGGAACCCCCCTTGATAATGACATGAAAGCATTAAAGTTTTTTGAATCATTGTGTATATTGCATGTTGGTCTAGTGGTTATGACCGCTGCTTTGTGGACACGACAACCGAGGTTCAAATCCTCGGACACAAGTTCTTTTTTTATTCATATAATATTTTTTTTATTTTTTTAAGCACTTTTTGTTAATTAATATTTAAGGAATCAAATTTTATAATAGGTATGAGGTTTGTAAGAAAAGATAGGCTTATTGCATAAACAATATTAATTTATTTCTCGAATTACATTTCTAGGTTTTTTTCTTTCCTCTTTCCATTTCTGGTTGAGTATACAGTTTTTCTATCTAAGTTAAATTGGGGTTACTTATTTTTAAATTTTACCTGACCTAAATTTATTTACAAAATACAATACCCTAAAGTGAAGTATAAAATGTTTATTTAATATACTGAATATCGCCGCGTCACATGACTCACGAATGACGTCACGTGATGCGATCGTTCGCCTTTTTTTTGCATGTTCATATTAATTTGTAATTTTCTGATATTTTTCGTCTTTCGGCTCAATTGTATACCAAGATACAATTTACTCACAAAAAAATACCACATTAATTTATGTGCTGTTTGAGGATACGAACTCGCATCTCCAGCGCCAGCCGATCACCTAGGCCATGCCTTATACCACTAGGCTATCGGTTCACTTGATAATAATGGCGAAAATATGAATAGCATTACTCCTTTTATCGAACAAAGTTGATTACGGTGTAATTTTCTAGACCTTAAGGTTTATATTTCAACTTCCACCATATGTGATAATAATAACTGCTCAATAGACTAAAAGATAAGGTTGAAATTTGTATAGATTTCTCGTTTAGTTCAATAAGGTTGCAATTAGAATACTTCTTTGCCTTATTTACTAAACTGTGATTGAAGGTAACTTTATAATTCGTGGTAATTTGTATTGGTGTTAATACTCCTCGTAATATTATTCAATTTATTAAGTTTTTGATCAGTTTTTTGAGTAAATTGAAAGTATGGTTCGATTAACAACATTTTTGAAAGCTAAAATTATTGTTCTCTGGGAGCAAGAACAAAGCATAAAGAAAATAGCACGAGATATGGGCATAACGGTAAGAGTTACGATAAAAATATATTATATACCTATTTATTGCTTAATCATGTTACATTTTCATTTACAAGTTAGTTTTTTGGAATTTCTTTTATTTATTATCATTTTCATTACAGAGAAATATAGTGCGTAGATGGATTCGAAGGTATCAAGTGACGGGTGATATAAAATGTGAACGCCAAGGACCTCGCCCAGTTGCTTACACTCATGAATCAGAGTGGCACCGTGATATTGTGGAAGTTCACTCAGTGGCACTACTCGTTATTTAAATTTCGACTGGGAAAACGAAATTGTTATATTTACCGACGAAAAATGCTTCAAGTCAGATAGGGATGGCCGAAAAATTTTATGGAGAAGAAGTGGCCAACGGTTCAACCCTAAAAACCTATTAGACTTGAGAACAAGCGGGCGGTTAACATTAGCTAAGTAAATGATTATATTCTTTAACATAAAATAAATTAATAATAACAAAACTAATACATACATATTTCAATATATATATAAATATATATAATATATATATATATATATATACAGGGTGTCCCGAAACTCGACGTCAACCCGGGACCAGGTGAAAGGCAAGTCATGCTGGTTGCCAGAAAAATATAAAAAAAAATCCAAGTTGCATGTTTTTAAAATTACAGGCATTTTAAGAAAAAGTGCAAAATTACACACTATGTGGCAGTCTTTTTACTCCTGTTGCCACAAATCTTAACTTTTTCCAACAATTTTTTTTGCTTTGTAACCCTGAATAATGCGTCTCTAAACTGTAATACAAATTTGGAAATCAGCTGCTCTATCTTTCATAACAATAGGACTTATTTCTTAGAAAACAGCTAAAATAACAACATTACCTAGTTTTTATTAGTTTTTATTGAAAAAAAAGTGCACCACGCGAGCTTGGCAAGTTATGTCAAAAGTTAGCGCATTTAGTAAGGATTTCAAAATGGTATAATACTTGGTAAGTTGTTGCTGCTATCGTGGGCAAAAAATTTTTTTTAGTAAATTTGAAGGGCCGATTCCAATACCGAATAAATTTAACTAACTGGCACCTGTGCTTGTCTATCGTAAAAACTATGAATAAACAGCTTATTCACTAAATTTAGAGTACTTTTAGTGTGTGCATTGGAATAGGCACGATGTTTTTGTAAAATTTTAATTAAAACTAAAACTAAATTTTTAATACTAAGGTTTATTTATTAAATTTACAATTAAATATTTTTATTACAGCAAATGTTCGAAATGCCTTCCTTCGGCGGCAATACAAGCCCGATATCTCTTTAAAAGAGATCGAGCTATTTTTCGGGCGAATCGTCCATTATTTACGAAATCGGCTGCTTCGGCTATTCTTTGCCGTAGTTCAAATTCGTTTTCGATTGCCTTTGAATAGACTTTTTCTTTGACTGCTCCCCAGTAAAAAAAGTCCAATGGATTTAAATCCGGTGAACGGGCTGGCCACGAGATTGGACCAGACCGTCCGATCCATCTTCCGGGAAACTCTTCATCGAGATATTCTCGAACTGAGCGAGCATAGTGCGCTGGGCACCCATCTTGCTGGAACAACATTTCTCTGTAAATGTTTAATGGCACATCTTCTAGTAAATTTGGTAGATGGTTCTGTAGAAAGTCCAAATAGGCCTCGCCATTCAACGCACTAGGCAGCTCAAAAGGACCAATTATTTGACCATTCAAAATTCCGGTCCACATGTTGACTTTGAATCGGTACTGGGACCGGTCCTGCCTCAGTAAATAAGGGGTTCTCTACATGCCATTCATGTAAATTATGCATGTTCATGTAGCCGTTCTTTTTAAAAGTTGATTCATCAGACCATAAAATTTTTGTCATCCCTGTACCTCTCCAACATCGTACGGCAAAAATTTATTCGCGGTTGGTAGTCCCTGGGTAGTAACGTCTGTACTCGCTGTACGTGGTATGGGTGTAATTCGTGCCTTTTTAAAATTCGATGGGCTATACTTTTTGGCACGCCGGTGGTTATCTCAATAGCCCTTACTGAAGTGATTGGGTCGTCTTCGACAGCTGCAAGCACTTCGTCTTCCATCGGGTTAGCGGGTCTTCCTCCAACATGCTCATGATTTGGTAGGCGGCCCTCTGAGAAGAGTAAACGATGTACGTTCGTAAACACGCGATGATCGGGGTAACGAGCAGCGTTTGGGTACCTTTCACGGTAAAGTCTGGCAGCAGCACTAGCATTGCACCTGCATTCGCCATAAATGAGGTGCATATTAGTGTATTAGTGGTATACACATACATCTTGGCACTAGTCACGTGAAGTCCAGGAGAAAGCAAAAGTCGTCGTTTAGGGAAAACAAACAGTCCCAATCCAAATCACAAGCAATCACAAGTCCATAAACGAAGCCAAAAGTAGTCAGTACGAAATCAACACAAACGAATACGAAAATAAGCGCAGTAAACGAAGCCAAAAGTAGTCAGTACGAAATCAACACAAACGAATACGAAAATAAGCGCAGTAAACGAAGGAGCGTAACGTACTGATTTGTGTTTGGCATGTGAGTACAATAGCGGCTACCTGGCGTCTCTCTCTGTCTCGCTTGCACTTGTTAAATGACTCTCTCCGTTTCAGTCTCTATAGCGTCTACAAAACCCGTCTTGCTCGCACTTGATATGGTGACTCTTTCCGTCTCAGTTACTTACGCGTTAAATTTACTCAGCAATGACATCGGCTCTTCAAAAAAATAGTGTCTATTCCAATGCACACACTAAGTATAAACTATTTATTCATAGTTTTTATGATAGACAAGCACAGGTGCCAGTGAGTTAAATTTATTCAGTATTGGAATCGGCCCTTCAAATTTACTAAAAAAATTTTTTTGCCCATGATAGCAACAACAACTTACCAAGTATTATACCATTTTGGAATCCTTACTAAATGCGCCAACTTTTGACATAACTTGCCAAGCTCGCGTGGAGCACTTTTTTTTCAATAAACACTAATAAAAACTAGGTAATGTTGTTATTTTAGTTGTTTTCTAAGAAATAAGTCCTATTGTTATGAAAGATAGAGCAGCTGATTTCCAAATTTGTATTACAGTTTAGAGACGCATTATTCAGGGTTACAAAGCAAAAAAAATTGTTGGAAAAAGTTAAGATTTGTGGCAACAGGAGTAAAAAGACTGCCACAGAGTGTGTAATTTTGCACTTTTTCTTAAAATGCCTGTAATTTTAAAATCATGCAACTTAGATTTTTTTTTATATTTTTCTGGCAACCAGCATGACTTGCCTTTTCACCCGGTCCCGGGTTGACGTCGAGTTTCGGGACACCCAGAATAATTATATATAGATATATTATATATTTCTAATTATTATTGCTGCTGCCGTTGATTTACATATTGCAACAGATTTGAAAAGGTTTATTATTTTAGGTTAATGGGGATGAATGTCTTCAATGGGCCCAGGCAAGCTAGTGGAAATAGGTGGCCGCATGAACAGTGAGCGATACCTTGAAGTGTTGAATGACGTAATGCTGCCTTCAGTGCGGGTCGCATATCCAGAAGGACAAATTTACCTGGTTCCGGATAACTCTTCAGTGCATCGGTCCCGAATTGTGCAAGACTGGCTAAATGCACAAGAAGATATAACGGTGTTTGAGTGGCCGGCTAAAAGCCCGGATCTTAACCCTATAGAAAACTTATGGGGTCAGATGGTTTTAAACTGGGACTCAAGTGAACTAAAATCAAAAAAAAAATTGGATGAAGAGGTAAACAGAACTTGGGAACTAATGCGAAATAGTGCTGCATGTTTTAATATGGTGTCGGGGATGAAAAGTCGTCTTCAAGAAGTGATAGACAGTGAGGGCCATCCTCTCCGTTATTAATGCAGCTTATCGATTCTTACCCAGGACAAATCTTTGTGTGCTGAACACGATTATTTGTTATGTGTCTGGGTGTAATTAATCTAAAAAAAATATTTAAAATAAGTATTATATCCATTGTCTAGTATCCATATCACATTAAGGTGCTTATTTTAGGCTAGATGACGCTGTGTATAAAGTGTCCTAACATTCATAATAATAATATTATATTATTAATACCTAATCCCATTACAAGTTTTTGTTTACAAGTTTGGTAATCTTCTAATGTGTTAACGATGCACCATCTGACCTCACATATTTTTCTAATGTTGTGTTTAAAGGTTCACCTACTTATCAGAAAATGTGATCAAAGAAGAAGATGTATATTGCTATACTGTTATAGTTTAGCATGTTGGTTCTTTCTTTGTGATTCACAGGAACAAATAACATTTCATTTTTCAACCATTCTTTTATATTCAAAGATTATACAGAGTGTAAAAAATTAATGTTTGCAACTTTAAATAAATAAGTAAATAAATATTGTAGTTATGGTTCTAGAATTATCTAATATTAAGTAAACATTTTATACTTCACTTAGGGTATTGTATTTTGTCAATAAATTTAGGTCAGGTAAAATTTAAAAATAAGTAACCCCAATTTAACTGAGATAGAAAAACTGTATACTCAACCAGGAAATGTAATTCGAGAAATAAATTAATATTGTTTATGCAATAAGCCTATATTTTCTTACAAACCTCATACCTACTATAAAATTTGATTCCTTAAATATTAATTAACAAAAAGTGCTTAAAAAAATAATTATATGAATAAAAAAAGAACTTGTGTCCGAGGATTTGAACCCCGGTTGCCGTGTCCACAAAGCAGCGGTCATAACCACTAGACCAACATACCATATACACAATGATTCAAAAAACTTTAATGCTTTCATGTCATTATCAAGGGGGGTTCCTTTTCTCTGAAGCTAACTGTACAAGAGTAAATAACCTCAGGTGTACACTGTACATGTCACCCATATATATTATTATCTTTACGGATTTTGAGAGATCGATAATCGGTACTTACAATAGTATTATCGATCTCTTGACTTTCTATAGGGCTGCTACTAACGGGCCCTATCAACGCCTCCAAGGCCCATGAGATCCTCATCTGCATGTGGTACCTATACCTGGTGACAAACAGATGAGCTTCTGGTAAATTATCCAAAGTGCTAGGAAACGGCAATGAACTCGCCTCTTACAACGTGGGATCAACAAAAATATTGGCGAGATATGGGCGTATTAAATGCCTCTGTCTAATTCTACCCCTTCGGGGAGCCGGTCTAAGAACAGCGGGCTAGCAACCCACCGTCCTTACAAAAGAAGCCTGTTGTACAGTGTTGGAGTTTGTGGAGTTTCAGCCCATGCACGCCTTCACTCACTGACGTATATAACACTCGACGCAACCACACAACTGATGCCGCATAGGTAGCAAAAGTCAGCCAGGAAATTATTTCGAGTGCGCACTCGAGTCCCCGGCAATGGACGATGAGGTGGTCCGGCATTGGGCCCCGGTTTAATTATAATAAATTTAAAAAAGACCTACTTCGGGGAATAAAAGCTGCACAAGGCTCCTAAGAAATTGGTAGGTCCTTAAAGTATAAGCCCCTTGATCGAAATTGTTGTATTTCACTGCAGTCCTCTGTATTTCACATAGCTTCCTATAATGTCACATAGATCAACATTTTAGTTCCGGTTTTTTTCTTGGGCCTAAATAAATCACTGAAGGTTCGTGTTATAGATTTATGGTTATTAAAGATACGTACAACTGATATCAGGCACCGTTTCAAAATTAATTTGCATGGAAATGTGTGCCTTGATCTATGGAAGTTAGCTATTGGGGAATGGGAAATTTATTGATACAGATTGTACTGTCGTGGATTCAATCATGTTCAGCTTTTACTTCTTTTAGTTAGTCACGTGGAAAAATGAGATTCTAATTAGCTACGTGCAGCGAAATTTTTATAGGTACCCTATTTATGAAAATTATGTATAGATAGGTAGGTACATATGTATGAGTATGACAAAGTTAAAGTTTATGTCATGTGTTTGCATATACCACAGAATAGGGAATAGTACTTACATACAGAACTTGCACTCCGACGTTAATTAAAGCACATTCTTTTGTTTACGTAGAACATAATTCGAACGTTAGGGTTGTCAGTAAAGTACTAGCATAATTTGACCAATAATTATGACGTTAATGCCTCAATATCAACTCTATGGTCAATACCGTGTCACAAACAAGAAACAACCCTTACTGACTTACAACTTCAAGTTGTCGCTGACGTCACGTATTTTTTGCGATTGTTAGGCGAGTGACATAGGCCTGCTATAGTATGGAGAAAACTTCAAAAAACTATTTTATGCTTGCCTGTCACCAAGTGCACCGTGTGCAGATAAACATAATTTGTACCTTAAAGATGTTGAGGTCCTTGAGCGATGACCCTAAACTAAGAATTTATTGACCGAGCCAGCGAAGCGTCTACATTTCGAGATTGGACAAAGATTGGACAATTTTACTTTCGTCCGTCTGTCTGTCTGTATGTGTGTTCCGGGCTAGCAGCCACAGTTTTTATCCGATCTTCACGAAACCTGGCACAAGTGTACCTTGATTTCAATTTTTTTTTCCATTGTGAGCTTTTTTGGATTGAGGGGAAAGTGGGGTAAATAAGGTCAAATAACGTTTTAATGTTTTTCAGGGCCCTTTATTATCCGACCTTCACGAAACTTGGCAAAAGTATTCCTTTACTAGAAACCATATTTTTAGCGAGGTCTACTGTTCGACCATAGGGCGACCACTAGTTTATATGACATACTTTGCACACATTCTGTCATTCACAAGTAGGTACAAGCACCTCCAGTTCTCAATCGGAGATATTCTTGATGCAATTTAATTATGCACCGTTTTGAAGTCGAGTTCACCTTGCTTCCTACAAATGTGGTCTACCTGTGTTTGCATTTCATTCGCAAATGGAATATCCACTTGCCCACTAACCAAATGTTTATTGAATAGTTTTCAGTACAGAGACTGGAATCAAACACGATAGGAAAGCAAATAATCGAAGAAACGTAATTATTAATTTAATGTAGACACTAAATTAAAATCAATAGGGTGCAAAGGGGCTCTACCAACATCTTTAGGGTCCCAGCGACCTCACCTGCTAGTGGCGCACCTGCTGATCAACGGGCGAGCCTCGTTAATTTACGGTACCTATGGAGTGGCTCAGCCATTGCTGACCACAACCCCCAAGAAATCAAATCAAAAGGAAAATCAAATCAAAAGAAATTGAACTTATACATAAAAATTTTGTGCGACAGAACAAGGAAAGAAACAATTAACAAAAAACTAAGCTGTACATAGCAACATTAAACACAAGAACATTAAGAACGGATGAATCGTTGATGGAACTGGAACAAGCATTAAACAATATCAGCTGGGATATTCTTGGCCTAAGCGAAATATGAAGATCAGGTGAGACAATTGAAGAACACGAAGAATACATATTTTATTATAAAAATGAAATACCAGGTCAATAGGGGGTGGGATTTTTAGTCAAAAAGTACCTTAAACACAGAATTCTCGAATTTAAAGGAATATCAGATAGAATAGCGGTTTTAAACATCAAACTTCCGGGCTGCAAACAACCTACATCAATTATGCAAATTTATGCGCCTACAGAGCTTGCTAAAAAAGGAGACAACAGAGGGTTTATACAACACTATTATCGTAATAGGAGACTTCAACGGTCAAATTGGCGAGAGAAGGAAGATCGAAGACAAAACACTTGGACAATATACAACAGGCACAAGAAACGACAATGGACAGAGAATGATAGAATATACCATAGAAAACTATTTTATTATGAACGGCTATTATAAAAAGAAATTTAATAGAAAGTGGACATGGCAATCACCGGATGGAGTGGTAAGAAATGAAATAGACTACATAATTACCAACAAACCAAGACTGTTTTTTAATGTAGAGGTTGTAAACCAATTTAACTTCAATAGCGATCACAGACTGCTTAGGGGACATTGATACACGGCGGAGTCCAAGAGGTCAAACACATAAATAGTATAAAACAACCGTTACACTTACCACTTTCGGGTAGCATCTTAGAAATCTTGGACAGTAAATTAAAAACAATAAAAAACTACGTGGAGTTCAAGAAAGATATGATGCTATAGAAAAAGGAGTAAAAGAAACCGAACATAAACCTAAAACAATTAGAACGCCTAAAGATAGATTTGGACCAAAAGCAAGATAATTAATTAGTGAGAGGGCAAACTTACTCAAAAATAGAAAACAAAATAAACAAGATATAGTCAAACTGAGCAAGCAAATAAAACTAAGTATTAGGATTCATAGACGAAAATAAGAAACGATACAATTAATTTTCACATACAACAATCTGGAGGAGTTAAGAAAGCGTTGAAGTAACTTCATGAGAGCTCAAGCTGGATCAACAGTATGATGCATCGAAAGAGTAAGAAAATCAAAACGAGTAGAAATGAAATCTTAGATGTAGCAACTGACTTCTACCGTGAACTCTACAGTGACGAAGATCTAAGTTCTAGCTTAACAAGTATTGCAAACACCACATACAATGACGGGCCAGTTCCTTACATACTGGGAGACGAAGTGGGTAAAGCTTGAGGTCACAAAAAAGAGGTAAAGCACCCGGAGAAGATGGTATCTCAAACGAAATCATCATAGGATCATCTGAAACCATCCTAACCACAATCACGGATCTTTTTAACGAAATTTTGACTACTGAGTACATACCACATCAATGGACCACGTCAACCATAATACTACTCCATAAAAATGGAAAAACTGAGGATATTGCTAATTATAGACCCATTTCTCTAATGTCTAACATGTATAAAATATTTTCCAAGATTCTATTAGATCGCATGACAAAACTATTAGACGAGAACCAACCCAAGGAACAAGCTGGATTCCGCAGTGGCTTTTCTACAATAGACCACATACATACCATCAAACAAGTCATTCAAAAATGTAACGAATATGACATAACATACTATATGGTTTTTGTAGACTATAACAAGGCATTCGATTCTTTGAAACATTGTAAAATCTGGGAAGCCCTAGCGTCACAAGGGATTATGAACAAATATATCCGCCTGATTACTGGTATATATGAGAATATGAAAGCAAAAATCCGAACAGAAAGGACAGGAGACTATTTTCATATTAAACGAGGCGTCAGGCAAGAAGATCCGCTGTCGCCAAAACTTTTTTCTGTTACCCTGGAGCATGTATTCAAGCACCTAGATTGGCGCGAATACGAAACGTTTCACAGCGGCCCTAGGAAACCTTCCTAGAAACTTCACTTTTCGAGGTGGAGTTCACTAACATCCGTGGACTCCATGCGAACCTCGATGCCATCCACCATCACCTTGAGACTGCACGACCCGCTGTGATGTTCCTCACGGAGAAACAAATTCGACAAAAACAGTCGGCATATCGCGCCTGGATCAGGGCCCGGGCTGAGCGCGACCCAAACGTGGGCCACCTCAAAGCAGCGTACAACCGGGCCACAAAATCCAGCAAGAGGGCATTTAATAGAGCGGATGCCCAGCGCGTCGCGCGGCTTGGTCAGGAGCTCACTTCCCATCCCACGGGCAGCCGTAACTGGCCAAAGCCGTACAATCTAACTTCTGTCAGCCCTCGCTGCCACCGCTGGGTTACCCAGATGGAACACTGGCTCACAAAGCCCAAGAGAAAGCGGATATGCTCGCAGACCTCTTTGCGGCTAATTCCCGGGTCAACGACCGTGGCCTGCAGCCCCCCGCCATCGCCAACTGTGGCCACACTATGCCTAACATTGTACTCAGGCAATGCGATGTACGGGCAGCGCTGCAACCGATCCCCAAGAAAGGGGATTGGTCTGATCCAGGCAACTATCGACCCATAGCTGTCACCTCAGTCATCTGCAAGGTATCGCATGAGCTGCTTGTTGATGATGAGCTCAAGCTCATCATCAACAAGCAGCTCATGCGATACCTCGAAGATCACTCGCTAATAAATGATCGGCAATACGGCTTCAGGCCAAAACGATCAACGGGTGATCTTCTGGCATTCGTAACGCATGTCTGGGGTGAGGCTATGGAGAGGCACGGCAAGTCCTTGGCGATTAGCCTGGACATCGCCAAAGCCTTCGATAGAGTCTGCCATGCTTCGCTCCTCTTCAAACTTCCGGCATATGGTCTACCTCCTCAAGTGTGCAGCTGGATGGCCAGCTTTCTGAACGAATTATTATCATCTTTATTCAAGATAAGAATATATTAGAAGAAACATAATTTTAACAATAGGTAGGTATATATTAACAAAATAATCACTAAATAAAATATAATAAAAAATTATGAATAAAAGTTGATGAATTTTTCAATAATACGGATAAGATTAAATCTATATGTGTAATCAAATATGTGATGTTGTTTAATACAATAATTAATAAAGAAAACATGTACAATTTGCCGGATGTTTATTGAGCGGAGCGAAGCGAAGCTCTATCTTAGACGACAAGTGTAAATCGTTTGTGTGCCAACTCCTCCGAAACGGCTCGACCGATTTTGACCAAATTTGGCATACTGGTCGACATCATACCCGGGAGTGCATATCTCTGAAATAATAAAAAGAGCTCTCTTTTCTCTCTTTGCTCCGCTCAACATTTCTAATTAGTAGCATGAATTGCATACCTAGTATATATTGCTCGTCAACTTGACTTCACCTCGCTTGATAGTGACACCAACGATGACACAATGTTGGTCCAAATAGAAGTGAATACGTGAAATATCGATTATTTGGTAATCGATATAAGTTATAAGAGGATTATATTACTTGATAATCGATTACTTTCATTTTGAATTTGGTTCAGTTGCGCATCCTTAAAACCGATAGTCGTTGATTAAAAATGTCGGTAGTAAGTATAAATCGTTACATTATTCTTAATTATTAATTTAGAATAAATCTTTGTCCGTGTGATATAGATATTTGCCTATAATTCATTAAAATAGATAAATAATTATGGTATAAGCCACATGTTTGTTGGTTCTGGGGCGAGATTCGACGATGTCCTTTTGATATTCATATGTGCTCTTTATGTGCGTAAACTGAAAAAACCAAATTGATTCTTTGATTCTTTGTTTATATTTTATACCCATCTATTCGTGGCGTAACTATTTTCTGCACTTTGATTTACTTAAAAATCTTGCAAAACAAATGAAATAATCACCCTCGATAGTATATAATTTAGTATATAGTTATGTATATTGTAACCGGTCGAATAAATATCATTTGAGTTAAGGTATCACACTTTCTAAACAAGAATTTTTATCAGGTATATAAGCCTCATTAGTCATTGAACTGCGAAATAAATAGTCGAGGTCTAGTGATAGATAGTAAATGGAACAAATATTTAATAAAATACTTTATAAGGAATTAATGAGCGCGAATGTTACGATAATGTGGAAATAGAATTAGGTTAATTTGCCGCCTGTGGTGAGCTTTGAAAATTTGAGAGTGGTTGACAACGGCACAACGGCCTACTGAAGCACAATACTCACGTAAATTGCTGTGTATATTCTTTTATGTATCATGTTTATATTTAGGACAAATGAATTTGTTGAATTTATTATTATGATGCTTTTATTTTCCAACGATCCTCTTTGGTTTGGGGTGCATTGCATTGTATTACAGTACGAATTGTAGTATTTATTTGATGTAAAACGCCCTAGTTTTATTAAGTAAGAAATAACTTTATATTCAACTAGGTCTGTTCATATTTTTACTTCTTAGTTTCACATTAAAATACATGATACAAAAGCTACAACACACTGAGATCAATGGATCCCCAATTGCTATCATCACAATTATATATTACATACCACAAGTAACTATTTTTCGCGTCGTAACGTAGCGTCCCACCTCACTGATAAGGAAAAGAACCTGACAGGACTCACCACATTCTTTTTTGTCGAATCTACTTTAGTTGAAGATCTTAATGATGTAGTGCTTATATGGGTTTAAAGAAAGGAATTACAGCTGTAATTTAAAAAGCATAGTCACATTCACCACAACTTCTGCAATGCGGTGAAGAATTAATTTATTAAGTTCTTTAAGTCATTTAATTAAAAAACACCAACACTGTATTATGCAAACAAAGTATTCATTTGTTGTTCCAATGGAAATATTCTTGTGGATATTTCAATCTTAGGCTCCTGTGTCTTTTGTACATTATTTCAATAATAAATACAATAGAACATAACACACCCATGAAACCCAAGCCATAAAAGCATGTTGAAAGCAATGTCATATCCAATGCATGCACTGCTGTATCTTTGTGCACCGGTTTCTGTGCTTCGACATTTTTCATAGTTCTCGTATGTTCTACAATACCAGATTCTACCAAACGAATGACAATAATATCTATCTCCTGAGATGCTGGCCATCTAGGACGCATGTATATGCATGCAGTAGCACTGCCTATTTGAGGCTCCAAAATTTGCAGGGAATGCCAAATATGATGAACCAAAAATGTATCTGTTGCGATTAAAAATCTTTCCCCACGAGCAATACTCTCAAAATAATTTCTTATATCATACAATTCTAATATTTGAAAACCTTGTTCCAACGGTGAGTCCTTGTAATAATCTAAAATAATTTGAGATCCACCGTACCCATCAACTTTAGTCACTGCATCTTCAACAGTAGAAAATTTCGGCTCTAATATCTGAGTTTGTAGAGATTGGACTAGATCTCCTTGGTATGCAATACGAATTAAGAAACAAAACCAAATCCAAATAAGAAAATAATTATTAAGGAAGGTCAACGGGGTTTCAAAATTTACAGTTTGACCCAGTAGCAAAGCAAATGTTTGATAACATATACTTTTCTTCTTATCCTCACTGCCTTTGTAGTACCGTCTGATTAGTGACGCTACAGCAACAAAAACGGAGTATGTTAAACACAGTACAGGTGTACTAATATCCATAAAAGGTAGCAACAGTTTTAATCCATCATAAATTTCGCGGCGCCTTGGTCCGATCCAACGAATGTTCAAAGTATGATTAGTGTGAGAAACTTGAGACACTGTGTATCTAGCCAGAGTGAGTAGTCCAGCAGGCATTAACACATCAGATTTGTTGTACACCAAGTCACTAAAACCACCGGTTGCCTTTCCATCTGCGTAAGTCCCATAATGATTAGAACCTTGAGTGTCAATATTGATGATTAGAGTAGCATTCAATATATCAGCTATAGTTGTTAATGAAATACCATCATAACCTCCTATTTGAGTGATGACATCGTTTTCAAGTATAATGTCATCATCAACAACGTATGGTTCAAAAGGCAATGCTCTTACTCTAATTGGACATTTGTTAAAATTTTTAAGCTTATTTGGAAATATATTTTCTTCAGAATTTACCTTTACAGGTTGTACGTTTCCACAAATACCTTCGCTGTATGGATAAAAAGTCGACATAATAATTTCATCATGATGATCTTTACTTAATATTACGGTATCAACCAGTCCGTATTTCCAAGCTATATTTATAAAATTCGATAGCTCTAAATCTGATTTAATGGGTTTTGTGTAAATAAGAATAACTCGAAAAGTAGATACGAAGTGTTCACCTGTACTAGATACGAATTTTTCAAATATATCAGATTCATTGACAAAGAAAATCGTTTGTTTGAACCCAAAATTTTCTTTTACTTTTTCAGTTACATTCTCAATCACGTCAGAGATAAGTATTGTCACAACAGAACCACTAAATGTTTTCAAAAACTCGTTAATTTCTTTGGAATCATTGTCAGAATAAACAACAGCGGTTACATATTGAAATTTGTAGAATCTCGTTGTAATTTCGACAGCTTTGTCAAGTAGCTCAGAAGCACCAAGATCGTCATAATAATGATGATCAATACTTGACGTAACGAATTTTAATATTCCGATAAATAATATATAGGTTTTCATTCCGTTGTACTCAAATCAGAACTGTATCATATTGCTATTTGCATTCCTATTTTATAGTATTTCAAAAGAAATTAATTGTTTTCATGCAACACATAGCACTTAGTGTACAACATATAGCACTTTAAAATAACTGTAATTTGTCATGAATAATGTTCTAACAAAGTTAGCGTAAATATAGTTAATTGGTATGTGTTGGTAGTGCTTTTATTTGCTATAATAACACATTATATTTTTGATCCTTACATGGGTTAGTTAAGTCCATAATTCTTCATTTTTTGTGTGACATGTATTACATTTATTAAACAAACCTTTGTATGATAAATGTAACACAGATCATTAATGTAGTAAGTTACGTAAATAAATCAACAGAATTACACACATTCTGTTGGTTTAAATCAAGAAAAAATGAAACTAAGTATATCAGTTCCAGATTTTATAAACCTGAGTGAGTGACCAAGAAAAGTAGAGTAAAAACTCTTTTTGTAGTTGTGTGTACAACAAATGTATGTGTAAAAAAGGTCACATACGTTCACGTACACTGCACTCAAACAAATGCAAAGCTCCGCTTATCCCTCGCGAACTGTACCTACCCAGATGGCGAAAAAGTTTATAATGCCATTGCACTCGAAAGGGTTTCAATGATATCGCATGAAATTTAAAAAAAGACATGATTGATATTATCTGCAATATCATTGATTATCGACCAACTCTTCAGATGTCACGATCATGATACTGCTTCGTTTTAGAACTATCGAGGGTAAATACAGCACATCAAGAACTTCTTCCAATTTCTTCTTGATTATCTGTTTCATGTCACTAAAGGAATTACAATATTGGAATATAGTACGTAGGGCGTAGAATATTGAAAAATATTGATAAACAGCAAGCTAATTTTTCGTAAGTAGGTTTCCATCGATCCGACTTGTGCTAAAAAAGTTATTCAAGGTTAGAGTTAAAAAATTTCGCTTTTTTGGATTTTTCTCGTAAACAGTGAATTATATAAAAAAATAGTTTTGTACAAAATTGTAGATAATGTAGAAAGAATTGTAAAAAATAGTAGAATTTTAGAAAATCCTTTCTTATCTGAAGTACACGCTATATAAAAACACGTCTTCTAAATTTTAGGTTTCTACGATCAGCGGTTCTATTCCTAGAGGGTTGAAAAATAACCTTGCATAACTTTTTTACAAAAAGTCGGATCGATGGGAACTGTTGATATTTGATTTATAATGATGTACTTAATACCTGCACCACTTTGCAGCTCTATACGAATTAATGCAATCTTACAATTTTGCTCCGAATATTTTAACTGGATAACTCTGTTACCTACCTGATTTGAGATTTGTTTTTGAGGTATTGGGGTAGGACTCGGTAAAATAAAGCTACTTACGAAAAATGAGCTTGCTGTTAATCAATATTTTTCAATGTTCTACGGCCCACGTACTAATAGGGGCGATTGATGATTTACGATGTAAGAAAGTGATAACCCCAGAATTTTTAATTAATATATATTGTTTAATTTGTTAAAAACTATACAATATAAAACGTGTAATAAAAATATTAGTGACAATAGTGTACAAAAGTTAGTTACAAAATATTTGTAACATTGTTCATATTCAAATCCCTAGGTACAGATAATACATTATTTTATAAAAATAAATCATTTAATAAATTATCTTAGGCAGTAATAAAGTAGAATTCCGGGACTTTTAGTTCTTTTCAAAGTTATTGAAATATTTGTGATGTTATAGCTTATAGGTTCTTGCTCTTCACACAAGTCTGAAGCTTGAAGGTACAGTGTGTTTAAATGGTTTAATTTATTTTTTCTGATTTGACTCTGGTCACACTTTCTACACACATTCTCTCCACAAAGTCGACTCCATACCTTGTAAATTTGTCATTACAGATTAGATATACTACCATTTTGTTTTAGATAATAAGTTTCTTCTAATTTGTTTAACAGTTGCTTTACAATAAGACGTTTAATATTAGTTAAATGTGTCTCATATAGTGTGAAAACGCTAAGTTTGATTTCATTTTTATTACAATTTGTTGAACTCCTACATCGTAGATGTTGGTGATTATCACATTATTGTGTCATTAAAAATATGCTATGTTTTTCATAACACTATTCAGCGGAGTAGTGTCCAAGTTTTTAAACAATATTCCTTACTATACTCAAGTGAAAAGATGTACATAGTGATTGATGTCTTTATTACTATATCTGTTGTGCTGGTGGCGTTACCAAAAGACCCCATTCGTCAGAATGGTGTTACCTCAAAATAACTATTATTTTATTTGCGAACTAGTCTATCTCTTCAAATTAAATAAAAACACTTTACATGAATTTTGAAGGATTGATATAAGTACATTGAATATTTATCGATTTAAATTATTTATACTCATTTAACAACTACGTTACTGAATTCCCAAAGTAAATAGTTAAAGAGGCAACCGGTATCATTCAATAGACATTCAGCAATAAACTTGTGAACCCTTACATGTAATAAAATGACAATGAAAATGATATTATTACTTAATAAGTAATTATAACAAACTTAACATTAAATTATAACTTACAACACAAATGTACAGTATGACCACACAAAGAAACTGCTTTAAATAATGTACACACAGACACGGAAGCTATAACTTATTAATCATAATGACTTAAAACAAAAAGAGATTTTATATTCCCGATATTATTATTGTGGTCACATCTTTAGATTTTTGGTAAGCTATTTAGCCTCCGCGCTGAGTAAGTACAGCGTCTATAAGTAAAACGGCTCCATTAATGATAGCAAGGGATGCCTTCGCCAAATTCTTGTCTCTGAAAGAACCTTTGCTGTAGTGCTGATATCTGGAAAAAAACATTATAGGCATATCAGATTACTGTCATCGTGAGTTTCATATCCCTGATTTTGTATCGTTCGTATCGAAGTTAGGAAAAAAAATGTATAGGACATAAAATATTTATACAAGCTATTTAGGACTCGTAGCAGAGGTAAGCTTACAATGATTTCCTTGATTTGAGCCTCGATAGCGTTGCGTGTGATTGTCCTGACATAAGGACTTGTGGAATATGTTCCCATCTACGATCATCATCCACCGAACGTTTTCCCAACCTAGTTGGGGTTTTCCAGTCTACTGCGATGCGGTTGAACTTCAATATGTTCCGTGGAGCGACTGCCATCTGACCTCCACAACCTGGGCGATATCGAAGCTCTGTAGTTAGACCAGCCGGATATTGTTTTAGGGCTCCAAATACCCGTAACTGTTATAGATGTTCCTTATTAAGGTTTGCGTGATAACATTTACGTCATTGGCTTCTAGGCAGCGTTGTTTCTGTATAGAAAACTGGCTTGTTCACATCTTTATACACAGTGCAAAATAGGGTATAATAATAATTGTCTTCGAAATTACGGAAAGAAACTTTGTTTTACTTTTAGGAATTGTAATAGTGCGTATCGACTCTCACATCACCAGACCGATGAAGTCACAATTATACGAAGTTTTATTGTACAGTTGTACATTACTTCATCATATAATATGCCTTACCTTTAACTAAACGATTTAAAAAAAACTAACATACCTATCGATAATAAGAGCACCGCTGGCTACGAACAATGCGACTCCGACGAGAGAATAGAAAATGTCGATGCGTTTGTGGGAAGGTGTCTGCATGACGTAACCTGGAACGTGACATCATTGTTCATTAACATTCATAGCATTTACACTCTGAACTGAATAAAATCTTAATGAAATATTTAGTTTTGGATTAGAATGTCTTTCTTCCATTTAGAGACCTACGGTACGGTAAAGTAAGGAATCTGTAAATGGCAAACCGTGCAGGACTCATATCTTCTGAAAAAATTGCATCATACTTCATATGAGATAAACTCTGATAGCCAACTTTTCAATATCTATGGTAACTTATGGCGTTTCTCCAGTTGTATAAACTGTATTTACTACCTATAAGTACAGCCAAACTGGTGCAGTAGTGTTTCCATCTAAGGATAACAGACAGATCAACTTTCACAGGCAGCCGACCACCTGAATATAAGGTAGGACCTTTTTCTTACTTTTATCCAGGAAATAAGGTATCAATCGTGTGTTTTTAACAGGGCGTTGTTTTGATTACGAACCTGCAGCAGCTCCAGCGAAGATGATTAGGTAACCGACGAATGTGCCCGTAACGAGCATGCCGGTGTCCGCGTCAGCATTGTAACTGTGATAGTGCAGCGCCACGCAGGAGCAGGTCAAAGCCTAAAAATAATTTATAAATGTGTATTTACTCTGTTATCACAGCTAGATTAGCGACAACAGGCTCGCCTTTTTACGTAGGAACGACAAAGTTTCTGATGGATAGTGGGCTAAATAAGCAGCTGTCTACTGTTTTGTAGAAACAGGCGATATAAAAAGCATTTATGTAGGTTAAAAGAAGAAAAAATAGTATTGTATGTTATAGGTAATATGCTTTTCAAGGTTAATGTATGATAGCCATGCGGTTTAATGCACGGCTTAATTCCGAATACGTACTTAAACTATTAAAAAATTGCTCAGTAGTAAGTAGGTACATTATTGCAAGGATTGAGGTCGCAGGCTATATTAAGGACGTCCTCGGCATGTACATTTACGATCATACTACGCCCATAGAATTTAATAAACGCAGTTTGTGTGTCGTTGTGAATCTTTTGGTGAACAAACTACTACATCCTGCGTACCTTCCTAATTAAAAAAGTGCGCAATGAATCATCGTTTTCGCGATATTGTCGATTGTACTATTTCAGGAGAAGACGTTCTCCTTAAATCATTTTCAAATACAATATAAGTTCGATCCAACTCCACGTCGACCCTCTGTTTAATATGCACAACCATTTTTAGCACAAAAAATAGGTATATTGCATTCCTCAAGTGTAAGTAGGTCAGAAGTCTATTTCACTCGTCAATCTAAACATAACTCGATGAGCCTTGCTCAAATGACGTCACTCTCACTAAGAAAAGTGGACTGATGACGTAATACGTAATGAAACCAGTTCTGGATGTATGATGTCATTCTACACGCGATCGCCTCCATAAAATTGTGGAGGCCAAATGGCTGGAGACCTTGTTTTTGAGGATGACCGTTAGTATGAGGTCAAGTGTTTATAATACACTTATCTCACTCCATCTCAATTTATTCTCTTAGAGGTAGACAGAGTGGGTTTATGCCCACATTTCGCCAGTCAATTGTTGGCCTCAGATGCCTAATAAAGGTATATGGCCGTTTTCGGGCACTATAAATATAAATATTATTTGCCAGATTGTTGTTATTAGGTCAACAGATGCAGCGCGTACAGTTAAATTTTAATTTTTTTTCTAAAGTTGGTTAGTAAATGTAGGTACAGTCGGCCCCAAAAGTCGCTGAACACATTCAAACTTCCAAAACATCTGAACACTAAAAATGTCATAAGTCAGTGACGCAACACGAGAATAAAATAAACTCAACATACAAACGTCCATAAAACGCTGAACACTAGTATTCCAAAAGTAGCTGAACATCATTAACATCATAAGTAGATATCATAAGTAGATTAACAAATCATATTTTCAATGTTGTTGCCTGTTAATCTAATTTTGGTGTTCTTGATGTTACACGAATTTTGGTCTTTTGACATGTAGGATAATTTGAGAAAAGTTTTAAAGCTAATATTAAATCCGCTACCCTGGGCCGCGGCCGCACCTACGTCCAATGCCGGGCGACATACAGAATCAGGCTAGAAGGGCTGCGTGATGTGGGGCTTAACCCTACGCACGCCTTCACTCACCGACGCGGGATAAAACCCTACCCCAAAGATGCGGGGTAACACCCGACTACCACGCAGTGGCCACGCATGTGGCCAAGGTCCGCCGGGCGCCACTGGGAATTCTCTCAGTGTCTACCGGAGGCGCCCGGCAATGGACGTAGGTGCGGCCGCGACCCAGGGCAGCGGATTTAATATTAGCTTTAAAACTTTTCTCAAATTATCCTACATGTCAAAAGACCAAAATTCGTGTAACATCAAGAACACCAAAATTAGATTAACAGGCAACAACATTGAAAATATGATTTGTTAATCTACTAATGATGTTTGATGTTAAGCTACTTTTGGAATTCTAGTGTTCAGTGTTTTATGGACGTTTGTATGTTGAGTTTATTTTGTTATCGTGTTGCGTCACTGACTTATGACATTTTTAGTGTTCTGATGTTTTGCAAGTTTGAATGTGTTCAGCGACTTTTGGGGCCGACTGTACATACTTAACGATTGGGTTATAAGTAGATAAATTTTAATATTTAAACATTAGATTTATTATAACTTATTTAAAAACCAAAGGGTAAATAAACTTTTGTTTTTAAATTAAATTACAATATACGATAAAAAAAATATTATAGGTTCTCCAGTCTGATCCAAGTGTAACCTTGCGTTTCCTACTACTTTGACGCAAACAGAATGATACAATAATGTATTTTGTAAGACGTAAATACTGTCATTCCAATTTATATAACCAATAAATCTGCAATTGTGTCTCTAAATAAAACATTATTATTATTGATTTAAATTCATAGTCGACATTGAGTTAAAATCTTAAGAGCATTGTCAAAATCTAATTGTGATTCCGATTCGTAACTATGTAGGTACGAATACATTAATTGAAGGCCAAGGTTTACCAGATATCCTTGAGTTGAGTCAGTGTATAAACAACTGATGTGTTATTTTATTACCTATATTAGAATTAGATCATGGTTTTCTGAAATCTTCCATGTTAGTATTGAATTCAAGTTTACGAAAAAACCACTGGGTACTATGTATTACTTATAAAATCTTCATGTCGTCAGCAGATAACAATAGGTACCTATACACCGGTACAGGTAACAATATTTTAGCAAATAAACAGTTTTAAGATGTGCAATAAAAATGTTAAATAATAAAGGGCCCAGGAGGGACCCCTGAGGCACACCTGTATATTAATTAAACAATTTTCAAAATCAGTTCAGTTGATCCAGAGATAAAATCTCAAAAGCCCCTTCATAAATTGGTTATTATTAGGGATCTTTTAAAAGAGTGGATGTATTCTACGAATTACACCCAAAACTTGTCATAATCCAAATAAAACTTTATCTTGTAGTCAGTTAAAACTGAATTAGCATATTAATGAAACAACTATTAGACTGTTGCAAAATGAGGTTAATGATGTTGGAGCTACCAAAGACGAGCGACCTCGATGGCTCTAAATTATGACATCAACATTAAGATAGGTACTTAATTATTCAGAGGAGCACTCGATAATAATCTATATATACTAATATTTAAAATGAGGAAAGATTTGATGTTTGTTTAATTGGAATAGGCTCCGAAATTACTGAACAGATTTTTTTTTCACTGTTATGTTGCTGCATTATCTCTGACTGCTATAGGCTGGTAGTAAGTGTTCTCGTGAGAATAGGGAACGACAAAACTATATCTCACGATGATGACGCTTGACGATGATGATGATGACGCACTAGAAATAAATAGGCTGAAAGGCCATTTTTTAGTCTGTAGTATGCGACCTTTGAAGAAGACTTCAATACAATACAACTTATATTAGTTTAAAGTCCCATATGTCTTAGTTTTATGGTAACCTACTACTATGTGACTATTGTCACGATAAAACCGTTGCAAGTTATAACCGTAGGTGCTACATTTCATTCATAGTTCCCGAGCTCAAAAGTAGCTTACGAATTACGCTTTATGAAGTATATTATTGTGACACCACGCACAAAGTAAGGAGACTGAAAAGGACTAAGCCTTTGGAACTCCAAAGGCTTAGTCCTTTTCAGTCTCCTTACAATAACACTAATTTCACTAAACTAACTAGTTTAGTGAACAAACTGTCTTCCATTGTAATAGAGACTATAAGAAAAGTGCCAATGGAGTAGTTTAGTTTTGTAAGTTTTTAGCAAATCAATCAATTTATCTAAATCACTACACTTAGTTACAACATAAAGTAAAAAAAAATTGTGAGGTTTCTTCAAAAAGTAGATTTCACGACAAACAGGAACGAACGTCCAAACATCTATACAATTTTACACGTTTATAATATTAGAACGAAGTAGGATGCTTACTAGGGAGTCAGCATCCTACTTCGTTCGTGGCACCTATATCATATACTGAGGAAGGAAGGTTCCTTCCTCAGTATATGGAATAGGTACATAACCAACACGCTTTTATTTTTTAATGGCCGCCGTAATTCCAGACATCCATTGCTGGCCAATGAAACTTTGACATCCAATGCGGTACCTATAGTCTAAGATCCCACTGCAGAATATTGCGCTCATCGAGTATTTACTGAAAACTAAATTTTTACTCATATTTTTGATTAGGAGAATTTATACCTACCAGGTTGCCTTTAAAAATGTGGCCGCTAGTAGTTTTTTAGAAACATACTATATCGATGAAGAAGCGGTCAATGAATTATGTCGTATAACATAGTAAATCTGTACCTTACCTGGTCTCATCTGATGTTACCTGTATTTTTGTCGTTAAAACCACGTCAAAAAATTCCTAGTGAATTTAATTTAATTTTATAAATATTGATTTCAACTAATATAAACAAGTTACAAAGTGTTTAAACAAATTAAAAGATGTTAAGAGAGATTAATCAAAGTTTAAACAAGTTAAAAAATTTATAATACCTACAATAGCGCAAACGAAATGAAATGAAATGATTTACTTATTTGTATAGGTCACTAAATGGCTCTTACAAACGTCAGTAAGTACTTAAAATAAAAAAAATGTCATTGCTTCTATATTTACATGTACTGCCAGATTCGCAAAGCAATAAGTAGAACCGAAAGAAAGAACCTGGCAATAAAACTCTCGGTCACTCTTTTTCAATAATTGACTCATTTACACATTTTCTTAAGACTTAATGTGGACGAATGTACATTGGTCTCAAAATATTTGTGGAATGGTGTACAAGTGAGTTTTTTTCAAAAATGTATTACTATAAGTTCCACCAAGTGCCGACAATCGAAAGCATAAATTATATAAATTGCTTTACACAATAACGGTTGAGTGAGAACTTCATCAAATATAAAATAAAGTACAAAAAACTGTTTTGTAACAATAATTTTAATAACATTATATATTATGTGTAATTTTAATACTTTAAATGTAGGAGTTTTGCCTTGATAGGAAATACCTGTGGGGAACTAGTTCAGAGTGATGTCCACAAAGTGATCTCTTTTACATCTTATGTTTTTTTACCCCATTTTAGGTACCTACCTATTTTGGTATCTTTTGATGTATAATAGAATAAGAATTATTTTAGATTATTACAATAGAATATTAAAATTATTCTTACTCTATCCATTTTATATTTAACTATATTATTATTGGTATTCCAGCTAGTGTTAGTTAGTGTTAAGGTTGTTAGTGTTAAAGTTGTTATTTTTGGTAGACAATCTTGTCAGATACCAAGTTAACTTTTGGGGAAGGCTTATAATCGCGTTGTGATAAGGCTTATAAGCGTTTGTTACCAACAGAGAAGCAGGGTAGTTAAAGTAGGTAACATATTTAATATTCAAAGGTTTAGAACCTTCCACACAAGCTAAATAGCTTAGCGTAGGGAGTAGTTTAGCTTCTTACTGCCACTAGTCTGGGTCCGACCAGTAAGATAAAGGTAACATGTAATAGTCATAGACTTGTTGGCTTTAAAAAAAATCTTTTTCAATAATCACAATAGCTGTAGCACACTAGATGTACTATTAATCATGTAAGCATCCATAGCCTAATATCTAAAACCTAATGAGTTAGTCTAACGTCCCGGCAAGACATTCTCCTTATTATTGAGTACACTCTTAACACCAGTACAAGTACCAGCGCTTTTAGCTTGGCTGGAGTGGTTGACGGGGAGGCTAATAGATTGTATTGCAGAGTTTTAAAGAAAGGAGAACACATAATACGATTAAGACCCTTGGAATTCAAATTGGTAGCTGTGTCTTTAGTAAGCAAATCTTCTGGTAGGTATATCAGAAGAGAAGTCTTAGTGGCTATGAAGAGTCAGAATGACAATCTTTATCTAAATTATTCCAGAATTATTCATAGATCAGTTTTCTTTAATTTTCACGTTGCATTCAGAATGGGTACACTTTACAAGCTCTTTCACCAGCAGATAACAAACAGGTCTTCATCGACAAAGTATGTATCGGAGCACAAATAATAAGACTGTTTTGCATTAGAACAAAACAGTTATTATATGTGTGAAGAAGCATACTATGTGAGCAAGCAGCTTGCTGGTAGATTGAAGACTATGACATTGACACCGACAGATTCCAGCCACTCCCAACTCGCGAAAGTTGGATGAAAGTGACAGGTAAGATAAGATGAGACCAGGTAAGGTACAGATTTACTATGTTATACGACATAATTCATTGAACGCATTCTTCATCGACATAGTATGTTTCTTCACACATATAATAATAACTGTTTTTTTCTAATGCAAAACGGTCTTATTATTAAAATTTATACCTACATATTTATTATTCTTAGCAAAAAATAAAAATATATATTATTTTTAATTTTTTGTCATTTTGAAAAGGAAGACATTTCTTTTGGAGTATTTATTAAGTCGTCCCTACTACTGTTTGCAGCTTAAAAGCATTGTACAGCTGGCAATCGCTATCCTCGTCTGACTAATGATGTTACGCGCTAACTGTCTTTCACTCTACCTTAAATATTTACCATCTTTAACAGCCAGCAACCCTTATTTGCGGCCAGATTTAATTAAGCAACCGTATATCATAATAAACAGAAAAAAATAGCTTTAATTTGATATATAAATAATAAATGTACGTTATGAACGCATAAATGCATCAAAATCATACCTGTATACACCTGGCTGCGAAGAGGTGCGGTCAAGTGCGCAACGGCAACCGTGATTTTTCAGATTCTTTATATATATTGCCGTGAAGTGGAAGATATTTTATTTAAAAAACAAGTGAGCGAAATTTTGTCCCTAAAATAAAATAACAATAATTTAATTAAAATTACTAGCGGCCACATTTTTATAGGCAACCTAGTAGGTATATATTCTCCTAATCGTAAATATGAGTAAAAATTTAGTTTTTAGCAAATAGTCGATGAGCGCAATATTCTGCAGTGGGATCTTGTACTACTATCTGTCAAGGTTTATTTAAGACATGTTTTTGTGTATTTGTCTTGTTTCCCTCTCTCTAATAAATGCTTTCATAGCAACACTACGTTGTATCAACTTCAGTTTTTACAAATGACTATTGATTCGTTAACGCTAGGCTTGTTTTGTTAATTATCATATCCAAAGCCTCACTGTTTATTTACACCGTAACGTCAATTATGAACACTTTGCATCAATTAGCAACGCGTAAATAAACTCAGTTGTTACTACATCACTCACTGTTAGACACGTTCATTTCGGACTGTATTAAGACGACGGTTTCTCCAAGAGATGGCTTGACGTCTCAAGTATATAATGTACTAGGTAATGTCTGAAAATATTCTGTTATTTACATAACAAAAACATTTGAGCTACGTAATAATTAACTATACACTACATTTAAACTAAGGAGTTTCACAAAGAAATCCATTCGTTCTCATCTGCAAAAGATGCAACATTGCTATATACTCCTATACCTAGTTCCACATATTATATAGAATCATCAAAATTACTATAGATATCTAAGTGTTTATGTATAGAACGACTCTGTTAACCCCGTTGCGCGTCTTGAAGGAAGACTATTATTGTGCATAAATCTCATCATTTTATCTATTACGTACAGACTATTACAATAATCACACACAACGCTATCTAGTCTCATATACTATAAACTATTATATGTTATAGGTAGTTGTTAGGTTGTCTATAATAGACAACCTAACGAGTATTATTATCACTTTTATGGCTACATAAAATTGGTTCTTGACGAGCTCATCATCTTGTTTTACTATCTACGAGTAGTATTTTATTTCGACACAGTAACTTATACAGATTTAAATCAATACTGCAAATCACAAGCAAAACAAACGTTGTCATTTTAACCAACAAAATTGTATAAAGGTGTGAACATTTTAAAATGTATTCACGGGTAAATCTCCTTCAACAATGTAATTACTTCCGTGACCACAAAACGTTCAGAAAATAGTTTGATAACGTAGGTTTCTATTCGTTAAAAAAATATATACCTGCATTTCAATTAGCTGGCAATCGATCCAACGTGTAATTTTAGATTTTTTTATGTGAGATTTTTCATAGAGGTTCTGTAATTAGTATTTCCATAATTAACTGTTTATTTAATATTTAGTACCTATTCACACACTGCTCGAAATATGACGTTGTTTTTCAGCAAAATCACAACGATGTTGTTTCAAAGGTATTATATTATATTCAAACACGATTGATTTTTTATCGAACTATTCTATGCACTGTTTCAGCAGCAGCTTTTAATTAATAGCAAAATTTTAAAATCGGTTCACCCAGGCAAATATATGAGGTACCAAAACAAGCATACAAAAAAACTATCGAATTGAGAACCTTCTTCTTTTTTAGAAGTCAGTTAAATAATATAGAAATGAGTTCATCGTAATAATTACAAATAAATAGTTTAGTCACTAAACCAGTTCCGATAGAAAATCATCGCGTTAATGGTAACTCGGTGACGCAACATTCATGACGAACCTGCCATAGTATTGTTAAAGTTTGTAAGTACGTTTTATAGTCAATAATAATATTACACGTAACCCCACACACCGCACAAATTTTCCGTCACATTTATTAATAACAATGAGTCTAAGGAAATTACTAAGAATTAATAATATTCAGTGACATAATGTTAGTTTTGTATTTAGGTACACAGCTGGTAATTTTTTACTAGGAGTGGTTTAGGAAAGAATGCAATAAGTTTTATTGACAAGAAAGTTTTGAAGTATTATTATACTTAGGTCACAAAAATCCCAGATCAAGAAAATCTGTGCAGTATGTCAGTTCACGTCTTCGTGTTGTTACTAAACCCAGTACACCCATCGAGTGCTAGTTTACAAAGATGTCATTGAATATATTTCACGAGTGTAAGCAATGCTAACTTTTTCTCAAATAGTTTATAATATGAAACACGTATGGCCGTAAGTCACTATATTAACACAATATGATCACAAAATTAGATGCCAGGCTGATGAATGTCAAGCTAGCTGGTATCTTGGTCAGTTGGCATGAGCGTTCTTCCTGGAAAGGGAATAGCCGTTGGTTCAAGCCCACCCCAAGACTATAGATTAGTGATTCATATTACAAATGTAGCTAAGTATATTATACAATAGTAGGTACCTACCTACATTGTTTGGCGATAACTCCCTAATCAGTTACCCAAGGTAAAGCCATATAAAAATAGAGGACATTTTATAGTTTAGTTATTTGTTATGTTCGATATCGTTAAACCCATCGGACCACTAATCCATGACCTACTTAATAATTATGACCAATATAATGTGGGCTGTGACGTCGTTTCTTTGCACAAGTATTATAATGTAGTTTAGAATGCAGGAACCATATCTTTGTAGTGTATAAATTTAAGTCATAACTTATAGTATGTACTCGTATATGCATTATCGTCTAAAAATAATGGTTATAAACTTATGAGTTATGACTTAAGCCTAGTTCGGATTAGGCTTGTAATTTAGAAGAGTAGCGAGTAATTTAGTAGCTAAATATATGCGAACTACAAAACATTTGTCGAGTAATTTAGTAAATGATTTAGTCGAGTCAATCCATTTTACTCTATTTTTTCGGGCGAGTAGCGCCTCGCACCACGCATCAGTGCTCACTGGTTCACCGGCAAAACAAGTCCGAACCTGTTGATTAGTCGAGTTCATTAGTGGTCGCCACCACTCACTTGTGTACTTTTTTTTTTTTTTTTTTTTTAATTTCGCGGCCCAAGGCCGCCAATCGCGTGCCTCGTTCGCGAGCATGACTTGCTCGCAGAAGGACACGGCCGCGTTCCACCTACTCCCGCTGGATACCATGGCTTGAAGCATGGTCCCCAGCTAGAGGGTATCCACGCCCAGACCCACTACGAGGTCCCGGCGCTGACTCGCCCACGCTGAGCACTCCACCAACGTGTGGAGTGCGGTGTCGTCGTCGGAAACCTCGCAGTGTTGACACCGGGGTGTGACCTCACGATGCATGCGAAACAGATAGCTACCGAAGCATCCATGCCCGGCAACGATTTGCGTCGCACGGTACGTGAGGTCACCATGCTGCCTCTGCAGCCAATCGTCCATGATCGGTCTCACCGCCGCGATGATGGTGGCACCCCCCTTGGGTTGCTCAAGTCGAACCCTCCATGACTCCATGAGATCCTGGCGGAGTTGGGACCGCTGGTCCTCGATTTCTCGAGACGCAGGCCTGTGGTCCCGCTCCAGCGCCTCCTTGCGCCATTGGAACAATGACGCAAGGGCTCTCGCTACCAGGTCCCATGGAGGGGTCCCGGCTAGGAGACATGCAGCCTCTCCGGAGATCGTGCGGTACCCCCGTATGGTTTTGACGGCCAAGGTTCGAAGTGGTCTGTTTAACAGAGTCACGTTCCCCTTGACCGCCAACCTATCCGCCCATACGGGAGCCCCGTATAGGGCCATACTCCGCACTCACTTGTGTACTGTACTAAACCGTAATGCGAACGATTTCTGTGTAGTAGCGAGTAGTTTAGCCACTAAATTACACGCTACTCTACTAAATTACTAAAGCAGTGCGAACTAGGCTTAACTACGTCGATGAGTGAGAACGAGCGTGGGCAGAAACCCCAAAGCACCAGCACCCTTCTGGCATGCTTCTATACCGACGGTAGGTAACCGACTCGACGTACTCAGGCCCCGTTACCATATTCAAACTAAACCAAACTAAACGTTACTATCAATGTACCTAGTAAATAAGTAGGTAAGTAAGTGAAAAAATATAACAATTGGTGGGTGGAACTGCAAGCGTTACTGGTATTCAAATGACTATAATATGTTCGTAATCTTATCAAATACATTAGTTATTTATTACAAACTATTGTTTGACTCATAAACTATTTTGTACCTACCTAAAAATAACACTCATGAGTAGTGTATGATTCAATTTATTTACATGTTTGATACGTATGAAGTATGAACCGTAGTCAATAAGATGATAAAAGAAGAGCGATTAGGTCAGGAGGCTAAGAATAGCAATGACACTGATGCTCCTTTGATATTTTTTTTTATTGCTTTGTAGTGACTGAGTAAGTAGTTGTACACAAAAACCAAACCCATTGTTTACTTTCGCAACAACCTCAATGTCATTGAGAGAAAAAACTTTAGAATGTATGCGGTAAGAGATCCATAGGTAAGTAATTGTTCTAAGAAACAATGCAACTGAATACTTTTTTGCTAATCGGTAAGGTAGTATGTTAAACTTGTGTTAAACTTTACTATAAATTAAACATAATACGTATATTACAACAATATATAGGTATATTGTATACCAAGGAATATGATTTAGTATTACGGACTACCTGTTGCAGCCAGCAAACATTGAAAATGTTTCTTAAGATGGGTGTGCACTTTAGGTACTCAACAACGTACGTATGTTGTTCTAGAATTTATTGTGTGCGAACACTCATTAATAAATTATAGCAAACATTTCCAACACAAACGTCGTGTACCGAACATTTTGGTCTTTCGAGTCTGATAATTCAGTTTATTTTTGACATTTAGGCCAAGTGTTCTAGTACCAGCAATACCTCATCTCGTATATTTAATAAACAAGGTTATTACCGTTTAATTTAGCCACCCCTTGCCTAAGAAAATGTTGAAATTTAGCCGTAGGCTTCATCAGTGAAAGTTGATTGATTTTATTAACTTAATCGCATCTTAGGTTGGCATAAATGTGTGCCGAACCCATACCAGTTTCCTGTGGATGTATTAATGACCCGATTACGTCGTTAAAGCTGTCTTTAACGACGTAATCGGGTTAAGATAATATACATAAGACCCTGTGGTCTTTACAAAGTCTCGTTGCTTCAACAGTCCGATCTTATTTGTCCATAAACTGACGGTAGACAAGACAAAAAAAAGGAGTCTATGATGTAACGAGGGATTTTAATCAAGTGAAATGAGTAATACATATTATTTTTCGAGTTTCTTCTGTCAAAAACACGTGCCTCTGCACTTCATACTGAGGTTTAATTAATTTTAACTTTCAAATCATAATTTTCGTCGCTTTCACGACGTAATTAAATTGCCTACGCATGAACTGCGTCACTTTTTTCGTGTCATATTCTACAACCATCTAAGTTGAGCAATAAATATAAGAAGTGTATAACAATCTCATGCTGTCTGTGTGTACCGAACCGGCTCGATATAACCCGTCCCTTTTCTTCGAAAGTTAAAAGTGCAATGCCCTTTAACTTTCGATAGCAAACACGCAACAGTTTTTGTTCATGTTTTTGTATACTTACTGTATTTTTATCAAACGTCAAATGACTTCTGTGTAGCGACAACAAACTCATTTATCTATACATAAATTGAAATTAGGTGTGTATGATATGAATATAAAATATTAACTACGATCGTAAAATAGGCTATAAAGGGCTAAACCTCATCAAAAATAATATTAAAATTTAAACAGTAAACATTGTTTTTCCGTAGTTCTGTTCTGAAGTAGGTACCTATCTAGAACTAGGGAAAATACAATGTTTACTGTTTAAATTTTAATATTATTTTAGACTAGCTGTTGCCCGCAGCTCCGCCTGCGTGTTATAGCTTTCTTGATCACCAGTTACTGATTTATGATGTATAGCTGTTGAGCGATATTGTATGTTAAGATAAAATATTATAGTATCTTAGCCGTGTGCAGCGCCCCTTAGTGAACTCCACTGCGGGTGACGTAACCTACGACAAACTTATTACAGTAATCGGGTCTAGGGATCGAACCGCAAAATTAAGTTTGTGTTTTATTGTATATACTTTTCCGGGATAAAAAGTACCCAGTGTGGTGCCTAGGATATTAAAGAATAATTATACCAAGTTTCATCGTAATCGAACCGGTAGTTTTTGCGTGATGCCTGAACAAACAGACAGACAAACAGACAGACAAAAAAAAATGTAATCCCATTTTTGGGTTCGGTGTTGGCCTAGTAACACCCCCTGCCATTTTTTTTTTTTTTATATTTTCAATGTACAGAATTTTCACTTCTACAGATTTATTATAAGTATAGATAAGATAAAGATCCCTCGGCATATATTTATACCTATAGGTAATAGGTACCTATTAGTATAAATATATGCCGAGGGATCTTTATCTCCGTTCTGAATATTATTAAGATCGATCCGGCAGGTTTTAAGTGAAGTCCAACTATTTAGGTTTTGGTGGTATAAGGTGGACATAGACATTAAATAACATATGTTTTCCATTAGCACAAGTACAATATGTCTTCGAAAAAGTACAAGATAATGATGTACCTACTAAGTAGATGATTAAAAGTTTACTATATGTCAGTAAACCAAAGGCGTGGTCGACATTGACACCACGCCTTTATAAACCTTGCTTTTGAAACATATATAAATACGCCTGTTCCCACCTAACGGTACCTACCTAACCTTTGTTGGTCATAAGTAATAGAGAGCAGGTGAGGTCCAAGCGAGGTATCCAAGATCTTGGTGGGACCCATTCACCCAATACAATACCATTCAAGAATGTTGTTTGTCGCATATTTTAGCAATAATACTTACCTACTTATTTAGTAAATAGAGTTTTACTTCACATATTTTAATACTTATTATTTATTTACAATAATATTTATAAAAGTAAGTATTTAACAATAGTACTATCAAAATATTAAAGTAAATACAGGTTATCACACACCCAAACATTATGTGTGTCTTATTATCTACAGTGAAAATAAGAAAACAAAACATATTTACCAGCTCCAAAAACTTGACAATAGACAATCGGCTAATAGACATTGTGAATTTATTCGAAATTTGAAATAAAACACGATGTTTTAAGGTTTGTTTACACTAGCACACGCGCGTCCTAAGGAAAGTTTACACAGAGACTGCGCGTTGCGTGTTGACAAGTTGGTCCCCTCCGTCGTCGTTGAACGGTGAGATCATTCACTGGTGTGGCCATCGTGTTTATCAGCGGAGGACAGTCATAAACAAAGTAATAAAATTCTTACCTACCACAATGTCCACGTTCAAATACTACGTGCCCGGTTTTGAGTATGTTAATCTCTCAATAATTCTCAGACTGAATAATGTTTACGAGAATGTGACATAGTAGTGAAATATGTGTACCTATCCTCAGATAGGCATCTATTGCAACTCATTGCAATAACTAGATGCCTATAACAGTTGCTTTGACCGAAATTATTTTCTACATTATAGATGTGGATGAAAACATGTAGGTCATGAGTTTTTGGGAGGGGCGGAATTATTGTCAAATAAAGAAACTAGTCATACATAAAATTGCAACAGCAATAAGACATTAGACGTAGTTGCGACAGTTGCGATGCGCACTTTTAATTTGGAACCAATCAATTTATTGAACTAGTCCAGAAACTAAAAAGCACTCGAAACATGGAAAGACAAAGGATTTATTGGACTGAGATCCTTATGCTGCGGCTAAACGATGTCCGCTCGTGTTGCTCCTAGCGTTGCCGTGAATATTTCCCTAGTGGCCACACGCACCCCTACTCGCTTCCCTAATATAACTCGTTAGTGATAAGTTAAGATCTCAGCGCTGTGATCTTGGTTCAAGAGCAAGTCTTATCTTATCTCGTACGAGTAGTACTTCACTATCCGCGCGCGACGAGGTGAGTGAGTGGCCACACGATGTTCCTCGCTATTCTCCTCGCTATTTCCCTCGCTACTCGTCGAGTCGTGTAGCCGCCCGGTTAGAAACCTTTTCTTAGATCATAAATATATGTACTGTCCTAATACACATTATTACTACTACTAATACCACCTGCAACTACTTGCCACTGCGACAGCGCCTAGGAGTAGCTTTAGGAAGTACTTCCTGCTGTGGTAATTACCTACCCACTGAAAAA
Organism: Nudaria mundana; assembly: GCA_963556515.1. Lineage (NCBI taxonomy): Eukaryota > Metazoa > Arthropoda > Insecta > Lepidoptera > Erebidae > Nudaria > Nudaria mundana. Next base: position 8,116,066 of record OY748294.1, read on the forward strand.
ATATTTGGTTAGTAGCTTTTCAGATCCCACGCCACGATTACCACGATGCTGTAATACTTGGTCAAGCGTAGGAGTCGAGATTAATAGGTACCTGGTGTATACCTACCCACCTAATGTAACATAGACATGACAATTTAGTATTAGGTAAGTAACTTTTAAAATGGGCAGGTATAATTTTCTTCGCAGTTTTACAAAAAAAATAGAACGCAAGTGGACATCATTACGACAAAAGTATAGTCACTCTTCCCTTACTCTAATCTCTACGAGTGACGTCATCTTTTGCGAATCAATAACCAAGTCACCCAAAGGAACATATACCACCTACCTACCTATACCATTAGACTAATGAAATCTTACTATAATAAAACTATAAATAATGTAAAACTCCTCTGTAACGCCTTGCCCGATTCTTTTGATTTTTTTATACTATATTTGGTAGGTCTGAGAATTGGTCGTAAACTATTTTTGAACTCCTTATATTAGGGTGGCCCACCACTAAAACACCACAACAACTACGTTTAGCGGCGTCAGCTAGTAATTTAATATATTCAAGGTTGTGCGAGATCATTCACGACCACAAAACGGAAACAATTAGGTATAATAAGGAATCAAAGCGCTTTAGGCATGGATAAATGCAAGTAACGGTGCATTATTGCTAACAATATGTAGTCGGATGTGATACTAGGTGGCCGCAGTCGCGAAACGTAGGTACCGTTACGCTGCAGCATATATTTGAGCGAAGCAAGTTTAAATTCAAAATTCTGGCATCGTAATAATCTGGGTAATTCTGTAAGCTATTGATGAGTGCAAGAAAATCCGCAATCGGCCGAGTATTCGCCCTCCGAGAAACAATTTAACATAAATCGTTTGAAAAATAATTTGAGTCACCGTTGAGAGCTCCGCTCGCCTTCGGCTCGCTTCGCTCAATAATACTTATTTTAAATTCATTAAGTATAATTATGTACTAAAATGAATAATTGAAAGGGAAATTAAATCAAGTCAAATCAAATCAAAATAAGTTGAGTAACTTATTTTGAATTGATTTGACTTGATTCAATTTAGTTTGACTTTCATTTGACCTTATTAAATTTCATTTAACTTAAATAGATTTTTTTATATTTCATTTTAATTCATATTATTTGATTGCATTTAATTTGAATACTTTTAATTCGATTTAATATGATTTTATTTTGATTGATGTTAGTTATTTATATTTTAAGTATGCTAAAATTTGTATGTTTTTCAAGTCATTCAACATTAATAATATTAATTATGTAATTAATGACTTGCAATATCGTATTAGTGGAAATTGTGAGGATATTGAAAAAGTGATATAAATGAATAAAATAGATTAATAGATTCAGTGCTTACAATTTTTTAATAGAAGCAAACTAGGAAGCATACTTTAATGTACTACGAGTATAATAGCTATTTATAAATATTGCATCGTTAGTTACCTGTTACATAGGTACTTAACAGGTAAACAATGCCACTAAAGTCATCATATTAATCATCGTCAAAATGCTCACATAGTCACATGGCCTCTAAAGCTTCCTGGATTGTAGGTTCTTACCTACATGTGAATGCTTGATTCAATAATTATCATCGACTATTCATAAACGTCATACGGCACATTTGACGGTCGACGGTTAAATTCTGTCTTTAAATTAAGATTGTACAACAAGAAGTACATCAAAAGCTCTATTACGTTGGTCTCAATAGTTTAAATTATAGTCATCTCTATCGTTCCGCCCGAATCTTTTTTAGGGTTCCCTAGTTTAAGTTTCGGATTCCTTGTAGTTTCGTAGAACAGTCCGTCCGTCTGTCCTTGGCTTTCTTCCTAAACGGTGAGTACTATAAACATGAAACTTTGCACATGGAACTTTGTATTTACTATGTTGACAAAGTGCTAAAATAAAAATATTTTTTTTTGGGGTACCTCCCCTACATGTAACCAGAATTTGTTTTTTTTTCTTTCGTCTACTCCGAAGTATGAGGTATCATTAGATAGGTCTTGACATTACATGACATTAAGAGGTTGCTAAGATATTTTTTTAATTTAAGTATTCGTTTGCGAGATATTCAACTTTATAGCTCATCCCCCCTCATCGAAAATCTGAACAGCTGGCTCGAAAAATCTGAAAAATTTGTGATGTTAGTCCATGTACTAAACTTTCAAGGAAAACTATAACAGATCCAACAACTCTGTTAGTTCAGGAATTATAGAGGTTATTATGTGACTACGGAACTTGGCCGATTTTTATATTCTTCTGCTGTTGATACTTTGCTTATTTTTTTCGATTTATCTTCGTCCGTTCGTATTCGTAACGTCAGGGAACTGTGTGAAATGTATGGAGGAATACGAAACGTATTTCGAATAAATTAACGTAAGGAACTGGTACTAGACACACGCTATTTACCTACTCACTAAGCAAGTAAAACTAGACTATCGATTCGTTTTTAAAGTAGGTACCGATTACAATGACGTAGGTATTTAATAATCTATTTTTTTTTATACTGTCGATTGATGGCACTTGGTGGAATTTGCTATACACATTTGGACAAAAACACTTGTACATTCCACTTGTATTATTTTATGTAGGTACATATCTAACTTGATTTAGCATTACTTAGTGACATGTGAAATGGTTTAATTAAGATATCTGATGATGCCGTGAGGCGAAACCGGTTAGATAAGTAAAATAAAACAAGTGAGAAGTGGAAATGTTTTTGTCCAAATATATATAACTAGTTATCACGGCGAACTTTGTATCGCCTCAAACATAAAAAAAAAAAAACAAAAGAATATTTTAATATTTCATGCAAATGTATGTATTATTAATTATAATTGAAAAACGCGACGTACGGACAGACAGACAAATTGTCGTATTAAATATATAGATAATCAATTACCTACTTAGTTCAAGAGTAAGAATTTTTGAAACTATTTAAACTTTATATTCGTAAGTTTATGTTTTTATCATAATATCTTTATAGTATTTAGAAGCCGTACTTAATTTTAATTAGAATAATCACCAAACTTTACTTAGCTACCTATTTTCCTGATCGTAGGATCACGTCAATTTCATTAGTACCTATCTATAAAACTTTTTAAAGCTTACGTCAGTGGGTACAAAATGTTACATCCTTGGAGTAAGTATTTGAACGCCTACAAATTAACATAACAAGATATTTGGTGACTCTAATTTCAACTGATTGGCTTCATAAATATTACGCAAGTACAGTCAGCGTCTAATAGTTAGTTACAGTCAAGGTACTCTAATCTATAGGCGCAACCAAATAGTCAATGATATCGGTACAAACAAAGTTTCCTTATTGTTGACAACAATGTAGTCGCTCCAAAGGGCGAGACGTTTAAAGTGTCACATAGATAGGTTCAGTCAAAATGTTTAAAAATATCGTAACATGCTAAATGAGACATCAAATGCGCACGCATACTTGTCTCTTTCATTTCGAACATGACGTCGTAGACTGGTTTTTGTTTATAGGTATAAAAGTACCAATGTTACGTCTGTCGTTCAATTCAGAGGCACTAATATAGACATTGGACAAATATCTTGAGCGTCAACATTGAGGGAAAACGCAAAACTCTTTTTATTGTAGTTCGACCATTGTAAGAATGGTGTCATAAAAAACTAAGTTAAATTTGTATAGATTTATTGAGTTAAAAGTACATTTACGTTCTTTGAAGTCGGTTAGTGCAGTTTTACTGCAAAATAAGTAATTAAAATCGTGTGTAGCCTCCATCTGCAATTATTACGTCGGAAAGACGTCTTCTCATCGATTGTACAGCATTGTAACAAAAATTGTCCCCTCTCATAGACTCCCATATTTCGTTAACGTGAGTCCTTAAATTTGAAGTGGTTTGTGCTCGTGTACCATCTCATACCTGAACCATTTTACCCCACAAATTTTCAATTGGGTTTAGGTCGGGACTATGAGGCGGCATCGGAATTAAATCCAGGTCCCTGCTACCTTCCAAGTAATTTTGAACAACTCTGGAGTTGTGTACGGAACTGTTATCTTGGATAAACTTAATAGCTTCATGGGGAAAAAAATCCTGGCTGTTGGAAGCAAAACGTTTTCGAGGATGTCTTTGTATAAAGTGCCATTAATTCTTCCTCCAACCTCCACTAGCTCTCCTGGTCCGCTTTGAGTCATCCATCCCCAAAATCCTAAGGTGATTCGACCACTGCGATTATTAGGGAGGACATTTCTTTCATCATATCTTGTGTTCAATGTCCGGTATAGAGATAAGCGTCTCTGGGCAGAAGAACAAAAAACTTTTTATCTACAAAGATCACATTATCAAAATTAAAATTTAAAAAATTTCGTGCGAACTGTAAACGCTGCGCTTTATGCCTCGGTGTTATTATAGGTTTTTTAGCAGGAATACGATGGCGTAACCTATGTTCCCGCAGGCGTCGTCTTATTGTGCTCTGTGATATGCCAAATTCCACCGACATACTCCTGGAGTTTATAAATCGATTGCTAACTAAGCTCGCTGCACTATGTTTCTGTCTTCATCTGTATTTGTTTGACGTGGACGACCAAACGAAACATGGTTTCGCAAAGCACCTTCATTTTGCCATCTCTCTATCCAACGGTATACTGTGTTTCTCTAAATTAAAAAAACAAAATATGTCAGTTATGTATGAATAAAAATTAGTAAGATAGGTAACTGATCTAATTCTAATGTGAAACTTACGGATATTCCCAGTTCATTTGAAATATCTGTTATGGAGACACCTTCCTCTCTCAAACATATTATTTCTAGTTGGTTTTATTGCACTTGACATTGATATGACTTATATGACTAATAAATAAAATAAACATGCAATAAATACTAGACTATATTGTCTAAAGAGGTTTTTATCTAGGGAAACCGTTTAAGTTTTAGTTGGTTAGTTTATGGTTTACTTCTATTACAATACATGCTATGATCCTTTATTTACAACTGTTTTAAACAAAAACCAGTCTACGACGTCATGTTCGAAATGAAAGAGACAAGTATGCGTGCGCATTTGATGTCTCATTTAGCATGTTACGATATTTTTAAACACTTTGACTGAACCTAACTATGTGACACTTTAAACGTCTCGCCCTTTGGAGCGACTACATTGTTGTCAACAATAAGGAAACTTTGTTTGTACCGATATCATTGACTATTTGGTTGCGCCTATAGTTTAGAGTACCTTGACTGTAACTAACTATTAGACGCTGACTGTACCTTATTCCTTACTTATATTCCTTACGTTCCGCTTGATAGATATAGGTAGCCTATGACGTCACCTTATTTTGCACACACATACACACACACACACACACACACACACACACACACACACACACACACAACAAACAAACTCTTACGTGCCAGCTGCTATGGCTCAGCTACTTATTATGTAATTTTTGGAAGACTGTCATATATTTTGATATTTTGACCTGTAATATTGGCCATTATCGATATTTTAATTATCGTTAGAATTTTGGTTCATACCTGTCAATGGCCATAAATGCCTGTAAAGCTTGCCATTCACGTTTTTTTAACGAAATGGGTATATCGCGAATGTGGACATTAGAATTATAAATTTTACGCCATCTAGTGGCTAACATTTAAAACTAAACGGTACGAGCTTGCTTTCACTCTATAGTAAATGTTTGCACAACATACTACCACGCACAAAGCACAGATGGCACTAGTGTAAATATGCTTTACTTGTCACATTTAATCGTCTCTGAATTGGGAAAAGAAATCCCATTACAGATTATGGAGACTCCAGAAATAATGCACTAGAGAATTTGGACATCATTATTAAATTTTTTTACCTCATTAATTAAGTTCAATCACAAAATTTTCAAAACCTACGAGTCACTTATACCTCCTACCTACTTGAAAGTGGTTTAAAGTTTAAGTATCTCATATTTTGCGACTCTGATATTATGCGAATAAGGGGTAGACGTCTCTGGCAGATTACACAAACACCAAATTCAAAAAATATTCTTATGTTACCTAACATCATTCACCGAGCCTTTTTCCCAACACAGGCTTAGAACGAAAGTATTTTTGATCTAAGAACACAGGGGTCGGCTTTCCAGTCTAACTGCGATTCGGCTGAACTTCGATACTTTTCGTGAAGCGACTGCCATCTGACCTCCACAACCTATGGGTGATATCGAAATTCTGTAGTTAGACTGGTCGTATTTTTGATTTAGGGCTCCAACTACCCCTAACGACTGCCATAGATGTTCGTATGACGACCGGGACCGACGGCTTAACGTGCTCTCGGAGGCACGTAGGGGTCTCAGTGTCTTAAGAAATGGTCACCCATCCTAACTAGATGTTCACCGGCCTGACTAGATGTTGCTTAACCTTTGCAATGTGTTAACATTGTCGGTGACAGTAAAACTGCAATTAATTATAGAAAAAAATAAACTTAACAACTTTATTAAACAAAACGCTAATTAACACTTTTAGGTTTTTTATTAGGACGGGTAACAGTGCTGCCTTCAATTTTGTATGCGGAGCAGATTGCCAGCATCGAATCTATGAACAGAAGCGCGGCACTCGCAATCGAACATACTGCTAAAGCTTGGGCGTAGTTGCGGCGAGGGCATGAGGGGACTGTACGCCACCAGTGCAGAGTTAACCCCCCACATGTCGCGAACAGGCAACTACCGGTACCTGACCACCAGGCATCAACGTACGCGTCCGCTGCTGCTGATACTATTTCACCTGTTAAGTAGAATATTAGGGTTTTTTTTAAATCACACAAATAAGTTAACGTTGGGTTCGTATAATCTAGCGACCCATCCTATATGATAAACAGGATGGAAGTATATCTCGGACGAATTACCATGTGGTGATATCAGATTTAAACAGTTACAAAACTATATAACTAAACAGTGGCTTAATAAGCAAAAACTATGGTGTGTATACGAAGAGAGACATCGTACAACAAATACAATAGAAGGGTGGCATCGTAAGATTAATAAAAAAGTGACAAAGGCTGAGGTCAATCTTTTAAAGATTTTGCCAATATTAATCGATGACGCCACCTTAAACACTGTGCGTAATGAATGACGAGGAGACATCAGCACGTAAACGGTAAACAGCTAATGTGGAAACTAGTGGAAAGAAACTTAGATGGAGCTCATAACGGGCGCGATCACCGTAGGACATATTTTGGCTACTATTAAAACAATTTTCATTTAAGTATGTACATGTTTCTGCCCTCCACTTTTTTTGACATCCCGTACCAAAATATTACCGATAGCGATGTTCATTTGTTTTTATAACAATTCACTGGAATAGAACTTTTGGGATAAAAATATTAGTTCCACTTGTCCCATGGAACTACTGACTGGACGTAATCGTCTCAGTTGTCCCATGATGGGACAACTCAATGGAACTAGTGGGATAGACAGAATTAATTTGGTCCTTGATTTAATCAAAGTTATGTAGGTCCCATACCTGTGGCTGTGACTTTGTTGTAAGGCAAACTATATTGTTTCTATTATATTATCGTCTATTATACTTTTTTTTATAATTCCGCGGCCCAAGGGCACGGCCTCTCTCACGTCCGTTGCCGGGCGTCTCTGGTTCACACGAAGAAGGTATTTCCAGTGGCGCTCGGCGTCGTCTATTATATTTACCTATACTGTTTGCATAATTAAAGTACGGGCAACCGTGTTTCAAGCTTTATAATTTAATGTAAGCCGCATTTATACCACTGGCAGAAAGGAATAAATATTGCATTAGGTTGGCTAAAATGTTCATGACTTGCTGAAACTATTGTCCAGTTATTGCCAATGTTAGATTAATTTATAAGTGCATGGTTGCAAACCCTAAATTAGTTAAACTGTGTCACATAAGACCCAACCAAAATTTAGACTTATTTAAAAATAATATGATTTTTTCCACGCACCAATAAGCTGTTTTATTATTCTTAATATTCCGTAAATAAATTCACCTTATACGCTTGCATCTTCATCAAATTCCTCGGAGTCCAAATACGCCAGGCTTAGATCAAAAAACATAAACACAGCATTCAAGATCGAGAGGGCTGCAAGTAGCAGAGCCGCATAGTGGTCTCCTGTCTTCGGGTATATTGATGAACTAACTCTGGATGCCAACACCAATCCTCCACAAGATGAAAACAAGCAGACCCCGAGGATACCATAGTACATGTCTTGGACCAGATCCAACGGCGCGAATAACATTTCCCCTAGAACATTTAAGGTTCTAAGAGTTACGTGAAAACTTCGCGAAATCTTGAAGTTATTCCGAAATCTATTGTTGTTTTTGCGAATATCAAATTTCACTAGTAGCCTATCATTAATTTACGTATAGGTATTTTAGATACAGAGAATTTCAGTAAATATAAATGCGGCTTTTGTGTTTTATAAGGAAATTGATCATTTCATTTCATTTCATTTCTGTTTGCGTCCTGAGATTTACCTCCCGAGGACAAACCCGGGACGGCTGTCAATGCGACCGATTTAAAAACAATAGGCTGGTTGCCTTTTCTTTTTTCTTCCCTAGTCAAACCATTTGCTTGGTTTGGGGATCAAAAGGCCTATGTATAAATAAACAATACGTACTTAATTAACTCTTAACAGGAATATCAAGTATTATCTTACCTACAATCTCTCCGGAGAGTACCACCATGTATCCGACGTATGTGCCGGAGCATAACATTAGTGTCGGCAGATCTGTCATGTCATAACTGTAGTGGTGAAGAACGAGACAAGAGACTGTTAACATCTAGAGAAGAAGATTTATTTATTATACTTGGGTACTTTCGAACTCTAAACTCTTCAAAACAGAATAGGTACCTATGTATCTTTAGGTGCTAATGCAATCTCTTGAAAATCGAGGACTTTGTCAATTTTTTGGTTAGGTTGCCAGGAGTGACACCTGCGTCAGTTATTTTATCAGTCACACAATAGACACTTCTAAAAACCTTCCACGTTAGATCGATATAGTCAATCTTAGCGCTTATTTTTTTTCAAGATTGACTAAGAATAGCTAAGATTGACAACACATATAAATAAAAACCATTGTTCCAATATTCTTGAACAAAAACAAGAGCTTTCGAACGAAGCAAGAAGCAACTACTTATCATTATTAACAGTAACCCAAATACATTAACAAATTGATTAAAATACTTTTTACATGCTTTAGGTATATCTTTCACCTTTGAGAATAATTACAAACATGCAAATGTCCTTAAAATTATTCATTCATACACTGTAAAAGCGACCACCACGTTGAATCACAACTCTGATTGAATAACCCAATTTATTCAAAGCTTAGCTTACAATTAGAGCAACGTATTTGTCACATTTGCGATTCCCCAAGACACAAGGCTATATGCTTTTGGAATTCCGATTTGATAACAGGTAGAGCAATTATGCCTAAACAAACAGACAGACAAAAACATTTTTAATCACAATTTTGGGTTGGGTGTCGGTCTAGTAACACCCCCTGCCATTTTTTTTTATATTTTCAATGTACAGAATTTTCACTTCTACAGATTTATTATAAGTATAGATAACGAGTGAACACGCGGTATTGCAGCTATTGTTCTATAGAAATAAGGACTTTATTCAGTTTTGATAAAGTTCTCAACTTGTTTGGTCTAAAATAATAAATACCTATTGAACTCAGCCGATAAATTTTATAACAATGACAATATTTTGGGAGCAGTTTAATGAAGGTGCTATATATTGCACCTGATTTACAACTAAAGTGTTGAACATTTTTTATAAATTTTCCCTTTAGAAATGGTTAAAATAGTAGAGCAGTGGAAGTATTGTTTTGTGAACGGGTTTGATATTTAGTTGGTATAAATAACACTGTTTAAACTAAACAAAAGGTTAACTTACTCACACTCACACATATCACACCTATATCCCCGAAGGGGTAGGCAGAGGTGCATTACACTCCCACAGTTTGCCAGTATTTTTAGTCCCACGTAATAGGGGGCAAGGTTAACTTACATATATTTAAAATGCTTATTCATTATGAAAAGGTACGTAGAATAAAAGTGACTTTAAATTTATTCTGGCTGGGGAGTACAAATTTTACATGTATCTATTACGACTAGTATTTATCTAAAGCCAAGGAATGTAGAATATTTGATTATGAGTTAAATACTAAAGAAATTTTATTATAGGTACTTACTAATTCGCAGAATTTGATTAAACATGTAGGAATTAACATAATTGTACAGGAATAAATTAATTAGACTAAAGTAATTTTTTGTTGTAAAAATGAAAGCTAACCTAAACTCGATACTTGTCATATGTGTCATTTTATTGATAAGTTTAAGTGCAAAAAGGCTTTAATGTACGTGAAACGCATAGACATAATTATACTATATTGAGCCTTATAAAATAGCGTTATAAAATAGAGTTTTTAACATTGTGAAGTAAATAATTGTAATAAATAGGAAAGTAATAAATAGGAAGATGGACTTCAAATAATCTGGCTAAATTGTAATTTCATTATAGATCCCATTGATAAAATGTACATACTCGGACCTTTGTATGGTCCTACCTATTTCGCTTAATAATAATTTGAGCAAAGATTCTTACTAAGTACTGCGTATTCCGTGACTGTTGAAAGTTCAAGGAGTCTATGCTGTATGTTCCAGTTTTATTAACATGCATAGATTATAATAATTGAATTGGTGTCTCCAATTCGATTATTATAATTAAAGCGTTCCTTTACTTATAAGCCTACAATCAACATAAAAATAATAGTGTTCCCTCCCCTTACTAATATGGTACCTATAGTAGATACCTTTTACCTACAGCGGTGGCATACCGCATACATATTGTGTACTTAAACATTGTCCTGACTAATTCATTATTTCATTAGCAACCAAAGTTGAACTCGTATTGCCAAGTTTGATGGGTATTTTTGAGTTGGAAGTGAAAGTTGAATCATTTTAAGAAGCCCTTACATTATTGCGCAAGTTTTAATGATTTCCATTCAGCATACCTACGGCAAACAGACCACTGCGGACCTTAACCGTCAAAATAATAAGAGGATACTGCAATATCTCCGTTGAGGCTGCATGTCTCTTAGCCGGGACCCCTCCATGGGACCTGGAAGCAAGAGCCCTTGCGTCATTCTTGTAATGGCTCAAGAAGACGCTGGAGCGGGACCACGGGCCATGCTTCAAGCCATGGTCTCCAGCGGGAGTGGGAGGAGTGCGGCCGTGTCCTTCTGCGAGCAGATCATGCTCGCGAAGGAGGCGGCTGAGAGGGAGAAGGAAACCCCCGAAGAGTCCGCCGGGCGCCACTGAAAATACCTTCTGGTACATAAAAACAATACCTACGGCATTTCGATACGTGACCATTTCTACTAAATCTCACATTCTCACTACTCAAAACCAAATTCAAAAATATACATAAATAAATATAATATAATATAAAAATATTATATGAAAATAATCAGGTCGAATTGTATAACAGCCTTCGTATTTCGTCGGTTGGTAAAACCAAGGTAAAAAGCCGTAAGCTGAGCTTTGCATTTGTGTGAGTGATCACGAAAAGAAAAGCAAAAAGGCTGTGCTTAGCTGTGTGTACTACACATGTGTGTGTAAAACAAGCCACATTATACGTTGACTCACACAAATGCAACCTATTTATTTTTTCACTGTAGACAATGATAAATAGATACACTTAGGTAAGTCAATTTCCCTGACGGTGTAAGGTAAGAAGACTTACCTACCTGTTTTCCTATACAATATTCAGTGAGGTATGCAACAACACAATTTTAAGCGTAATTTCTCATTTCTTTTTATATTAGATACTAAATTAACTTCGAAATGAGATCTTACATATTTAATTTCTAATTTGAATGGCAGATTAGGTTTACTACAAAAGCCTACAGGGTGTTAACAAGTTACTTTAAATTTCTTAAAGTAGGATTTCAACATCATATTTATAGTAGGTATTCTGTGAGGGACATTAGTAAGATATTTTATTACGAAAGTAAACAAGGATTTTTCACATTCGCAATAAAACTTATTTCAATACACACATTTACCAAATTGAAAAGGTTTTGAAATAATGTTCTCCTATTTTGAAACAAAGTCCCTTGACGTAAGAGAATTCACTTTAATCCCAACTCATAAATACAAAACAGCCATTTCTGGACCAAGCTTCAGGCGAAGAAATTACGAAACAAACAAACTTATTTGGCAGTTTATAAGTTCTACAAAACATGTGAATTATTGAATTTTCTGAACATATTTTATTTTATATTCATATAAGCAAATAAAAAAAAAGTTTCTACTTACTGATTTTCTCCTCATGTTTCTTAGTAGGTACTACCTGCAATATTTTGACATCGATTTACAACAAAATCACATCTAAAATGCAATAAACAGAAACAAGTATGGTCCCAAAATTATATTCATGTGTTTAAAGTTAATAAAATAATCCTCGAACACAAATTTTATGAAATGTTATGAACTTGTAAAAATATTTCGTAAGTACGAATGAAGCTATCGGGGATCTAGTAAAGTAATAAGATCATGCTCTAACTCCCTCTTGCCTACGAAGCATTCTTGCTCTTGCCAAACTTTATGGCCACTCTGAGCTTTGAACGAGAACGAGAGTTTTTCTATCCAGAACAGTAACTCAGCATAAACAAGGTGTGGATATGTAACCAGGTCAAAGATATTATAAACATACTAGTATAGGTTACATTTATCTAAACCAGGTTCAGAAATAATGTGTCGTCGGTAGATACTAGTGACAACTCTATTTAAAAAAAACACGTCAAAAATTGCCTAAATGGGACCAAATTGAAGTGTTTAGCAGATTTCAATTAAAAAAAAATTATGAGGTTACAAATATTAAAAAAACATATTTGAATTGAGAACCTCCTCCTTTTTTGGTAATCGGTTGATAACGACCCTGCGTTCGGCTCTCTTATACCAGAAGTGGGATCTACAAGCTCTGATCACCCCAACACGACCGTTACCACAAAAAAAAACTATTACGAAAATGAATGCAACACTTCGTTTTATTAATAGTTGTATTACGTCTAGACAAAAATTTTGTTAGAAAATTCGTTGAAGCCTTTGGGGGCTATGTTCAGAGCGGTCATAAAGTTTGGTGGTATAATTGTCGTTGACATGAAAGGAGTGCCCGCCGATCGGTCACGGACTCGAACTTCAGTACAATGTGACATTTAAAGTAAATCAATTTACCAACAGACTTCTTGAATTTGAAAATGCTATAACTTGCGACTCCGGTAAATCTGTTGCCCAAAATAATTCATAATAATCATCAATAAACAGGGAAAAAGAAGATATTAAAATTTTGAAAGCTTTTAAAACCAATATAAGTCTGGATTTACAGAAACACCAAGAGCACAACTTATGGATCCAGAAGAAGATTCAGTTCCTTTCAGTTCTAATGAACTCAGTTTTGTAGAAGCCATTATCAAAGTCCTAAGAAATAAAAGTTACATCGTAATTTCACAATATTACGGCAATAGGCTCGCCTTCTATAACGTGGAACCAACAGTCACAGCAAAATGTGAACTTAGGGAATTCTCTCGAGTACCTGGGGCGCCCGGCAATGGACCATAGGGAAGCAGCAGCCCTGGGCCGTGAAATAAAAAATAATGAATGTGTTACATGAACATGTTAATTAAATAACCAGGAAACCAGTTTCCTTATTATTTAGAACTTCAGTACATATAAACAGTTAGAAGTTTTCGCACATACAAAGTTCTGTTGCGCAACAAACTTGCACTAGATTTGACCTATATAGACATAAGGCATTAAGTTACCCGATGCGAGAGGCAATCCTGTAGGGCTTCGGTAAAGGAATAGTTAATCCGTGTAAAGAATTCCAGGTAAAGTAAATGTTGGATAGTTCGAAGCGTGGGGCAATGAAGCACGGATGCAATTGCCGATATCGGTGGTGCACGCACAAGGTGAGGCAACCTAGAAAGGGCAAATCGGAGCAATATAAAACGATGCACATCCTCGCAAATTCTATTCAATAAACAACTAAGGAGTTAAGAACATTAGCTAAACCTAATAAAAAACAAAGATTGAAATGTTCACCTCACTGGTAAGCAGACACCTTGCAAAGTCTTTTTATTGAGGCAGGAACTATCAAAACTCTTATTTTCGACTCTGTTACTTCTCACTCAGTATTCCTCTGGCCCACTCATCACTAGATCTATAAAATATTCTGATGTGGTTTTCGCTAAAAATAAAAGCTTTTATGTTCTTCACTTTAAACTTTCAGTTTATTTTATCATTGACATTGATTGCCACTGGATTCTGTGGCCGTTTAGAACCACAATATCTTCCACCAAAGCCTGGTGGCAGCGGCGGTGGGAGTGGAGGCGGAAGTGGTGGCAGGTTCGGTAGCACTTCAGGCACCGGTGGATTAGGCGGCGGTTTTGGAACTGGAGGCAGTCATAGTGCAGGCAACGGTGGACTAGGTGGATTTGGTGGCTCCAGTAGCAGTGGATCGTTCAGTGGAGGCAGTAGCAGCAGTAGCAGTGGAAGTGAAGTCGCCATTACTAAGTTTGAAAATGTAAATAACGGAGATGGAACGTACCGTTTCGAGTAAGATTTTTTTTGTATAATTACGAGACCTAGAAACTCCGACCCAACTTTAGGATATAGTGGTACCTATATTAGTCAGTGAATATAACCAACATTTAGTATCGCTGAAGGTTTTATTCGAAATTAGTGAGTTCCTATATTATAGGTTATCCCGAAAAGGGCCAATTCAAGATTAGGAATAAAGATAGACAAGGGAACCATTACCTCGTTACCTACATGAGTCGTTTTGCTTTATTTCAGATATGAAGCTGGCAATGGCATATCAGTTCATGAAAGTGGCTCACCTAAAGCTCAGGGTCCTGACGGACTGGCGGTGACAGCCGAGGGGGGGTTCTCTTTTCGAACTCCTGACGGAGAGCAGATCCAGCTTACATACACCGCTGATGAGAATGGCTTCCACCCAGTTGGCCCACATTTACCCACCCCACCACCAATCCCAGAAGCAATTCTTCGTTCCCTTGAGTTCAACAAACAGAACCCATCATCGTAAGTGGTTTTTTTACCGAATTCACAAAAAGAGAGGTATACGATATAATTATATCCGTTTTACTGTTCCGTTTAAATTTACGATTTTCAAAGATAGAAAATAGAAAACCTCTAAATCTATATATTATATAAAACAAAGTCGTGTTGGTTATGAGAAATATTTGATTACTTATTTGAGAGTAAATAAATCAAAGGTGGAAACAAGTTAATTAATTAAATATGACAAACAGCTAGACACATTGAGAGCAAAATGAGTGATAATATCGAGTTGTAATAATAATCAAAGCAAACCATCAATATGAGTCTACAACTATAATTTTTCATAGTCTGTTCAACTTAGACAATGAATCTTCCCCAAGGCATAAAATTCGATTGTGCTAGCTAAGTGCCACATGTTGTTACAAATTGTACTTGATTTCTAATTGAGCCAAATGGGCGGCTCTATTTGTTTCAATTACAAACACTTAAATGAATGATGTAAGCTTTAAATTTTCTATCACAATGCGAAAGTTAGATTTTGCCAACACATATAATGACTGTCCATTGTTATAAATATTATTATTATAAAGAGGAATTTGTTTTTTTGTAATGTATATGTTACGGCTAATACCCGAAGTGCGGCTGCACCTAGTTTTAACCGGTTAGAACTAGGTGCTATACTAAACTAACCTAACCTAACCTAACCGGCTAAATCTAGGTGCAGCCGCACTTCGGGTATTAGCCGTAACATATACACTCCGTAACTACTGAACAGATTTTGAAAATTCTTTTACTAGTAGGTATTTAGCTACATTATCTCGGAGTGTTATGACTGACTGACTACTCTGTATGTACGTAATGTAAGCAATAACTGTGGGCCGAACAACCACAGGGCTTTCTGAAATTTCACAATCTGTGTGACATCAAACTTGAAGTATATGGTTTTAATTTTAATTGATAATATTTTTTTTTTCAGGAATGAAGGGTCTCACAATGGCGGTGGCAGTACTAGCAGTGGAAGTTCTGGGTTTGGTGCCGGTGGTAGTGGAGGATTTGGCTCTGGTAGTAGTTCCAGTGGCAGCGGATCTGCAACAGGTGGCGCTGGTAGCGGATATCATTACTGATCTCATTTGATACTTATCCCGCTAAACGCAAGGAAATCGCAGAAAACCTTGATATTTTTCTGATAGTAGGTATCAGTTGCTCAGATTTTCTGCAGTGCATGGCCTAGTATTAGGTTTTTTTGCGATTTCAAAGCAATTTTAGTACGGCGATGACATCCCAACGATAATGACTGCGTATACCCTGAGGAAGACTGTGATACCACAACGACATTTGCACTTTTTATTTATTTTGTACCTATATACAATATTGTAGATTGAACATTGTAAATAGACATGATGTATGAATAAACGTATGTTTATGTGAAATTCTTTACTTCTTTAAAACTACCTATGTATTGATGATTTTGCCATTTAAAAATGTTATTCAACTTAATTTCTAAGCAGCGTGTACTTTTTTTATACTCTTCTGAAAATCTTTGCTTAAAATTTAGGTTGCTCCGCAGTGTTAGACAGAAGCATATTAAATATCTACATTTCGCAATTATTTTTTTGGTCTAATCACTCCATGAATCCATCAGGAACATTTGAAATGGAACAGTAAAGAAAACGTGTTTGCCAAATAATTACCCCAGTGTGTGTACACAGATCCCGTTTCGAAAGACCGTTAGTTAAATTTCATATTGCCGCTGACTGGGATTTTTTCTTCCCGGTAGCAGGTGATGGGCCCTTATGCACCCATAATCCAAAAAACCTAAACATGCTTGAAGTAAATGAAAGCAAACACACGATGCAGTAAGAGCTAGTTTATTACTGACATAACAAATTGCACATGGCGGCATCGTCTATCATAGATATAGTATGTAGAAAGATACACAAAGACATTTTAGAGGCGATCCCAAAATCAAAATGCAAATGTGTGGGTGAAATAATGTACACTATGAAATACGCATAATATCGGTAGTATTGAGTGTTTTTTTCTGAGTAATGCAACAGAATCTCACTAATCCGTTATACTTTTCAGTTAACTCTCCTTTTCGCACTGGCATTAGTTAAAAAAAAACAGCCAAGTGCGTGTCTTGTCACGCATAGAATAGGATTCCATAGTCATGTTATAATAGCCTATAACTCCTGATCTAAAAATCAAAGAGAAAAAAAGTCATTTTCACTTTATGTGTAGGGGAGGCAACCCAAAAAAAAATGTTTTCATTATTTTATTGTAGCCCTTGGTCACCGTTATAAATACACATATTTATGCAAAGTATAATTTTTCTAGCTTTAACCGTTTAGGAGGAAAGCCGAGAATGGACAGACGGACGCACGGACATGACTAAACTATGTTTCTTTAAGTTAGTTTAGCATTTAGGATATTATATATTCAAAAGTTTTTTTCATTACAACAATCAACATAACCATGAAACAGTTCAGCTTGGTAAAAACCGCATCAAAATCCGTTGCGTAGTTTTAAAGATTTATGCATACATAGGGAAGGACAGACTTTGTTTATGTATGTGTAAACTATGTTATGATTTTAAGAAATCAAATAAAAATTTGTCTAATCTAATGTCTCTTAGAACCTTCCCGCGGAGGATTTTTTTTACGATATTTTGTAATGTAAATATTTTTAGTATATTGTAATTCTTATTGTAAATAAATATGTGATCTAATCAAAACAATCATTCCAAAAAACCAGGCGTCTGAGTAAAACATTATACTTCATATTGCCATGGTTTATCGATAGTTAGATATAATAGATCGATAATCGTGACGTCATCAGGTGGTCAAGCCCTATCGTAAAAGGATATTTTCTTATTTTACGTTATTTAAAAACAATTCTTCTTTGTGAATAGGAAATGCTATGGTGCTAATAACATTTGCACACTCTTACTTATAAGCAAATATGTTCCGGCTACAAATTTTGCTGTTCTCTTTGAGACAGTCTTGATAATGCCTCGTTTAGAGGCGAAACAATTGTCAACGTTTTGTTGTCTTTTTTAAACTCTGCGAAAAATAATGCTATTATAATTTTAATAAGTTTTTAACATCTTACTTACCATTACTTAGTACTAAGAGTTATACCATAAACATTTTTCTTATAGCCTACTAATTGTACTACATTTTTAAGTCTACAACTACGAATCGGTCGGACTGAAGTTTGTGGGGTCTGAATGGTGGATTTGCCAGTGTCACAATCAGCAATCATCACTGGTTGACTTCCCTACTTGGTTTATTGAAGTCTATCCCCTGTTCCTTGTATATCAGACCTCTCAACCTCCTCCATAGCGTGACTATTTTCCCCAATTCCCTCTCCCACAACTTCACAAACTAACGGCGAAACAGGATGTGGGGTGACCACTGGTGGCTCTGACTCAGAACACCCGTCCTCGTCATCGCGTGCGCCTGTGTCCATAGCTACCCCAGTGTACCTTCTAATTTGATCTACATGTCTCTTACAGTAAATATTTCAAACATTCTGTTTCCTATAACTTGGGTTACTTTTCCTAACGTCCAAATTTCTTTTCTCGCTACATACCTACCATTTTACCCGTACCGTATCCTATAACAAATTTTCTACGAGAAGGTGTGCTCAAATTAAATACAACAGGTTCATCGGTATACTTATTACTATTTAGAACTAAATCTAGCCTAGTTTTTATGTTACGACCGAACAAAAGTTTTACCGGGCATTCACCAGTTGTACAGTGTGGTGTAGTTCGGTAGTGAAATAGAAACCCCAATAATTTCTCATTGATAACATTTTGCTGACCATTTTCTTTGATTATGCACTTTATCATATTTTTACAAGTCATTACATTTTTTTCTGCAATACCATTGCTCATGGGGTGATCGATTGGTGTTGATACATAGTGTATGCCATTATTTTTACAAAATAATTTAAATTCTGTTGATTTTATTGTCGTACGTTGCCAAGGGACGGAGTCGCTGTGCCAAGGCGGGGGTGCAGCGCGAGTGTGGGCACACGCGTGACCCGAGCCGACCCACTCCTCTATGTCCCTGTCGATTGACGGCCACCAAAACCTACCACGCGCTGAACTCTTTGTCTTAACTATACCTAAATGCCCAGTATGCAATTCACTTAATAACCTCTGCCTAAATGTTTGTGGTATTACGACCCTGCGACCACGGAATAAACACCCGTTATCAACCTCCAGATCAGTTTTGCATTTAAAATAGGGCGTAATATATGGACTATTAACTTTAGGTGGCCAACCATTTTGCATATACTTAATTACCTCTGGTAAAATAGTATCCTTAAGAGTTTTGTGCTGTATATCTTTAAATGTCAAGGGAGCAACATTTGCATCTAAAAAAATAAGAAATGACAAGTCCTCGTCCTTTATAGCCGTATCGCTGCCTCAATCAGATAGTGGAGCACGTGATAAATAATCCGCCGTGATATAATTTTCACTTTTAATATATTCTACGCGATAATTATATGCGGACAATATTATAGCGTACCGTTGCAGTTAAAACTAACTGTGCCGCTGGGTCAAAATGAGCCAGCACTCTTTCCGAAGCTAGGTCTGACTTCACACTGTTGAACGCACGTTCATGACGGTCACCCCACTCTCAATGTGCACCATTATGCAACAAGTCATGTAATGGTTGAAATTTCCAGACGCATTTGGAATAAAATTCCTATAATAGTTTATTATGCCCAAAAATCGCTTAACCTCTACAACACTAGTAGGATGCGGTGCCCCTATATAGCTTCAGTTTTCTTTGGACAAGTTTGCAAACCATTCTTACAGATTATATATCCCAAATAGGTAAAACTCTTTTGAAAGAAACAACATTTATCTTAAATAAAATAAATCTAACTACTTTGCAATATTCCGCCACATGCAAATTACCCAACTCTAGTATTTATTCATGCACAAGTCCGCCCTCCAATCCCACTTAGGCCGAAAGAATAGAGAAATAATTTTGAAAATAGAATAAATATGAGAGTTGTGTTATCGTGCAAAAAATAATAAAAAACCTCGACACGTGTTTCGCCCCCAACCAGGGGCATCATCAGGAGATGTCGATGGCTCGGCGCACGGTGACCGAATGAGCCACAACTCGTAAACCGCACCTATTTATATCCTAGGTTTTTTATTTCTACCCACAACCATAATACCAAATTATTTTATGTCTACCCACCACCGTTGTTTGAATGACGTATACCTACCCGCAGCAAAGGGGAAGAGGCGAAATTAAGTTGATCATTTAAAATATTAGGGTTCAAGCGTCTATGTTTGTAGATTTCTAATTGTTCCAAAACCGAAAGCCTCAGTCCTTTGTTGCAGGTGTGCAGAACGTCATAAGTGTGAGGATTAGGTAGGGAGTGACCGGAGTCCAACAAATGTTTTGCGAAATGAGACCGTTCTGGGCGATTGTTTCTAAAAGCTGATATATGTTATTTATACCGCGTCGCGAAGCTACGGCCGGTTTGGCCAATATAAACACCCTCACAATCCCCACACTTAAGCCTTCCTGTCATCCCCAATTTTCTCCTTAACATTGCAAATGTTTCTCCGGATAGTGTTGTCCGTTCTAAACGCGACATGAATATTATTTTTACGCAAAATTTTGGCAACTTTATCAGATATCGGACCTAAATAAGTTAGACTAGCTCTATACCGATGGACGTCACGATCCGGGGGAACAGCATATAGTAAACTACGCGTAATTGAGGCTCGCTGCCTTCCAACTAAGTTGTCCACAAGCTTGGTACTGTAACCATTACATTTAGCAATTTGATAAATAATATTTAATTCGCGGTTAAAATTTATTTAAGAAAGTGGAACCGAAAATAGCCTGTGAACATAGCTGTGGAAGGCGGCAAGCTTGTGCTGCCAAGGATGACAGGAAGTAGCAGGAATTACTGTGTCAGTATGAGTGGGTTTGCGAAAGATCCGGAATTCATGCCCACCCTCATTTCTAGTAATAGTCAAATCTAAGAAATTTATGGACCTATCCTTCTCTAACTCGAGTTTGAATTTGATTTTAGGGTGAACACTATTCAAATGAGATAAGAAATCCGTAAGTTCCACATCGATGCCCCGCCAACACAATAATATATCGTCAACGTACCTATAATAATAATGGATGTTTTCGTTACCTACAATGTAACTATTTTCAAACCTATCCATAAAAACATCGGCCAGAAATGGGCTCAAAGGTGAACCCATCGCCAGTCCATGCTTAAATAGATAGTACTTGTTGTTGAATTGAAAATAGTTTAGGTTCATGCATAAAGAAGTTAAATCGATTAGCTCAGCCGTCTCCCCTGGATGTAGACGCTGTTTTTCAAAAAGATCTTTAAGTATTGTTAAACATTCCTCGTAAGGGACATTAGTAAACAAGTTATCGACATCCAGTGAAAGCAACCTTGCATTAGGCCTACGCCTGATAGTATTAACATTTATCTTTTTATAATTTTAACCCCGCGTCTCTGAGTCTACTAAACACTTCGTTTAACCTGCTAATGTGTAGCTTTGTTGATGGGGCTGTTATACATACATCATCCAGCCATATACTAACGCCCTTTATACCATTTAATAGTGATTCCATATCACTTTGAAAAAAAGCTGCGGCCAGCGAGAGACCATAGACCAAGCGAGAATACTTGAAACTGCCTTTCGAAGTACTAATTGTGGTTAGTTCCTGTAAGGCATCATCTAAACAAAACTGATTGTACGCATTGCTGAGATCAATTTTGCTATAATACTCACCGCCACTTAACCTTGCAAAAACTTCCTCGATTCAGGGCATTGGATACTTTTCTCCTTGTAAGTCGTTATTCAATGTTAAAGAGTAGTCACCAGCTATCTTAACCTTGTCATTTTCCTTTAAAACAGGCACTACTGGCACTTTTGACACGAGACCAATGTACATTCGTCCACATTTAGTCTTGAGAAAATGTGTAAATGAGTCAATTATTTGAAAAGAGTGACCGAGAGTTTTATTGCCAGGTTCTTTCTCTCGGTTCTACTTATTGCTTTGCGAATCTGGCAGTACATGTAAATATAGAAGCAATGACATTTTTTATTTTAAGTACTTACTGACGTTTGTAAGAGCCATTTATTGACCTATACAAATAAATAAATAATTTCATTTCATTTCATTTCATTTCATTTCACTACATGTATAGGGGTCCCATTTTCTGAAAATTTTGTTGGTATTAGTATTCCTAACTTAACTAACCTATCAATCTCCTCTTCCACCTTTTCTTTTAATGCAAATGGTACTGACGGGGGTAAAATTTCTTATGACCATCATACATACACATTTTTAGTTTACAATCTAATAACTTTTGATGAGGAAAAAGTTTACTATAATTGTGATATTACACTGGTCCCTGATCCTGAATCAAGTTCCATATCCAAACTAATACTATTTATAAGTATTTAAGCAGTTCACTCGCCATTCAGTTTTTTTAACTATACACACCTTTTTTAAATGTCCTTTATCTCCACATGATTGACACCGATAGTTTTTATAACGAAATTGTTCTGCACTGCGGTTTCTAAGACCACACACAGTGCACCTGTGAGACTCTGCTCCACTGCCACTTGAGTTTCGAACAGCTGTAGTAGGCGTACGCTGTCTTCCCATACAATCGGTTTTTGACGAATCTAAATAATTTTCTAAAAATTTCAAAGATAATAAACGTTATTTTATTTTATTTTACGATACACTGGTTCTTCCTTAACCTGCGCCACCTTGTCAAGTTTTGTCGCCAAGTCGGTTTCCATCGTGGTTCCATCCAGCCGTGTATATGCTGCATTTTGAGCTACTTCCAGGGCCTTGGTAATCATGAGCATCCTCTTCAAACAACCGATCACGCTCCCTACTGGCTGGAAGTCCTAGTATACGGTCATCAGGTCAGGTCAGCAACAACGCGGCTTGATTTTCCGGTTTCATACTGTTTAACTTTATTTGAAGTAGCCGGCCTTTGAATATCGGCCATTCTTGCGAGTCGTGGTCGAAATTGCATAGATTTCCGATAATTTGGGCCATTTTGCTACTTTTAACACTATACGGTAGGTAACTTCCTCGTCGCCAGTGAAGTATATGAAAGCAAACACACGATGCAGTAAGAGCTAGTTTATTACTGACATAACAAATTGCACATGGCGGCATCGTCCCGATAGCAAAGCGAGCGCCATCCCAAGTCTCTGGTCCCGATGCATTTACGCACACAAACACACCGCGACTCGCTGCGTGCGTACGTCACACGCACACATACATATCAATGCTTCCTAAATTATCATAGTCTCCCTCAATTGCCAGACCTCACCATAGCTTACCATTAGGCGACGTCAATTTGGCGACCCTAATATTAAAAACGTCTGAGCATACTCTTCATTTGTGCCGCCTGGGACGCGCAGAAGTTGGCCTTCACGGGCATCGTAGTTCCGCTTCTGGCCGTCATTCACTCAATCGTCGGCACCGAAAAATGTAGGGCTGCTGTCAACTTCTTCGCTCGGGAGATGATGGCGGCAAGGAGGGTAGGTAGCTCTGCGTGCAGGCTAAACGCTTCCGCCATACAGGGCGGCAACGTCAGAAAACTTTCGCACGCGCCGTCGACTGATGGGGCTGTTGGCGGAGGGTTCCACTGCTCACACAAAAAGGCCCCCAGGAATCTCTATAGTGAAATATTCATAATACGGGCCGGACAAATAATTCACTTTGAAGTAGAGAATAGTATCATCAGAATAGTCAACAGAAAAACAATAAACTATAAGTAACTAAGGCAATTCAGTGTCATCCTCTCTAACTCCGCCAACGAAAAAACATAAATGTCTATAAGTTAGGAGACTTTATTTAAAATACTTAAAGCGCGAACCGTGGGAGAAAATATATGCAGATTAGTGCGGGAAGCAGGTACCTCGAGCACCTTAGTTCTAGGGGCCTGCCGCAGTGGTGTGTTTGGTACAAGCAAATTTAACGATTACAACACCCGAGTGTTACTCAATTTACTACGAAACAGTAGGAACACATACTTAGTCAAAGCCAAGTTTCACCTTACCTCCTACTTAGTATCCAACCATCTCTAAAACGAAGAGCCTTGGGTACATACTTAAGTGGATAGAAGGGGTACAGTCCCTAGAATTTTAAGTAAAGGTACCGGGTAATTTTAATTAGCATTTTCTTCACCATCAAACTATATTTAGTCTCATGAGAGTTCCATATGATAGCACTAGTTTCTAATCTACACCTCCTACCAATGCGGTATACAAAGACTTGACGGCTTTCCCTAGCAACTGTTATTTTAACTTTTTTTTAAGTTTCCGCTTTATTGAACTTACCAACATACTTAATACATCCATATCCATACTTATAATAAATCTGTAGAAGTGAAAATTCTGTACATTGAAAATATCAAAAAAAATAAATGGCAGCTACTAGACCGACACAGAACCCAAAAATGTGATTAAAAAAATTTTTGTCTGTCTGTCTGTTTGTTCAGGCATCACGCAAAAACTACCGGTTCGATTACGATGAAACTTAGTATAATTATTCTTTAATATCCTGGGCACCATGCTGGGTACTTTTTATCCCGGAAAAGTATATACGTAGGTCACACTATAAGTTTTGCGTAACTTAAAAAAACAACATGTTAAAACTATAATATTATGTTTATTGCTTTTCAAAATATTCTCTTTTACATTTTAAACATTTTTTCATGCGATCGAACCATTTTTTAAAACAGGAGGACCACAGATCTGAAGTCATGTTTTCTACGTGCTGATTGTACGCTATCACTGCCTCTTCGGAGTTGGTAAAAGTGAAGCCTCTCATCAAATCTTTGATTTGGGGAAAATACAGAAATCACAGGGTGCTAGGTCGGGGCTATGCGCAGAATGGGTGACGAGTTGGACTTTTTCGGAAGCTAAAAATGACTTTGTTTTGTTGGCCGAGGGTGAAGAAGCGTTGTCATGATGTAGGAGAACACGGCTTTTGGGTCGTCTTTCGCGAACTTTTTCTAACACCCTGGGTAAACAAATGGTAGAATACCACTCGGCATTAACACTCTTTTGATCTTCAAGTAAAATTGTACAAATGGGACCCGTAGCTGAGAAAAAAAACGCGATCATTTTTTTACCAACGTTTCTCGCCTGCCTCACTTTTGTTGGCTTGTTCTCATTTTCAAACACCCATTCACAAGATTGCTGTTTTTATTCGGGTTCAAAACAATAAATCCACGTTTCGTCTCTACTTAAGTGGATAGAAGGGGTACAGTCCCTATAATTTTAAGTAAAGGTACCGGGTAATTTCAATTAGCATTTTCTTCATCATCAAACTATATTTAGTCTCATGAGGGTTCCAGATGATAGCACTAGTTTCTAATCTACTCCTCCTACCAATGCGGTATACAAAGACTTGACGGCATTTATGTTATGAAACTCTTTTGTCGTTCTGATAGGCCTTCTTACAGATATTAATATGCTGTGTAAACAAGAGATCTGTACCTAGTTAGTAAGACCCCGAAATCTCGCACCGTTGTGACTCGCGGAATAATTTGACCCTCCATCGTGTATTTATATTGCAGTGCATACAACGCGCGTTTGAAAGACATGATGTTGCCTTTTGAAACATTGAAGGATAACTTATTCTCAATGCTCCAATCTACAACATGCGTGATGTCCATCTGGAGTAGTTCGCAGTCGCGCACGTTATCAACACGCGATAATTTCAAAACATCCGCAAATTGAAGGCAGTTCGCATACTTAATAACTTCTGATAAATCATAAGGAACTCCAAGGGCCCCAAATTGCTACCTTGACAGACTCCTGTAAGGGTAGGATATGGGTTGCTACATTGGTGTATTAGGTTTATTACCTCAGTCTTCAAAATTAGATATAGTAATACCATGAGATGAACGTAAAATTTTATACAGATTAACTACTTCAGGCGTTGTCCCTAAGTAAGTCTATAGAATTGGTAAAACCAACTACGAAGTAAGTATTTATTAAATGAATGGATATGGATTTTCATGGTAATATTATTATATTTATCTTACGATATTGTATTTGCCAGTCAGTGATTAATTTAAAGCAATTCAAAACGGGCAATTGCGGATTCAATAGCGACTTGCCGTAAGATACCCAACACGACAGAATAGTCTAAGTAATGGGTAATTCTGTTGTAACATAACATAACATAGCATCACGCCTTTTTCCCCGAAGGGGTAGGCAGAGGTGTGCAAACACACCCACATCTCGCCAGCTATGTTAGGTCCCATGTAATAGGGGGCGAGCCTATTGCCATCTACCGGGCACAAGTTCCAGACTCTGGGATAATTATCTGGATAAAATTCTAAAGACTTTAATATATTATACATTATCCACCAGACCCGGGAATCGAACCCGAGACCTCGAGTGTGGCAGTCCGTACATAGATAGTACCATTGTGCCACCGAGGTAGTCCTTCTGATATAGTAATTATGTTGTGCCAAGATTAAACTTTTTTTTTTAAATAATATTTTTTATTTATTTATTTATTTATGTACACACATTATATTAACCAATGACGAGAAAAGACACCAACACCCACATAAAATATAACCGAGAGGTTGCATGCAGGTCTGAAGTCCCCGCCCGGCAATGGACGTAAAGGCGGCCATTCCAAAAAACCTACCAAAAAATCATCGATCTCGGTTCTGACATTTTAATGCAACACCCGAACAAACAACCAAACAGAAAACATTTTACATCGCAAGAAGAATCTCTCGCCTTACCCCGCATGACTAGTGTAATTAACTTAGTAATGTGCTAGTAACTAACGTATGACGTCTATAGAGATGAGTTCGCTATAAAACTCAAAATTGAACAACATACATTAAATAATATCCTCGACACCCCGACGCTGTTCATCTAAAGATCAAAAAAGATCACAACATACACTATTTCCTTAATCATTAATATCGTGAGGGAACGAAGCGACCTCTACGATTCCTCTAACTAAATTGCTTCTAAATCTGCATCATAATGTGTATCGCACCAAATTACAGCCTACTAAAGATTAGTTCAGAAATTCTGTGTAATCAGTTTACTGAGCAATACACAATAACCGATGCATATCGTACTATTAAATTTGTACAGGCGTTGTATTACGGTATATTTCTTAAGAATACATTTTGATAACTAGTTTTGGTTACATAGAATACAAGTTAATACTCTCTGACGTTATTCTGATTCCTACATGAGGTACTAGGTCGCCGCAGTCGCGAAACGTACCGTTACGCTGCAGCATATATTTGAGCGAAGCGAGTTTAAATTCAAAATTCTGGCATCGTAATAACCTGGGTAATTCTGTAAGCTTTTGATGAGTGCAAGAAAATCCGAAATCGGGCGAGTATTCGCCGAGAAACAATTTAACATAAATCGTTTAAAAAATTATTTGAGTCACCCGTTGAGAGCTCCGCTCGCCTTCGGTTCGCTTCGCTCAATAATAACTAGGTCGCCGCAGTCGCGAAACGTACCGTTACGCTGCAGAATATATTTGAGCGAAGCGAGTTTAAATTCAAAATTCTGGCAGCGTAATAACCTGGGTAATTCTGTAAGCTATTGATGAGTGCAAGAAAATCCGAAATCGGCCGAGTATTCGCCGAGAAACAATTTAATATAAATCGTTTGAAAAATAATTTGAGTCACCCGTTGAGATCTCCGCTCGCCTTCGGATCGCTTCGCTCAATAAAAACTTTTGCTTTAAATGTATGATAGGTAATATAATCAATTTACTCGTATGGATCTGATGCTTTATTTTGCGTTAAAAAATGGGGATTGAGTTTTTCGGCAGAGCCTCGTTCGTTTTCCAACATGACAATGAGCGGTGCGAGCAGTTGAGGATGACTTGGACCCTAGAAATGTTAATGTAGCATGGTTATTATCACTAAGAAGGGATTTCTTACGGCAACCTATGGTTTGACGAGTAGAATGAATAGAAACTAGTTCTGTTATTAGTTACAAACTAGGTAAGTACATAATACTATCTTTTACTTTCTCCGGCCTGAAATTCAGGTGGTGACGACAGACGGTACAACCTGGTGGAAAATTCAGGCAATTAATACGAGTATCTACTAAAACATTTTATTCGGTTTTTATTCGATTTTATACGGTTGTCACTCGGTAGGATACACAAACGTTGTGGTTTTGCAGCATGTTACTAGGGCACGCATCACGCCCATAGGTCAGTGATTCAGGTCAGACACTGTGCTTCATCATCACATATCAATAATTTAAATAAAATACTCATTAGTACTGTTTGAAAGCTTTCTTTAAAATTGGTATGTTACTGACTTTTTACAAGGTAAACTGCCCCATCCCATTACAAAGAAATTACAATTACGGAAACTCTTATTCCTTACGACTATTTCCCTAGCTACTATTATTTTAACTTTTTTTAAGTTTCCCCT
The DNA here is from genome assembly GCA_963556515.1 of Nudaria mundana. NCBI lineage: Eukaryota > Metazoa > Arthropoda > Insecta > Lepidoptera > Erebidae > Nudaria > Nudaria mundana. Next base: position 8,144,658 of record OY748294.1, read on the forward strand.
TTATTGAACTTACCGACATACTTAATACATCCATATCCATACTTATAATAAATCTGTAGAAGTGAAAATTCTGTACATTGAAAATATCAAAAAAAATAAATGGCAGCTACTAGACCGACACCGAACCCAAAAATGTGATTAAAAAAATTTTTGTCTGTCTGTCTGTTTGTTCAGGCATCAAGCAAAAACTACCGGTTCGATTACGATGAAACTTAGTATAATTATTCTTTAATATCCTGGGCACCACGCTGGGTACTTTTTATCCCGGAAAAGTATATACGTAGGTATATAAGTTTTGCGTAACTTAAAAAAACAACATGTTAAAACTAAAATATTATGTTTATTGCTTTTCAAAATATTCTCTTTTACATTTTAAACATTTTTTCATGCGATCGAACCATTTTTTAAAACAGGAGGTCCACAGATCTGAAGTCATGTTTTCTACGTGCTGATTGAACGCTATCACTGCCTCTTCGGAGTTGGTAAAAGTGAAGCCTCTCATCAAATATTTGATTTGGGGAAAATACAGAAATCACAGGGTGCTAGATCGGGGCTATGCGCAGAATGGGTGACGAGTTGGACTTTTTCGGAAGCTAAAAATGACTTTGTTTTGTTGGCCGTGTGTAAAGAAGCGTTGTCATGATGTAGGAGAACGCGGCTTTTGGGTCGTCTTTCGCGAACTTTTTCTAACACCCTGGGTAAACAAATGGTAGAATACCACTCGGCATTAACACTCTTTTGATCTTCAAGTAAAATTGTACAGATGGGACCCGTAGCTGAGAAAAAAAACGCGATCATTTTTTTACCAACGTTTCTCGCTTGCCTCACTTTTGTTGGCTTGTTCTCATTTTCAAACACCCATTCACAAGATTGCTGTTTTTATTCGGGTTCAAAACAATAAATTCACGTTTCGTCTCCTGTGACAATGTCATAAACAGCATTAGAATGTCCGTGGTCGTACTTCAGTAGCATCTGTGAGCACCATTCCACGCGAGCCCGCTTCTGCTCCGCTGTCAGTTCATGAGATATCCAACGACAACAAAGTTTCTGAACTTTCAATTCTTCGTGTAAAATTTTCTGGGTTTTGACTCATACCAATCCCCAATAGTCCTCAAATTGTCTCATAGGTAATCCGCGGGTTTTCTTCAATTAACCGCTTAACAGTAGCCACATTATTTTCGTTGACGGCAGTTGAAGGCCGCCCTTCACGAAATTCGTCATGTAAAGAAATTGGACCTCTCTCAAATTCAGCAAACCATCGCCTCACGGTGCTCAAACAAGGTGCTTCTCTCCCAAAAGCATTTTGAAGACGAGCGGCACAGTCTTGCGGAGAGAGAGAACTTATAAAATCAGAAAAAATCATCGCTCTAAAATCTTTTCGACTAAATTCCATTTTCGTTGCATAAGTAGAACTTTGATGTGTGATAAAAAACAATTGACAAATGATTTCCTGCCAATTGTTTATTTTATTACTAAGAAGGTTAGAAAACATATAACATTCGTAATTCAAATAGGGTTCACTATCCATTTGCATAAAAATAATAACCATAAAATATTTTGGCATTTGGTAATTTAGACTATAATGATATTTATGCATAATTTTTTTACACAACAAATTTAGCATAATCATATTTAAGCATAAAATTTATAAGCATAGCTTTATAAAGGCATAAACGTATCAAACCATAATGAATATAGTCATAATCATCTTACGCAGAATAAGTAACTATGTAAAATAATTAAAAGGCGGCTTAGGGGTGGCCCTTGGTTAACGAAAGGTATACCTTCAAATAGTTCCGATTAGCTAGAAGTGCAAAACGGTTACCTATCTTAATCCCGAATTTTAATATTCCGAATATCATAATCCCGAAAACGTTTGGACATTTTTTCATAATCCCGTTTTTTTAAATTCCGAAGTTTTGTTTGCCATATAATCGCAACTCCGAATTTCATTTGTACGACGTTTTAGAATCCAGACGAATGAGTTCCAGACACACGAAATCTAAATGCACAAAATCCAGATGACCATAATCCATATGCACGAAAGCCCAATTTTTAAAACACAAATTTTTGGAATACACTTAATTGATATCCAGAAAAACAATATCCAGATTTTTAAAATCAAGATTTTTTTATATGAAAATGTCATATTACACAGTTGTCACTTTCACCTGGGACAAATCTCTTTTTCTATTAATGCAAGTCGTTTCTGGCACTCGCCGGCCGCTGCCGCGGCACCGCTCGCTTCGCTCGCTCGGCTCGTGCGTAGGTGGTCACAGTTTTAACCTGACCTAACCTACCCATTTTGTTTAAAGAAGAAATTAACCTAATCTAAATAGTTCTGTTCCGGGTAACCTATACAAACCATCTCTTTTTTTCTATTAATGCAAGTCGTTTCTGGCACTCGCTGGCCGCTGCCGCGGCACCGCTCGCTTCGCTCGCTCGGCTCATGCGTAGGTGGTCACAGTTTTAACCTAACCTAACCTACCCATTTTGTTTAAAGAAGAAATTAATTAACCTAATCTAAATAGTTCAGTTCCGGGTAACCTACTAAAAACAATCTCTTTTTTCTATTAATTCAATTCGTTTCTGGCACTCGCCGGCCGCTACCGCTGCACCGCTCGCTTCGCTCGCTCGGCTCGTGCGTAGGTGGTCGCAGTTCTAACCTAACCTAACCTAATAAAACAAATATATTAATAGGCAAATAAAACAATAAATTTACGTACTGGCAATTTTTATTTTCAGGAGATAGTAAAGATATAGCAAACTGGTTCGACGAAAACTATACAGAGGTTTAGATAGATAAATAATATCATTTAGACCTACAAAATAATTGAGGGTTATTAAATTTTGTTAATAGTGTAGGGTAGTTTAGTAATAATTCTGGAAATTGTTAGCATGGGAAACAAAAAATAATATTATTTATTGCAATAGTTTAGGTGGAACACGTTTGTATGGGAACCAAATAAAAAGATTATGAAAATCTGGCAATAGTTTATTTGGAAAATGGTACGATGGGAAACAAAAAAAAGTATTCTGAGAATCTGGTATAACTATATCTGGATTATGAGAATATGGGAAACAAAAAAAAAACTTTTTGAAAATTTGGTTTTAGTGCACCTGGAATTTGATTCATCTGAGAAATTAGGGAATTTTAAAAAGTTGTCATTCATTACATCTGTCTTTTAAAAGTTCTACCATCTGTTTTCGGAGTTTTAAGATTCGGGTAACAGAAATTCGAGATTTCAGTAGGTTAGCGTGGGTACCCGTTTAGTGTGCCCCGTGTACAATAAAAAACAAACTTAATTTTGCGGTTCGATCCCTAGACCCGATTACTGTAATAAGTTTGTTGTAGTTTACGTCACCCGCAGTGGAGTTCACTAAGGGGCGCTGCACACGGCTAAGATACTATAATATTTTATCTTAAGATACGATATCGCTCAACAGCTATACATAATAAATCAGTAACTGGTGATCAAGAAAGCTATAACACGCAGGCGGAGCTGCAGGCAACAGCTAGTTTTTAAATAAATCTATAAAAAAATATTTTATTATTAGTTCAACTAGTTGAAATTTGAGTTGAACTTTATGGAATAGATCTCTTGGTTAAAGTTACAGGTCTCGAACAAATTGGTAGACTTATAGCGTAAATATAATATAAATAACCAATAACGCAGCGCAGCCAACGCAACGGAGTCTTTCAATACAATCCCAAACAATTTTTTTTAATAATTGCTAGAAACTATATTGATACACAAATACATTTTACAGCAGAAATAAATTTAAGAATTCCTGTTACAAGTTTCAGAATTATTAATAATATAATGGGTACTTACTACTTATATTATAAGTTGTGTAATTGTGCTAAGTATTGACTATATATATAAATTCATCTCGCTCAAGCAACTTACGGGTTAACCTAGTAAATTTGTAATAAATCCACCTTTGTAGATGATGTCTTTACAAAATCATTGTCAGAATTAAGTGTTAGAACAATAAATAATTATTGCAACAATGAGGATAGCCTTATTGGAATGTTGAGTGTGTCGAACGTTCTTCATAAAACCGAATACGCCCCGACTGATATCGAGCAAGATTTGAAAGGGAAGGGTAACATGAATATAAAAACACGCCAAGTCTAAGAGAAGATATCATTCAATAAAGAATATTCATAGTAATAATATCATTGCATTAAAAATACAGGTGTAAAATGGTTGGTATAAAGGTAAGTGGCTAAAGTTTAAGCTTTTAATTTGTAATTAAAGCACATGTCATGTTAAAATAATTTTAATATTTTCGATCCCAATAATTACAAGGAATGTCACCATCTATATGGCCATTTATAAGGACTAGACAATGTCTTCCTACTCCCACTTAAAGGCACTGGGGTAAAAACCTAAAAAATGTGTGGTAGGGTGACAAAAATCAAAAAATCAAAACCATATTACTCCAAAAATAATAAATAACCGTCAATCATTTAGTGATGTACTAAACAAAGGTCAAACCCTAATATTAGCTATAGGTACCTAAATAATATAATATGATCTAAAAACGCAATAATTAATTGCCATTGTCATTGATCGTTGTTTTCCCATGAATAGCTATGTTATTATTCTACAAATATGTTATTATGTTAATCAAATGTGTATGTTATTGCTACAGGTTGCCCTAACTCTTACTCTGGTGTCAGTGGCATTTGCCGGACAATTAGGCCACTACCCAGGACCCGCTGGGTACAATGCTTTTGGCGCCAACGCATTCGCCGGGAGCTACGGAGGTGCACATATCCCGATACTACGTTATGAGAACATAAACAATGGTGATGGCACTTACCAATACAAGTAAGTGGAAAAACAATCAATTGTAATCATTGATATAGGTTACAATTTGTTCCCATGAGCGCTGATTTTGGTCATGAGGCAATATTTCAGAAATATATTCCAAAGATTTCATGTCAATTAGTCATTTCTGTCTTCGTATCTGTATTATATCTCTTAAAACTGACACTTCATGAAATAGAGTCTACTTAACTATGCTACATAGTTTAGAAGAAAACATTAATATTTCTTATTTCACATATTTGTATTTGAAGTAAACTAACACTATTCATCTTGTATTCCAGCTACGAAACCGGCAATGGAATTTCAGCACATGAAAGCGGTGCTCCACGTGCCGCCGGTCCGGAAGGTCCCGCAGTCACAGCCGAAGGAGGTTTCTCTTACACCGCCCCCGATGGTCAGCAAGTTTCTCTGTCGTACACAGCTGATGAGCACGGCTTCCACCCGGTTGGCTCTCACATTCCCACACCTCCACCAATTCCAGAAGCCATCCTGCGCTCCATTGAGTTCAACAGACAACACCCAGCCTCGTAAGTTAAATCTGATCTATACAGGAGTAAAACCTTACTTAAATGTGTCATTAACGCAAAGGCTTGTATTCACGCAAAAGCTAATGAGGGTTTTAATGAAAGTTTACTAACACACAGGCTACTTCTTATCCTTGTAATGTGTTCCCATAGCAATTTTGAAAGAGATGACTATATATAAAGAAATTCTATTGGATAGTTCCTATTTTACTTTCTTGATACCTCAATAATTTTTGTTCGATAATACTTAAGTTTGTTTTTGCAACCAGAGTAACTTAATTGTTGTATTAATTGCTCCAAAATTATCTTTGCTAGTAAAGAAGTCAGAACTGCAAATGCAATTATGGCGAATGATCCGATTACGATAACTTAAATGTAAACCTAAAATTAAGTTGTAATTGCAGAACGAGTTTCACATGATAAGAAAGAAAATCACCTTAATAAATTCAACCAATCATTTTCATAACAAAACGGGATAGGTTAAATTTTATTACAGTTATTTGGCCCACAAAAGAATCAAGATTACAAAACTGTTCTTCTTAAAAGTATTCATTTGACCTTTATACTCAACAAAGTATGGCAAGATTTCGAAGGATACAATTTCAAAACGCACTCGTTACCGCCAGCGGCTTTTTATCTCTACAAGGATTGCAATAAATGCGTAATTGAATAGAAATTATTCATTAAAACCTTCTTGTTACCATCAGTCTCATAAATTAAATTGTTAGTTCATATTGGCCAATTGTCTAATTATGGCCTAATTGCTGTTATCTCGTGGGGCGTATTTAACGTTTATGAATATTAGAGTTTTATAATTTATATCTTTGAATGCAATTTGCTCTTCACAACATAATCCGGATTTGACTGCGTTGTAACATTAACTATACTTACTCTATCAAATACTTAGATTGAGAATAAAGATCATTGTCACCATAAACAAACTTGGATAAACAAAAGAGGATAGCTCGAAAATCAGTATCAAATTGTCAATGTAAATTATACATTTATTATTATACATTTCGCTAAAATATCCTACAAAATTATTATAACATTTATTTATTTATTTTATTTTTAATTTTTAAACTTATGCACAAAACTGTACACAGGCGTACTAAATGCCACAGGCATTATCTACCAGTCAACCTTTGGGTGATGCAGAGAGAACTAGTAATAGGTGCTCAGAGGTTGCTACGACACTTAATGTAAATCATGTTATCGGAAGATGCAGCGATACACAATAATTATTATGGTAAATAATAAACTTAAATCATATATATACATACGTATATGACGTCAATAAACCTACATAATACTAAAACATACCTACATAGTACATACAATTTACATAAAATAGATACACAAATATAATTACATATAAAGCTACGACTTCTATAATGAGTAAGTGATGAAAGTAAAAGAAAGATAAACTGATTGTGCTTAGGAATCCTTATACAGCTCATATACCTTCCTCTTGAAAACGGAGCGGCTGGTTGACATCCTGACCTCCATTTCATCAACATTTCAAGTAGAGCTGGTGGAATTTTATCCCACAAAAGTCGAAATATAATTTTTACTGTGATAGTTTAACACCAGTGTAACTTCGAGTTTGGTCACAGATTCTATAGTAGTACAAGTGGTTTAGTCGAACCCGGCCTAGTTATATTTATTTTATTAGTTAATTTTTTTTTTGTTTCAGTGGTGATGGTGCCTACAATAGCGGACGCTACCAACATGGTTATAAGTACTGAACAATCTCAACAATAACTGACTGCGGCTAAGAATGGAATGGAGTAGGCTAAAACTATTTTCCTATAAATAAGCAAACCTCATTATCTATTTATTGCACGCTCAAGTTAATTTAGGAAAAGTTTAATAAAGTTTTGAAAATATACTAAATATTTTTTTTTATTATTATTCTCTCTCCTAGATCTTATACTGTACTAGCAGAGGCCCACGGCATCATCCGCTAATCCAATTATCTACATAAAAACCTTTCTCGAGAACCACTCTATCCATTGGTGAAAACCGCATCAAAATCCATTGCGTAGTATTAAAGATTTAAGCATACATACGGAACAGGCAACTTTGTTGAGCGGAGTTTACGAAGCTCTTTCTTAGACGACTCGTGTATTTCGTTCGTGATCGACCTCCTCCTAAACGACTGGACCGATCTTTTTGAAATTTGACACGGTCATAGTGACCATCACCGTGAGTGCATATATCTGAATTCATAAAGATAATATATAGGAGTTCGACCCGGATCGACAAACTCAGCTCAATTATTGCAACAGCAGAATGCATTGCATACCTAGTATACCAACGAACAAGAAAGAGTTAAAAATAAAAATTGGAAAAAAAAGATTCAGATGATTTGAGAATGAGAAAATGTGTAGTTCTACAACATCTAACTCAAAGACAAAGGAACAGAAGACTTACCTGATCTGTATTATAGTAAGAAGAACAGCTCTAGGTACTCGAAGTAAAACAGTTTAGTAGGTACCTATTCTGTAGAGGCACGAAATTAAACTTAAACAACTGTAAAAGTTAAATAAAACCAAACAAATGTGCAGTTCTACAACGTTTTCTATCTGTTCTGTATTACAGTGATTAGGAGCTGTAGCGTGAGGAAATGATACTCAATCAACTGAAAAATAAAACGAATCTATACTAATATTATAAAGCTAAAGAGTTTATTTGTTTGAACGCGCTAATCTCAGGAAGTACTGGTTCGATTTGAAAAATTATTTTTGTATTGAGAAGTGTATTTATCGAGGAATACTATAGGCTATATAACATCACGCTACGGTCAATGGAAGCGGAGCAACAGTGACATTGTTTCAAAAACGGGGAAAGTTGTATTTCTTTTGAGAACTTCCGTTGCATGCGCTGGTCAAATGGTTAATGTTATGTTACGAGTAAAATTATGTACTAAATAATTGTTTATCTTTAAAAGTTCTAATACATCTATCTATTAAGGTTAACTCACTATCACATATTTAATGGAAACGAAATTCGTTCTAAAAAAAAAATTTGCGAAGTTATATGTTATTACGGGCGACGCGACGGGAACAATAATTACTGGCAATGGGAACGGGAAAAATTCCAAATTACCACACGGACGAAGTCGTGGGCGACCGCTAGTAGTAAAATAAAGTTTATTTCATTTAGAATACCTAACTTTTTAGAAAACATAGCGTATACCATAGGTATCCACAGTAGGTACCCAGGAAGAAATAATCCGAAAGAACCGCTAACTATAATTTCGATAGGACTATCCGATACAGTATGTATAGCTTTTGAAAATCATATATCGATACTAAATCTATGGCTACTGGTTATACAACACTCATGCGCTTTCTTTTTTTTTTTAATAAATGCAAAGGGTTCATTTAAAATCCTATCTTTCATCAAAATGTTAGTATTTTCGTTCGTTCGTTTTTTTTACATTTATTACGAAAATAGTGAACAGAAAAATCTGAAAATAATATATTGTCTTTATGAACTTGATATCTCGAAATGGATTTATTGTTTTACACTTTTATGGAAAATGAAATGTCAATTGTGCTTCACTAGTTATAAGGTCTGTATTTCTGTATTAGCTAATCACCTTTGCTCCACCCGCGTCATTTAGTTTTCTTGTTCCCGATTCTCGTGGAATCTCATCATCAGGATAAAAGTAGCTTAATGTAGCTACATATCAGTGAAAGAATTTTCAAAATCGGTGCAATAGTTATGCGGCTATTCGATTCAAACAAGCCATCAAATCTTTCCTCTTTATAATTTTAGTTGAATACCAATTCCTTTAGATCATAGTCATTACAAAAAAGAGTCATGTATTGTATTGTTTCCAAGAAATTTAGTGTTTTTAAGAGTATTAAAAATCACCAAAACTATATTTTCCCAGATACACACATACACACCCACAATTTGTCAGCATTTTTAGTCCCACGTAATAGGGGGCAAACCTATTGCCGTCACCGGGCACATTTATAATGGGTTATGTCCAAAATGGCCGAATGAATTAGTAAAAAGTAGCAGCTATATTATAATTTTGAAAAAAAAATTGAAACCGTTGCCTTGCGATGGAATGTTGACGAAAGGCAACAAAATCTTACGTGCCAGCCGCTATGGCACAGCCAATTAAAGTCCTGGGCGTCTCGGGCTATATTCCCAGATAGATTGATATAAAAGGTTATTGACACCGTTTTTTTTTTTTTTTTTTTTTTTGTTTTTTTTTTTTTTTTTTTTTTCCGCGGCTTGTGGCTGCGGCCGCACCTACGTCCATTGCCGAGTGCCTCCGGTAGATACTGAAAGAATTCCCAGTGGCACCCGGCGGACCTTGGTCACTTGAGTGGCCACTGCGTGGTGGTCGGGTGTTTCCCCGCATCTCTAGGGTCGGGTTTTATCCCGCGTCGGTGAGTGAAGGCGTGCATGGGGTGAAGCCCCACATCACGCAGCCCTTCTAGCCTGCTTCTGGAGGGACGGTGGGTTGCTAATCCATCGTCCTCAGGCCCCGATCATGGAGGTCGATGGTCCTGGGCGTAGTCACGTATGCGGCGCCCTCGCCGCAGACTTCGGAACTCAGCGGGGAGGATACGCTCCCTTATTGACACCGTGGAACAAACGTGTTAAACAAACAAACTGTCACTGCCCACGGGCGGCGCCGGGGTTGCGCTTATTTTGTATTGGTTGTTTTCGGTATCAATGACCATTTATATCAATCTACATATTTTTGGGATACCTATTAGATAAGCAAAAAGTCTTTTTGTTAGGAGTGGGTTCACGTCAGCAGTGTGGTGGCCGAGGATCGAACCCGTCGTAGGCCAACGCTTTAGACGGCGTTATACATCTAAAATTCCAGCCTAAAGGCCAGCACTCACATACTAGGCATTGAAGTTACTAGTCCGGGTGGCTTTGAAACGACCGCTATATCAACCAGATTCTTTAGACTTCAGGGTTCAACAGCCGCATGATCAATCGTTGGAAAATTTCATTGGTAGACCATTTCATGCAGAGATATAACATTATGAAGGACATAATATAAACTTACTTCTAAGCTCCCCTATTTTATATCGTCCATTACCGGGTGTCACGGGTACCCACTCGTAGGTAACCTCAGGACTCCGACGGTACTAAATTCCCATAACACACAGTTGAAACTTTCACTATTCTAACCCTAACCGGAACGTAATCGTAATTTTGGAAAAGGATTATTTTTTACTGAAATCGATGACATGTTTCCTAGGAGCGGATCTTCGTGTGTCTTGGGGTTTCAGATTTTCCCATGCTGAGATATTTGAGTGTTACACCATGTACAAGTAGGTTTAAGGTATCGTACCTGCCATTAATTGACCGAGCGAGCGAAGTGACTCAGTTTTAACTCGAGGATTGGCCGATTTGGCGTTGTTTGTTGTATGTGTGTCAGTTCCGGTCTACAGGCCGCATTTTTCAGCCGATTTTCATGAAATTTGTCGAAGGGGGGAAAATAGGGGAGAAAAGGGGGGAAAATGGGGAAGTACAAAAATTGTTGGTATTTCTTTCCGTCTCTTTTTTTTTCAATTTTTTTATATTTCTTCTTTCTTTGGTGCGCATGGAAAGTCAGCCACCAGACCACGTCTCAAAAGGATGTTAGGGAACCGAAAATAACGCGAGGTCTACTGTTCGCAGAACTACGAGTACTAGTATTAAAAGTGTTTATTAAAACATATAAATTACAGCTTCTTCTACCTCCGCCAAACTGCATTACAATTTGTTGGCAGATGTAACTCCAATTAATGACTTAAAGAAAAACCTGGTACAAGTTATAGTAAGAATATATTTCAAAACATATAGCCAGGATGCATAGGTAAGTTCTCACCAAGATCTTAGAGATCCAAACCAACCCTATCTGCAACCTGGCGATCAATGGTCGGGACTCTAGCGATATATTTATAGGTCTCCGGTTGGCGGCAATAAGCGTATCGCAGCATAACCTGGGATTGCATTACGTAGGATCAACAAAGTTTCTGGCGAAAGCTGAACATATAATTAACGCATAACCTTTTACCTTACCCCAACAGGAAATGTCACTTATCGCGTCTGGTAAGAGACCCGATAAGTGAACAGGAAAGAGGCGGGAAAAATGCGTGGTTATGTATGTATTGCAAAACTAGAATAATAAAAAACATATCAGGCATGACTTCTTTCTATTCAACTTTTGACCTTGTACTTAAAAGCTCCAGATTCATACCTGTTACCTCTCTAACCTTGACACTGGCGATAACTGCAAATAAATTCATTGTTTCAAATAAAATGTCACAATTACTGCTGCGGATTATCGGAATTGAAATGCCAAATATGTCGAACTTCACCAAATTGAACACGCCCTAATCGATATCGAGCAAGGTTTAAAATGGAAGGGTTATCAATATAAAAACTCGGTACATGTTAAGGAAGATACCATTCAGTACGGAGCATCCTGAAGTACCAACCTTACTTTAAAAATATTCAAATGGCTGGTTTTAAGGTAAGTTTCATAGTTCCTACTTAGTTTAAATTTTACTGTCAGGCAGGAGTCGAGAAAGCTAGAAGAAAGAACACGCAAGAACTATTTTGGATTTGGATCATGCCTTGTGACCAGATTGTAAGCTTGGTTTTGATTTATTCAAAACTGTAGGTACCCTACATCCGGACTGAATATTGTAGGTATGTAACACCGGAGTCGTACTTCGGTACTGCTAACCAGTGGGTGTTCTGTTGTGTCGGTCATCTATATTTTTATGATTTTGTGGTGGATAGTGCAAAAAATACGTTCATGTGAGGTGAAAAAAGTATTTAAGTGGTGTTTTGCATTCTTTTGGCGGGATATATTCGTAAAAATAGTAATAAACTGAAAATCTCTACATTGACAATTTCTGCTAGTTCCATTTTCAAATTTATGAATTATGTGTGTTGTACAATAAGTGAGGAAAATACCATACATTGTGCTATTTTAGCTGTGTTTGTACATAATCTAGTGTTAAAATTGTATATTGTAATGTGAAAAGAGTATATAATTGGTGTTTTGCATTTAATTGACTGTATATATTCGTGAAATCTGTAATAAGCTGAAAATTTCACCATTGCAAATTTCTGCTTGTTCCATATTCGAATTTATGGTCATTTGTTGCGGTGCATTTGCCGTGCTCTTTACTTTGTATAGGCTGTAAAATACTATTGCTGCATATACTTTGTTGTTCTTTTCTCTTTTGCGGTTGTATATTCTTTGTCTAAATTGTATATTATTAGGTGGGATAAGAACATAATAAGTGTTTAGTGTTCATCTGGCAGTAGATAGGGCTTGAGCGGCACGTGACCCGAACGTGAACCGCCTCAAAGCAGCGTACAATCGGGCCACTAGGTTCACCAAGAGGGCCTTCAAGAGAGCGGATGGTCAGGAGCTCACATCCCATCCCACGGGCAGCCGTGGATACTGGCAACTGGCCAAAGCCGTACAGTCAAATTTTTGTCAACCCTCGCTGCCACCACTGCGTTTTCCTGATGGATCACTGGCTCACAAAGCCCAAGAGAAGGCGGACATGCTCACAGACCTCTTTGCGGCTAATTCCCGGGTCGATGACCGTGGCCTGCAGCCCCCCGCCATCGCCAACTGTGGCCACACTATGCCTGATATTGTTATCAGGCAATGTGATGTACGGGCAGTGCTGCGGTCACTCGACACGCGGAAAGCCAGTGGCCCTGACGGCATTCCGGCGGTGGTGCTACGAAAATGTGCTGCTGAGTTGTCTCCAGTATTAACGCGTCTGTACCGCCTGTCATACTCTACAGGCCTCGTGCCGGAGGCCTGGAAGGAGGCGAACGTACAACCGATACCCAAGAAAGGGGATCGATCCGATCCAGGCAACTATCGACCCATAGCTGTCACCTCAGTCATTTGCAAGGTGCTCGAGCTTCTTATTAATAAGCAGCTCATGCGATACCTGGAGGATCACTCGCTAATCAATGATCGGCAATATGGCTTCAGGCCAAAACGATCAACGGGTGACCTCCTGGCATTCGTCACGCATGTATGGGGTGAGGCTATGGAAAAGTTCGGCGAGTCCTTGGCTATTAGCCTGGACATCGCCAAAGCTTTCGATAGGGTCTGGCATGCTTCGCTCCTTTCCAAGCTTCCGGCATATGGTCTACCTCCTCAACTGTGCAGCTGGATTGCCAGTTTCTGAAACGAGCGCCGAGTGCGGGTCCTCTGCGGTGGCCAGGCTTCTCGCTTCTTGCAAGTGAATGCCGGGTTACCGCAGGGGTCCGTACTGTCACCAACTCTCTTTCTTCTGCATATCAATGATATGCTTTCCCTCGGGAACATTCATTGCTATGCAGATGACAGTACATTGAACGGGAGTTACTCGGTTCGTCCGACGGCGGGGCGATCTGTGATAGAGGAGGAGAGACGACATCTCGTGGGTGATCTCGACTGAAACCTCGACAGTATCTCCCAATGGGGTGCCGAGAACTTGGTCGAGTTCAATGCCCACAAAACACAGGCGTGTGCATTTACAGCGAAAAAATCCCCTTTCCTTCCCCTACCCACTCTTCAGAATGCAATATTACCAATGAAGGACAATCTAGACATCCTTGGCATAGACGTTCGTCGAGAGCTCAATAACACAAAATACATTGAGAGATGTATTGGGCTAGCTTCGCGGAAACTAGGAATACTGAATAAGGTAAAGCGATTCTTTACACCGCACCAGAGGCGTCTGCTGTACAAAACGCAGATTACACCCTGCGTTGAATACTGCTCTCACCTCTGGGACGGCTCCGCGAAGTATTTGCTGGACGCACTCGAAGCTATGCAGCGACGCGCTGTTCGCATTATAGACTGTCCGGAGGTAACGGGAAGCCTTGAGCCGCTAGCCCAGCGCCGAACAATTGCTTCCTTGGCCGCGTTCTACCGTATTTACCACGGTGAGTGTTCTGAAGAGCTCTTCAACCTGATCCCACCCTCTCCCTTCCGATCCCGAACAACGCGTGCCGGCCAGAGATGTCACCCTCATACCGTGGAAACCGTCTTCGCGAGAACCGAGCGTTTTAAACGATCGTTTCTCTGCCGAACGATGGTGGCTTGGAACGCCCTGCCTGAGCACGTGTTTCCTCCAACATATAACCCTGGGCTCTTTAAGCGAAGCGTGAAGAGGCACATTACTGGGTCGTCAAGTTGAGGGCCACTCTTTATAGTATTCCTGTGTACTGTGAGAGTCGCCCTCAATTGCCAGACGTCGCCTCAGCTTACCATCAGGCGGGTGGCGTCAATTTGTCGACCTAAATATAAAAAAAAAAAAAAAAAAAAAAAAGATATAGGCAAGCGGCAAACCCCCTGAAAAACTAAAATGACTGACCAATCACTGAAAATGTGAATGCGCCTAAGTTTGTACAAAAAAAAATCCTACGATGTGAAAAATGTATATTTTCTCATTTTGAAAAATAGTCAGTTGAAGCTTAAGATCTGAGAAGTATTCTGCCGCGGGATATTTTTGAATTCCATCAAAATTCGCCGAGATAAAAAAATTAGAATTTTATTTTTGTGCTTTAAAATGGTTGTAACTTCTTTAAAACGCATTTTTTTTTCGAAAAAAAGACAAGAATAAAAGGGTCTTATTTTGCCCGTTTTACCCTTAGAAATCATTTTCCAATATAAAAACCAACTTTTTATCAGTTTACAAATTGATTTGTTCACAACAATTAATAGCCCACCGGCACAGATTTTGTTTTCTTACCAATTGACTCCTTTTGATCCAAGGCTTACAAAAAGTACAAACTTGTATAGGCGCAATCACATTTTTAGTGATTGGTCAGTCATTTTGATTTCTACGCACTTTTTCGGGGGTTTGTCGCTTGCCTATAAGTAATAGAGGTAATAAGTAGAACATTTTTTACATTGATCTACTTCTTCCATATTTGAAATTTATGGTCATTTGTTGCGGTGCATTTTATTGCTGTGCTTTTTAATTTGTATTGGACGTATATATTCCTTGTATATTTTCTTCTATAAATTTATTTACTGTGTCTGTGCATATTATTGTGCAATATTAGTTGTATGCTTGTATATTGGATTGTATGAATGTGTTGGATTGTATGAATTCATATTAGGGTAGTTCAGAGGGTTAGACATGATGGGCAAAAATAATAAGGATGCCGACGGCATCTCGGTCTCTACCGGGGCTATTAGGAAGCGCCCCAGTGACTTCAACGTTGGGGACCACCACTCGAAGACTGAGGCAACTCCAGGTCCTGGGGCAACTGCAGCCTGGGCACTCACTGGGGTTGGACGAGGCCAAAGCGGCATTGGCGACAAAGGAAGAGGAGGCCAAATTGGAAAAAATGCTTCGCAAGGGGTCGGCTCATAAAGGGGGGCCTAGTAATAGCCTAGTCGTAGAAGTTGTAGAAGATGGTGAAATTTCAGAGGAGGCGGATACTACCCGAACTATATACAGTTTGGGTATGCAGGACATACGTGCTCTGGTAGGAAGGCACCACGCGGTGGTTTTGGAGCTTGTTGTGAAGACCACTAGCTTGAAGGGAGGCTATGCTAGTAAAATAAAGAAGCATCTTTCGGAGGTTACTGACGCCGTTGAGGAGATGGCGTCTCGGACTATCACGGAGGAGACACGCATGAGGCTGACGCTGAGGGCGGAGCTGAAAAGCTATAAGAGGGAGTATGAGGCAATGAAGGCTTCTGCCTCTGAGGCCACTGCAGCATCGACTACAGCCTCTACTGCAGCCTCCACCACAAACCCTGGGACTGCTCCAGTGCTGGCTATCAATGAGGATATGCTGGAGACACTTTTGGTGGCACTCATCCCTCTCATTGGGAGATTGCTTGATGGCAAGCTTGTGGGCATAGAGGCGCGTCTGCAGCCTGCTGAGATTGTTCGGCCGCCCCTTGCAGCGGATTCAAATGCATGGGGACGGGGCACACACGCCTGCTTTGCCCCTCTTCCGCAGACAGGAGCGGCCTGTGCTATAGTGTGGCCAACCCGGACACAGGTCCGATGATTGTCAAGTAGACCCGCACTGCGCGGTATGCTCAGCAATTGGGATGGAGGCGAAACATATAATGGGAGGGCTCAGTTGCAAACCCCCCGCTTCACGAGGGAGAATGACCCCGGTCTCGACCGAATCGGGGCCGCAATAGGGCAGCAAGCACCACATGAGATGTTGGTGCTCGGGGACCAATTCAATTCCAAATCCACGGCATGGGGGAACCCGTTAACAAATGTGAAAGGGGCAGAGCTGGAAGCATTTGCGCTCGTCTCGGGGCTAACCCTTCTTAATAGGGGTACAGCCCAAACCTGTGTGCGACAGCATGGAGGGTCCGTGGTGGATTTAACCTTTGCCACGCCCGCTGTCGCCAACAAGGTGCAGAACTGAAGGGTAGAAGAGGAGGTGGAGACTCTATCAGACCATAAGTACATCCGATTCCAGATCTCAACCTCGGTAAGAAGGAATGCTGGTCCAGCGTTGCAACGGGGAGGACACGGCCGGTTCCCCCACTGGGCTCTATCCAGGTATGACAAGCAACTGGCCGAAGAGGCGGCAATAACCCAGCGTTGGTGCTTCCCACACCAGAACACGGGGGTGGGTGACCTAGCTGGCCAACTCAGGGATGCACTCACTACAGTGTGTGACGCCGCCATGCCGAGGGTAAATGGCCGTCCTTCCCGAGGCAAGAAGGAGGTATATTGGTGGACGCAAGAGATCACCGACCTCCGTGCGACTTGCTCTGCGGCCCGAAGAGTATACACACGAAGCAGACGCAGTCGAGACCATGATGCAGAGAGGGACGCTCGGCTGTTTGCTGTCTACAGAGAGGCCAAAAAGGGCATGCAGCTTGCTATCAGCAAGGCCAAAGAGAAGGCCAGGGAGGAAATGCTGCAGGAACTGAACCAGGATCCGTGGGGCCGTCCGTTTCATTGGGTGCGTAACAAAATTCGCGCTCAGACGGCTCCAACAACGGAGACACTGCAATGTACCTCCTGGGAGACAAGGGAAGTTGGCGAAGAAGAGGAGGCACCCCTTCCTGTTATAGAAGTAGAATTGGGTGCGGCGCTGCAATAACTCCGCTCAAAGAGGAAAGCACCGGATCCGGATGGGGTTCCTGGGAAGGTGTTATTTGTGGCACTGAAACACCTGGGGGGAAACTATTGGAGCTGCTCAATATGTGCATTAACACTGGGCAGTTTCCGAAATTATGGAGGGTGGGGCGGCTATGTCTGCTGCCGAAGAAGGGTCGACCACCTGAGTCCTCTTCGGCATACAGGCCAATCGTCTTGTTGGATGAGGTTGGTAAAATTCTGGAGCGAATTCTTGCAGCTCGTCTCACTCAACATTTGGAGAACCCGGGGCCTGACTTGTCGCCCGTACAGTACGGATTCAGGAAGGGGAAGTCCACCGTCGATGCTGTGATGGAGCTTAAAGGACTCACGACAGAGTCAGTGGAAAACGGAGCAAAAGGTGCTTACGGTGTCCCTCGACATTAGAAACGCCTTTAACAGCATCCCCCACCTTGCCATTCTCGAGGCGCTCCGGTTTCACGAAGTGTCTCCGTATATAGGAAGGCTGTTGAAGGCGTACCTAATAGAGAGGAAGGTTGTTACAGTTGGTCGTAGCGGATGCCACTTTGAACATTGTGCGGAGTCCGGTGTTCCACAGGGATCGGTGTTGGGTCCTATGCTGTGGAACATCGGATATAACTGGGTGAATGCGTGTCATCTGTTATGCAGATGACACCCTAGTCACGGCCCGCGGAAGGAGCTTTGAGGAGGTGGCACGGTTGGCGTCGGTGGGGGTTGGCTTAGTTATTGGAAGAATTGAACGGCTAGGTTTGAGGGTGGCAATAGAAAAAACGGAGTCCTTGCTGTTTCATCGACCTCGGGGAGGACCACCGCCTGGAGCTCATATTTTGGTCCGAGATATCACTATTAGGGTCGGGACTCGGATGAAATATCACGGCCTTATACTGGACGGAAGATGGGGATTCGGGCCTCATTTTGAAGAGCTGGGACCAAGGCTAGTCAGCGCTGCCACAGCTCTCGGCCAGCTCCTCCCCAACAAGGGTGGACCTAATGGTGTATGTGCCCCAGTATGGGCAGATGCTCTCAGTCGACGGAGAGCTATACGGGGGTATCGTACGGTTTCCTGGGCGGCGGCGACTGTCCTTGCCGCGGATCCCCCTTGGGAACTGGAGGCCCAGAGTTCTTGCTGACGTCTACAAACATGTCAGTGACAGAAGGGGGCAAGGTGAGAACCCGACTTTGAGGGAGATCCGCCTCACGCGAAGTGTGGCCAAGAGGGTTCTAATCGAGAAATGGGCTGAAGATCTGGAGGAGGTGCAGGTGGACACTGGACGCGGTGCGCCCCGCCCTGAAACGGTGGTTGCGCCGGAAATGGAGACCACTCACGTTCCGAATGGTGCAGGTGTTGACTGGCCATGGCTGCTTCAACGCATACCCTGCACCGAATCGGGAGGTAAGTGACGTCGCGCTGTAGCCAGGGCGGAGCGCCGGACGATACCGCGCGCCATACACTAGAAGAGTGTCCAGCATGGGGGATGCAGCGTCACGACTTGGCGCCGTACTTTGAAGATGGCTTATCTCTGAGAGACATCATTAGCACGATGCTCCGAGAAGAGTCGACGTGGAAGGCCATGGCCCAATTTTGAGAGCGGGTCATACGCCTTAAGGAGGCCGAAGAGCGGGAGAGGGAGCATGATCCTAACGCTCCTCCACTCCGTCGGCGAAGAAGAGGAGCACGCAGGAAGCTATACGCACACCTCATGCCACCCGTGTGAGGGAACCACGGACAGCATGTTGGGGTAACCTGTGTCACCTTACCCCAAGGTGGTGCTGATGGTTCCACAGTGAATTCCACCCCGTTATCAAAAAAAAAACGGATTTTTAAAGGAAGTTCGGATTGCAAAATGGTTCCAAACTGATTGTCTATTAGGTATAGTTACCTTTACAGTGCCTGTTAAATGCAATACTTGCCACATATTGGGCCCAATAAAACGACAGGCATCGACACCCTCGGGGGTAGAAAGAGGCAATTATGTATGTTTTCCGAAAACAATTCGCTCTTTATTTGACTTCAGATCATCTCATCTCTGGCTTTGCTGTCGGTAGTATCTGCCGGACAATTGGGTCATTACCACGGGTCTTCAGGATACAACACCCACAGCTCAAACGCATTCGTTAGCGCTTCAGCATCGGCATTAACTACTGGTCACTACAGTGCGAATAACTACGGTGCAAATATTCCAATTCAACGATATGAAAACGTAAACAACGGGGATGGTACCTACAAGTACAGGTTAGATTACTAATCACCTTCTGATCATGTTGAATACTAGCTTATCTATTAAGCTTCGTCCGTGGAGTAGCAAGTAATTTGACGGTAACTTTTATTCCTGTCAGCCAACTTTAATAAATCACACACACACACACACACATATCACGCCTTTATCCCCGAAGGGGTAGGCTGAGGTGCACTACACACCCACAATTTGCCAGTAATTTTAGTCCCACGTAATAGGGGGAAGCCTATTGCCGTCACCGGGCACATTTATAATGGGTTATGTCCAAAATGGTCAAATGAATTTAATAAAAAGTAGCAGCTATATTGTAATTTTGAAAAAAAATTGAAACCCGTTGGCCTGCGATGAAATGTTGATGAAAGGCAACAAAATCTTACGTGCCAGCCGCTGTGGCACAGTCAATTAAAGTTCTGGGCGTCTCCGACTTTAATAAATCAAAGATTATATGTAATTATGTTGCTGAGCTTAGTCTGTCTGTGAACCGCATGATTTGTTCAGTTATTAACTACCCAAGTAGCATAAAATGGATAACGTGATCACACGTCTAGATGTCGCTTCGTTTTTCTGTTCATAGATAGGTAGTGGTTATTACCTCATTTGCTAATTACACTTTTTAAAATTTACAGCTATGAAACTGGCAATGGTATCTCGGTACATGAGAGTGGTGCACCCCGTGCTTCAGGTCCTGAAGGACACGCAGTAACTGCTGAAGGAGGGTACTCGTACACCGCTCCCGATGGTCAACAAATTTCTCTATCCTACGTAGCCGACGAGCACGGCTTCCGTCCAGTCGGCTCTCACATCCCCACGCCTCCGCCCATTCCTGAAGCCATCCTGCGTTCCCTGGAAATTAACAGACAGCATCAATCTGTGTAAGTAACTTTGAATTTACCTACTAAAGTTACGTCAGTAAATAACTCTTAAATACTCTGACTAGTGAAATAACACCTTAAATCCTGTTTCAGGAGCAACAATGTTCACCAAAGTGGACAATACCAACACGGCAACCACTACTAAGAAATTATCATGGAGACTACCTACCTCAACGTGAATAAACAATTATAGACAATTATACTTAGACCTTTTTTTTTTTAATTCCTTGACCCATGGCCGCGGCCTCTCTAACATCCGTAGCCGAGCGTCTCTGGTTACAATCAGAACGTATTTCCAGTGGCGCCCAGCGGATTATACTTAGACCTTAATTAAATTAGCACTGTGAGAACATCTCGTCTATTTGTTGCACATGATTGTTGTTTATTTTATGAATATTAATTAAATTAGACGACAATATTTACAATTGTTTTTATCTACCCGAACTGCAGAAATGGTATTGTACCAGCCATCGGTTCTGGCTGCTTCAATGTAGGTTCGGGAGAATGGTTATTGATTTTCTATTGTCTGGTACCCAGTAACTACAATAGAGTTGCCGTTACTGGGCTTGACTAGGAGTTTTTTTTACGTAGTCGGTGATGCATTTAGGTACTTTGCCTCCCCGCTGCTGGCGTAGGAGGACGGCTTCGAGTGGGACTCTCGGTCCTTGGATGGAAAACGGACCGGTCTACCCACTAAAACCTATCCACGGTGTTTCTCCTTCGCCTTAGTCGGCCCCCCGGATAAGCAGAATCTGGCAAGCAACGGTGGCTAGGTTTGCCTAGGATTAGGGGGGGGGGGGCTATTATGTGTGACCAAACAAACTAAGGCAAATTGGGGGTTTGTAATGCTCCTACGCCTAAACCATCGAAAATATTCGATCGCCAAAGTAACTCAGGATATATTATGGGTTTTAAAGAGTATAACTTCTTTGGTGTGTTGTGAAAAATCTCTTTACCTATTCAATATTCCTAGTTTCCGCAAAGCCCAATACAATTCTAGTTTATTGTTGAACTCTCAGCGAACGTCAATGCCAAGGACGTCTAGATATTTCTTCATTGCTGTTGTTGCACTGTGGAGACATGTACATATAATCACATTTTTTTCGACAAACGCAGAAACGGTAGAAAGAGGATTTTATAAGTACAAAATACAATACAATTTTTTGGTCCTACAAAACAGCAATTGCGCCGGAGCCTTGGGTGAATTTGTCTAAACCTCACACGTCTATATGGAACAAGTTAAACTAAGAAGTTTCCATATTTACGAATCTATTAGTTCGACATGTCCTGTAAAATCACATTACGTTTTCGGAATTGCTTCTCTGATTTTACCATTTGCTTTTCACACTTAACCTACTGATATCTATGTATTATTTATATTACACAATCATACGAGTCGCACGGAAATTGCAGATGACTGTGGAACTCAGCGGAGAGGGTACGCTCCCTCTCCCTTTCGGCCGCCTCCTTCGCGAGCATGACTTGCTCACAGAAGGACACGGCCGCGTTCCACCTACTCACGCTGGAGACCATGGCTTGGAGAATAGTTTCCAGCGAGAGGATATCCACGCCCAGACCCACTACGAGGTCCCGGCGCTGACTCGCCCACGCTGAGCACTCCACCAATGTGTGGAGTGCGGTATTGTCGTCGGATACCTCGCAGTGTTGACACCGGGGTGTTACCTCACGATGGATACGAAACAGATAGCTACCGAAGCATCCATGCCCGGTAACGATCTGCGTCGCACGATACGTGAGGTCACCATGCCGCCTCTGCAGCCACTCGTCCATGATCGGTCTCACCGCCGCGATGACGGTGGTTCCCCACTTTGGTTGCTCAAGTCGCACCCTCCAAGTCTCCATGATATCCTGGCGGAGTTGGGACCACTGGTCCTCGATTTCTCGAGTCGCAGGCCTGTGGTCCCTTTCCAGCTCCATGTGATGTAGAATAATTTTCCTTCTCCAAATTTCCGCTGGTACATATTTACTAATTAATAAACTCCATATGGTTCAGAATGGCAACTCACGATAGAACGTCGAATAATTTCACCGGCCTGATGGTAACCTATGTGGAAATTTAAATAGTGCATCGAATACATAGTTTAAAACGGATGTTAGAAACAGAGATGAGTTCCTGGCAGTTTACAACCAACAGTGTTCAATAGAACGTCTCTCGTACGGATTAGCCATATTGGCATAAAACAACTGTCTACACGATTTTAAATCTGTTTTAAACAGCCATTTTAAACCGTGAGCTTATTTAAAAATAAAGATTCACTTTATCAATATATTTCTAAAATCTAAGTAGGACCTACTAGATAAGATTCCAAGTACCTACCTACAAGGTGAGGGTGTACGGCATTAAAAATAATTAAGTTCACACTTTGTAGCTCAAATTATTTATTATTTAATTTTATTCAATATTGTGCTTAGCATAAAAATAAACATTATAAATATAATCGATATCACAGTCCAGTAAAGGGAACATCATTTCTCGTAATCCTTATCTTCTGAAACGCCTACTGGGAGCGGCATTGAAAGAGCCACTGTCACTGCAAAGGCAATAACGTTGTATGAATAAAATTACACAATAATAAAAACACTGACAATATTAATAGCTAGCGGCCGCTCGTGACTTCTATTTTTCGTAGCGTGATATAGTCTGGGCCATTCAACACGAACTTATTCAATTCGAATGATTAGTTACTGAGTTTAGCGCATTCAACGAAACAAACAACCTCTTCAGCTTCATAATATTAGTATCCTATAAACACTACATACACATGATGGTAATTAATACTCAAGCTACTACTGACAATATACACGCATTTATGACCGTTCTTACGGTATAATATGATAGATTTCGAAAACAATGTCTAGATTATGACATTTCGTTAGATTATAACATTGCTTCTCATCAACTATCTGTTTTATAACTTTGTCATTTACTTAGATCACAACTACCTCACTACTATTACTAATATAAGGTCATGTATTGTACTTACGGACATTTAAGATTATCTGAACTTTCAGGCATTCTCATAGACATAAATTATATTGGAGGTATCATCACAGCAGTTATTGTAATTTGTTCATTGAATGGTCAACAATTGTTAATGTTTTGGAAGCTGTAATCTTGAAAATAAAAGTTACACGTCCATAGGTACGATACATGACCCATATACAACTTACGGAGAAGAATTTAGTCTGTTGAACTCAATAGAGCGGAGTATAGCTTCTGGGATTGGTGGTGGAGTCGGTATGTGAGATCCAACCGGATGGAAGCCGTTCTCATCAGCAGTATATGTCAGCTGGACTTGTTGGCCATCAGGCGCGTGGTAGGAGAAACCTCCTTCAGCTGTCACTGCAAGACCCTCAGGACCAGCAGCGCGAGGTGCTCCACTTTCTTGTGCTGATATACCTTCAGGGGTATCGTAACTGACAACAAATGTGAGTTTTTGAATTATAAAGTAATATTACAGTTTTGGAGTAGTAGGTGGACTAATGGACTAAGCACCGTGAATACCAGAGATACCTACTGGCAGTGGCGGCCTTAGCGGGGGCGAACAGGGCAATCGCCCGGGGCCTCGCGCAACGACCCAAACAAAAACAATTTTTTTTTTAAATAGTTTCTTTTTAATTTTTGATTTTATACTTAATTATTTATTAAGGTTATAAAATAACGGTAAATTAAACTAAAGTTAGTAAACTACTTCATTTATTCAAAACATACCTAATTGAATTTATTTTTTTTGTACCGCTTTTTTTAATTCCGCGGCCTAACGCCGCGTCTAGTCCCACGTGCATTGCCAGGCGTCTCTGTTACGCACGCAGAAGCTATTTTCAGTGGCGCCCGGCGAACTTTGGCCTTCTTCGGGGGCTTGGTCGGGATGAGAATCCCGCGTCGTTGGGGTAGGGCTTTATCCCGCGTCGGTGAGTGAATCTGGTTACTCTGAATCGGGGCACGCGACCCTTGTAGCCTGCTTCTGTAAGGACGGGGCGGGATAGTTACCCGCCGTCCTTACAGAAGCAGGCTAGAAGGTTCGCCTTAGGCCCCGATCATGGATGTCGATGGTATTGGGTGTAGATGAGTCCTCGTCGCCCTCGCCGCTGACTTCAGAACTCGGCGGGGAGGGTACGCTCCTTGTCCCTCTCGGCCACCTCCTTCGCAAGCATGACCTGCTCGCAGAAGGACAGGGCCGCGTTCTACGAAGCATGGTCTCCAGCGAGAGTAGATCCACGCCCAGACCAGCAACGAGGTCCCGGCGCTAACTCACCCATGCTGAGCACTCCACCAACGTGTGGTGTCGTCGTCGAAAATACCGTGTACCGTACAACAACCAGACCTACCTATTTTCGCAGCTCTTAATTTTCAAGAAAGAGAAAGGGCCTCGCCGTATGTCCCGGGGTACGGAGTCGGATTATGGCCTTGGTCGGAGTATGGGTGGCTAGATTGACGGCTAATAACGTGACTGTTTTAAACAGACCGTGGAAAGGTCTTCAGCGGTCTGGCAATATATTAAGAGGGTAACGCACGATCTCCTTAGAGGTTGCATGTCTCTTAACTGAAACCCCTCCATTGTTTTAATGGCTCAAGCGGCGTTCGGAAACGGGAGACATGGAAGGTGCGACTTTATCAACTACGGTGGGGAACCACCACCATCGCAGCGGTAGGACCGATCATGGACGAGTGGCTGCACAGATGGTACCGACCGCTCAGCGTGGGTGAGTCAGCGCTGGGACCTCGTTGTACGTCTAGGCGTGAATACCCCTCTCAGTGGAAACCATGCCTTGAGCCTTGGTCTCCAGCGAGAATAGCTGGAACGTGCCTTGTGATTCTTCGAGCACGTCATGCTCGTGAAGGTGGCGGCCCAGAGGGAGAGGGAGCGTACCCTCCCTGCTGAGTTCTGAAATCGGTGGCCAGGGCGCCGCAGACTCATCTACGGTCAGCTGCAGTGCTGAAGCCCCGCATATTTACTCACCGACGCTGCATAAAACCCGACCCCAATGATGCGGGATAAAATCCCAGCCAACCCCAGAAAGAGGCTACATAGTTGGCCAAAGTCCGCCGGCGCCACAGGGAATACTTCCGAGTGCGTACCTGGGGCGCCCAGCAATAGACGTAGGGGCGGCCGAGGCATTGGGTCGCGGTGTCAAAAAAGGGCCCTCGCAAAGACCTGCCGCCCGGAGCCTCGCAATGGGTAAGGCCGCCGCTGCCTACTGGCAAGGGTTTTATATTCCTGAGGCCTCCTTTCAGGGAATACCCGAATCTTCGATCAATTAGGTTGACAAGGAAACACAGCATGCGGTTTAGTTAAAAGAAATCTGAAACGTCCAGGTCAATGATAGCTCGGGGTGGTTAAAAAGAGACTAGCCATTTCAGATATTCCAGGAAACCTTAGATAATATAAGTGTATAGAATATAAGACATCTTAACTGCGAAAATCATTAATACCAGTTAATTAATTTATGTTGCAATAATTTGAGTCTTAAAATAATTGAGGTAATCAATTTCAAAGCAATAAACATTTGAATTGAGAATGCAATTTAATCTGACATTACCTGTAGCTGTAGGTCCCATCGCCGTTGTTAACATTCTCGAAACGGAAGGGCCACTCCTCCACCTTGCCCACCAGTATAGTGTGGAGCTGCTAAGTGGTCCAGTCGAGCAGCACTTACAAATCCTACTACAGCGACGAAGGCTAAAATCTGGAGAATAGTAATTTTATCTGTCAAATTTGAAAAATCTCCATCAGATCAAAATGTGCCATCAAAATCCACTTCAGATTAAGTGCATGCGAATAATAGTGTTTAAATAGATAGTTAGTACCTAAAATTTATCAGGAAAGTAAGATCCCATAACAGCACGTTTTACCTAAAGAAATGTGTTATGTTTTTTGAAACTTTAACCCAATGCATTTTAAGTGATATCAGGACGGTCAGCGCTGTTTTCAAACTTCTCGACTTTTTCTATAAAATACGAAAAATACTGTGGCAGATGGCGGCATACTTCTGACAAATGTTAGTGTTATGAATTGCTTTCTAGTGATTCGAAAAAAAAATTGATAGTAGGTTTCTACTATTTTTGAGAGCGAGTGTTGTCTGTAGAAAGCAACAGAAACGTCTATTATCTTTATTTTACTTAAGTATTAATTTTTACATAAACAATGTTTATCTTTAATATGTATTTGCAAAAAAATATACGTCGCCGCGTTGTTCACGGAGGACCAATCAATGCTTTTCCACTTTTTGTGTGTGAAGACAAAACAATACGTAGTACCTACCCAAGATGATAAGAACAACAATAGGCCTTTAAACACAGTTCCTTACCAATTTCGTCATGATGTATGTTGTTGTTGAGATGATCGTATCTGGAGTCGAGTGCGGCGCCTGACACCGAATACAGACTGCAGGGATGTACTACACGTTTTATATTCGCGATATTTGCCCTTTCTGCAGGTTGCTTCATTGGTCGTATTGTTGTTTCGCGAGCCAGGTGCAAATTATGAGCGGTTGGATGATGATAAATGTATGATCTATTGGTGGCCTATGTCACTAACCAGTAGCATTCTAACAGTTGCTTTTATTAAAAATAAATAATAAAACTAAATCAGGCCTGCTGAAAAAGAATAAGTAGTGCCCTTGTACTATGCTCACTTTATTCTTTATTACTTCTGTTTCTTGTTCTTTATTTGTACAAAAATTATAAATAAAAATTTTCTTTGGATAATTTATAACGTTTATCAAGTCAGCTGCAGACTATATTTCAATGTCCCATAAGTGGGAAATTATTGATCTTAGCAGACGTTATTAAAAAATAAATTTGAATGAACAACTTAAATAAGACCTTTGTATTGTTCGTGACTGTGTAGTTTAGAGAGGTTAAACTGTTACTATTATCCACTTAACCGACTCAAACAATTTATCGGAATTCAAATTCCCAAGCCACGACTTTTCTTACGAGTATGATAGGTTTTGACACTTAAAATAGATCGTACGTATTACCCTATACTAATGCTCATCATAGGGCTGAAGTGACTCACCCGGCTTAAGACCTATCATGAGTATACACGTAAAGATCTATACATATAAGTGCCAGTTAACAGCTTCGGTGGCGCAGGGTGTCTTCTATGTATAATACGAGTAATGGATGTACTCGTTTTTAGAAATATATAACTATGTTTATCAGTCATCTATAGATCCTATAACACAAGCTTATTAGCTTAATTTGGGCTAAATGTGTATGACAATGGCCAAAAAAAAAAAATATTAAAAATTTTAAGATTAGTCATGTGGTATGTAAAACTTAGTTCAACTTTTTTAAAGGTCCTACCTATTATATCGTATCTTTTACATACAAAAAACATGTAAACACCTATATATATAAAACTACTGCTTTTAAATTGTAAGGTACAAAACAAATTTTTGTCCCGCAGTACAAAATAGTTGCAAAAGTTCGTCGTTTACAGTACAGTATTTATTCTATTAACTCTACGTCGCCGTCGTGTGGGCGAGCCAGCGCCGGGACCTCGTAGTGGGTCTGGGCGTGGATATCCTCTCGCTGGAAACCATGCTCTAAGCCATGGTCTCCAGCGCGAGTAGGTGGAACGCGGCCGTGTCCTTTTGCGAGCAAGTCATGCTCGCGAAGGAGGCGGCCGAGAGGGAGAGGGAGCGTACTCTCCCCGCCGAATTCCGTAGTCAGCGGCGAGGGCGCCGCAGACTCATCTACGCCCAAGACCATCGACCTCCATGATCGGGGCCTGAGGGCGGCGGGATTGCCACCCGCCGTCCTTACAGAAGCAGGCTAGAAGGGTTGCGAGGCCTTGGCCCCGTAGCACGAAACCAGATTCACTCACTGACGCGGGATAAAACCCTACCCCAACGACGCGGGATTCTCATCCCGACCCCGC
This sequence comes from Nudaria mundana, assembly GCA_963556515.1. Taxonomy (NCBI): domain Eukaryota; kingdom Metazoa; phylum Arthropoda; class Insecta; order Lepidoptera; family Erebidae; genus Nudaria; species Nudaria mundana. The sequence goes on from OY748294.1 coordinate 8,173,152, forward strand.
AGAGACGACAGAGGTGGTCAAAGTCCGCCGGGCGCCACTGAAAATACCTGTTTGTAACCAGAGACGCCCGGCAACGGACGTTAGAGCAGCCGCGGTCCTTGGACAGCGGGATTAAAAAAAAAAAAAAAAAGCTTAAAAAATGCCTTAAAATGTCCGTGGCAAATTGTTGTTTAAAATAGTAAGTAGGTAATATCTACATTTTACATATTAAATAGGTATTTATTTACAATAAGAATTACAATATACAAAATGTACATAATTATAGACTAAAAATATTTACATTACAAAATATCGTTTAAATAATACTCCGCATCATTGCCGACTGGAAAGGTTATAGGTATAAATTATTTAATAAGATCAAAATTTTTAATTTCCCTTTATAATTAATTTTAAAGCTATTTTTTTATCATACCAATCTATAGCTAAATAAATATTCATAACATAAACTAATCAAATATAACCCTAGCTGACGAAGTCAGGTAAAGATTTATTTCAGCCCATTGTATTTTATTTTATTTTTTCTTTTTTTTTTTTTATATATTATATTTTACCACTTCGAACCTTGGCCGTCAGAACCATACGGGGGTACCGCACGATCTCCGGAGAGGCTGCATGTCTCCTAGCCGGGACCCCTCCATGGGACATGGAAGCGAGAGCCCTTGCGTCATTGTTCCAATGGCGCAAGGAGGCGCTGGAGCGGGACCACAGGCCTGCGTCTCGAGAAATCGAGGACCAGCGGTCCCAACTCCGCCAGGATCTCATGGAGTCATGGAGGGTGCGACTTGAGCAACCCAAGTGGGGTACCACCATCATCGCGGCGGTGAGACAGATCATGGACGATTGGCTGCAGAGGCAGTATGGTGACCTCACGTACCGTGCGACGCAGATCGTTGCCGGGCATGGATGCTTCGGTAGCTATCTGTTTCGCATGCGTCGTGAGGTCACACCCCGGTGTCAACACTGCGAGGTTTCCGACGACGACACCGCACTCCACACGTTGGTGGAGTGCTCAGCGTGGGCGAGTCAGCGCCGGGACCTCGTAGTGGGTCTGGGCGTGGATACCCTCTCGCTGGAGACCATGCTTCAAGCCATGGTCTCCAGCCGGAGTAGGTGGAACGCGGCCGTGTCCTTCTGCGAGCAAGTCATGCTCGCGAAGGAGGCGGCCGGGAGGGAGAGGGAGCGTACCCTCCCCGCCGAGTTCCGTAGTCGGCGGCCAGGGCGCCCCAGACTCCGCGACTACGCCCAAGACTATCGACCTCCATGATCGGGGCGGCGGGATCGCCATCCGCCGTCCTTACAGAAGCAGGCTAGAAGGGTTGCGTGCTGCGGGGCCTTCGCCCCATAGCACGCAACCAGATTCACTCACTGACGCGGGATAAAACCCTTCCCCGATGATTTTTTTTATTCTGATGAAATCATTTCTAATAAGTAGCTACTAACTTGGCTGTAATAAACACTCTTCAAAGGTCATGCAGTTTTATGATTCAACTAAACCTCTGGTGACTTCGAAATTGTAGACAAACGCGCCATAAATAAATGTGTAAGTACTTAATTTAGTAATTAGGTATGTGGCAATGTACAATTCCTAATAAAAGGTAGGTAAGAGTATACTGGGTACGGTTGAAACATTTTTGCGGTTATTTTGCATAGTATTGGAGTTATTGAAGATAGCGACGACAGAAATATATTAAATAAAAGACTGCATATCCGTCTACTAATGGGCATTGTCATTTGTACTGTATTATATTTTGGATATTGTAATAAATAAGTTATCATGTTTTATTATAGACTCTTAACGGCACAGTTGAATATTGTTTTGTCAATATTTTCGTCTTTGGCGATATTTATAATCTAAGATTGTTTAAAATCAGCATTAGCAAAGGTTTTTATTCAGTATAAATTAAACTAAATAAAAGCCAACAAACTTGGCCCGCTGTGTTGCTTTTCTAGTAACCCTCACCTCATCACGCACTCTTCACGAGATATTCGGTTTGTTTCAACCGTACACCGTTTCAATCGTACCCAGTCTACCCTATATCTGATTTATTTTCATACATATTTAATATTTCAAACCTACTTAGATCGCTGAGCAGATTTTACTTAATTATATACTAGCTTGGATGGAGTTTTTGAGGGTTATACAGTAGGAGAGGGACATTAGGCTAGTGAAAAAAGAAAATAAGAGGCAAAATTTGTTTATTTAAAACTGCGACAGGTAGGTAACCTATTAACAAAAAGTAATTATCTTGTAGTTTACATTATTAACTTAATTCTCTTTGTTTAGGTGCGCCATGTGTTTATTCGCATTGTTGCCACTGTGGAGAAGTAGTCGATGGACAATACAGTAGAAGCTCAGGTCGTACCTATTTCTCGACACGCTCGCCTTAAAGACATAATTCAACGGGCACCACCGGTATTCCAGCAGTACGTTAACCAATTGAGCTGCAGGTGGCAATGGAAAAAGACCTGATGAAATGTCGCTAATGCCATGGAAGATGGGAAAGCCTTTAGTGTGGAACAGAACGTGCGTTGACATCTAGAGTCTAGAGTCTAGACCATACTGCCTTGCTTAGTACATACTGTACATACATATAGGGTGTGCCGGTACCAGCATTAAGTCAGAGTCAAAGCTATGCTCAGATCATGAAGTTTCTATTGAGTATAAAACGCTTCATCCTCTAAATTAAACAATAGCCCACGCAAAATATTATTTTATGCATATACCTGACACGCCTCCAATCTTACAAGGTGAATATTAAACTCAAACAAGAATAACAAAGGACTAACTAATATGCATTTTACTCCTGTCGCCCGCTGCAGGTGACTTATTGCTATATCATTTTAGCAAAACAAATTACTTCAAATTGCTGGAATGGGACTAACAATAAAATAAAATACACACGGAAAGCGCCAGCTTTCAATTAAAAAAAGTCGAAAGGTATGAGGTAACACGTCAGTTTAATTCAGATTTAAATTTTGGCCATGGACCGCGGACAAAAATTCCAATTGTGCACCTCTTTCTTTTTTTGAAGTCGGTTATTTATTAAAAGCAAATTAGTACCAGAATAGTGTAGGCTGTAGATCAATAGTCGATCGAGTAATATTCTTCTCTTCCCGTTCGGTTCTCTTACTAAAACCAAAACTAAGAGAAATATATAAAAAAAACTCCAGAGCAGCTGGATATTTTGTACATACATACATAAAATCACACCTCTCTCTCAGTGGGGTAGGTAGAGACCACGGATTTCCACCTGTTACGATCCCAGCATACTTCTTTTGCTTCTTCAACTTTAATTACTTAAAGTTTATTAAAGTTGTGGAATAGTGTACAACTGTGTTTGTTCATCATGTATTACTGTAGTTTCAACCAAGGGCCAACAATCGAAAGTATAAACTAAACTTTCATTAATGTCTTCATACATGCTCGCCGGTTACTGGTACTTTTAGTTACTTGTACTGGTACTTGGATATTTGGTATTGAATGAAATGTAGAAGTTCAGTAATGGTTTAAAAGGCGGTACAAAGTTCGCCGGGACTGCAATTCATGCAAGCTATTAGATATAGCTTTTTTCGGGTCAATTGAATGTTATATTTAATGTAGAGAAGATTCCCATAGAGTTCTTCAAAAACTATAAACGATCGGATTGGTAGGTAAACAATACCTTTCAATCATAGCCCTATCATATATTAAACTTTCTATTACTAGACAATACCTATCATACTGTAGATTCTGAGTGTTTAGTACCAGTTCTTTACGTTAATTTGCTCGAAATACGTTTGTTACCACAAGGGGCGCTGGTGAGAAATGTATGGAGAATAAGTAAGTTAGATTTTACATAAAAGTTAAATACACTATTCCCTATTCTGTGGTTATAAGTATCAAATATATAAGAAAGATATCAAGTTGCTAAATTACGAAATCTAAACGGAACGTAATTGGGATAAGGTAATACGGTTGGTACAATCTAACTGTAGTTTAAGGTGAGTATCGTATTTTAATATTACTAGTGGTCCGACAGTGATCGAAATTAAACCATTTTTGGGGTTCCGTAGTTCAAGACTCGGAACCCTAAATTTTATTTGTAATTTATTTTAGGCTACATGAGAACAGTTATAAAATGTTATATTAACTTATTCTACGGCCCATAGATTTATACCTTAAACTTAAAAATACATATAAATATTACAAAACTATATACTAATACAGTACAATACATCTTAAAACTATATTAGTTAGTATATAAATACCTTATAATAAGAATATTTATAAATACTTATATTTTATATTAATGGGCACGTAATGACGTCGACGTGTCGCGGGTCGGGAGTGCGCGTTTCGGCAGGTGTCCCCTGAAGCGCCGGAACTTCATCCCATTCGGCCAGAACTCGGGACTTATGACCGTGTCGATGCGGTCTGCGGGGACCCTCACCACAAAAGAGTTGAAGGTGACCACAACTATTTTGGCCATTGTTGTTATGGAGCCGTTTGTATCTTGAGTTTTTCCAAGCTTACCATCAGAAGGCAGTAGCTATTTAAAATCAAACTTGTATCAGTGTAAATAAAAAATACTCACGTCCCAATGATTCATAGTTGTTTAGATCATAGAGTCAAACAGTAATAGGTACACAAGTAACGGTTACAGACTTAATTTGCAACAGGTACATCGTTGTAAATGCGAAATATGTTCTACACCAGGCACCTTGCCAAAGCTAAACATCTCAGCAATAATATAAAACTTGTAACGAAGTATGTTTCTTTGGAAGTTTTCGAATCGGTCAAACGGTTCTGACGCACGGGGAAATTGAAAGAACTTTTTGTGTACAATATTAATTCACTGCCAAATACCAGCTTGGTGTTTATGTTGAAAACCAGTGTTTATGATTCTATCGGTTACTATAATTGAACACTAATATCTATCTACATAGAATAAACGTTGGAAAGCTCTATCTAAAATATAAAATTTTCGTGTTACAGTGTTTGTTGCTTTTGCCAAATTCCTCCAAAACTCTTCAAAAGATTCTTATAAAAATTTGGTAGATATTTGGTAGATCTAAGAATCGATCGTACACGAAAGTGTCGTACGTAAACATACGAATGTGTTCGTACGAATTGAGTGCTCACACTGTATACATTTTTATCCGTCTTCTTCAGGATATTATTCCGGTGACATTCGGTGAGTCCTATGTGTCGTTTTTAATACTTTTTAATGCTGTTTTTGTTACTGCTGTTGTAATAAATACAATTTTATTAAAATACTAGTACGGTGTCTTGCGCGGTGCTTCGCGCCGCACCACGCCATAGGGGTTGGCCTATAACTTTTGACCCCTTAGGGCTAGGTCAAATTTTCGATTTTTTGGCTTGCCTCCAGATCGAGGGTTATCCATAGAGGGGTCAACCATCACTGGAGCATAAGCAGTTCTGGAGAGCTAAGGGGGACATTCCCCATTTATATATATGGATGGAAGGGAAGGAGTGGTGAAAAACGGAAAAGTGGTAAGAAGAGTAGTATATTATTAAATCAATGGACGAAAGAAGACTGATGTCTGTCCTTTTGAGAACCCAAAATCTTATATCTTATAGAGAAGTTAATAACAAACATATTCTGATATTTTTAGGGGCTCGTGGTCTAGTAGTAACCGACAATGTTAACATATTGCAAAGCAACATCTAGTCAGGCCAGTCTTAGGAAGGGTGACCATTTCTTAATATCGTTCAGCCGAATTGCAGTTAGACTGGAAAGCCAACCCCAACTGAGTTGGAAAAGGCTCAATGAATGATTGATTCTGATATTTTTTACTCGAACTGCTAATTTAAATCATCAGGTTAGCTAGCCTGTCACCCTGTCATTGCAAACCCTACTACAGACATAAAATAAAACTCGAAGGTAAGCTCATTAACCTTTTAAAACGTAACCTCAACATACGATTCGTGTTTGTAATTTCCTGTATTTCATTCGGGCACTTTGCCAACAAAAGCTTTCGATTATGTATACGGCACAAATTTGTGCCAAACACATTACATTTCCATGCACTTAATTAGCACCTGTTTTGTCCTTTACATGGAAATTAGACCTCCTACCGGGAACAATTAAACAAAAGGTCACTTGACGTCGTGAATTTAGGTTCATTTTCTTTTAGTAGGTACTCCTGATTGCTATCTCTAAGTATGCAAACTTGCATTCAGAGTATTCGGAACATTTCATTTTATTGTAAAAGAAAATATCGATAATATACAACTTATTACTTACCACATTACTTAACTACACGACTCTATGTAGCGACTAGCGATATATATTACTTGAAAAGACAAAAAGTATTAACCAAAGCTTGTGCTTTGAAACTAGATAGCTGATACAATTTCAACTTATTGAAACAGAAATCTTAAACCTTGTGCACACTCTGAATCCGACTTTAAGTTTGAGTTTAACAACTGCAATAGCTTTATAGCAAGTAGTCAGCAATCATTATTGCCTGCTGTATAACTAAAGGCGCCTCACAGCTTGGAGCTTTACTATAGCATATTATTATATTTTTTGCAACACTAATACAGAGAAATAAAAGTAATAACTAGACTTGTAGATGTAATGATGGAAAAGAGAAAGAAACGTCAAGGTCATCAAAAGTTGTCCACCTCAGTGAGTGACGTAATTATATAACGGCCAAGTGCGAGTTGTATTCTGTAACATCCAGACTAAGTAATAACAGTAACATAGTAATACTAACAACAAACTATCATTGGTCCACACTTACATATTTTCAAATAATTCATAATTTATCAAAATCAGTTAACTTTTTGTAGAAATTCAAATACAAAGAGATTTCTTCGTCCTTGTTATTAGGTAAATAAATATTAATTGGTACTTGGTAAAAGGGGCTCATGGCCTAGTGGTAAACGAGTAGTTTACCGAGTAGTAGAACACATTGCAAAGGTTAAGCAACATCTAGCCAGGACGGTCTTAGGATATGTGACCATTTCTTAACACATTGAGACCCCTCTGTGCCTCGGAGTGGACGTTAAGCCGTCGTTCCCGGGTATTTGAAGCCCTATAACAAAATCCAACTGGTCTAACTACAGATCTTCGATATCATCCATGAGTTGTGGAGATCAGATGGCATCTCGCTCCACGGAAAATATCGGAATTCAGCCGCTTTAGCAAAATCAGACTCTAAACTTTAGTAGTAGAAATTCAAATACAAAACATTTATCGTCCTTGTCCAGGTAAATAAATATTAGGTAGTAGTAAGTACTTAGCTGACTAAGAGAGTAGATGCCGACACGCAGTCCAGAAGAAGTATACAACAGACGCGAGCGACGACCTTCAGCCCACAAACCGTCTGAACTGAACTGCGCCATTCCCAACTACCAGTAGTCGACCTAAATTGATTCCATGAAATGATGCGTCAATTCGCAATTTGTACTCGCCAATCAAAACATTAGGAATACGCATTCAAACCCATAAAGTATTATTGAATTTATTTAGCTCTATGAAACATTGCCATAAGATTTGTATTAAAGATAAGGTTTGTTTATATAGTGACTCACGAGTGAGTGAACTTGAAAATAGCGAATTAGTTTTCAATAGCACAACAGCATTACCTACTTTGTATACAAAGATTTGCATATCGCTTATGTACTTTGGACTTTCATTTGAAAAATGTATGCCTAAACTTAAGCAGAAAGCTCTCGTATCTTTGTAGATACGAGAGCTTTCTGCTTTGTGCTATTGAAAACTAATTCGCTATTTTCAAGTTCACTCACTCGTAAGTCACTATATAAACAAACCTTATCTTTAATACAAATCTTATGGCAAAAAGGACCCGCGGTTTCTGCAAAAAGGACCCGCACCTCTAAACCTATAATGTACTTACAGTCTACATAATAATACCTTTGTTGAGATCCGCAGATTGGTAAGGAACCCGCTACTTTTGATACATCCAGTCCTCAAAAAATTGAAGGATTATGAGTACTGCCAAATATTTTTGCTTCTTTTTATTAAACTATTCAAATAATGTACTTAGGTGTCCTAATACCCTAGTACATTAGCCCTATGCATGTAATACATGCAACACTTGCGTGATTTTTGAAACACAACAAACTCGTAGATTTTGCATCGAAAAATATACGGCGGATTTGGTTTATTTTACTTGTTTCAAAGTTTACTTCGAAACTAGACAATATCGACTACTATAAAGAAACCATATGTTAAATTTCATAAAGTACTAACAAATGGATACTACTTATATAGTGGAAAGGTACAGTAATGAGTATTCTACAGTGCTTTTGGCTCTACTCCAACAAACCAATCAGGCGTAACAAATTAAGGCAAATATAAATAAATACATATAAATTTATAGAAGTACATCCAGGCTTGCTTTTTTACGTCCATATCTTATTTCATTTAAAAAGAATATAGATATCCTAGATGTACATTCGTGTGATAAAAAAGTATTGACCGGGTCAACAGGCACTGCTGGGATGGGGGTGGATGTGTCGATGAGATTACCAAAAATAACTGACGAGGAGACATGTAAAATATTAAACAGATTAAACATTAATAAAAGCCCAGGACTAGATGGAATCCGAGCAGTTGATATTAAAAATATAAAAAAAGAAATAACACCCGTAATTACTAACTTGATAAATAGTTGCATTGCCACATCCACTTACCCAGACAACCTAAAGGCGGGCGTAGTGCGCCCTATATATAAAAAAGGTAGGCACGATGACTGCAATAACTACCGTCCTATAACCATACTGTCTTGTGTCGACAAGGTAATTGAGAGGTACTTGGGAGATAAGCTCAGTCAGTTCTTGCAATCACACAACATAATTCATGGCAAACAATTTGGTTTTCAAAAGGGCCGAAGTACATCTCAATTGCTTTGTCAATTTACCAATGAGATCAACGAGCACTTGAATGAAAAACGTCACGTGCTCGTTATTTTCATTGATTTCAGCAGGGCTTTGGATATGCTCCAATATAATGTGCTGTATGAAGGGTTGGAGCGATCTGGCATACGGGGCCCATTGTTACGACTTTTCCAAAGTTACCATCTCAATAGGTACACGAAAGTTAAAGTAGGAAATACATACAGTAACAATATAAATACTAATAAAGGCACGGCCCAGGGTTCAATATTAGGTCCAAATGAATATATTGTATATGTTAATGAAATGTGTAACCTGTTTGCACACGGCTCCGTGTACCAGTTTGCTGATGACACTTGTCTAGTCGTAGCTGACAGAAATGTAGAAACTGCTGAGCTTCAATTACAGGAAAATTTTAATAGGATGTGTCAATGGGCGCACGACGTTGGATTGGTGATTAACGCCCAAAAAACCAAATTAATGTGTATAGAATCGTCTCACAACACGAGCAGTTATACTCCAAGTATAGTGGCTCACGATCATGAATGTCTACATAACAACTTTTTATGTAAACCCAACAGTACATGTACCAAGCTAGATCAAGTAAATGAACATATGTACTTGGGCCTAGTGATAGATAACCGATTTAACTGGGGGGCACATATAGAATATGTTTGTAAAAAGTTAACAGCACTGCTAAGTAAGATATATGTACTTAAGTATAAAATGCCATTTAAAACATTACGTCTATTGTATCTTGCATTGGCTGATTCCGTAATTAGCTATGCCTTAAGTAGTTATGGTAGGACTTACAAGACTTATGTGGAAAAAATATTTAAGATGCAAGTGAGATTGTTGAAAAAGATTGTACCGCTTAACGTAAAAACTGAACATGGCGATAACTACAGTGAAATCTTCAGATACTGTGAAGTATTACCGATACAAGCCAAAATTAAAATGGCCGTTATGAAAGAAGAGATTGCTAACATTAACCAACTGTGTGAGCGAACACGTAACAGTAACTTGAGACATCTGCCACACCTAAAAAAATACTGTATTCCAAGTTCCAATAATTTATATGGAACCAGAATATGTCGTTACATACTGCCTAGTATTTTGAATAACCTACCTGAAAGTATCATAAATAAATACGTTACCGAACAGCCATACTTAAAATCCTTGCACAAATACCTACTGGAAAATATAGACCTAAATTACCTATAAACTAATCACTGTATTATTAGTGTATCCATTTACCTTCAATATTCATGTAAATTGTTTTTGTTATTGTTATAACTAGTGACTATAAAGTATTGTTAAAATTCGGAACTCCCACTCGCACAAAAACCTTCGAGGTTTAAGCGAGTGGATATTATGCATGCAGACTGTATTATTATAATGTTTTGGTCAATGAATAAATAATAAATAAAAAATTTGACGTTTATTTGGTCTGTTCGTTTGATCTCAGTGTATAAACCCCTCCTACCTTACTAAAACTATCTTACATATATAACTAAATATAACTATCTAATATATATATCTATAAACTAAGAGGGAAGAAAGAAAGGAAAGGACTATAAATAAATACAGAAAGAAAGAAAGACTAAGAAGAAGGAAAACCTAGAATATGGAAGGAATTATATCTAGAATAAATTGAACATGGATTATATTTTTTTTTTTTTTCAATTCTGGACGGAGAATCTGAAATACATGGAAAGCTGCATTATAATCGTCTAAAATGATTATACTAGTCTATCTGATAAGATGATAGTATATCAACTATATAGTTCCATTTAGAATACCTATAAAGTACTTCTAATATGAACTTTTACTGAAGATTGGCCAAAGTGATCGATCGTCTAGTGATTAGTGGTAGGACTCTACGTTGTGTCATAGCAAACCGGATTCTTTTTTGTGATTATGCGCTCAGAACTATAATGTAAGACCTAAATAGTGCTTCTAATTTCAACCCTAAATAAGTGAAGTTAATATCTTATAGTGATTCTAAATTATTTGTTAGACCTAACTAACGCTTTTAATTTCCTAAACCTAGACAAGTTGTTCTAGTAACTCAGATTGTCCTATCAGTAATAGATGAAAGGTATTTTAGTGTCAATCGTGTACATAACCTAAAAGTGACATTAATATTGATAATATTATTCTGGATTACTGTAATAAATTATTAAAGCTTTAACAACAAGTGAGTACCTATTTATTTATAATAAGATATTGAATTTATTGTGGTTATTATAGAACTTAGGGATGTAACATACAGACTAGTTGCAATAATTAAATGTTTACCGAATGGTCATGATAATTAGGAGGGGTAATGGACTGTAGGTAATTAGGTATCAATGTGGGGTTGGAAATAGCCTTCACTGCCCCAGCCACGCAGAGGCTGACTGAGAATCAATCCATACACCATATTCTCTCGTGAAGATATTTTTGGATGATGAAGCAGCTTGAACAGCTGATCACGAAGGGATTAGAACGAGTTCCAGATCCACAAAATTGATGTTAATATTATCAATAGGTAAGTATACCCAGTGATAGCCATAATAGTTCAGCTAGGAGTTATGCTTGGCAAGAACCTCCAAAGCTTATTGGTATATCTGAGATCATGTTCATACAAACAGTCTCATGAATTATAAAATGACGAATTGTAGAAGATCCGAGGATACATCTACCGTAGAAACCCTGATCCAATGATACATCAACTCTATCTCGATCTGGTCCAGTCAAGGAAATCCAGTGAGTCCGGAGCAGTGCTCAAATTCACAAGGGCTGCCCATGAAATACAATCAGCAATACACGATACAGTCTATCTCGTCTTGCCCTTGGGCCAAGAGAGTCCGGACCATCGGTAAGCCAAGTTGCAACCATGCCAGCAAAGTGGTTGAAGTTGTAAACATATGAATGTCCGTACCACAAACACTCAGATATACATCAAGATAGTTATCATTAATGTAACATAAATCCATTCTGAACTATTTTAGCAGATAGATACAAGTATTTAAGAATTAGCTTCTGGTAACCCGAGTAGGATTAATATAGGATGAAGGGATAAGTAAGTATGGATTTTATGATTATAGTTTATACATTTGCTTGACCACAATGGGAAAAGTAGGTATAATAAAACAACCATATTTATTGTAGAGTATTTATTGAATAATTACCTTCACCTATGTAGAATAGCCTTCTTGAAAATGTATTATGTAATTGTTATTTACATTCTACAGATAGATCAGAATAAGTACTATAAGGAGTGGGTAAGTTGGGTAGGAGTTCACTCAATATTCCATTGTTGTGCCAAGTAATATCAAGCTAGTCTGACTTGGATATCGGAGTTCTAAACGAACCAGGCTGTTAGAACTACTTAGGTTTCTCTTATAAATTCCAATCTCCTCTGGTGAGACATAGCTCCGAGTAGACTGGAGGATACCCAGGTATGTTATAACCTTGAAAATATGCAAGCGCCAAACGCTTAGTAGACCAAGATTTAATCGATTTCTGAGATGAGCAAATACAGCTACATCTTCATGTATATCAACTGAAGCTTGTTCAGCATACCAGGAAACAATTTAACCCAAGATTAAAATGCTTCCATCTCAAACCATCCGCTATCCAAAATCTTACAAAATTGGAAATTCCTATAATAAAACACATGGGGAGTAGTATTATTCTGATACTATCATTCCATTAGCGGTTTCAATAATAAAGGTATGCGAGATGAATTCAAGAAGGAATTCCCACAGGCTTATGAACCAAGTTACCTCACCTATTACCATGATTCACCAAATATATAATTAGGTATCACACAGTAAAGGTTACTAATATAAATTAATTTAGTTTATGCCATCCTAGGCATAGCTCCGACAATGGACTGGTTTTACCAATCATTGCATGAAAGATTTGGCGAATATAGACACACTCAAGTATGCTAACATAATTTGTTTCAACCTCACCTAGGTGCTTCTGATTACGGACGAGGATTACCAATCATTACAGGAATGATATAGCGAATGTGGTACACTAAAGTGTATATGTAATTCAGATCAATCCTCCTAATGGTTTATGACTCTGTTCATACACCTCAGATTAATCGCTGGTTAGTTCAGGGTGGTCAAGCAACGGTATGAAATATAATATGTATGTAGGTAATATACAATAAAGATATTAGAATCAGCATTGTAAATATATTCAATTTTGGACAACTTTTCGATTCACAATATTCATTAATTAGGTAGGTAGATAGGTTGATATGTAGTAGGTAGTAAGTATGATAATATGACCATTATTTACGGGTAGTTCCTACCACGCTTCCTTCTTCGATTCAAGACGATCTCATCAAGATTATCTCGTTAAAATTGGCTAAGTAGTGATTATTTAGTCATTACTACACGCGCTAACAGAACTAATTAGAATGGACACTGGAGATTCGATTATGCTGTTACAGTCATTTAACTAGAATGTACATAGAATGTTGTACGCCAGGACAATATAGAACATTTAAATAACGCTGGATGTCTATAAACTACACTGGATTTATCGCACCTATACATCCTCAATCTGAACAAAATGGACACTTATCTTACGACAATTACACTGAATCATGAATTTATCCTTACTTTATCGTTCATGTACGCATTCCGAGCCCTTAGACAAATTTTACCATAATTTTTACCATATTCATCAGATTACACGCTAAAACTCTAGAAATCATTCGTCAGTTCGTTGTCCATACGGTGTGACCAATTTCTAAATTATCAAAAATATGTGGGTAAACTTCATGACATTGGTAAATACATGGAGGGTATTTGGATAAAATAATTCACAACGATTTTAATAGAATGAAAAGATCTGACCTCAAAATGACGTCTTCCTCGACTCCTTGTTGCTCTGCAGCTGCATCTTGAATCACTTAAATTAGTGCTAGTCTCATAGCGCGGACTAGTATGTACTGTCGTACACTTATCGCCAAGAGACCAGACTCAATCTCTTTCCCAAATGCAATAGATATAAAATATCTATTCATTTCTATCCCCAGAAGTCTTAGAAGCGATAAATGCTTGAGTAAAATGTGTGTGTATCCCTCTGAATAGAATCTGGCCAGGACTCTAAACAAAGGCGTATAATAAAATAAATACATATATATAATAAATAATTGTAGGGGTAGGTGTATTGTGCAGGTACCTAAGATACTCACATGTCGACGGTCGAAACGCGCACTAGGTGATACCGACCACTCAGAGGACAAGCAGAGTTCCGATACTATCGAATTTGCGAAAAGAAAAGAGAGCTTGTTATACCGTCGAAAATGCGAAAGGAAAAGAGAGCTTGTTATACCGTCGAAGATGCGAAAGGAAAAGAGCTACGTTACCGACGAAATTCCGAAAATCAAAGAGGACGAGCAGAGTTACGTTACTATTGAAAACCAGGAGATCAAAGAGCTACGTTACCGACGAAATTCCGAAAATCAAAGAGCTCCGATACTGATGATAATTCGCAGAGAAAAGAGGACGAGAATCCCGCACACCCGTTTTTATAACCTTTTCCTAAACCACCTCCCATATCCGTATCATTCGTTCTTTTCCCGTAAAACCCATTCTATAACCTAGCAACACCGATCTACACTCTTTCCCACTTCCAACAATTCCAATAACCATTAACTAACTTTAAATCTTAATTATATAATCTAAACATACAGAACCCATTCAAATGTACCTAAATTCTAAATAAATTTAATAAATATAATAATGGTTTAGATTACCTCATTATCTTTCTCTAATAAAATTAATATTTATGAATAAGTGTTTTTGGAATATTCTAGTACGATCTCTAAAGAATTGTGAAAAGTCCAACGTTATATCAATTAATTTACTATTTATCTAAATTTAGTGCCAAGAAATTTCATTCATACATGTATATTATTTCTAGCAATAATAACTTGATATAAACCTATCTGATATGTATTTCAACCACTTCTAAGAATATAAGGCTCTATGATGTATTCTAACAATACAATATTGTAACATTTTAATCTGTATTGAAGTTATTAATTTTGGTAATCTGAATTTTCTATCTAAATTAATGTTTATCTGGCTTCTACCTATTATTCTGATATCTACATAGATTCTACTTATAAGAACTTGTCACTCTTCATCATGGGACACCTCAAATTTGAAGAAACAATTGTAATGAATTGTTAAAATTTTGGTAAATTAATCTTTATTTTCTACCACTAAACTCCTAATATTTCCTACTTCCCTGCTATATTCTAGTTTATATGTAGTCTACATTCCTCAGATATGTTAGTACTTCATAATAATTACAGGCATTAGCATAGTTTTAACAGATTGAATTTTCACTATGTTACTGGACCAATATTTTTAAGTATAATGTGAATTTATCAATTCTTAAGCAAACTCATGTTTATAACTAACAGTGATACCTCATGAACTTATAGGAGTAGAATTTATCTCATTTTCAGCATATTCTTTTGGTTAAATGTGAAATTTTAAGATATTTTTATAGCTTACTTATCCTGAATTTTGAATGTTTGGGATTCAATGTTTCTACTACATAACTTAATTGGTACTTGGCATTCTAATTGAATTTACATAATACATAGTATATATTTACTTATTTAATAGATACATACATCAATCATAACTTGTATTCAAAATTATACCTAGGGTCTAAGTTTGACTAAATTGACTGTCTTTTCTATTCAATACTTTCATATGTTTGACCATAACTTTATTATTAATTGGAATTTTAATGTTATATTTTGAATGGTAGTCGTAGGTACTGGCACAATCAATATTCTAACATCAATCATTGCCAATCTATCAATAATTTGAAATCCAACATAAACCCTAATTCCCTTCCTAAACTAATATATGCCTTTCCAGATTTATGAATTCTACTTCTACATTGGCTATAAAGTGACAACTAATGAACCAATCACCCCTAAGGTACTGTGTCTTACTTATACTTACGTTTAATAACTAGACATGCTGAAAATAAGTAAATTATTAAAATTTAATAAATTGATTCATTTAAAATTTATAACTAGCGCCATCTAGTGATAATAGGATGAACTAAGTACTATTTGCTTAGAGAATATAGTGTATCCGACATTGATTTTTAAATGTAATTGTTAATTGCCAGCAGATGGCAGTTATAAATAATTTTTATCATATCAAAATGAGATTTATTCAATTAAGAATGATATTTTTTTAAGGGGAATTAAAACAATCGAATCTTATTATTCTTTATTTTATGTTTCCAATTTGAAGGTCTTCTTCAAGAAGAATTAGCGTTGCAGACATAAATTTATCATACGGATCTACTCGTGTGAGTAGAGATCCGTTACAACCGCCCCCTAAATTAGTTTGGAACTTGCCGGAAAACTAATTTACAATTTACTAATTGATAAAGGATGTCTACAATGCTTAACAATGTTGTTTATACCGAGAAGGCCGCCTCCTCCCCTCCATAGAAGTCAGTTGAATACTACGACCATTCATTAACGAAGTGAAAATGGTAATTATATGAATCTAATTTATAATGTAGTTATAATTAAAGTAAAGTTATTATAAATAATTGAAGTAACTTAATGTACAAGTTACAGGTATTAGTTTCTTACCTAAGTTAAGAATTATAATTAATAAGAATTAGAAGTAATACCTAACCCTAAATATAATCAATGATTTGTAATTAAGTTCTTACTAATTTTTAAAGTATTATACAAGAATAAAATAATTTAGTATTTACCTAAGTCAAGAATATATAATCAATAATTATTATTAATAATTGAAGAATTTAAATAGAGAATTATTTTACAACACATGTTTAACTTCTATCTTATCAATTTAATTATTACCTATAATACCTATTTAAATGAATAGCATTGACATCATCGCATTACCTCTAATAATGTTAGTTTTAGGGTCCACCAACGTATATACATTGGTGTATGGTATAGCGGCTACTATATATGGTCCTTCATATAAGAGTTCAAATTTCTTAATTACCTTCTTTTGGGCTACAGATTTATTAGCCTTCCTAATCTTTACTAATTCTCCAATCTCAAATTTAATTAAACGGTGTGAGCGGTTATATGTTTTTTGTCGTTTCACACTGTTTTGTTTTAAGTTTTCTTTAACTTTTAATCCGAACTAAGTCAGCGTCTTTTGTTCTAATTAATTCTGGCAAACAATTGTCAAATGACATACGATTAGGATTACCAAAAAGAACTTCCCTAGGTGTGAATCCTGTACTCTCATGGAATGTGTTATTGTAAAGAGACTCTATACGAGGTAATATTGTCGCCCATCCCTTGTGGTTCTTATGACAATATGCCCTAAACAATCTTCCTAGTTCTTTATTAACCCGTTCAGTTGTATTAGGTCTAGGATTGCGAACTGTTGTATATATTGGCTTAATAGACATATCTTTTAATGATTTTTTCCATGTATTACAACTAAACTGACTACCATTATCCGTCATAACTACTTTAGGCTTTATTATTTTAGAAAAATGTTTTAATTTAGTTACTACTGCTTGCGATGTGGCTTTAGCTAAACCATACAACTTTATGAATTTACTGAATGAATCTTGTATTACTAAAATATAAGCAACACCAAATTTTCCTTTTGGTAAGGGACCATAAAGATCCGCCATAACTATATCACCTACTTGCTCGGTTACAATTGATTGACATTCCCCTACATATTTAACATTATCGCTTTTAGATAACTGACAAATATGACATTTCTTTAAAACATCTTTAACTAGTTTTATCATACCAATCCAATAAAATCTATCTCTTAAATATGCTAAGATCTTATGTACCCCTTGATGTCCCATTTCCTCATGAATTTGCAAAATTACAGGTCCCCTTAATTCAGCAGGCAAATATGTAACTACTTTATTGGTCCCTGTGGAAAAATACAACACACCTTCCTTGAAATGACAACGTTGTGCAATGTTTCTTAATCTCCTTTTAACAGTTATATCGCTTGGGTTGTTCAAAATTTTTATAATTTCTTTAATTTCACTGTCATTGGACTGGAAAGATGCTATATTTTTTTAAATCACTTATCAATTTATTATTTCTAGTGGATTCCATGTAATGAATCTCGGGATAATTATCCTTATCATCTTGTACACATGTCCCACCAGGTGGAAACCTAGAAAGGACGTCTACCGCTACATTATCAGTTCCTTTAACGTGTTCAACTGTATAATTGAATTGCTCTAAATATAATATCCACCTAATTATCCGGCTATTGAATAATTTCCAAGTTCGTAGTGAAGTCAAAGCTTTATGATCTGTAATTATAATCAGCCGCGGCGTGCCTCTAACATAAGTTTCATATTTCCTTAAACAGTAAATAATAGCCCAAAACTCTTGTTCAGTTACAGTCCATCTTAGCTCGGCCCCTCTTAATGCCCTACTGCAAAACCCAATTATTCTCATTTCCCCCTGATCATCACGCTGAAATAATACTCCTGCTATACCTACTCCTGAACTATCAGTCTGTAAGTAAAATGGCCTAGACATATCCGGATGATGTAACATGATAGTTTGTAAAAACCTATCCTTTAGATCTTCGAAAGCTTGATGAGCCTCATGATCCCAAGACCATGCCTTATCCTTCCTAAGTAATCTACATAATGGTTGAATATTAGCATTATAATTCGGTATAAATCTCCTATAATAGTTACACAAGCCTAGGAATGCCCTTAAGTGTTTTATCTTTTTGGGTACGGGAAAGTTCTTAATAGATTCTATTTTTTCAGGATCCGTTCTAATTCCTTCGGTAGAGATAATATGCCCTAGCATCTTAACTTCCTTACAAATGAATTTACATTTCTCTATATTGCAAGTGAGACCGGCGGACTTTTGTTTATTCAAAATGATACTAATATGATCTAAGTGTTCTACTAAAGTTCCAGTTGTCAGAATAGCTAAATCGTCTAAATAATTGACACAGAAATCACGTACTTCCTGTCCTAGTATTAGATCTATAGCCCTACTAAAGCTTCCTACAGACGTGCGGAGGCCCTGCGGTAGACGATTATAAAAATAACTTTTACCATTAAAGGTAAACCCAGTGTATTTTCTACTGTCTTTGGATATAGGAATTTGAAAATAGGCATTATTTAGATCTATAATACTAATAAAATTTACCCCATGAAAGGAATTTAAGACATCTATTTGCATTGTTGGTGTTTCTGATTCCGGAATCATGTGTTTATTTATTTCCCTAGCGTCTAACAATACCCTTATTGAACCGTCAGGCTTAATAGTAAACGTTAGTGGACTGCTATAAGGCGTAGAGCCACGGCTTATTATGCCCATATCAACCATTTCTGTTAGTTTGTCCTCCATTTTTTGTCTATATGCGTACGGTACAGGATATGATCGTTTAATTATTGGAGCTTGATTAGTCATTTTAATTTCATGCTCATAGCAATTAGCCAACCCTAACTTGTTAGTAAATACTTCTCTATGTAAGTTAAGGACTTCCTTTAATTTATTAATTTGAATTTCTTGAAGAGGCAATCCGGTTTTAATTTTACTTAAACATTCAGGAAAGCTAGGTTCCGTAGTTATTCTTCTTAATAATTTATATTCACAGAATGGTATAGAACATTTGACATTATCTTTAACAATTTCTAATCCAAAGGGTGGATTCTCTAATTGAATAATTACTTTATTCGCTAATAACCAATCAAACCCTAAAATCATATGATTCACTAAATTAGGTATTATTAAAAATCTAGTATCAATAGTAATATTATTAAATTCAACTGGTAATATAGTCATCTGTTGAATTTTTGAACTCTTCCCACCCCAAGCGCTTTTAACTTGAATTGACCTAACTGGAAGCAAAGGAACTTTATCCTTAAGCTCAGAGTATATTAATTCCCAAAGAGTCCCTGAAATACATGTAACATCACTACCGGTATCGACTAAGCTAACTACATTCTTCCCTAACACCCCAACAACTATTTCAGATTTTACTTCTTGTTGTATCTCTGGTACGATATGGTCTTCTTCCTCGAACAATGAATTAACTGTCCCTACTGTTTTAATTAAATCACTACTATTTACATCAGACTTAAGCTTAAATAATTCTATGATTGTATTAGGATAATCAAAAAAATCAAGATTGTATAATTCGTGACCTAAACCTAATCTATTAACCTGTCCCCTAGGTCTAATTGGTTTTAAGATTCCTGTTTGACGCCGACCTAATCCTGATCCAGGCTTCCACCCCATGGACAACATTATATGCAAAGATATAGGTAATCTCTTTGCTCCTGTCGTAGTTGGTGCATTGGAGCACATGTCACCAACAGTGGTTAAATTATTAGATTCCCTATCACTAACATCATTAACTTCTGATACCAATACATTATTTTCTTCCTTATCACCACTTTGCGTTGCATTCTTCTGATATTGCCGTTGATAGTTGAATTTCTTGTTAAACTGTCGACCTGAAGAAGCATGCTGCCGATGTGATGGTGGAAGAGAAGTCTCAGGAGTGTCTTGAAGATCGCGCCCCCGTTGAATGTTGATATTGTCTAGTTTCCTTAAAAATTCAGTGGCCTCTAAAATAGTTGAAGCGTTACTAGTTGACCAAGCAAACTGTACATCCTTCGGGAAATGGCGTATTATATCCCCCACGAGTTGATTCTCTTGCATTGGATACGTTAACATTTTTGATTGGCCACATAGACCAATAAAATGTCCCTGCATAGTCGTTCTTGAACCGTCCCAAGTGTTTTGAACTATCCTACGACGCAAGTTATTTTGTTCTGTTTCTCCCCAGTAATGATCCAGGAAGTCCCTCTTAAAATCGTCAAACTGCATCCACCTGTCCTTATAAAGTCTGGCCCAATCACGAGTCTCCCCTTCTAAACATTCTATAATGAGATCTATATTTGTCATCCCACTAGGAATCTTCTTTAAATATGCTGTAAGGTCTTCTATAAAAGTAACAGGATGTTTCTTTTTACTCCCAGGATACCTAGGTTTATCTAGTTGTGGCTGGAAATACGGGTAACCTCCAGAAACAACTCCCATACCTTCAATAGGTCTCATTGCATTGGTGTTGGTTGTAGGTTGAAATTGCTGATCAGTTGATCCACTGCTTGCTGAAGAAGATGCAGACCGTATTTGCCCTTCTAGTTGAGACAATTTCATACATATTGGGGTCACAGCCTGTTTTATCATTTTAGTCATATAAGTTATCGGATCTATCTTCTTTCGTTTTGGTTTCGAGCTGTCGCTTGCTGCATTGATATTTGAAGCTTTAGCCAATCTCTTTCTCGGTGCTCGATTCATTTTACTAACACTTGTAATTATTTAATGGACACAGATATAACAGTTATTCAACTAATTATAAATCACAATCAAACTTATTTATTATTTATTCACTCACTGATAAAGGTATTTCACTGATTAAGTTATAAATCACAATCACTTATTTATTATTATTTATTTTAATCACTGATAAAGGTATTTCACTGATAAAGTTATAAATCACTTATTACGTTGTCCTGTAACGAAAATCTAAATAAGTACTTATTTCATTTTATGTAAAGAAGGATATAGCAAGTATATACCTATGTTATTTAATTTTATACTTGTGAAAGTTTTATCCAATTCATTTTAATATATATCATAATTACCTAATCTAACTCAATGCAGGTTATATGTAATTCTAATGGCTAGACTTTTTATTAGGCATACATATACGTAAGGAGCGCTAAGGCAGTTTAACTAGTATGATTTTTAATCTACTTCATAGTAAACGCATAAATTCCCTGTACAACTTCTAAGTCAAAGCTAGCGTGACAATAACTTTGTTTTACCGTATTATGCCACAATGGTAGCATAGGTACACGTAAGTACATGTATGATTCAACTTACCGCTGTATTTATTGTAATTCCAATATAAACACACTATTTGAACTCACTCATACATTTTTACCGGCAACTTTCATAGCTGAAACTTCACAACAACAAACTTTCACACTTCCATAACTTTCACTGAACGCAATGCATTACTCTTTACGTAATTAATTGAACTAATTCGCTAATATTGACCCGATTTTGTAAAACAATTAATTTAAAACAAATAATAAACTTTTTTAAAACTTCGTAACGGTAACGTAAATATATTTACCAAGTTCAATTTGACTTGACAGCTACTATGTTGAAGTCAAACCTTTGACAACTGACATGACATGACAGATTGTTCGGGAGGCTAAAGTCTTTTGACTATACTGCCTACCTTAACTACAATATGGCAATTGAGAATTGTTTTTGACACTTGGCAAAGACAATTCCGTCAAATTCGTCGAGTTGGAATATCGATTGGGCTCGATATTAAGTTAAATTACCTGTATTGCTCAATTTGAATTGAATTTATTAGTAATTGTACGCCCCCGTAATCGTTATTTATTTGAGAATAATATAAATGAGAACAATTACTGACTGTAAACACCAGATTCTCTAAGCAAAACATAAAATAGTATAAAATTAAATTTTGTCCGCTCTGAAATAAACACAACAATACACAAAGAAAATGTAAAGTAACAATACACAGATAATAATAAAAAGCTGTATCATACATCAATGAATCAATTTATTAAGTACTTACCGAAGTATCTCCCTGAAATAATACACAATATTCCAAAATTGAATACAAGAATTCTAAATATTTACTCTATGGTCAGTTTTCTAGCTAAAAGCAACAACTCTATTATATACTAATATTCTCTATGGTCCATGGCTGCCGCTTAGGAATTTTAGCAATTAATATTATAATTATGAAAAAGTTCTTAGTTTGGATATAAAAGGAATAATTTACTTCGTCATTATTTTAATAAGGTGAGTTATTTATTAATGAAGATGAGAAAACATTATACGAGCAACTTGACTAACTAATTTAGTTTCCTACTTGTACTTACCTACTTAACCTAAATAGCGCAGTAAACACAACCATTTCACGAGCAACAAATTGTGACTTTATTAAGCCACGGACGTTCATAAGCAGCCTAGCGTATACTAATTATGTTGAATGATTTCAGATTCAAGAATAACCTATGATGAAATATGTATGTGATAATCCAAATATTGCATAACCTATTCTACAGCCATACAAATCACTTGTATCCTGGTCACGGCACCAAATTGTATAAACCCCTCCTACCTTACTAAAACTATCTTACATATATAACTAAATATAACTATCTAATATATATATCTATAAACTAAGAGGGAAGAAAGAAAGGAAAGGACTATAAATAAATACAGAAAGAAAGAAAGACTAAGAAGAAGGAAAACCTAGAATATGGAAGGAATTATATCTAGAATAAATTGAACATGGATTATATTTTTTTTTTTTTTCAATTCTGGACGGAGAATCTGAAATACATGGAAAGCTGCATTATAATCGTCTAAAATGATTATACTAGTCTATCTGATAAGATGATAGTATATCAACTATATAGTTCCATTTAGAATACCTATAAAGTACTTCTAATATGAACTTTTACTGAAGATTGGCCAAAGTGATCGATCGTCTAGTGATTAGTGGTAGGACTCTACGTTGTGTCATAGCAAACCGGATTCTTTTTTGTGATTATGCGCTCAGAACTATAATGTAAGACCTAAATAGTGCTTCTAATTTCAACCCTAAATAAGTGAAGTTAATATCTTATAGTGATTCTAAATTATTTGTTAGACCTAACTAACGCTTTTAATTTCCTAAACCTAGACAAGTTGTTCTAGTAACTCAGATTGTCCTATCAGTAATAGATGAAAGGTATTTTAGTGTCAATCGTGTACATAACCTAAAAGTGACATTAATATTGATAATATTATTCTGGATTACTGTAATAAATTATTAAAGCTTTAACAACAAGTGAGTACCTATTTATTTATAATAAGATATTGAATTTATTGTGGTTATTATAGAACTTAGGGATGTAACATACAGACTAGTTGCAATAATTAAATGTTTACCGAATGGTCATGATAATTAGGAGGGGTAATGGACTGTAGGTAATTAGGTATCAATGTGGGGTTGGAAATAGCCTTCACTGCCCCAGCCACGCAGAGGCTGACTGAGAATCAATCCATACACCATATTCTCTCGTGAAGATATTTTTGGATGATGAAGCAGCTTGAACAGCTGATCACGAAGGGATTAGAACGAGTTCCAGATCCACAAAATTGATGTTAATATTATCAATAGGTAAGTATACCCAGTGATAGCCATAATAGTTCAGCTAGGAGTTATGCTTGGCAAGAACCTCCAAAGCTTATTGGTATATCTGAGATCATGTTCATACAAACAGTCTCATGAATTATAAAATGACGAATTGTAGAAGATCCGAGGATACATCTACCGTAGAAACCCTGATCCAATGATACATCAACTCTATCTCGATCTGGTCCAGTCAAGGAAATCCAGTGAGTCCGGAGCAGTGCTCAAATTCACAAGGGCTGCCCATGAAATACAATCAGCAATACACGATACAGTCTATCTCGTCTTGCCCTTGGGCCAAGAGAGTCCGGACCATCGGTAAGCCAAGTTGCAACCATGCCAGCAAAGTGGTTGAAGTTGTAAACATATGAATGTCCGTACCACAAACACTCAGATATACATCAAGATAGTTATCATTAATGTAACATAAATCCATTCTGAACTATTTTAGCAGATAGATACAAGTATTTAAGAATTAGCTTCTGGTAACCCGAGTAGGATTAATATAGGATGAAGGGATAAGTAAGTATGGATTTTATGATTATAGTTTATACATTTGCTTGACCACAATGGGAAAAGTAGGTATAATAAAACAACCATATTTATTGTAGAGTATTTATTGAATAATTACCTTCACCTATGTAGAATAGCCTTCTTGAAAATGTATTATGTAATTGTTATTTACATTCTACAGATAGATCAGAATAAGTACTATAAGGAGTGGGTAAGTTGGGTAGGAGTTCACTCAATATTCCATTGTTGTGCCAAGTAATATCAAGCTAGTCTGACTTGGATATCGGAGTTCTAAACGAACCAGGCTGTTAGAACTACTTAGGTTTCTCTTATAAATTCCAATCTCCTCTGGTGAGACATAGCTCCGAGTAGACTGGAGGATACCCAGGTATGTTATAACCTTGAAAATATGCAAGCGCCAAACGCTTAGTAGACCAAGATTTAATCGATTTCTGAGATGAGCAAATACAGCTACATCTTCATGTATATCAACTGAAGCTTGTTCAGCATACCAGGAAACAATTTAACCCAAGATTAAAATGCTTCCATCTCAAACCATCCGCTATCCAAAATCTTACAAAATTGGAAATTCCTATAATAAAACACATGGGGAGTAGTATTATTCTGATACTATCATTCCATTAGCGGTTTCAATAATAAAGGTATGCGAGATGAATTCAAGAAGGAATTCCCACAGGCTTATGAACCAAGTTACCTCACCTATTACCATGATTCACCAAATATATAATTAGGTATCACACAGTAAAGGTTACTAATATAAATTAATTTAGTTTATGCCATCCTAGGCATAGCTCCGACAATGGACTGGTTTTACCAATCATTGCATGAAAGATTTGGCGAATATAGACACACTCAAGTATGCTAACATAATTTGTTTCAACCTCACCTAGGTGCTTCTGATTACGGACGAGGATTACCAATCATTACAGGAATGATATAGCGAATGTGGTACACTAAAGTGTATATGTAATTCAGATCAATCCTCCTAATGGTTTATGACTCTGTTCATACACCTCAGATTAATCGCTGGTTAGTTCAGGGTGGTCAAGCAACGGTATGAAATATAATATGTATGTAGGTAATATACAATAAAGATATTAGAATCAGCATTGTAAATATATTCAATTTTGGACAACTTTTCGATTCACAATATTCATTAATTAGGTAGGTAGATAGGTTGATATGTAGTAGGTAGTAAGTATGATAATATGACCATTATTTACGGGTAGTTCCTACCACGCTTCCTTCTTCGATTCAAGACGATCTCATCAAGATTATCTCGTTAAAATTGGCTAAGTAGTGATTATTTAGTCATTACTACACGCGCTAACAGAACTAATTAGAATGGACACTGGAGATTCGATTATGCTGTTACAGTCATTTAACTAGAATGTACATAGAATGTTGTACGCCAGGACAATATAGAACATTTAAATAACGCTGGATGTCTATAAACTACACTGGATTTATCGCACCTATACATCCTCAATCTGAACAAAATGGACACTTATCTTACGACAATTACACTGAATCATGAATTTATCCTTACTTTATCGTTCATGTACGCATTCCGAGCCCTTAGACAAATTTTACCATAATTTTTACCATATTCATCAGATTACACGCTAAAACTCTAGAAATCATTCGTCAGTTCGTTGTCCATACGGTGTGACCAATTTCTAAATTATCAAAAATATGTGGGTAAACTTCATGACATTGGTAAATACATGGAGGGTATTTGGATAAAATAATTCACAACGATTTTAATAGAATGAAAAGATCTGACCTCAAAATGACGTCTTCCTCGACTCCTTGTTGCTCTGCAGCTGCATCTTGAATCACTTAAATTAGTGCTAGTCTCATAGCGCGGACTAGTATGTACTGTCGTACACTTATCGCCAAGAGACCAGACTCAATCTCTTTCCCAAATGCAATAGATATAAAATATCTATTCATTTCTATCCCCAGAAGTCTTAGAAGCGATAAATGCTTGAGTAAAATGTGTGTGTATCCCTCTGAATAGAATCTGGCCAGGACTCTAAACAAAGGCGTATAATAAAATAAATACATATATATAATAAATAATTGTAGGGGTAGGTGTATTGTGCAGGTACCTAAGATACTCACATGTCGACGGTCGAAACGCGCACTAGGTGATACCGACCACTCAGAGGACAAGCAGAGTTCCGATACTATCGAATTTGCGAAAAGAAAAGAGAGCTTGTTATACCGTCGAAAATGCGAAAGGAAAAGAGAGCTTGTTATACCGTCGAAGATGCGAAAGGAAAAGAGCTACGTTACCGACGAAATTCCGAAAATCAAAGAGGACGAGCAGAGTTACGTTACTATTGAAAACCAGGAGATCAAAGAGCTACGTTACCGACGAAATTCCGAAAATCAAAGAGCTCCGATACTGATGATAATTCGCAGAGAAAAGAGGACGAGAATCCCGCACACCCGTTTTTATAACCTTTTCCTAAACCACCTCCCATATCCGTATCATTCGTTCTTTTCCCGTAAAACCCATTCTATAACCTAGCAACACCGATCTACACTCTTTCCCACTTCCAACAATTCCAATAACCATTAACTAACTTTAAATCTTAATTATATAATCTAAACATACAGAACCCATTCAAATGTACCTAAATTCTAAATAAATTTAATAAATATAATAATGGTTTAGATTACCTCATTATCTTTCTCTAATAAAATTAATATTTATGAATAAGTGTTTTTGGAATATTCTAGTACGATCTCTAAAGAATTGTGAAAAGTCCAACGTTATATCAATTAATTTACTATTTATCTAAATTTAGTGCCAAGAAATTTCATTCATACATGTATATTATTTCTAGCAATAATAACTTGATATAAACCTATCTGATATGTATTTCAACCACTTCTAAGAATATAAGGCTCTATGATGTATTCTAACAATACAATATTGTAACATTTTAATCTGTATTGAAGTTATTAATTTTGGTAATCTGAATTTTCTATCTAAATTAATGTTTATCTGGCTTCTACCTATTATTCTGATATCTACATAGATTCTACTTATAAGAACTTGTCACTCTTCATCATGGGACACCTCAAATTTGAAGAAACAATTGTAATGAATTGTTAAAATTTTGGTAAATTAATCTTTATTTTCTACCACTAAACTCCTAATATTTCCTACTTCCCTGCTATATTCTAGTTTATATGTAGTCTACATTCCTCAGATATGTTAGTACTTCATAATAATTACAGGCATTAGCATAGTTTTAACAGATTGAATTTTCACTATGTTACTGGACCAATATTTTTAAGTATAATGTGAATTTATCAATTCTTAAGCAAACTCATGTTTATAACTAACAGTGATACCTCATGAACTTATAGGAGTAGAATTTATCTCATTTTCAGCATATTCTTTTGGTTAAATGTGAAATTTTAAGATATTTTTATAGCTTACTTATCCTGAATTTTGAATGTTTGGGATTCAATGTTTCTACTACATAACTTAATTGGTACTTGGCATTCTAATTGAATTTACATAATACATAGTATATATTTACTTATTTAATAGATACATACATCAATCATAACTTGTATTCAAAATTATACCTAGGGTCTAAGTTTGACTAAATTGACTGTCTTTTCTATTCAATACTTTCATATGTTTGACCATAACTTTATTATTAATTGGAATTTTAATGTTATATTTTGAATGGTAGTCGTAGGTACTGGCACAATCAATATTCTAACATCAATCATTGCCAATCTATCAATAATTTGAAATCCAACATAAACCCTAATTCCCTTCCTAAACTAATATATGCCTTTCCAGATTTATGAATTCTACTTCTACATTGGCTATAAAGTGACAACTAATGAACCAATCACCCCTAAGGTACTGTGTCTTACTTATACTTACGTTTAATAACTAGACATGCTGAAAATAAGTAAATTATTAAAATTTAATAAATTGATTCATTTAAAATTTATAACTAGCGCCATCTAGTGATAATAGGATGAACTAAGTACTATTTGCTTAGAGAATATAGTGTATCCGACATTGATTTTTAAATGTAATTGTTAATTGCCAGCAGATGGCAGTTATAAATAATTTTTATCATATCAAAATGAGATTTATTCAATTAAGAATGATATTTTTTTAAGGGGAATTAAAACAATCGAATCTTATTATTCTTTATTTTATGTTTCCAATTTGAAGGTCTTCTTCAAGAAGAATTAGCGTTGCAGACATAAATTTATCATACGGATCTACTCGTGTGAGTAGAGATCCGTTACATCAGATAGATAGATATATTATATATTTGTCTGGATTTGCACTTTAACTGACTTTACATTGTTTTACCAAATAAAATAGACTGCCATAAAAGAACGAATTAGTGTATCGAAATCGAAAGCAAAAGAGCTCAACCTAACCCAGTGGGAACTGCATTGAATGCATGGTATCATCATATTTCCTATCCTGTGGTGTTATTTTGAATCCAAAGCATCCAAGGGTTGCCTGGAAGAGATCGATCGGTCGAAGATAATGCAGGTCATTGTATATAATAATTGCTATGATTCATTATTTTTATATTTGTTCAATCATCTTGGTTTTCTATCTATCTGTCTATTTTGAAAGCTCAAAAATATAAACGCCCGAAAGATATCCCTAAAAAATTTAACCAACCGTTTCTTTACAGTTGAATAATTACTGTCATCCATGCAACTCATGATTAACAGTACTTCTTGCATTTGAAGAATGGGTGAATTAATACGGGTTTATATGAGTTCGTGTACTTATATGACGTTCATTGAACACTAGTCTTCATGCCTTATTAATTTTGTTAGTAAGTATATTTCTTCAATTTATTCCCCCTGTATTAACTTCTTGAAAATTAAATGTTTACCAAATTTAAGATCACAAAATTACTAACAGTTTAAATTGCATCCTACTTATGTTATGTTTAAATGTACGTCTACAAGATAATTAGTGTATCGCGGTAATTGGTTCATAGACCAATAGCAAGAGGTGTTTCTGGAATACCGTTGGCTTCGAGACTAGAATGTTTATCTTTAAACAATAACTTTTAATCCTGATCTTTTTTCTTTGATGATTAAAATCTAACCACTCAGTCTCCCACTGATAAAACGCACAGTTCTTTAGTTTGTTTGATATATCGGCAGAACCTGTATCCTACTGCAGAATCGAAGTCATTAACAAAATGCTCTGGCTGCTCGATTAAGCTCGATAACAGTGACTATATATTTTGCTGGGGAAAGTTTTTTTGTCACTCACGCTGAATTGTCTCTCACTACAAACGAATACATGACTGCGTAATCGTATCAGCGAACTTCTTTAACTTTTAATATGTAAAGTATAAAATGTTCGATAGCCTCATTTTATAACCAAGTTTATTGTATTTTGGTGCCATCTGGTAGTTTAACATGCAAAAGATATATATTACATCTAGGAACATGATATCGTAAACCGTTTACAAAATTTACAATGATAATAGTGAAAATTAGTTTTAGATTTGTGTAAAATGCTTATTGGTCCTGAGGATATGGAACTGAGGCATGTTTCGCTCCTTTCCAAGCTTCCGGCATATGGTCTACCTCCTCAACTGTGCAACTGTATTGCCAGCTTTTTAAATGAGCGCCGAGTGCGGGTCCTCTGCGATGGCCAGGCTTCTCGCTTCTTGCAAGTGAATGCCGGGGTACCGCAGGGGTCCGTACTATCACCAACTCTCTTTCTTCTGCATATCAATGATATGCTATCCCTCGGGAACATTCATTGCTATGCAGATGACAGCACACTGCACGGGAGTTACTCGGTTCGTCCGACGGCGGGGCGATCTGAGATTGAGGAGGAGAGACGACGACTCGTGGCTGATCTCGACCGTAACCTCGACAGTATCTCCCAATGGGGTGCCGAGAACTTGGTCGAGTTCAATGCCCACAAAACACAGCGAAAAAATCCCCTTTCCTTCCCCTACCCACTCTTCAGAATGCAATATTACCAATGAAGGACAATCTAGACATCCTTGGCATAGACGTTCGTCGAGAACTCAATAACACAAAATACACTGAGAGATGTATTGGGCTACGTTCGCGGAAACTAGGAATACTGAACAAGGTAAAGCGATTCTTTACACCGCACCAGAGGTGTCTGCTGTACAAAACGCAGATTAGACCCTGCGTTGAATACTGCACTCACCTCTGGGACGGTTCCGCGAAGTATTTGCTGGACGCACTCGACGCTATGCAGCGACGCGCTGTTCGCATTATAGTATATATCCCAGTGCCGAACAATTGCTTACTTGGCCGCGTTCTACCGTATTTACCACGGTGAGTGTTCTGAAGAGCTCTTCAACCTGATCCCACCCTCTCCCTTCCGATCCCGAACAATGCGTGCCGGGCAGAGATGTCACTCTCATACCGTGGAAACCGTCTTCGCGAGAACCGCGCGTTTTAAACGTTCCTTTCTCTGCCGAACGATGGTGGCTTGGAACGCCCTGCCTGCGCACGTGTTGCCTCCAACATATAACCCAGGGTTCTTTAAGCGAAGCGTGAAGAGGCACATTACTGGGTCGTCAAGTTGAGGGCGACTCTCTATAGTATTCCTGTGTACTGTGAGAGTCGCCCACAATCTCCAGACGTCGCCACAGCTTACCAACCTTACCAACAGGCGGGTGGCGCAATTTGTCGACGTCGACGAAAATCCCACATAAGGTTTAGAATCAACAAATCTAGAGAGTAGGTAACGAAGCTATCACAGACTTACAAGTTATAAAAAAATATGAGACAAAACAATAAACGGAATTGTAGGCTGGTACTCGTATCTAATTCGAAAGTTTAGACGTAATACTGAACTAACAATTATAAGTAACGATGCTAGTTAAGAAGTTTTTATTACTTAACAATTTACTTATACTTAATTCCTTTAAATTTCAGTTATCTAGAGCACCAGAATAGTCAACCGATTCCGCATTAGTCACAGTTTCTGGTTTGCAACAAACACACATAATTTATTTTTTTACACGTCATCTGGAATCTTTTGGACGATTGCAGAACATAGAATCAAGAATCATTTCTAAATACATAGGTGTTTCGAAATAAACATTTGAGGATCACACAAATGTCTCATGACGGCAGTCGCATACCTGCACTTATCTATCACTGAGCCACAGAGTCAGTCAAATCCAGAATCATCATCCCCAAAGGAATAGATAAAGACGTTTAATACGCCCACATTTCGCCCACTCAGGTTTATTAGGTCTCGCGTATACCTACTCATATCGTTAAGACGGTTTTAGGTTAAGTTATGCCAGTTATGCGTTTCAAATGAAAGGTCTACTTTTATGGTGTTGTTCGGCGCCGGCGACGACATTGTCAAGGCCAGGTAGACGCCTGCGGCGTGTTGTGCGTACGCACTCTTCTGCAAGCATGCTCGATACACACTAGGTCATTTCTTATTAAGAATAGTAGGTAGGTAGGTGCCTACTTACTTACCTTTTTAGGAAAGCTGTAATTTTGTGAAAGTTTAGAATTATCACTTAGATATTGATGCAATTGATGTAAGTGTGACAGTTAAGAAGGCAAATATAAAATAATTTTAGAATCTAAATATATTTTATAAGCAATAAAGTATGCTAACGTTTTCTCATATCATTTTACAATACGAATTAAAAAAACTGTCACTGTCCCGGCGCCGGCGCGATGGCGCTCTGACGACGGCGACGGTGACGGCGATGTCGCGATTTTAACACAATATGATCACAAAATTAGAGGTCTCGGGCTAGTGGTGTCTTGGTCAGTTAGTAGAACGTTCCTCTTGGAAAGGGAACTGTCGCTGGTTCGAGCCCAAGACCATAGTTTTTGTGATTCATACTGTAAAATTACAATTTTAAACTAAAAAATCTTTAAACTGAATCATTAATTGATTGTATTTTACTTGTTCAATTAGGAGTAGTTATGACAGATATAGTTACTTTCCAAATATTTACCGATTCCACCATATACCTAATTGATTTTTGCAATCTAGACTAGTATCATAACTTTTTTTGAATAATATTAATATGTATAAATTTCACTAAGTGTGTAATAGAATCAGATCTAAATTTCCTCATATTCTACGACCTCCAAAATTCCCTTCCCCATAGTGTGAGACGACGATGCAACTGTCGTTACATAACCGGCGAGCGAATGCGTTCAGTTGCGCAAGCGCAGTGTCCGGGTACCGTAACGGTGCGCGGACGATCCGGAATGCCGGCTATTTGACGAGCATTGCCTCATCATCACACGCCACACATTTGTTGGCCTCTGAAGGTCGAATCATTGTGCATTTTGACTTAAGTAGTCTATTAACTTTTACATTTTTAATGTTTCCGGCGAAAGATAAACCTCTCGTGTGAATTGACAACACTTTCTTTTCTAAATTTGTTTTAAAACTACAGGTCATTTTTTTTTTCATCTTGCAGTATAATTATGAAAACCAGAAAAGAGCGAGTCGGACTCGCGCACGAAGGGCTCCGTACCATTTCTTTAAAAAGGCAACATAATCACGTTTGTTGCATGGGAGTCCTCTTAAATAATTATTATACGTATATTCTAAAATATTGAGATAGAAATTAAAAACAGATCAAAAAAACTGATGTCATCGCCAGGACTCGAACCTCGTCTTCGTAGCTCAGTTCAGCCAAATAGGGCAAGGGCCGTAGGTTCGACTACTGCCGATGACATGAGTTTTTGTGATCTGTTTATAATTTAGCAAACTCATTGCTTTGAAATACAAAAATATATTTTATTCTATTTTTTAGAATTTGTTGTTGTAGTTGCCACTATAAAAACAAATTACAACAGAAATACATCATCTGTTAAACAACTTTCAACTGTCCAACTATTACGGTTTTTGAGAAACAGCCTAGTGAAAGACGAACGGACGGACGAACAGCTGACTATTAGCATTAGTAAAAAGGGCCCGTTTTACCCTTTGTACCAAACAAAATGAATGGCCGACATTGAGACGAATATTCATCAAATACTTACTATAATACCTATATGGTCGTGAAATAGGCCGCTCTTTGTCAGCTAACGTCAAAGCAGTGTGATGTTAATGGCTCTCACTTCACAGATTGGATAGAGGTAGATTTGCTTGCTACCAATTTCACTAATGAGTACGGTGAACAACTCAGATTAATTAACACATTTCTCCCGTAGTAATTATATATTTTCAAAACTTTCATTTCATCCACTCATAGTACTATAGGTACTAGATAGAACGCATTGAAGCACGCAGAACCCGCGCACTACACATGGACTTGCGGAGATCAGCCCGTGACTACAAGTACAAGGTACTTGATATTCATTGCATCTGTGGTCGGTGCCCATAAAAACATACTTACTTATATTGTGTTTCTTATTACCTTTATTCAGATGCAAGTGATCGTTTTCTAACTTTATTAACTCTTTGCCGGGACTTGAGTTTTTGCGGAGCGCGTGGCTGGTGGCCTCTTAGGTTACCGCTGGTGCTGGGCGAAAATCCAGGCCCAAACGCTCAATTGCAATACCGAACAGCGTTTCCTTGTCCCGCACCGCGAACTAGTTCAGAGTAACTAGTTCTTCTGTGCGGGAAAAATCAAGCATTAACCTTGATATTGGCGAAATCATCGATGAATATCGATGGAGCCACGGTTTTAAAAACAAGAAGAACTCTTTGCCGTTCTTTTGTCATTGCTACACAATTATTTTATGCCTTATTAGAAACTGCATTTAAGTAGGTATTAGAAAACCTCGATTACTATTATAAGTACACAATAAGATCACCATCAATTTTATAATAATTTTTGTGGTCGTTTAACATTGTGGTTTACCAAATTGACGCCGCCGCCGCCCGGCCTGATGGAAAGCTGTGGCGATGTGTAGCGATTGTGGGGAACGTCATGGTATACAATACTATTAAGAGATGCCTTCAAGTTGACGACCTTGGTGGCCCAATTCATCCGGCAAAAGCAGTTAAAGGCAATTAAAAACGATAATCTCGAAAAAGATGATTATGAAAAATCAGTTTTTAAATTCCGTATTTTTTAATTATTTTCTTAGAAAAGTGGCCAGTTTCAGAAACTTTCAATAATTTATTGTCATGGCTTACGTGGCTTTTGAAAAATGTACTCTGGAATAACTTGCGCGCGGCTTAAATAATTTAGTTTGAAACTTACGACAAACTTTGTGTGTCTGTGTCTGTGTCTGATTATGTACCTACCATCTCTCGATTTGGGTCAAAAAGTTTTTTGCAAGAGTGAATATTTTTCACGACGTCCATTAATTGTATTATTTCACCTTCGATTAACACAATACAGCATTGTTTATTCAATTAAAAGATTTGTGTTGTTTGAAACTTATGATTTCTTGATCGTATTTAACTTTGCCAACACAGATGATGCACGTCCTCGTCGGTCTAGACGAGCCTGTATTAGTCATGTTGCTTGCATCATTGACTTAGAACAGTCAGATATCTACATTGCCTGAAACGATTGTACAATAAAAATGTACACTATACTGGCTGTATGAGATAAAGCTAATAAATGCTATAAGTGCTACTAATAATTAAAGGCAAATATAGCATGCAATACAAATATACACTAAAATTAGATAACTTTATTTTGATGACTGAGGTTTTAAATTAAAAAAAATCAATGGCTCTAAAGTACCACCAATCACCATGCAAATACTCATTGAAAGCCGTCTTAGATGGTATGGGAATGTCAAGAGAAGAAGATAGTTCCATCTGGTAGATGCAAATTGCACGAAACCTGCTTGAACAAAATAAAGATAGATGCCGCTTGGTAGTAACCTGGTGGTAAAAAATACAAGCAGACCTGATTGTCCTGGTGCAGAAGTGTGAGTTGACCTCAAATAATAGGAAAACGGCAGAAAAAAGAAAGAGTGGTTTTAAACATAACATACTAAATTAAATGCATTAAATTGTCGACAACTCGTGCACAGTTATCAGGGGAATACTTTTGGAATAATTTGGTATTGCTGTGCAGGAAATGGTCTAGGTATCTGTGTGTACCTATCTATCTGATCGAGGAATACCTATGTGCCTACTTTCTTTAAAATATGTTATTAATACGTGATTGTGTTGCGTGATTTACTATTGTTTTTCATCTTTATTATTCCAAAAAATATTTATACAAAGAATTCTAAGAACTGCAATACTGCAATTAGCATGCCTGTTCCGCCGATTCTCGGTTGACTTTTTTTTTTTTTTTTTTTTTTTTTTTTTAATTCCGCGGCCCAAGGCCGCGGCCGCTCTAACGTCCGTTGCCGGGCGTCCCTGGTTACTAGCAG
The DNA here is from genome assembly GCA_963556515.1 of Nudaria mundana. Taxonomy (NCBI): domain Eukaryota; kingdom Metazoa; phylum Arthropoda; class Insecta; order Lepidoptera; family Erebidae; genus Nudaria; species Nudaria mundana. The sequence continues at coordinate 8,209,206 of OY748294.1, forward strand.
AGGGTATGTCCAGTGGCGCCCGGCGGACTTTGACCACCCCTGTGGTCTCTGCGGGTGTTTGGTCGGGACGAGAATCCCGCGTCATTGGGGTCGGGTTTTATCCCGCGTCAGTGAGTGAATCTGGTTGCGTGCTATGGGGCAAAAGGCCCCGCAGCACGCAACCCTTCTAGCCTGCTTCTGTAAGGACGGTGGGTGGCGATCCCGCCGTCCTCAGGCCCCGATCATGGAGGACGATAGTCTTGGGCGTAGTCGCGTAGTCTGGGGCGGCCTGGCCGCCGACTACGGAACTCGGCGGGGAGGGTACGCTCCCTCTCCCTCCCGGCCGCCTCCTTCGCGAGCATGACTTGCTCGCAGAAGGACACGGCCGCGTTCCACCTACTCCCGCTGGATACCATGGCTTGAAGCATGGTCCCCAGCGAGAGGGTATCCACGCCCAGACCCACTACGAGGTCCCGGCGCTGACTCGCCCACGCTGAGCACTCCACCAACGTGTGGAGTGCGGTGTCGTCGTCGGAAACCTCGCAGTGTTGACACCGGGGTGTGACCTCACGATGCATGCGAAACAGATAGCTACCGAAGCATCCATGCCCGGCAACCATCTGCGTCGCACGGTACGTGAGGTCACCATGCTGCCTCTGCAGCCAATCATCCATGATCGGTCTCACCGCCGCGATGAAGATGGCACCCCCCTTGGGTTGCTCAAGTCGCACCCTCCATGACTCCATGAGATCCTGGCGGAGTTGGGACCGCTGGTCCTCGATTTCTCGAGACGCAGGCCTGTGGTCCCGCTCCAGCGCCTCCTTGCGCCATTGGAACAATGACGCAAGGGCTCTCGCTTCAAGGTCCCATGGAGGGGTCCCGGCTAGGAGACATGCAGCCTCTCCGGAGATCGTGCGGTACCCCCGTACGGTTCTGACGGCCAAGGTTCTAAGTGGTCTGTTTAACAGAGTCACGTTCCCCTTGACCGCCAACCTATCCGCCCATACGGGAGCCCCGTATAGGGCCATACTCCGCACGATCCCCAGGTACAGTCTCCTGCAGGAGGCGTTGGGTCCCTTTAGGTTGGGCATCAGTCGCGAAAGCGCGACCGATGCCTGCGTCACCTTGGGGACCAAACTTCGGAAATGTGGTCCGAAGTTCCATCGGCTATCAAGTACGATCCCTAGGTACTTCATCGAGGGCTTGATGCCGATGCTAACGCCTCCCACATTTATGCTGGAACCTTCTGGTGGACCGTTCCGAGGTCTGTGAAAACACAGAACCTCGGACTTGTGCAAGGCCACCTCCAGTCCCAGCTGCCGTATCCGACCCACGACTCGAGCAACACCCGTCGTGACCTTGAGTGCTGCCTCCTGGTACGTTGCACCCCGCGCCGTGACGAGGGTATCGTCGGCGTAGCACGTTACGCCGACACCCCTAGGCAACGCACCCCGCAGCACCCAGTCGTAGCCGATGTTCCACAGAAGCGGCCCCAGGACCGACCCCTGCGGAACACCGCACGACACATCTCGCCGAGCTGGCCCGAGCCAGCTGGGGAAAGCTATGGCCCTCTCCGAGAGATAGGCCCCGACAATACGACGGAGGTAGAGAGGCGTTTCGTGATACACGAGCGCCTCCCTAACGCAGCTCCATGGCAAGGTGTTGAACGCGTTGGCGATGTCAAGAGACACCGCCACCACCACCTTGCCCTGCGAGACTGCTTCCTCCGTCAGGCTCTTCACGCGCATGATCGCGCTCACGGTGGAGCGTCCCCGACGGAAACCGAACTGGTTATCCGCCAGGTCTGGCCCCACACTCGTGAGATGCTCGACGAGGCGTTCCGCGATAATGCGCTCAAAGAGCTTACACACCTCGTCGAGCAACACGATCGGCCGGTATCCGGACGGTGAGTCCACCGGCCGCCCCGCCTTACGGATCAGGACCAGTTTCCCCGTCCTCCACACCTTGGGAAACTGGCCCCTTTCGAGGCATGCGCTAAAGAGCCCCATCAGTCGAGGCCCGAGTTCTTCGAGGGCCAGGACCCATGCACGGCCAGGAATGCCGTCGGGTCCGGGGGCAGTGATTTTCCGGCGTTTAAGCCGGAGTACTGCCGCACCTAGCTCCCCCACCCTGACTTCGGGTACGTCGTCTTCGCTGGTGCTATCCGCGTCGGGCAGAGACGGAGCCATGCGCGGAGGGACGTGCTCCTCCGCGCTCGTCGGAAACAGGGAGCCCATGACCCGCTCCAGCTGCTGCGGCTGGAGACTCTGGGTCAGTGGGGGCGCCCTAGGTCGGAGTTTCTCCCTGGTACCTGTAGGTACGGGCGCCCCCATGGGTTCTGCTGCAGGGTCTCCAGGAGCTCCTCGCGGGCCGCCGTCTTGGCCCGCTTTATCGTCTCCTGGAGATTACCTTTAGCCTCCCTGTATGCCTGAAAAAGCTCCGCCTCTCGGGCTGCCGCGTCGTCTGGGCGGCGACGCCTCCGGCGAAACCTGGTGTACCGGCGGCGGGCGGAGATGCATGCTGCGCGCAGCTCTGCAATCTCCGGCGACCACCAGTACACCTGCTTCCTGGCCGGTCTGGGTGTAACCCTAGGCATCGCCGCATCACAGATTTGCGACATGGCTCTCCTGAACCACTCCGCCTCGGCATCCACATCGGCAGAACGGTCCGGCGCCGGAATCCAGGCCTGCACGATGGATGCCTCCAGGAGAGCCTCCCGATCAAGATGATGAAGTGCCCAACGCGGATCCGGGGGATTTGCCACCGGCTGTGGGAGGTCAGGTGGGGGGACGACAGCGAACCGGATGTACCGATGATCTGAGTGCGTCTCCTCACCCTCCTCCACGCGCCAGCCTGTAATACGGCGGGCGAGGTCAGGGGATGCGAACGTTACGTCCACGATCGATTCCCCCCCCCGCCGCCAAAAGGTGGCGACATTCCCCCGGTTGAGGACCTCCAGACCACGTGTTCTGGTCCAGTCCTCAAGAAGCCTCCCCTTGTCCCTGGTTTCCCGGGAGCCCCACGCCTCACTCCAGGCGTTGAAGTCTCCCAGGAGCAGGACAGGGCGAGGACGGCACGCAGCGAAGACGACGTCGAGCTCAGTGAGCCATAGCTCAAACTGAGACTCGTCAATGTTCGGCGAGATGTAGGTGGCCACGACTGCCAACCCATCATAGTCCGCCGCAACACACCCGCGGCCCCTTGCAATGATCGCAAGGTGCGAGTTGTCTGCGGCGGACCCCCCAAAGATACAACAGGCCGAGCCGTCCTCGTCCACCGGGCTTCCCGGGTGGACGTAGTACGGCTCGGCGACCACGGCCAAGTTTATGGACCACTGCCGGATGCTCTGGTACAGAAGATCCTGAGCAGCACGGCAGTGGTTCAAATTCACTTGCAGGATACGGATACGGGCGTCAGACATTAATTGACGTCCATAACCGCATCCCGCCGCGAAGCAACTGGCCGCGCAAGGGCGGCACCCCCACCGCTCTCAGCGGACGGACGAGGTTTTGGCTTCGAGGCGGCGCAGGTTGTGCTGCCGACCCGGTGATCCGCGATCTTGCCCTCCGCCTCGCATCTAAAGCAGCGAGGCGGGGCGTCACAGGCACTTGCCTTGTGACCGGGCCGGCTGCAGCGGAAGCACCGATCGCCCACGGTGACTTCCGCTGTACACTGCACTCCGACGTGCCCCACCACCATGCACCGGAAACATCTGGTTTCCCGGGCACGAAGGAGGTGCACCTGCGCCTTTAGGAAGCCCCCTACGAGGAGGCTTCGTCCGTCCGCCACTTTCAGTGCCGCCGCGACGGGGCACTGGACGACTGTCATTGTTTGAATCCGAGAGTTAAAATCTAATGCAAATGGACATTGCGTTCATAACCCAAGATAGCATTTATACTAAGAGTACCGTTAATAGAATATAACATTACGTATTGTTCAAATAAGTCATAGTTCGTCATGCTTCACTCGAATTACATTATTTATATCAAGATAAATTATTCAATAATCCGATGTTTAGATTGCAGTTTGTTTCTGTTAACAGTAAATATGGTTTAAAAACAATTCAATTGCGTAGTTACGTACTAGAATATATTATTTATTTACAATAAGAATTACAAAATACAAAATAAACATAATTATAGACTAAAAATATTTACATTACAAAATATCGTTTAAAAAATCCTCCGCGTCATTGCCGACTGGGAAGGTTCCCAGAATGCTAGCTGTGTTGCCACGTTGGATGGCGATACTTATTCTTTGGGCCAGAAAATAGCCAGCCTTCTGGTCCTGAGAAGCATCGATTAGGCGTTTAGCAATGTCTCTATAAAGGCGGCGAGCACTCGGAACCCATGACCCCAGTGTCTCAACCCCAAACGGCTCAAATATGTAATCACCTGCTAGGTTAGCATATTTACGCCGTTTAAAGCCTTCAGCCGATGCAGCAGCAGCGCCGGCACATCCGGATGTGCTTGGAAGGTGTACGTACTTATTAAAGTTATTGAATTTTCCCCACTGAAGTTGTTGAGTAAAGTTTAACGTTACTTATTTTTTTTTCTGTGTGATTTTTGTCTCGTAGATTTCCATTAGCTAAGATTTCAGGATGTTGAACTCCAGTTTTCAGAAGAGTAAGATCAGGGTGATTTGTCTAAAGGAAATACTTTCTCTGAAAGAAAGAGGAAGACTGACCGATACTTCAGACCTCCGATGCTTTCGATTTCTCATAATGTAGAATTTCATTTTTACATCCAAATAATTCAAGAACCAACTACATACCTACACATAATAATTTTGATTATGACCCCTAAAGATAAATAATTCCATTGTATCTATATTTAGGGTGCGTTACGTACGTCCAGTCCATATATGTTACAGGCAGCCTTAATTAAGGGCGTGTACACACAACTGCGATAGGATGTAACATTTCAGTTGTGTGACATTACTGTCAATGTGTGAAATTTACATACCAACGTTATCAATTCATTTCGAATACGCGAGACGCTCTCGACGCTATGCAGCGACGGGCTATCCGTATTATAGATTGTCCGGAGGTAACGGGAAGCATTGAGCCGCTAGTTCAGCGCCGAACAATAGCTTCCTTGGCCGCATTCTACCGTATTTACCACGGCGAGTGTTCTGAAGAGCTCTTCAATCTGATGCCACCCTCTTCCTTCCGATCCCGAACAACGCGTTCCGGGCAGAGATGCTACTCCCACACAGTGGATAGCATGTCCGCGAGAACCGAACGTTTTAAACGTTCGTTTCTCTGCCGAACGATAGTGGCCTGGAACGCCCTGCCTGTGCACGTGTTTCCTCCCACATATAACCCTGGGTTCGCCACTCCTGCAAAAAAAAGGCGTCGCCACTCCTGCACAGCCAATCTTTGGCGTCTATTCAGCCAGATGTTCTACATCGATTAGATAACTACGTCTAACATTTTCCTTCACTATTAATGCAGTAACTACGTTTTAACTGTCAAATCAGAACCGTTAGATAACTCTCTTAAATTCTATTGGCTTCTATGCGAATATATTTAAACAGTTGTAGTTATAGATATACGACTTTTGTCCAAAATAAATAAATGAAAATTTACATAGCTGTTCAAGAATTCTTGCAAATTATGAATCTAAATCACTTGAAATTCTATACAATCTAAAACTGTATGATTGAGCGGAGCGAAGCGAAGCTCTATCTTAGAAGACAAGTGTAAATCGTTTGTGTGCCAACTCCTCCGAAACGGCTCGACCGATTTTGACCAAATTTGGCATGCTGGTCGAATTCATACCCGGAAGTGCATATTTCTGAAATCATGAAAATAGAGCATAAAAAAAATTAAGAAAATTTGCTCCGCTCAACATTTGCAATTAGTGCATTGCATACCTAGTAATTAATTGATATTGGAATTGTATGTGATGGTTGTGGCTAAGTACCTACTTTTTTTTTTTTTTTTTAGTTCCGCGGCCCAAGGCCGCGGCCGCTCTTACGTCCGTTGCCGGGCGTCTCTGGTTACAAGCAGAACGTATTTCCAGTGGCGCCCGGCGACTAAGTACCTACTGGCGAAATCACTACATATTATAAAACAAAGTCGCCCGTTCTGTATGTATGCTTAAATCTTTAAAACTACGCAACGGATTTTGATGCGGTTTTAACCAATGGATAGAATGGTTGTCGAGAAAGGTTTTTGTGTACATATTTTTTAAGCGGGCGAAGCTGCGGGCGTCCGCTAGTAAATGAATAAATAACTGACCAGCATCAACCTAGAATGGAGTAGTTTGAAAATATAAAGAGAGTCAAATAAAAGTGTATGTAATCGTTGGGAAGTGAAATCTGTTGTTATTATTTACCCACGCTCTAGGAACACAAACTAAAATAATAGTATATGACCCCAGTTTGAAGAGAAAGTTTTATTATACGTAAAAAGGATTACACATGAAAAGTGAATCACTTTTAACAACTAAGTAATTATCTTACTACAAATGATTAATTGAATGTCTTGAATGAAAGTTAGGACACTAAACAATGAACGTTGAGGAAGCGAGAGAATTATTGACATTAGAATCATCATGAAAATCCATGATATCTGCCTACTCCAGTGGAAAAGAGGCGTGACTGACTACAACATAAATTACAGCAAACGTCGAAATACTAACCATGATTAAATAATAACATGTTACATTGTTACATCGTAAATTTCTTTACACGAATGATATAATTTATGTAAAATCATGTAATAATTGGATGAGTTCATCATTTTTGCACTCGATCATCGGTATATTATCCGATTAATCGGCGGAAATTCGATCACAACACCCCTCAATTTGTTCGTAGATTTACATAAAGCTGAACCATTGATCACTCGTAACATCTCGCTTCCTGTAAATGAACGCCGGAATACGTCGATTTAATATTTAAAATAGTTAAAATCGACGTAGCACGCGATTATCGGAAGCTGCAAATTATATTATTAATACTTCACTTACCTTATTCTCAAATGGCAGCTCTGAAATGTTATGGTAAGTAGGTACTCGTATTATTTATTGTTGACTAGTGGTGCCGGCGAACTTCGTACCGCCTGAAATTTTGCTTATGAACCTTCCCTGAACCTCCACGAATATTTTAAGACCCAAATTAGCCAAATCGGTCGAGCCGTTCACGCGTGATGTCGTGACCAAGGGAAATAGGAAGTAATTTTAATATATAGAGGTTTAGTGAGGAATATCAGGGGGTTATTTATTCACTCCACACGTTGGTGGAATGCTCAGATTGGGCGTGTCAGCGCCGGGAGCTCGTCGTGGGTCTGGGCGTGGATACTCTCTCACTGGAGACCATGATACGAGCCATGGTCTTCAGCGGAAGGAAGTGCAACGTGGCCGTGTCCTTCTTCGAGCAAGTTATGCAGCTCGTGAAGGAGGCGGCCGAGTGGGAGAGGGACTCTCCCCGCTTAGTTCACGATCAGTTAGCACAAGATCACTGACTTCCATGATCGGGGCCTGAGGACGCCATCCTTACTTACAGGAGCAGTCCAGAAGGTTTGAGTGCTATGGGGCTGCAGCCCACGCACGCGCTCGCTCACCGACGCGGGGTAAAACCCGACCCCAAAGAATGCCAAAGATGCGGAATAAAACGACCCAACTTCTTGATAGAGGTAGTAGGTGGCCAAAGTCCGCCAGCAGTTCTCTAAGTGTGTATTATGTAAATACTGATTAACTGCAATTAATTGGTGTAAATGATCTGCAATTTTATAAAAATGCTAATATTATAAAGCTGAAAGGGTTTGTTTTTTTTTTTTTTTTTTTTATATTTAGGTCGACAAATTGACGCCACTCGCCTGATGGTAAGCTGAGGCGACGTCTGGCAATTGAGGGCGACTCTCACAGTACACAGAGATACTATAGAGAGTGGCCCTCAACTTGACGACCCTGTAATGTGCCTCTTCACGCTTCGCTTAAAGAGCCCAGGGTTATATGTTGGAGGAAACACGTGCGCAGGCAGGGCGTCCAAGCCACCATCGTTCGGCAGAGAAACGATCGTTTAAAACGCTCGGTTCTCGCGAAGACGGTTTCCACGGTATGAGGGTGACATCTCTGCCCGGCACGCGTTGTTCGGGATCGGAAGGGAGAGGGTGGGATCAGGTTGAAGAGCTCTTCAGAACACTCACCGTGGTAAATACGGTAGAACGCGGCCAAGGAAGCAATTGTTCGGCGCTGGGCTAGCGGCTCAAGGCTTCCCGTTACCTCCGGACAGTCTATAATGCGAACAGCGCGTCGCTGCATAGCGTCGAGTGCGTCCAGCAAATACTTCGCGGAGCCGTCCCAGAGGTGAGAGCAGTATTCAACGCAGGGTCTAATCTGCGTTTTGTACAGCAGACACCTCTGGTGCGGTGTAAAGAATCGCTTTACCTTGTTCAGTATTCCTAGCTTCCGCGAAGCTAGCCCAATACATCTCTCAATGTATTTTGTGTTATTGAGCTCTCGATGAACGTCTATGCCAAGGATGTCTAGATTGTCCTTCATTGGTAATATTGCATTCTGAAGAGTGGGTAGGGGTGTTTTCCAATTCCTGAGAATTTAGGTTAGAACTGAAAAAAAAATTCTTGTTTTGAACGAAAGGCTGTACTGTATAACATTACCCTACGACCAATAGAAACGGAGAAACAAACAAAACAGTTAGGTACCTGTTAGCGATTCTGGTAAGTAGGTACCTTTTTTTTTATTTTTTTTCCGCGACCAAGGCCGCGGCCGCTGTAACGTCCGTTGGCGGGCGTCTCTGGTTACGAGCAGAACGTATTTCCAGTGGCGTAAGTAGGTACCTATACTAAACTCATACCTATTTATTAGGTACCTACTTGAAACTTTTAAAACCAGTTAGTTGTGAGTTGCTGTCACTGCTCATCCGAAAAAAAACTGTAGACAATGCCATAGTTTTTTTTTTCAGTGCTTACTTTAAGTAGCTTACAATGTTTCTCCATTTAAGTTGGCAAATTAAACAAACGCTTTGTATTTGCAAAAGTCATTATCTAAAGAACATGTTGCTGTGACAAGTCCTGATAGCTTCTGGGCCGTTATATATCTACTTACATACTAACTATGACGCCGATATCACAGAAGGGGTAGGCAGAGGTGAATTAAACACCCACATTTTGCTATATAGCAATTTTGTTGGACTTGTCTAATAGGGAGCAAGCTCCGTTTTCATAACGAGGTGATAACCTCTTTCATCTAAAAAAAATAAAAATAATTATATTCTAATGTTCCAGCTAAATTGTGATACACATTAAATAAATTAAAAGCTGAATATTTGTCGAATGACACAAAATGTGTGTCTTGAACAAGTTCTTCGAGTTTGATGTGCATTGAACTTGAATTTGGTACATTAATCCATGGTCAACTCAAGCTATTGCGATTGAGTTCCACGATACAAATATATCACTGATGGAAATCTTATATTCATGAGTCCACCTTGACTTACTTTTAAGAATCTGTATCAGTGAAAACGAGTTAGAGAATGGAGAAGTATTCATTTCCGGAGGAGATCTTGGCTGACACGTAGATTTTTTTAAATAATTAAATACCTACGCACAATGCCAGCTACTAGCCTCAAATTAAGCAGTAGTTGCTTGTACTTCTTGTAACATCTATGCAAAAGGCCCCATAGAAACAGTTTTATATAGAATGTATAGGCTTGACAAATATACTAAAATCTTCCTTGAGAACCACTCCATTGGTGAAAATCACATCAAAATCCGTTGCGCATACATGGGGACAGAGGCTACAGACAGACAGACAGACTTTGTTTTATACTATTTACATATTAGTTACATTGAATAAGCATTAATAATAATCATCACCAATAATTTTTAACAGACTAAAATTGGTACAGAATTAGATAATTCAATCAAGGAGATACTTTTTTTTTAAACTTTCACGTTCTGAATTCATTATATTATTTACGATTTCGGGACTTAAACGCGTAATTTACCATCTATTTGGCCTGACGTTTCGAACGAGTTTCGAAGGAGATACTGCTGTATTAATGTACGGGTTAATGTACTGAAAAGCACGTTAAACCAGAATCTAGTAGGTAGGTAAGTAGGTATCTTAATTACGCTGATGGTTCCTAAAAAACTAAAATACAATGACAGGTCTTGACCTAGGCATCGAACCGGAACTAATTCCTGTAACGACATTTTAAACCTAAAAATAGTAAGTACCTAAAGTCAACAACGAAACAGGACATGTGCCCCAAAGCCCTCACGTCCATTGCCGGGCGTCTCTGGTAGGTATTTCATGTGGCTCCCGGCGGACTTTGACCACCTGTGTGGCCTCTTCGGGGGGTTTGGTCGGGATCAAATCCCTCGTCGTTGGGGTAGGGTTTAAAGTAGGTACCTACTTATGATTATTTATCGACAAAAATAATGAGACTAATGTCTTAGGAGTGGAAGGAATTTATTACGACGTAAATAAAGGAGGAACTAAATTCGTCGCAATATGTTATGTTTGTTTTTTTTGTGTATGTACCCAATAAATACTCGAAGATCGCTGAACTAATTTGAAACACTCTTTTTTTTAGAGTTTTGTCCGTCTGTCCTCGGATTTCCTTCTAAACGGCTTGTGCTAGATAGATTAATGAGTTTTTCAGCCAGCCGTAGATCACATCGAATCTAAGTTTCATCTTACTAGCACAAACCGTTTGGGAGGAAAGCCGAGGAAAGACAGACAGACGACATGACGAAACTATAGGTTTCCGAGACTTGAACTAATATTAGACTTGAATTAATATAAAATAAGTTATTCAATTTATGTACTGAATTTTTAAACAATTACGTAATAAATATTGATCTGCAGCTAAAATTTATTCTTTTGACGTCAATCTAAAATGTGAAACTAACATCATCTTCACTATAAATAAAATAATAAAAGTCGTGTGTCTGTACATTTAATCAAATTATCAAAGTGTGGGTAAGTTAATAGAATACAAAATACTTGGTATTTTTTCACTCTTTTTACCCACGACGGAACGGATGTCCCTAAACGCATATTATTATACCGTATGCGTTTGGGGACATTTTCTCCAAAACTACTTGTCCGATTTGAATGCAGTTTTCAGTTATGGGTTCGGGTTTTATTGGTGCATGTTATAAGATAGGTGTTACGGTGGTAGATAACTCACTAGGAGGGGAGGGGGCACCAGCAAACATTTTTGCAATTCTTATCAATTTTCTCCAAAACTACTTGTTTTATTTAGATGCAGTTTTCAGTTATGGGTTCTGGTTTTATTGGTGCATGTTCTAAGATAGGTTGTGCTGTCAACTCACTTTCATCCTTTCTTATTACTGTTTAACCATCACTGGGTATTTTCAAAATTTTAATTATTTAAAGACTAAAATTTAGTCAAATCGCTTCAGCCGTTCTCGATTTTTTTGGCGTAAACACGATTAGCCAAATTGACATGAGTGGACCCATGTGCGCCAGTTAGTATAGTAACATAAGTAGGTAGCAATTGTTATCATTCTTCTACGGGGATGGTTTTATAGCAGTACCTATCTATCTTGCTAGTTGCGACTGGAAAAAAGTGGCCATGACTTTTAATAGCAACATTTTATTCTTTTCTCACGAGTTCAATGTGTTTCCAGACGTTAAAGTAATTTACTTAAATAAAAAATACAGCAGTTCTCGTTACATTGTATCAGATCTATTGTTGTTTTAAAAGTTGTCGCGCTCAAATATTCTCGACTAGGTGAGATGAAGGGTGAATAAAAGTAAGAGCGACATGCTGGCCAAGGAGTCCGGCAACACGCCTAAGAAGTACTACGCCTGGAAGTACATGGGGCTCGTGCAATTCCTGAAGCCCTATGTGGGCAACCGCAAGGAGTACGCGGGCTCGCCAACGTCCCTCAAACCCGCGACACATTGAATGTGACATATTTTAAGAGTAGACACATAATCTACGCACATGCATCACATGCTTATAAGACAATAATCATCGATTGACTATTTAATAAATGAGTGTAGACTGACAGGCAGACATACATCACGTCTATATACCCGATGGGGTAGCCAGAGCCGCATTACCCACCCTCACTTGGCCTGTAATTTCGTTTATCTATACTACTAAATAGAATCTCTGTAGTCCGGTCATTTAAGAATTTCAAATAACATATAACTCAACTCTCGAATTTGGAAAAAGCAAAGTTTACAGTCAAGAGTATAAATATGGTTATCCTAGCGAGGGAGTACGCGGAGCGCCCGTCAATGGACGTTAAGGTGGACATTTAAAAACAAAACAGGAATAGGGTTCCGTAGTCCTGAACTAACAGAGTAATCTGATCTGTTATATTTTTCCTTTAAAGCTTTACATGGACTACCATCATGATTTTTTTTAGATATTTCAAGCCAGCCGTTTAACCTTGCAAACGAATTTTTAAATCAAAAAATTGTCTTAGCAACCTCTCAATGTTTTTAAATGATGACCTATTCATAGTAATATCCGAGGAAAGCCGAGAATTAGTGGACGGACAGACGGACGGACATGATGAAACTATAAAGGGTTCTGAGACTTGAACAGTGCTTGAATTACAGAACCCCTTAAAAAGAGAGTAAATATCTTGTTGCTATCATCTTAAAAAAGTGCGTGTCATGACTCACGGCTCATCATCGGATCGCATAAAACTAGTTATATCGGAAACGGATGCGCTTGACCTGCCAATAGTCCTGACTCATCAAGAACTCGATCCGAGATTAAATTAGAGTGAGAAGCAAATCCTCCAATTATTATCCTGTAGCACAGAACTAGACAAACCGTTTGTCTACTCTGTGCTTGTACTATTTAAGAAATTCTCAACGCAGTTAAGATCAAAATCAGCAACTGTTGCATTTATGTGACAAACTGTTCATTAACCTTTTTAGGGTCCCGTAGAAAAAGTTTCGGAACCCTTATAGTTTCGTCATGTCCGTCCTCGTTTTTGCTCCAAACGGTTAGTACTAAAAGCAAGAGCGAAAATAGGGCGTACACCTCCCACTGGTTCAAAATTCCGAATATAACAACTCCGATTGATCATTATTCCTATTTTTATAATTCCTAAATTTCAATATTCCTAACGTTTATAATTACTACTCTCAAAATACCGAGATTCAATAGATCGAATAACAAAAGTCCGACTTAATGATACTCATATTTCGAAACATCAACAATACGAATTCCGATTATTAAAATACTTTGAATAAAAATATTTTGTTTCGAATTAAAACATTTTGTTTCCCTGGTCACATGCCAAAGTACGTTTCCCAATTTTTTTTATACTATACAGATCAATTCCGGCGGCTCTGTTGGGGACACAGTGCTAACCTAACCTAACCCACTTCTACCCATTCCAGATACCCAGACCAGACTGCGTCAAGTTGGTTCTGCAGCGATTTCTTTCTGTCACTAAATTCTGTGGAACAAACATGTTGACTTTTAGTTTATTCGAAGTATTAAAAATCGGAATGTCGTGTTTCGGACCAAGAACCCCCCGAGCATTTGACTCTTCGAACGTATGAAAATCGGAAAACTAACAAATCGCATTAAAGACTTTCGGTAAAATAAGTTTCGTGATTTTTAATAATAGACATTACAATTCTTAATTAAAATCTAAACAGCTGGCGTAAAGAACTTGAAAAAGACATGATAGTAGTCCATGTAAACTTTAAAGTAAAACTATAACGGATGGTATGACGGTCAGGAGTTACAAGGTTTTTATGGGTAACTACGGAACCCTAACTTTTGCGTGACACGACACGCACTTGCCTGGTTTTTTTTTTCAAATAAACTATATATTTCTACGGGAAATCTTGTCTGTACTGTAATTTTGTACATCCACATTACCCCCTTATCTCAATTTTTTTTGCTCTTGCTCTTTCCCATTTGCTTGTCATTATCAGTGTTTCCATGTTTACATTTAAATTCGTCAAAACCACATAAATTAAACATATGTAATTCCCGCATACTGCTGCCAACCCCCTCGGGTATACCGAGGGGATTGGCAGCTAATAATTTTAAAATAATACCAACAAACACTAAAGTCTGGGCCGAACTTATTTTGATACAACCTTCATAACTTCCACGGTAGGCGTGGTGGTTTTTTTGAGTGAAAAGAGGGTAGTTATCCTCCAGTCGGATTGTTTGGTTGTCTGTCTTCAACCAACTTTCAACTTACAACTATCTATTTATACCAGAGACTTGGGATGTCGATTGATGGCACTTGGTGGAATTTGCTACACAATGACATATTGGACATAACACTTGAACTTGCCACTAGCATTAGTTTAAAACTGGTGGAAAGTACAAGTGGTTCATCCAATATATTTAAAGTATCGTAGTTTAGTGGCAGAGCGTTCTCCTTCGGGTTCGAGTCCTGCCGATGACTTTCTTTTCTTGTGATTTAAAACTTACTCTTAACTACTCTTTATTTAGCGATGGAAAGAGACCGGACGGTATGTCGTTGCTACCGTGGAAGATGGGAAGGCCTTTGGTGTGGGACGCTACATGCGTTGACACCTTAGCACCTTCACACCTTCCAAGCACATCCGGATGTGCCGGCGCTGCTGCTGCATCGGCTGAAGGCCTTAAACGGCGTAAATATGCTAACCTAGCAGGTGTGATTACATATTTGAGCCGTTTGGGGTTGAGACACTGGGGTGTCCAACCAAACGGCTCCGAGCATGGAGCATGGGGTCCGAGTGCTCGCCGCCTTTATAGAGACATTGCTAAACGCCTAATCGATGCTTCTCAGGACCAGAAGGCTGGCTATTTTCTGGCCCAAAGAATAAGTATCGCCATCCAATGTGGCAACACAGCCGGCATTCTGGGAACCTTCCCAGTCGGCAATGACGCGGAGGATTTTTTAAACGATATTTTGTAATGTAAATATTTTCAGTCTATAATTATGTTTATTTTGTATATTGTAACTCTTTATTGTACACAAAAATAATCAAATGTTGAAAATAATCTAGAAGATAAACTTGGAGATAACTCTAAAGAACAATTTGTTTCAGGAAAACCTTCGGGTGGAAGTGTACAATGTGATAGATATTAAAGTACCTAATAAGTCATGTGTTTGTTTACTAAAATATATATATAATAGTCCGAAACGCCCAGGATTTTAATTGGCTGTGCCATAGTGGCTCATACTGGCAAATTGTGGGTGTGTAATGCACCTCTGCCTACCCTTTCGGGGATATAGGCGTGATATGTGTGTGTATGTTGCTAAAACTAATGTTTTTTTATTATTTATTTCTTACATACAAAAGTCATTACAGGTATAATCCCAATACGACAGTGTAGTACTAAATCTCAGACTAAAAGAATTCTTCTTCTAGTCTGAGTACTAAATACATTCGAAAATTTAACATAAATAAGATTATCTGCACGCATAGCAACAAAAAGCAACTTCACACGTGTGTGTCAAAAAGGTGATTGTCCGAAAATGTTTATTACTTTTCTTCGATTTTTTGCGCAATTCGCCATGTCTGGAAAAATGGTTTAAAAACCGGTTTCCATTCTATTATGACGTTAAGATGAACAAATTAATTTTTAATTGTCAAATTAATTTTGAATAAATCTTCACAATTGTGTAGTAGTGAGTTTATTATACCAGTCTAGCGCAAAAAGAGCAAAAGTAAGTATCATACTATGGCGTGATATTTTAAAACTATATTATTGGTGCCACAGGAAAATATGATTGTAAATTCCACCTCTCGTCTTCATCATCTTTGCATAAAACGAGAGTTGAAACTACTTTCTAGAAAAAGGTCCCTAGGAATTTGCTGACTTACAAGCCTACAGAGCCATAGCAATTCCCGTGCAAGCTATATAGGACTAGGTATTGTATATTTTTGTATTTCAAAGCAATGAGTTTGCTTAAACTATTCTTAAAATATTAAGAAAGAAATTATAAATAGATCACAAAATCTGATGTCATCGGCGGGACTCGAACCCACGGCCTTTCCCTAACAGGGGGACTGCTCTGATCAACTGAGCTACGATGACCACTACCGACGACATCGAATTTTTGCTTCATGTCATATTCATAATTTCTACATCGCGCTATTAAGGTTAGCGTTCGATCCACCTACCGCAGTTCTACCGAACTGACGGTACCAGTAGGTATTGTAATTCAATGGTAAAGTCCCCAAAGTCTTATCGGTTTGTGCTGTGGTATACGACGATGTCAACGATATAATACTCACCTTGGTATACATACGTATATACAGTCACGCCTCTGTCCCATTAGGTTAGGCAGAGACTATAGAATTTCACTTGCTACGTCTTTCCTCCTGGCATACTTCTTTCGCTTCTTTCACTTTCATTTCTACATTTTTTTTGTCTGGACCTTGGTTGGCGATGTAATTACAATAGGTACCTAATTTCGCGGCGGTGAGACCGATCATGGACGAGTGGCTGCAGAGGCGGCATGGTGACCTCACGTGCGACGCAAATCGTTACCGGGCATGGATGCTTCGGTGGCTATCTGTTTCGCATCCATCGTGAGGTCACACCCCGGTGTCAACACTGCGAGGTTTCCGGAAACCATGCTCCATGCCATGGTCTCCAGCGCGAGTAGGTGGAACGCAGCCGTGTCCTTCTGCGAGCAAGTCATGCTCACGAAGGAGGCGGCCGAGAGGGAGAGGGAGCGTACCCTCGGGATACCCTCGGCGGGATAGCCACTCGCCGTCCTTACAGAAGCAGGCTAGAAGGGTTGCGTGCGCAACCAGATTCACTCACCGACGCGGGATATAACCCAACCCCAACGACGCGGGATTTTCATTCCAACCAAAACCCCGAAGAGGCCATGCTAGTGACCAAAGTCCGCCGGGCGTCCACTGTAATACTATACCTTCGGGTGGAGACCCCGCAGCAATGGACATGGGCGGGAAAAAAAAAATAAGGTACCTAATTTTAATTTGCTAAAGTAAATATTTCGATTTTATACTAAAAAGGTCATTCACAATAGTCCTTTTTTTGGTTAATTCCGCGGCCGCTCTTACGTCCGTTGCCGTCTCGTCGGCGTCTCTGGTTCACACGCAGAAGGTATTTCCAGTGGCGCCCGGCGGTCACAATAGTACTTACATAAACTTCCTAGGAGTTGCTACTTGCCAGTAGGTACGTAAGTTGCTGTAAATAATACATAGGACATAGGTACATACCCTACAAAAGACCTACAAAAACTTTTTAATTTTCGCGTTTATTTATCTATAGGTACACAGTTTTCTTTTTAAGGGTTCCGTACCCAAAGGGTAAAACGGGAACCCTATTACACTGCCGGTTTGGCACGGAACCCTTTGTGCGCGATTTCAACTCGCACTTGCCTGTTTTTCATTTATCCATATTTCAACACGAACATGACGTAGATATATGTATTTTATTTCCTTTTATTGTATAATGTTTTGTCAGGGTTTCGACAAGGTTGCGCCGGCTGTTGTCACAGACGAAGTGTAAATATAGAAGCAATGATATTTTTTATTTTAAGTACTTACTGACGTTTGTAAGAGCCATTTAGTGACCTATACAAATAAATAAATCATTTCATTTCAACAACTGGTCAAGTCTGGATGTTTTTGTGAATCTCCGAAATTTGCTTCGATTATTTCAGAAATATTTTCTATACATTTACTCTAATAGGATATACCATGTTCGCGTCTATATAATTTATGTTCCCTGATGTGACTCACAATCTGTACCTACTCCTTCTTAGTACTTATGATTCACGAACCAGCGCGCAGCGTGAACCGATAGACCATAACATACCAGTAACACAACAAACGTATGAGTCAGCGTGTATGGGAACCAAACTAATTATATTAACATTTATTTAAAAACATTAACTGGCGTTAACACAAACTTGCCTAAATCTGTAAAAATGTAAATTTACAACGTAAAAGGTGAGAATTACCATCGAACACTTTTAAATTGTTTCGAGGAACGAAGCACTTAATTACGTAAACCGGCTATTACTGGCAAATGTACAAACGTATACTTCTTTAATTGTACACTGTTTAATGGTTAAATTCTAATCTCGTATTGAATACAACTGGTACTGCAACTCGACCCGCGTGGAACAGCTTTCTCGGGTACCGTACCTTATGGCTTCCCTACGTTTTGATTGAATTGCATCAACCGTGGTCCCGGTGAAATAGGAACTAACCATAATAAAAATAAAGAAATAAAATAAAATAAAATTATTTTATTTCAGACAATGTCCATATATGGTTAGTAACAAAAATCTTATAGCCTATATTAGTACCTACCTATAGTTCTAAATTTAATTTTTTTAGTTATCGGTGTTTACACATTACGTAATAATTTATCAAATTTAATTTAGCACATTATATTATATTTATATTTATTTAATTAAATTTAAGTTATATCTATATATATACAAAGCTGTTATTGTTTTCGATGCGTTTGTTATTTTATATTATTAAGTGGAGTAATAAATGCTTTTTCTTTCTTTTCTTTCTTTCTTTCTTCTATATCATAACATAGTATGATATCTATACCAATGAACCCAGACCTACTTCTTTAATTCAATATTCTACTTAGGTACCTAACATCTATATCATAACATAGTATGATATCTATACCAATGAATTGAGATACAGTGTCTCGCTGAAGCTCGAGAGTGGCTGGACCGATTTGGCTGATCTTGACCTTGAATTGATGTGGTAGTTTTAGGAAAGTTCAACCAATTGTAGTAGGTACCTATGCTACAATTGGTTTAGTACTAGGTATGATACTTAGTACTAGGTACAGTACTCGGCACAGTAGTGGAGATACTTACTAGGTGGGATGAATCGTCATCATACAAGTAATTGTATGTAGTTGTCTTTAGTTTTATTAAACTACCCACATTAAAAAATACTGTTAGATTTTATGTTACCGTAAATACCACGTAATAGGACATAAGTCTAACAGTACATATATTTCTATACATACATATATATTATCATAGCTCCAGCCAGAGCTCTGCTCTACCCCATAAATCTAACAAGTGCATAGAGTAATTATGATGATAATAAGGTTGATATAATCACCCTCTCTTTCCCATTAAAGTAGGCAGAGACATATATCCATAATATGGCATACTATTATGTTTTGTGAGCCCTATAAAAAAATCAACATTTTTTTGCAGACTTAACACTTATTAACAAGACTTATTAAGAAAAGGTGTTAAAGTAGAGAATCAAAGACAGATTTTTGTAGAATCAATAAACATTGTTTAGTGCTGAAAATACAACTTGTTTTTTACTTCTGTACAACTAGAGATATTTTTCCTGACATAATAATATTATAGCCTGTTATGGTTGAGCATCTCCTTGGATTATTTAGCTAGGAGGAGCAGTGGAGTATGCAGGTTGTCGTGCATCCTCGTGCGTCCTCCAATATGCCTTCAGCAAGCCCAAACATCGCTCTATTGTGTTTCGAGTTTGCACATGGGGCGACGTAGGTATATGTTGATGCTCGATACCCCGGTGTGGCATCTAATATGGGCTTCGTCAGCCAAGGCCGCTGTGAATCACCTGCAACAATCACATAGCTCTTGATATATATTATATAAGTATATCTTTTATCAAAATTACGTTATCTAAATTATCCAAATCGGTCCAGCCATTCCTGAGTTATAGTCAGAAAATCGAACGGTGATTTCCTCTGGGTAGGTATCTACAAAATTACATACCTAAGCAGGTACTTAAATCCTTAAATCAGCATAGTTCGTCTAAGACATCTATAGCTGTCCGTTTAGATTGAGGAGCCACATTTCGTATCTTAATGAAATTGATATAGGTATTTAGTAGTAAGTTTAAAAAATTTGTAGCCTCAGTCCTCGATTTTGTAGTACTCGTATAATACTTCAAAAGTTATAAGAACATAAAGGTGGCTCCTCAATCTAAATGTTTAGATTGAGGAGCCTCGTCAGAACTAGGAAAATCATGGATGAATATTTACCAAAAATAGGTATGATTTTGTAGCATTCGAGAGTTAGTTAGTAGACAAAATCTGAGTTTTGTAGTATTAAAATTAAAAAAGTTATCATACATTATATGTGGCTCCTCAGACCATTACTTAGGGGTCGTAATTTTTCAAAGAAGCAGTAGTTTAATTAATGCGCAATTTCTTCATCATTTAGTAGTATGTATATTAGTTTTGTACGACAAGATTCAGTAATGAGGGTTGAGAGATATAGCGCATTTTAACTGACTCCTCAATCCAGACGTTTTACATAATGAATAATTGACTGTCCTACCTGAGATCACAACAGAATCAGAAACGTTTTAACCGTTTTCAAGGTATAGAAACCGCGATTAAACCTATTGGCTAAGAAATTATGTAATATAGTACCTACCTATTTATTTAAATGAAAAAAAAAACAACCGTTGTTGACGCGTGCAGTTGGATCCTACTAATATTATAAATGCGAAAGTTTGTAAGTATGGATGTTTGTTACTCTTTCTTATAACTTTTCTTATAACTCGGTCTTATAACTTTTGAAGTACCTACCTATTATACTACAAAATCGAGGACTGAGGCTACAACATTTTTAAACTAACTACTAAATACCCAAGTATCAATTTCATTAAGATACGCCAAGTGGCTCCTCAATCTAAACGGACATTATTATTATACAATGTATATTATATTATAGATTGTATTGCAATAGATTTATGAATGAGAAATTGACAGACTATTCTTAATTTCTTCATAATAAAAATACTACGTAAGTACTTACCCTCTGAACATTTAGGGATGAAATTCTTTTCGGTTTAAACTACAAGTGCTCGTCGGATTGATAACAGCAACATGCGTGAAATCTATGCACACGTAGGTAAATGGCATCTCCGTTAGAATCTGTAAAAAAAACATACATATTGATATATATATCTTGAGAAATCATCAACTCCTTGCCTGATGCAATGACTGGTGGTTCTTTGTGTCAGGTGTTGTGTAACACCCACGATCCTTTAGTAGGTACAAGCCGGTGGCAATAAAAACAAAGGGAATAAATTTTACTTGGAATTGGAATAACATAAATGAATAAGTTCCTTTAATAGGTAAATTCAAACCAAAACAATAAAACTTAACAAATGATATTAATCAATTTCTTATTGTCTTACCTTTAATTCCAAAGGTATCTCTCGAGACCCTCTCTATCTCGTAGGTAGCTCACAAATTTATAAAAGATAACTTATTTATCGTCTCAGACAAATATTGCATATTTTCATTATGCGATGTCCACAGTAAGCGCAGTGTAAGCATTTTATTTGTTTATTTATAATTTAAATCAAATAAAAACAATCTTGTTACTTGTTAATTTATTATTCTTACTATCTATCTCAATTCTCAGCAACTATTTACACACAACATCGCCATTTTGTTCGCTTGCGACAGGGATCTAGCGTTCGCTGCCTTCAAGAAGACAACATTCGGAAACGCGCGCTGGCGCTTGTCATAAAGTGCCACTTGGCTAAGCATTTCTATAGAATTAATTATTGTCGTTTCTATTGATAGAATCGACTGTTTACGACATTGTCTGTCAAATTAGCGATCGCTAAGCGTCGATCACGTGACTAGGCGACAACTACTGTCACTCCCATACATTATTAGAATACTAGAATTCTATTGGCGTTGTCGCTTAGATTAGCGACAACGCCAATAGAAAGTTCTAATAATGTATGGGAGTGACAGTAGTTGTCGCCTAGTCACGTGATCGACGCTTAGCGATCGCTAATTTGACAGACAATGTCGTAAACAGTCGATTCTATCAATAGAAACGACATCGTCAAATGATTAATTCTATAGAAATGCTTAGCCAAGTGGCACTTTATGACAAGCGCCAGCGCGCGTTACCGAATGTTGTCTTCTTGAAGGAAGCGAACGCTAGATCCCTGTCGCAAGCGAACAAAATGGCGATGTTGTGTGTAAATAGTTGCTGAGAATTGAGATTGATAGTAAGAATAATAAATTAACAAGTAACAAGATTGTTTTTTTTTTATTTCATTATAAATAAACGAATAAAATGCTTACACTGCGCTTACTGTGGACATCGCATAATGAAAATATTCAATATTTGTCTGAGACGATAAATAAGTTATCTTTTATAAATTTGTGAGCTACCTACGAGATAGAGAGGGTCTCGAGAGATACCTTTGGAATTAAAGGTAAGACAATAAGAAATTGATTAATATCATTTGTTAAGTTTTATTGTTTTGGTTTAAATTTACCTATTAAAGGAACTTATTCATTTATGTTATTCCAATTCCAAGTAAAATTTGTTCCCTCTGTTTTATTGCCACCGGCTTGTACCTACTAAAGGATCGTGGGTGTTACACAACACCTGACACAAAGAACCATCAGTCATTGCCTCAGGGCCATCAGGCAAGGAGTTGATGATTTTGCAAGATATATATAGCAATATGTATGTTTTTTTACAGATTCTAAGGGAGATGCCATTTACCTACGTGTGCATAGATTTCACGCATGTTGCTGTTATCAATCCGACGAGCACTTGTAGTTTAAACCGAAAAGAATTTCATCCCTAAATGTTCAGAGGGTAAGTACTTACGTAGTATTTTTATTATGAAGAAATTAAGAATAGTCTGTCAATTTATCATTCATAAATCTATTGCAATACAATCTATAATATAATATACATTGTATAATAATAATGTCCGTTTAGATTGAGGAGCCACTCGTATCTTAATGAAATTGATACTTAGGTATTTAGTAGTTAGTTTAAAAAATGTTGTAGCCTCAGTCCTCGATTTTGTAGTATAATAGGTAGGTACTTCAAAAGTTATAAGACCATAAAGGTGGCTCCTCAATCTAAATGTTTAGATTGAGGAGCCTCGTCAAAACTAGGAAAATCATGGATGAATATTTATCAAAATTAGGTATGATTTAGTAGCATTCGAGAGTAGTTAGTAGACAAAATCTGAGTTGTAGTATTAAAATTAAAAAAGTTATCATACATTATATGTGGCTCCTCAGACCCTTACTTAGGGGTCGTCATTTTTCAAAGAAGCAGTAGTTCAATTAATGCGCAATTTCTTCGTCATTTAGTAGTATGTATATTAGTTTTGTAGGGCAAGATTCAGTAATTAATAATGAGTAGATTAGGAGATATGGCACATTTTAAATGGCTCCTCAATTGAGATGCTTAAAAAATATATTTGCCTCTAATTTACTTATACTTGTAACGAAATTTAAAACAAACACATCGATATTTTGTATAAATTTATACTAAATGCATGTATAATCCTGCCATAAAAAAGTGTACTTTTTTATGGCAGGCGTAAAGCCTAATAACTTCGTAGATATGTAATCTACGAAGTTATTAGGCTTTACGCTGGATGTGTCTGATACTCAGTTTACCTAGCTCGCGTTATGCCTAAACTTCATTTTCGATTAGCTTTTAGCCTAAGTATCTGTTTGCCTAAGTCGCCATTTTGCCTAAGTCGTTTGACATTATGATCTTTAAATATAATAATATATGTACATATATATTTGTGTGTGTGTGTGTGTTTAAGTATATACCTACATGTATGTATTAAGTATTTATATTAGTTAAGCATATTTACCTACGCCTACCACTACCTCGGTGGCACAATGGTACTATGTGCGGACTGCCACACTCGAGGTCTCGGGTTCGATTCCCGGGTCTGGTGGATAATGTATAATTCTCTTTAGAATTTTATCCAGATAATTATCCCAGAGTCTGGAACTTGTGCCCGGTAGATGGCAATAGGCTCGCCCCCTATTACATGGGACCTAACATAGCTGGCGAGATGTGGGTGTTTGCACACCTCTGCCTACCCCTTCGGGGAAAAAGGCGTGATGCTATGTTATGTTCTACCACTACCTTTTCGTTCTACAAGATCTTTCCATCCAAAGGTTGCCTGGCAGAAATCGCTTTAAGCGATAAGGCCGCCCATTGTACTGCTCTTAGATATAGTAAGCTCTGTATACATTAATACTGTATTGGAGTACAATAAAGCATATATAAATAAAAAATAAAAAAATGCCTATAGATATATACAAGTTGATGACCTCGGCTCCACCCGCACAAAATAGTACTTTCGAAAGAAAGCGCTAAAAGACTAAATCTAAGTTGATCTGGTTATTATTTGGTCTTAATAGCTGTTGGCCTGTATCGAAGTAAGTCTAACTAGCGTTATGCCTACTTCTACTTTTGGTTAGGCATAACGCGAGCTAGGTAAACTGAGTATCGGACACATCCAGCGTAAAGCTAAAAAATAGTGACAGATGAAGTTTCAGTAACAGGGTTACCGTTGTACCCTATGGGTACGGAACCCTAAAAGCAAGTAATCAATTCTAGAAATTTATTAGATATAGATAGATTTGAGATAAGTTTAGATTTACAATAGAACCTGGTAGGTGTCGAAAGCTATCCCGGTGAACTTCATACCGCCAATCGTACCGACCGATCTGGCTAATTTTGGTCTTAAACGACTATTTTAAGACCAAAATTAGTCAGTTCAGGGAAGGTAGGACGGCTAGTAATTATGTATTACTAGTGGTCGCCCGCGACTTCGTCCGCGTGATTATTTTTCCCGTCGCCAGTTTGATAAAAGATATACTTATATAATATATATCAAGAGCTATGTGATTGTTGCAGGTGATTCACAGCGGCCTTGGCTGACGAAGCCCATATTAGATGCCACACCGGGGTCTCGAGCATCAACATTTACCTACGTCGCCCCATGTGCAAACTCGAAACACAATAGAGCGATGCTTGGGCTTGCTGAAGGCATATTGGAGGACGCACGAGGATGCACGACAACCTGCATACTCCGCTGCTCCTCCTAGCTAAATAATCCAAGGAAGATCGATGCTCAATCATAACAGGCTATAATATTATTATGTCGGGAAAAATATCTCTAGTTGTACAAAAGTAAAAAACAAGTTTTATTTCAGCATTAAACAATGTTTATTGATTCTACAAAAATCTGTCTTTGATTCTCTACTTTAACACCTTTTCTTAATAAGTCTTGTTAATAAGGGTTAAGTCTGCAAAAAAATGTTGATTTTTTTATAGGGCTCACAAAACATAATAGTATGCCATATTATGGATATATGTCTGCCTACTTTAAAGAAAAAAGAAAAGGAAAAGAGGGTGGGTTGGGAAAGAGAGGGTGACTATATCAACCTTATTATCATTATAATTACTCTATGCACTTGTTAGATTTATGGGGTAGAGCAGAGCTCTGGCTGGAGCTATGATAATATATATGTATGTATAGAAATATATGTACTGTTACACTTATGTCCTATTACGTGGTATTTACGGTAACATAAAATCTAACAGTATTTTTTTAATGTGGGTAGTTTAATAAAACTAAAGACAACTACATACAATTACTTGTGTGATGACGATTCATCCCACCTAGTAAGTATCTCCACTACTGTGCCGAGTACTGTACCTAGTACTAAGTATCATACCTAGTACTAAACCAATTGTAGCATAGGTACCTACTACAATTGGTTGAACCTTCCTAAAACTACCACATCAATTCAAGGTCAAGATCAGCCAAATCGGTCCAGCCACTCTCGAGCTTCAGCGAGACACTGTATCTCAATTAATTGGTATAGATATCATACTATGTTATGATATAGATGTTAGGTAACTAAGTAGAATATTGAATTAAAGAAGTAGTCTGGGTTCATTGGTATAGATATCATACTATGTTATGATATAGATGTCAGGTACCTAAGTAGAATATTGAATTAAAGAAGTAGTCTGGGTTCATTGGTATAGATATCATACTATGTTATGATATAGATGTCAGGTACCTAAGTAGAATATTGAATTAAAGAAGTAGTCTGGGTTCATTGGTATAGATATCATACTATGTTATGATATAGATGTCAGGTACCTAAGTAGAATATTGAATTAAAGAAGTAGTCTGGGTTCATTGGTATAGATATCATACTATGTTATGATATAGATGTCAGGTACCTAAGTAGAATATTGAATTAAAGAAGTAGTTTGGGTTCATTGGTATAGATATCATACTATGTTATGATATAGATATCAGGTACCTAAGTAGAATATTGAATTAAAGAAGTAGTCTGGGTTCATTGGTATAGATATCATACTATGTTATGATATAGATGTCAGGTACCTAAGTAGAATATTGAATTAAAGAAGTAGTCTGGGTTCATTGGTATAGATATCATACTATGTTATGATATAGATGTCAGGTACCTAAGTAGAATATTGAATTAAAGAAGTAGTCTGGGTTCATTGGTATAGATATCATACTATGTTATGATATAGATGTCAGGTACCTAAGTAGAATATTGAATTAAAAAAGTAGTCTGGGTTCATTGGTATAGATATCATACTATGTTATGATATAGATGTCAGGTACCTAAGTAGAATATTGAATTAAAGAAGTAGTCTGGGTTCATTGGTATAGATATCATACTATGTTATGATATACATATAGATGTCAGGTACCTAAATAGAATATTAAATTAAAGATGTAGCCTGGTTATAAAATAATGTTTATTTATAACCTTAACTTAGCCATGAAACCTACTACTAATACTATAATAATATTATACCTAGTTATAGGTTATACCTGGGGCTCGTGGTCTAGCCCTAAATCAAAAATCCGACCGATCTAACTACAGAAATTCGATATCGCCCCTGGGTTGTGGAGGTCAGATGGCAGTCGCTTCATGAAAATATCGAAATTCAGCCAAATTGCAATAGACTTCCAGTCTATTGCAATTTGGCTGAATTGCAATAGACTGGAACCAGCCGACCCCAACTGAGTTGGGAAAAGGCTCGGTGAATGATGATAGGTTATACCTAAAACAATTCTCTAAGTTACTGTCCCAGCATAAATCAACCAACTTATTGTATACAATACATAGACGATAGACATTACCATTTCACCAATAGGCTCAGGGTACCCTCCAAGAGTTTCCAAGGGGTTTAACCCATGGGGGGTGATATACCATTACATAATCATAAGCATATCTATCACACTCATAATAACATATTAAAAAACAAAATCGCTTCCATTCCCTATGTATGCTTAGATCTTTAAAACTATAGAATGGATTTTGATGCAATGTTCACCAATAGATTGAGTTGTTCCCGAGGAACGTTTTTGTGCCAGGCTTTGAAACCCAGGCTGAGGTCTTGATAGATCCCCGTGGCTGGAATATGAATGGAATATTTAATTGTAAACTGCGCCATTGTTACTCTTGCTCCTGTTAAATTTTATGTAAAATCGCTTTATTTTACTGATTAAAGTACTGCACCTTTCCATAAACTTCAAAAGGGTAGCGAATTGCTCTTTATTAGTTTATTATATTTCCCTTGCACTAGATGTTATTGCTGAAAAAGGAAAAAAGATTAATTCTTTTCATGGAATAAGTCAAGACTTTATTTATAATATCTTCACAAACACATTTGTAATATTAATAGAATAACTACTTACTTTCAATTCAATGTAATATCCAATACAATTAGGTATTATTCCTCCATATAGTTTTATTTATAAACTGTTTAGCAAATCCCGCTTGTTTAAATAAATAAAACTGTTGTGACACCATCGAGTTGTTGACACTGTTGTGACAGCGACAAGATCTCCAGATCATAGAGAAAAGGTAGAAGTGACGACCAACGCTATTGCCTAGACGAAAACGAACCTCAATTGACTTTGTCTACCAATTGACATCGTTATCTTCAAAGCGATGGCGACTGTCGCAAACGAATCGCTTCGAAGCGAATGCATCTTGTCTAGGCCCCCTGGTCAGATTTATGCCTTATAAAGTGAATCTGAAGAAGTCACGTGGCGACAGTGTCACGTGGTCGACGCACTCGTGTGCTATAAACGCCGCTGTTCAAGACATTTATTATGGTTATTCAATAAGAAACTTTACTTAGATATCGATATTTGTGTCAAGGTGCGGGAATGAAGAGGGGTTTGACGCAATATCGCATAGGATGTCTACATAATATATAATCACGGCTACGGCCCCGTGGGGTAGTTAGAGGTGAATTAAAGTATCGCTTAAAGTAAAATTTAAAATCTGAAGCACCCTGAAGCTCGTATAAGAATCTGATGATCTAACTTTGACAAACGTGACACTACGAATGACGAGTGACTAATCGAGCGATCAAAATATTAAAATATAGCCAATTAAATGACTTACGAACAAATACTGAAACGTCACTCAAATATTTAGGAACTGTATAAATACTTGAGCAGCCGTTAAACTTAATTTTTTCGTACCCAAAGTATGTAAGTACTTACGAGTACATATTATTCCCTATTCTGTGCCCAAAGTAAACGTCACTTTTGAGTAAGTATCTAATTATTTGAGTGACGTTTCAGTATTCTACATAAATATTTTTTCTTCGGGTCTCTCTTCAATACGAAAGTACAGCCACAGAATATGTGGTAGTCCCTTCAAGGTTCATCCGCTAATTTCCTGCTTGCCTCTTCGCAAGGATAAAAAGTTCCCTAACGAAGGTAATCCCAGTCCAACCTTCATCCAATATTTCTCTTTCTTTCAACCTTCATTAATCACTAAGCTACTTGTACCTATCATATCGTGCCGAAGCACGTGACCAAAGAAATCGATTTTGCATTCATTGAATAATCCACAGAAGTTGTCCAGTTCTACCTACAAGCCTAAGAATATAGTTTCGGGTTTGACTTAATGCGTCAAGCTCACATACACTCTTAACTTATTTGCAAATGTAATACATAATAATACTACCGGTTTAGCCAAAGAAAATAAACATAAATCATTGTTATTTATGTGTATGCATAATATTTAACTGCCATAAACCTCATACATTACAAGTATGGTCTCAATTTATGTTCTCATAAGTGCAAAGACACATTATTCCGTGTTTTACAGTCCACCACCCATTACAGATTTGTTACAACACCCCGTTTATTATGACATATCACTAATGAGTGGTTATGTTTACAATTTAAGATCAAACATTTTGCTTGCAACCGAAATAGGGGAGACTTGAAATAATAAACATTTTATAGCATTTTTAAAGAAAACACAGTCGTTAAGAATAAGATGCTAACACGCGGTCCAGTCACGCTCCTATCACGTTTGTTAACCCCTCGATGCGAGACGGAAATTTTGTAAGCTAGCAGAAAAATAGAATAGTGATCGCGTAGGTATACTAATGCTTTACAGAAAGTTCTTTAGCAGCAGCGGAAACGTAGACATGAGCACTTCTCGATAGGCAAGTTATTATAGGAATGGTTGTTAATGAATAATATTTGATAAAAAATATGTCTCATCATGTTACCAGATGTGTGAAGGTCGATGTTCTACGGTTCATAACGTTTAATATTTGATGTAAATCTAACACACAACAACCAGTAGGACACCGACATTGCCCGTTCATAGAGGCATATCCCCAGCAATGGGCGTCAATTGGCTGAAATGATGACACAAAATCATATTTTTATCAGCAAACGGATAAATAGAGGCGTTTATTACACCCACATTTCACCAATCACTTTGTAGGTCCCAGGTAATAGGAGGCGGGCCTATTGCCGTTTCTGAGCACTGTGGATTTCCTTGACATAGCTTTAAACGTCTGAAACCATGTGCACTGTCTGTGTTGGCTTCTAAGCACCCTTATTACTTTAACATAAAGATAAGGTACACTAACATTATATTAATCATTAATTTAACAATGTGTAGAAATTCAATTATTAAAATCGAAACCTATTATACCTATAATTTATGTTGATGTGTCATAATAACAGACCATTACAACAACTAAACGAAATATCCAATCAAATTATACTGAGTACCTACCAAGAATAATATCAATCTATAATAATTATTTGTTTTGCATTTCAAAATCACGACCTAATCAATTGCAATATTAGTAGGTACAGTAGTTACAAATCGCATAAAGAGAAAGTCAGTCCTAGTGTACTTTTTTTATTCTTAGTCACATTACCGGAGCAAGGGAAATGTATGTACGAGCGATTAATGGGTTGCAACTTCGGTGTTTAACAAACATTGGTCACGTGACAAGCGTACGGATTTACTCGTGTACTGAACATATCACCATTTTATGACATACCTACCATAGGTACCACTCTTATGAATTACTTTATATCAAACAAAATGTGTAGGTGATTGATTCTAGGGTACACATTTAGGAACTTTAATGTATGTCAGATTCTCATTCGTTTATTGGCAGATGTATTTACTAACTTGTAGATCTTGATCTTGTAGACTTGTAGATGAGGTTAACTTTTTGGTAGAACCTCTTTACACCCTAGGGTAGGGTTAACTAGTAGTTAAGTATTATTGAATAATTACATAGATACATGCCAAATAGTAATTTGAATATCAAGGCCAACATTAGTTTAATGATTTATGAGACTTAGATCCCGGTAATCATTAACTTCTGCCAGCTCTGGAGTTAGCAGATCTACCAAAGAGCTATCTTACCACTTGTATAAAATATTGATGACCAATACGATGACCGACACCAACATCATCCAATCTTGGCTTCATATCATAATTTGTAGACTGCGCTATTAAGGTTAGCGTTGAATCCATCTACCGGAATTCTGGCGAACTACTTTTCTCTCCACTTCAAGAGGCTTTCATAATTCGGTCATATTAATGTCTAGTTTTGTATGAACTATAAAATGATAAACCTCCAACACATACATATTAGGGAAATAAAATAAGAGATGGTCAGTGATCCAGTTTTGATACCAAGAAGTTCTAGTTGCTGTATGAAGATATAGTGACTTATTTATATGGGTGACCAACCAATTTAACAATTGAGGAAGTTCCAATAAGGAATTGAGATTAGTTCGGTGCATAACCTACAAACATATTTACAAAACAACACATTGAGTGTCTTAATATAATAACCATTTATAGTGCTGTTGCTCTCGGAAGAGCGGCAAATACTTAATGCCTATCATCTTTCTTATGATGTAATTTCGTTAAATTCTTCTTCTTCTTGTACGTGTAGTTAAAACTGAAAGAAGATTCTATGGAACACGAATTCAGGGTATTTATATAAACAAGTTGATTCAGTTGATTCAGTTGACTCATATGATATGGCCTCGAGACAACTTGAAAGGGTCACATGGCTTTATTATTTTAATTAAGGATAGTATTCTTCTCAAAAATAACTTATCTTTAATAATCAACATCGTCAACAAAATTACTTTGTGATTTGTAGAAAAGTACAATTTAAATATTATCGTTTTAAGGTTTCTGTACCCAAATTGTAAAACGAGAACCCTATTACAGACTCCGCTGTCCGTTCGTCTGCCACCAGGCTGTAACTCGTAAACCGTGATAATTATAAAGTTATAATTTTCACAAATTTTACTCAGTGACGTGTTATATACTATAGACGGAACCTCAGTGTCAAATGTATTTAAAAAAATACAGGAGAATAGTTCTACCGTTACGGTTGTTAATGCGATAATTTTTTTTGGTCTAAATATATCTAAATGTGCAATAAAAGTTTGCAGAAACTACAAAGGGCGACTAACACAACCAGCAAAGTCACCTACCATCTGTAAGTAACTCATAATTCATCATAATTTTATTAAATCAATATTTAAATAATGTGTAATTTATAATTGTTATTTTTGTTGGTATTGCCAGTTTTGAATTCAAAATTCACCGATTTATATTAGAAGAAATAAGTGTTTGACAAATCATTAGAAAATACAGATACATAAAATAAAGTATTTGAAATTGGTCAAGAGTGAGTCGCGAATATGTAGTAGCGAGTGTATAGTGATGTACCTAGAAAGGATGATACGTTAAGTTTATCCAATAAAAACCGGCCAACTGTCGGCCAAGGTTTTTGTTATGTTAAGTAAGAATTTCGTGTCCACTTCACAATCCAATATGGCTGCCAAAAATAAAAGTTAAAAATGAAAAATATAAAGTTAAAATTAAAAGGTCAAAAATTAAAAATTAAAAAAAAGTGAAAATTAAAAAGTTAAAAATTACAAAAATAGTTAAATAAATGTTAGAAATGAAAAGTTAATAATGAAAAGTTAAAAATAAAAAGTTAAAAATGAAAGTTAAAATTAAAAAGTTAAAAATTAATAATTAAACGTTAAAAGTAAAAAATAAAGAGTTGAAAGTCAAAAGTTAAAAATAAAAAGTTAAAAGTCAAAATATAAAAATAATAAGTAAAAGTCAACGGTAAATATAACAATAAAAAGGTAAAAAGTTGGACGCAACTTGTTAACTTTTTATTTACAACTTTTTAATTTGTTTTTTTTTCCCTAAAAATTTCCTAAATAAAATGGGAAAATAGGAAAACTTTCTTTAGCTGGCACCACTATACACCCACACAACGTCAAACTAAGCGAGTGTATGACAATACGCTCACGCACACTAGCATACATAACTGAAGTGTTTCTATTGTAGTGATTGCTTGAAGACTACTAGGATATAGTTCATCTAAGATTTTACTATTAAATACACTTTTTTCATTTATAAAACCATACTTTACACTTTAAATTCTTCCATATGCGCCTGACCAGTTTTGCCTCACGGCGCCATCAGAGACTTCTAAATCAGAGTGACACTACTTGTTTTTTCTTTTGTCAAATAAGTTCAAAATAAATGTCGAAATGGAAAACCCATACTTTAAATGATGACAAGCCTCTCTTTACACTCTCACTTGGGTATTTAATCTCAGTTTATAATCTTAATAGGTAAAAGTGTGTGGTTTATGCTCGTTGACAAATTGGTAGTATCACACGTTGGCACACTCGGCACATTAGTCGGCCTTTTCTCTCACCAAATAGAACCTTTGATAAAAACTTATAATTATGCAGTTATACATGGGGCACACTAAAAGTTTTGCACTTCTAGCTGATTAGCTAGAATAGTTCCGATTGGAACTATTCGAATTTCGAATGTAATATTTTTTTAAACGTTGCAACCATCTTAGAAATAAAAAAGCAATTGGCAGGAAATCATTTGTCAATTGTTTTTTATCACACATCAAAGTTCTACGTATGCAACGAAAATGGAATTAAGTCAAAAAGATTTTAGAGCGATGACTTTTTATGATTTTAAAAGCTCTCTCTTTCCGCAAGACTGTGCCGCTCGTCTTCAAAATGCTTTTGGGAGTGAAGCACCTTGTTTGAGCACCGTGAGGCGATGGTTTGCTGAATTTGAGAGAGGATTTGAGGTCTTTACATGACGAATTTCGTGAAGCGCCTTCAACTGCCGTCAACGAAAATAATGTGGTTACTGTTAAGCGGTTAATTGAAGAAAACCCGCGGATTACCTATGAGACAATTCGAGGACTATTGGGGATTGGTTTGAGTCAAATCCAGAAAATTTTACACGAAGAATTGAAAGTTTGGAAACTTTGTTGTCGTTGAATCCCTCATGAACTGACAGCGGAGCAGAAGCGGGCTCGCGTGGAATGGTGCTCACAGATGCTACTGAAGTACGACCACGGACATTCTAATGCTGTTTATGACATTATCAACGGAGGCGAAACGTGGATTTATTGTTTTGAACCCGAAAAAAAACAGCAATCTTGTGAATGGGTGTTTGAAAATGAGAACAAGCCAACAAAAGTGAGGCAGGCGAGAAACGTTGGTAAAAAAATGATCGCGTTTTTTTTCTCAGCTACGGGTCCCATCTGTACAATTCCACTTGAAGATCAAAAGAGTGTTAATGCCGAGTGGTATTCTACCATTTGTTTACCCAGGGTGTTAGAAAAAGTTCGCGAAAGACGACCCAAAAGCCGCGTTCTCCTACATCATGACAACGCTTTTTCACACACGGCCAACAAAACAAAGTCATTTTTAGCTTCCGAAAAAGTACAACTCGTCACCCATCCTGCGTATAGCCCCGACCTAGCACCCTGTGATTTCTGTATTTTTCCCAAAATCAAAGATTTGATGAGAGGTTTCACTTTTACCAATTCCGAAGAGGCAGTGATAGCGTTCAATCAGCACGTAGAAAACATGCCTTCAGATCTGGTGGTCCTCCTGTTTTAAAAAATGGTTGTGGTGGCACAAAATGCGTTTCATGTAAAAATGATAAACAAAAACGCAGGCCCACATGCAGTGTAAATATTATAGCATAATATAGCTGTGCAAATCGTTGAGTACGTAGTTAAAATGGTCCACCGGTTAAAAAATGTCAGTGTAGCTCACATATGAGGTATTATAGCTGCTGCCTTAGTAGAACACAATGCCATTGTGTTAAATTCAATGATATATCACAATGGAAAATATGATGTTGAATTTTTAGATAATTGCATGACATTATAAACAGCTGTTCTCTTTGAGACAGTCTTGATAATGCCTCGTGAGTAGGTGAAACATATGTCGACGTTTATAATGTCTTCTATTTAGCGAAATCCTTGCAATTATCTAAAAATTCAACATCATATTTTCCATTATTTTATCATGGACTTTCGCCAGGTAACGCCTGACTCCATTTGTATTCAATGATATATATATATTTTTACTAGCGGACGCCCGCGGCTTTGTCAGTCTATCCATTGGTAAAAACCGCATCAAAATCCGTTGCATAGTTTTAAAGAACTAAGCATACAAGTCATAAAGACGGAAGCGACTTTGTTTTACACTATGTTATGATGATAAGCAATGAGGTATAGTAACTTATTCTCAAAAAAAATTACAATATAAATCACAAACAAGTTAAAAATATGGCAAAAATTTGCCATAATATTTTAGAGTTTTCGAAAGCTTTTTCATAAAATCTAAAAAATGTCACATGACATGAAGTTCAACATCATTTTAGAGGTCTTTGACCATGCTGATTTGATTGCAGCTGCTCTTGAGTCTCTAACTATTAACGTTCTCGATTTGACCTCGTTTTGACCTTGACCTTGAGATCAGAGGTCAAAGGTCAGGTTCATTTTGGGGGTTTTTCGACTATGTTAAGTGTATTGGCGTTTACACTGAGTCTCTAGCTCTTACCGTTCTCGAGTTGAAAGTTGTTAACGGACAGACGGATATTACTGTTGTAAAGAGATTTTC
The DNA here is from genome assembly GCA_963556515.1 of Nudaria mundana. Lineage (NCBI taxonomy): Eukaryota > Metazoa > Arthropoda > Insecta > Lepidoptera > Erebidae > Nudaria > Nudaria mundana. The sequence goes on from OY748294.1 coordinate 8,244,272, forward strand.
GAAATGTTTTTCGAAAACTCTAGAGCTATAGTCTTCGATTGGACTTGAACCAGCGACTTCCCCTTTCTAAAAGTAACGTTCCTCCTAGAAAAGGAACACTCGCTGGTGGCAAATTATATGTGTTAAATTTAAATTATTGTGGAGAACAAAAATAGGGTGAGCAGAATAGAGGTTCGCGACTTTGTTTGATATTGAAATTTGGATTTAAAATTTGTCGAAGAAGAAGTCATTCAAAATTTCTATTCACTATTTTCTCTTCAGTTTCTGAAAAAATCACGATACCAATCCTATTTTCCCCCATAATTGAAAGTGTTTACCCTAGAGGTTAATGCGAGGTAATTGAAAATAGACTGTAATGGATAAAATCTTGTCTTAAACAGGAAATAAAAGAACATCACAAAAACAACTCTAAAGGAAAATTGCTTGGAGGCCTTTTCAAAAGTATGCCGCAACGATTCAAATAAGGATTGCGTTAATCGGTTCCTAGGTATCAGAGAAACCGTTGTACATCACACAAAAAAATAAATGTGCTGAATTGGGAACATTCCACTTTTTACCTCCGATAAAGTAGGTTTACTTCACAAGTGGGTGCTAAAAGGCTCCAACAAGAACTCCTGGGTTCAATTCATTCTCAACTGACGGTATAGGTACATGTTCAAAAAAAAGGATGATTCTGGTACATATAATAAGGCGGCTGATAAAATTTTGCAGGTTAATCTACCCTGTCTAGTGTTTCGGGGAAAATAATATGTGAGTGTATGACTGTACGATGAACACTAAACTCGTTGCTGTACCTTATAAAATGGCTTGACTATTTAAGGATTAAGTGAGTGACAGACGTACAGACTTTAACTAAGTACCCGGTTTCTAAGGTTGCAAATTAGATACCTACTTGATTATCTGTATGAGGATTTGCGCAGGTGGTTTTAAGGCACGCGTACTTACGGTGACACACAGGTGAAAAAGGTCGTCAAGCCATAAGTACTTATTGACTGCTTGGGTGGCGTGGTCGGTAGTGCATCCGCTTTCGACGTCGGAGTCTCGGGTTCGATTCCCGGTCGGGACAAACTTTGTGTGAAGACAGATACGTTTGTACCGAAGTCTGGATGTTTCCTATGCATAATACCTACTCGTATGTATGTATTTACAAAAAAAATGTATATAACTATTTATATCAGTTTATCTAGTACTCATATCACAAGGTCTGCTTAGTTTGCGACTAGATGGCGTTGTGTGAATAGTCCTAACATATTTATTTATTTTTATTCCACCAACTTTAAGGACAACATTGTCCCTTGCGGTCGATAGCTTTAATAGATGTGATAGCGCTCATCGACCTTTAGAAACAGACTCGACTAATTGCAATTTCATAAAGCATTGAGACAATACCTTTGTAATTTTATTTATCAGTCGTTGTGCGTATGCAACAGAGTAAGGTCGCAATATTTATCAATGTTTACTGAAGTGCAATCACTAATCTATCTGTCATTATGCATGACGGATGAAAGTGGAATCGTGACATCTCTCTTTGCTCTCAACGTCAACGGATTGCCAGGAGAAACCACAACTTTCAAAATTTATACAAATATAATAAACAGACGTCAGCTACAGGTCAACAGCTCTTCAAACTGTTACTGTTGTATAACAAACTAATTAATTATTTATAAGATTTATTTAATTTTATTGTTTAAATAAAGTATGTCACTTATTTGCGTATGTTTCGTATTTATAATTAGTTGGTATTGCGTGGGCCAACTGTGTCCCTGCGTGGTACGTTATGTAAATATTTACCATATTTAATATATTCTGTAGGACGCGTTTTGTAGGATTTTAACTTCTCAGTATTTTTGGAAGTTTATTCAAAAACATTCGCCAAAATTCAAAAAGGCTGAGCTTTCCATGCACTTGTATAAAGCATTTAGTTTCCGCAGCGATGTGCTTTCTGACGACTGCATTTTCAAAGTAGGCTTTCTGGTAAAATATTTTAGCACAAATGTATTATTTCCCAGTAAAACTTATTTCCAAACGTTAGTATCTTCTAGAGGAGCACTGAAGGGTAGAAGAGAATATCCAAGTTTTAATAAAAGTGAATGAATAATGACCTAGTGCAGATCCTAATTCCAAGTTATAAAGCTACTAGGATAATAAGATCAATTTCAAATTTATTGGACCGATAACGGGGTTCGTTAGCAAATAAATACCCTCCACACCCTGGACTTATAGAGCTCTTATCTACTTAACAATCTGTAGAGCAACTTGTGCTGAGGTACTCGTAGGTGTGATAAGTATCGATAAGGCAATAGTTGGGAGAAGATTGCCATCCAAAGTTAAGAACGAAGGAAACAGAGACGATTTTATTCAGCCGATTTGAATGAAGCATTTATGTTACGTTAACTGATGTCTGATGATGGCACGCAGAATGTCTCCCCAGGCCTGAGATCACGAGCGGATGTTGCTGTATCACCGATTATACGCATATTGGCACTTTGGCACAGACACATAAAATTTTGTTGCAGCGCGGAAGACGGGCGGTGCGGAGCGGAGTGGTGCAGTTAACATTTACACCAGCCGGCCCAAAACGCAACGGGTTCGACCGCGACAGATGAAAGACCAAACTCACCAAACCAGCAAACCATTCGACTCGAGACCGCTGAACGCACCGCATGTCTATCGCGTTCGCTCCCGACAGCGAAACTTTACTCGTTCGTACATTGTGAATGAAGTGTTGTTTTGATCAAAAACATTTAAGTTTTATATACTTTTATTTTAGTACAGTTTTGTTTTTGTGTTGTTTGATTTATGTTTTTGTGCTATATATTGGAGGTTGTCATTTTATTTACAATTCAGTCGTCTGTTTACGGTGAGTACAAGTTGAATTTCAATTTATTTATATAGTGTACAGCTGATTTATACGAGACGGGAGGATACCATGAACTGCACTTTATTCTCCGAAGGTCGTACTCAGTGTCGGTAGTGATTTTGCTCGATTTCTATATTATTATTCTGATTGGGTCATGCCGTCATCAATGATTTCTTATTTACCTTCATATTAACAGATCATCAAGTGTTTTTTAATTACCAAATTATCAAATAATAATTCTAAATAATTTAGTTATTAATAGGTATGCAAAATTAATTGAATCTAAATTGATAGCTATTACGTATGTAAATGGTAATTATCTAAAATCATTTACGGTATTATTAGACGAATAATTACCTATTTTTAAGGAATAAAAGGATCAAATACCTTTTTTAAGTCCAATAAGACTAATATTGGTGAAAAGACTGTCTTTTATAATGATTTAATCCAATTTAATGCAAATATATATTTTATAGGTAATCTATATATCTACACATAAGTGTGATAAATAAATAAATAAATATAAATGATACACGGATTTAGATAATTTGGCATTTGAAATTTATTTTGCTATTTTTATTTGCGTGCGTTGAAGTCTTTTCTAAGCAAAATATTGTTAGCAAAAAAAATCCTACTACAAGTTATACCAATATTTGGTATCCGATTAATATTATAAATTATCAAGTAAATTGTTACTTTTCTTGTATATCTGGAGCATTAACAATATTGTGTAAATATTACTATCTTTGACAGAGTAACATGTTCACTTTACACTTTATTTCAATTAGTTGTACTTTGTCGTGTACCACTTCTTGTCATGCATACTAAGTAGGTACTTGTGTATTATGATCATTGTTATGTAAGCATCAGTTCTAATTGCATTCGTAACCCTTACTTTCGTATTCAGTTTTGCATTTTGAAGTCGTAGGAACAATATCTGTCTGTAAGATTTGTTTCTTTCAATTGAATAGGTTCCGTGACTAAAGATCAAATTTAAAAAAAATATTTCTTTGATATACATCTACACTATGCTCACGGGAGTTTGTAACGAGCAAACTATTCAGCTTGTTTCCTATGTAATTCAATTGGTTGTAGCTCCGCAATTATAAACCTAATAGATTAGGCAGTAGAAAAATAATAGATAATACCCATACACAGACAAATCAATTTCATAATAAATTTAAAAATTAAAGCGAGCTGATGATCCTCAAAATTTATAGCTAAACATACTAGATCACATCCAGATTCGAACAAAAACAACAAACAATTAGTACACAATCAGTACGTAGAACAATTAGATACACAGGCACTCAGATATACAGGTTAAACTTCTAACACTCCTCGTTAAAAATATGCTGAATACCTTAGATCAAATTTGATCGAAGCTGAATACTGATTGAATAATTCAATCAAACGTCTTTGTACTTACTTAATGAATAATAACGTTTGTATTATCACTAGGTATCACAAAGGACTGTTTTAAAATTTAATCGACAACGATGACATGCTTTGATCATATATTCAAGGTCTTTTCGGGCATTACATTAGGGAGGAGATAGGCAGAGTTTGTGCATTTGTGATAGAAAGCCAACCTAGTGTCATCTGAAGTGTTTATAACTAGTAAGTGCGACAGACAATTCATGTCGCTCCTTATTTGTGCAAAGATGTAATTCGTATTATCTAAAAAAATATACTCGATATTGAACTATTCATACACCTTACATATGCCTATTTAAAATAATTTTGGCAAAATCAAACGACTTCAGATTACCGCAATGGGATCAAATTGATATGGGACCACACGGAAAGCAGTAGCTTTCAATTTAAATATCGAATTGTGTACCACCTCTTTTTTTTTGTAGTCAGTTAAAACGATGAGCTTGTGCATGCTTTTATTTAACGGTTGGAGGTAAGTAATACTATTGTACTTACAAATTGAATTATTTTTATTTTGACTGCCTAGGTGGCGCATTGGTATTAGTATGCGACTGCCTTCCCTGAGATCACAGGTTTGATTCCGGGTCAATTGAAATTATTTGTGCTATCCACAAATGTATTTTGCCAGAGTTTGGGTATTTTATGTATGTTATATAGATATATATGTATAATTATGTTTATCAGTTGTATAGATCCCATAACACAAGCTTATATTAGCTTAATTTGGGCTAGATGACGTCGAGCGAGAATGTCCAAAAAAAAATATCCTTTATTTAATTATACCTAGAGGAGATTTTCAATTCAGATGTCTATTTCTCGTAGTGGCGTACGCGCGTTCGTTCTAAAATATTTCTCTTAATGTAAGCATTGTGAGGCGGTCGCTTTGATCATTTAGTGGCAGTCATTCTTGTTACTGCAGACAGAGTGATGTTAAATAGAATGTATTAGTACTACTTCCGTATCAATATTATAGTCGTGGTAATATCGTTTGTTTTATTATTCAATTCAATTCAATTCAAATTCTTTATTATCAGGTCATAAACCCATAAAACAATACGATACAATTAATTTCAAAAATATAGTCATAAATAATATTCTAGGTACAATTTAAATGAAAAATTATAAAAACATTTTATATTATATAGGCCGGCTGTATGCACAAGAACTAAATCAAATAAGGTAATGTCAATATAAAGTAGGTAGGTAAGTTTAAATTTAGCAATAGTCATATTAATTCGAAGTCGCGATAAAAATGAAAAGAATTATATGTCAATGTTGGTATCTAACCTAAATAGGTAATTATAAAATATAATGTCAGTTTATAAAAAAGTCAGGTGAAAATGTCAGTTTAAAAGTATGTCAGTTCAAATTCAAATTCACTAGATACCATAATATAATTAGATTATAATCAAAATACTCAAATTAAAATAAATGAACCAATAACATTAGTAAATAACATTACCTACATTGAGATGTGATACAATTAAAAATACATAGGCCGTACTTGATCTACACGCCCCTACTCATTTGTTTGTTTGTTAGTACATGAACCCCGCAACAATGGTTTACGTACCGACAATCAAACCTACTCACAATGGCACTCAGGACGCTGTTAGTGCTGGTTCTCATCCTGCTGATCAAAGCTGTACATCGCTTTCGCATGGTTGTATAGAAGCAGTCAACCTGCGCCTCGGCAAACATGCCCGAAGCACTGCAGCGCCAAGACAGCCCCATCAGCATCCTAAATGCATTGTTATATTGGACCCGAAGGGCCCCGTACTGCTTCTGCGTGTATGACACCCACAGGCCACTGGTGTAGAAAGACGTGCAAAATGCCTTAAAAAGAGTAATTTTGACGCCTCCCGAGCACCGCGCAAACCTGCGGGCTATCATGTTCGCCCTCACCGATAGTGCCCTTCGTTCCCTCTCTATATCTGCATCATCCTTCAGGTCAGAAGTAACTATGTGCCCTAGATATTTGAACTGATGCACCCGGTTCAGCTCAGTTCCATTTAACTTTATAGATGGTACATTGTCTAGGCACCTGCGACCCCCGGCCCGAAAGACCATGCATTCACTTTTCTTTGCGTTGTAGATCAAGCCGTGACTGAGTGCGTAACGTTCACATATACGTAACAATTTATTCAACCCACAAACTGAGGCACTCAGCAGCACCATATCGTCTGCATAACTGATATTGTTAGTACTGATTCCGTCAATGTGACATCCGACGCGTGTACTGCTGAGTTCCTCAATCAGTGCGTTCACGTACAGGTTGAAAAGCTTTGGAGACGTCAGTCCCCCCTGCCTCATTCCGCACTCCAACCTGTACGGCTCCGACAAGGCACTTGACCATCTAACAACGTTGACCTGATTGAGATACCAGTATTTGAGAATACGGAGCAAATCTTCAGGCATCGAAATGTCTTGTAGCTTTTGCCACAGTATGTCATAACTAACCAGGTCAAATGCCTTCGAAAGGTCTAGAAAACAGGCATAAACAGGTGTTTGCCTGTCGGTGTAGTACCTGACAGTTTGCTTTAAACATAGAATAGCTGATTCGGTAGATAATCCCGCTTTGAACCCAAATTGGTTGTCATGGATATTTAGATATTTGTCAAGCTGTACATTAAGCAAACCGTCAAGCACCTTAGCCAATATGGTAGCCAGGGAAATCGGTCTGTAATTATTTGCATCACTAATGTCACCAGTCTTGCTCTTTAAAATTGGTACCACCACCGTCCTCATCATCTCTGCAGGTAGATACGAGTGTCCGATGCACAATGTATAGAACATAGAAAGCACACGAGGCAGATGTACTCCAGCATATTTCAGGTGTTCAATACTCAAGTTATCATGACCTGGAGACTTTCCACGGGACATCAACTGGATGAGTTTGTTCATATCCTTTGCATCGAACAGCATACCGATGTCCCGCCCACTGCATATATTACTGACGACGGACTGTGGCGGCCCCAATGGCGATTTTACGGTAAAATGTTCCCTAAACATGTCTGCGATGGATCTGTGCTCATTCAATTCATTGACTCCCACAGGCAAACCCGGTCTGCTACTACATTTATTTACGGATTTCCAGAAACCACGAAAATCATGTTTAGAGTGTTTGGATGCGAGTATGTCCATCTTAATTTGATCACTGTTATTCTGACACCACTTGAGTCGAGACTTAAAGATTCTACGACTGTCTTGCATATCTCTCCAAACACGACCGGCCCTCGGTCTACCACATAGAACCCAAAGCTTAAATTTACATCTGGCATCACTGTGAGCCTCGCGAACATGTTTATTCCACCCGGTTACAAATCTCTTCTTGTTTGACCGGCTAGCATAATGACTTTTAGTGGCCGCCACACACAAAGCCCCAATTATGTCTCGGTACATTTTGTCAATATTTAATCTATGGTCAACCTCACCGCATTGCTTGTCACAACAGTTACTTAATTCGTATGGAAAATCTATTCGCTTTAGATGTTCGTCACATAATCTAGTATACAACCCTATTTGTTCAGGGATTCTTTCGCCCCATCGTACTTTATTATTACAATCAATACCACTATTGAAAAATTTTGGTTTAATTAACCCCAAATTACACTGAACTACGAGTGGAAAGTGGTCAGACCACATCGGAGCATAATTAACACGTGCACTTACTATACTTTGTAAAGCTGAACTGGTGACAATGCAGTGATCTAACCAGCTTACGGCACCATTTATATCACTAACATAGGTATACGCGTCGGAGTGCAAGCCTAATTGTAATACATCTGCACACGACCAATCCAAATCACAACAGAAATTAGAAAGTTCATAGTAAAATTGCGCACCTGGTTTGGCGTTGAAGTCCCCGAGCATGTAAACACTCTCAATACCTTCGCTACTCACTATAGCACTCAGTAATCCGAGGCAATCCGTGAACTCCGCTAGGTTCGCTGTCGTATCATTTGGCATATATACACTAAACACTAAAAACGACCTTAATCCTTCCACAACTTTTATCGCACACATTCGAGTATTATCGCACTTCACTATTGATACATTTTGGAAAATTTTCTTATTCCACAGAACTGCTACACCACCCCATGGACGACCCGAGATCATCCCCTCCGACAAGTCCATGGGTGACACACCAGTGTAGGCAAAGTCACTATCAATACAACCCAGGAAGTCAATGTCATGCGGTAGTAGCCAATGTTCTTGTAGGGCTATTATGTGTGAGGTTCGACATAGTTGTCGTATATCTTCAACCGAGCGCTTCACATTCTTACAATTGTAGCTCACAAAATTGTAAATATCACTAGCCATTGTTATTGCATTGGGCCGCTACAGTGTTATTTCACTGTTCGAAACATTCTTTCGATAATTTATAAATCGTCTAAATATGACTCCCTGGGGCCATAACTTATCGTCCAAAAACATAGTTAATTTGGACTCCGATACGTAAAATTTAAAAGCTTTATGGTCACGTGACTGTTTAAATGTGATATTTTCTAAATTTATCTTTTCCTTTGTTTTTCTATATACGTAATCTACTATGTCTTTTTCGGTGCTATCTTTATGTATTTTTGTTATAAAGATTGGGACTATATTTTCAGCCGCTTTAAAATTTCCTTCCATATCCCTTGAGATCCCAGATATGCCATGATAACGATATGATCGCTTTTTCGGCCTCGAGACAGTTTGCCAGCCATCATTGTCTTTAGTTTTCACCATCAAATCGTGGCTATTCATTCCCACAGTAATTGCTTCGCTATACCGTTGTGTATCGGGATCTGTATGCAAACGGTAGTCAGGCGACACAGCGACACAGGCAGCGGCGTAGGACAGCGGTGACGTCACACTGAGTCTCCGCCCCCTCTGCACCCGGCCGAAGTCAGGGCCGTCGTATGTAGGTACCGGCGGCGGCGGCGCCGGCGCCGGCGACGCAGGTGGTTGCGGTGGCGCAGCTGACTCACTCGTACTTCGATCATCTTCGTTTACCCGCAATATATTTCTAAAATTCGGTATCTCATCTTTATCGCATGACGTTCGGCCGATACTCTCCGGTGTCTCCTTCGACGATAAGCAGTTTATATTATGAGGAATACCCATTGGTCCACTTTCCAAACGCCATGCCCCACGTCTCAAATTAACACTATGTGGGGTGACTGGTGGTAATGAATCATATTTTAGTTGCAGAATTTCACTTTTACACTCATTCAATTGATCCTGTGTAACGTAGTGAGACTTTATTGATTCTAGCTCGTTTTTCATTACTAACAGATCCTTTAGTAGTTTCGTACAATCCAGGTGATCGAATAATATAGGCGGTAACCTCTCTAATTGTCGTGCAACAAATACAGGGATCACGTCAGGTTCTGTCGATTTCAACAAGTCGAGCATGTCGTATAAATCTCTTTGCTCTTTCCCTTTACTTTTACGAGTTATTTTGATCTTATTCGACGGTACGGACTCGAACAACAATGACTTTGAGTTCCTAATCTCATCACCGGTGAATGTTGTCGCACAGATTCGTACAATCGTTTCTTCGTCCATTATTGATATTTTATTTTGAATAAACGACAAAAGTTCGTCAATAACAATATTACACGAGATACACTTAATCGTCGTCATTTTTACACTTTTACGCAGCGCAGCGGGTACGCTCATAAAAAACTTATAAATTGTCATGCACAGTGATGAATGTTATCAAACAAGCAGCAATGTTTTTTAAACTTTGTGATGCAAATTAATGGCATTTTTCGTTGGTTTTTTTGGAAGAATACAGTGATACGATGAAGTGAATGAATCTATCCTTTATATTTGTAATGCATGCTCAGAGAAATGTGATATTTGAATGCTTTTTAAGTTCATACATTAATATTATAGTGTATCATCGTCGTCATCACACTATAGTGTTTTAAGGCTATAATATATTAAACTTACACTACATGACACTAGTTTCTGAATCGCACTAGCATTACGATCCCACATTTTACTTTTGGCCGATATACATACAACTATACTATCGAACTATTCTCATTTTGTATAAAGATGAAAAATTTGTCGAGTACTTTTGATACTCTGAGGACCTTTGTAAGTCCAGTGTTCGAACTACTAAATTACAATTTTTTAACAAAAATATAACTAAAACTCCTTTACAGATAAGTGCTTCTAAATTTGTATTAGCTGCCAGTGTGTGGTGACCTATTTTTAACGATACGTATCGTGTCTCCTATTGCAAACAATGTCCAGTCATCCTCCACTGACATGCAGAGCATATAACACCGTCACCAACCATCACACAACTGTTGAGTGTGACACCAAATTTTGTAACACGATTACTGAGTTTAGTTTAAAAGACAAACACATAGATATGTTAAGTAGTCCGTGTTACCGTCGGTTACAATCAAGAGGTTACAATCGTCAATTTACTTCATACATTTAACCTTTAGTAACAAAATAATAAATGCATGATAATAACAAATGCAGTACCTATTTCTTCTTCTTTTTTTTAATTGTGGCTCCATCGATGTTCATTGATGATTTCGCCAATGTCAAGGTAATGCTTGATTAGTTGATTGGTCCTACATCGCTAGTACTATTATATTTCTTCTAACAAGGTAGAATTAGATAGGTCGCCATTAGTTAGCCTTAACTCTACCTATATAAATTACTTTAACCCCGAATAGGCTGAAGGATATAATATTAGCTAAGAGGCAAAAATTAAAATAATAATATGATCGATTGAACTCTGGCTGTAAGTTAAAAAAAATAATCAAAATTATATTTCTCGACACCCAACCCGGGAACCCGTTTTATACATTTAGTTTTATAAACATAGTTCGTGTGGATAAACCATACATAAAAAATTGACAGTTCTCTCAATGCATACCAAAATGTTAGTAATACCATTCTAGATGCAACAACATGTAGTTGTATCTCGTTGCACTGTTAGGTAATGTATTGTGCCGTGGTTGCGAGTGCTTACTTGGAATTCTGACAGTGTTGATAAGCAGGTGGAGATAGGTACAGAGCAGAATGCAACATTACATGGAACTATTTTAGTTTATTTTTGCAAGAATGACATTATCATACACATTTGCAAATGTCCTACACAAACACAATTTACGAATCTGTCCTCTAAGGGGTAGACACACAAGAAAAATACACGTCAGAAATTGACACAATAACCGACTTCAAATTAACGAAATGGGATCAAGTAATTGTCGGAATGGGAATAAATTTATATGAGACCACAGACAAAAAAAAAATACTCTCGAATTGAGAACCTCCTCATTTTTGTAAGTCGGTCGAAAAAGGGTCCGAGAGGATTTTGAAACCCGTTATAAAATGTAGCAATCGCATTTTATATTACAACCGAAAGCAGTCTTCCTGTTTGAAAAACTTCTAACACATTTGTTCAGTTTAAAACTGTCAGTCCTTACAAGCGAATAAGATAAATAATATCAGTACATACCTTATGGGTCTGTGTCTATTAAAAATGAATCATAGTACAATGTGAAAGTTCCTACTATACATTAGTAAAGTAAGTTTAATGGTATCAGAGTTTAATACGCCTTGACAGGATCGAGAGACGTGTAAAATCTTGTGGTTACGCTACACTCGTAATATGGTCTTTAAGTCAAGCTGAGTGAGGGCGGTGTTAATGCTCGGTGATCCTGAGTACGGTCTTTGGAACTAGACACGTAATTCAATTTAGGGTACAATAACCTCTGTTGATTTGATCTTAAATACACTTTCATTGAATTAAAATAGATAAATTATAATTGATAAAAAGCAAAAGTGCTAAACGCCTAATCGATACTTCTCAGGAGCAGAAGGCTGGCTATTTTCTGGCCCAAAGAATAAGTATCGCCATCCAACGTGGCAACACAGCCAGCATTCTGGGAACCTTCCCAGTCGGCAATGACGCGGAGGATTTTTTAAACGATATTTTGTAATGTAAATATTTTTAGTCTATAATTATGTATATTTTGTATATTGTAATTCTTATTGTAAACAAATTAAATACTTTGCAAAATTAAAAAGTGATATATTTTATTACTTTTTTGTTCGATCTTCGTATTCGGTTACTAGCTGTTGCCTGCAGCTCCACCTGTGTGTTATAGTTTTCTTGATCACCAGTTACTGATTTATTATGTTTAGCTGTTTTTATTTATGAACTGATTGAAATAAAACAAACCTTAAATGTTAAGTTGAGTAAAACACAACGCATTACTGATAACCGTATTCAAACCGGTTAAGCCGTTTCTGAGATTAGCGTGTTCAAATATTCAGACAAACAGACAATCAGACAAAAATTCTAAAAATCATCGTTTTGGGTTCTATTGCGTTCATAAAGCCCCCCTACAACAGTCTCTATTATATCTTCGATGTACAGATATCGACCACTTACAATTTATTATAATTATGTAATGATTGATGATTGATTATTAATTATTAGTTCATGGTCATCTTGGCTAGATATGAGAAAATTAAGTTAAGCTGAAGTACGCAATAAACACACGATTAGATTAGATTAGAATAAACTTTATTGTACACTTATTAAAAATCACAGGATCCAACAGATACAGGATGTAGAAAGGGCGGCCTTATAGTTAAAAGCAATATCTTACAGGCAACCTTAGGATGGTGGGTAAAACAGAGATACTAAATCAAACTGCATCTATGTCAATTAGATGTGGTATCAGTTCTAATTGACATATCTATAAGTAGTTTCAAAATATTCTTTACTGTTTCTGTTTTTAGAGTAACACTCGTATCTATGGTATACGAGTAGAATGTAATATAATTATAATAATGAGCTATTGTGTGATGTCGAATTCCCTATTGTTTGATAACATAGAGTATGTAAGTAGGAATCTAAACCACCATACTTAACGAGACTAACTTTCACAAATTATTCACATAATATATATCTACTAATTAATTATTTTATTCAGTTAAATTAAAAAGAAACGGCCAAGTGCGAGTCGGACTGGCGCACAAAGGGTTGCGTACCAAAATGGCAAAAAAATCACGTTTGTTGTACGGGAGCCCCTTTAAATATTTATTATATTCTGTTTTTTAGTATTTGTTGTTATAGAGGCAACAGAAATACATCATCTGTGACAATTTCAACTTTCTACCTATCACGGTACACGAGATACAGCGCAAGACAGACGGACGGACGGACAGCGAAGTCTCAGTAATAGGGCTCCCGTTTCACCCTTTGGGTACGGAACCCTAAAAAGCAGTAAGCAACAATGAAACTTAAAGAGTGCCTGGACAACAATGATTGCCGAAAATATTGATATTGAATCCTTCTTTGAGATTCTATATCAATGGCCGAAAGTATCAAATTATTGATCCTATATCATAAAAATGATATTACGGGGGTAGTATTTTTAATTATTCTTTACTTTTTAAAGAATATTAGCACTAGCAAATACAAGTTACTCATTAAACACAAAATTTAAATAAACTTCAATGGATTTAAAAATATTGGCCAAAAGACTCATTTACCCAAACAGAATTGCACCCGTGCTTGACACAATTGATTGATTAAATATAATCTCAAAGTTTTGTTTTATAAAAAGGCCAAAAGAAAGACGCAATTAAGCAGAATTGCACTTATATAGTTACCACAATGCAGACTTTAATGTAAACTGACGTGCGTGCCGCCGGTGTATAATCATGGATTCGGTTTCAGAGTACTAAGACACTAGCCAGATAAATGAGAATATGTACATTGTTCGGTCGTTACTCTAAACATACATGGCGAACCGCTGAGTTTCTAACACAACACAAGTAGTAGTAGCATAAACATTTGTTATAAATATGGACTAAAATGTGGGACTTCTTGCTTCTAAATTAATATTTAAAGTATGAAAATAGATGCATCTTTTGACAGTTTATAATAGAGATTATATATACTTATCATAAGAATTACAATGTACATAATTATATAGCCTTTCTTGTAGCAGAAGCGCAGGTCGTATACCTCGGCACGCTATTCTAAACGACATAATTCGTAGGGCTCTTTCCACCGCAGGTCTTCCGGCCGTACGTGAACCAAATGGTTTAAATATGTAATCACCTGCTAGGTTAACATATTTATTACGCCGTTTGAGGCCTTCAACCGATGCAGCAGCAGCACATCCGGATGTGCTTGGAAGGTGTGAAAGAGCTAAAGTGTCAACACATGTAGCGTCCCACACCAAATGCCTTCCCATCTTCCACGGTAGCAAAGACATACCTTATTATAGGTTCATAAAACTAGGAATTGATAGTGAATTCTTACCTTTTTCGTCGAGAAATTAAAAGTAAGTATTCTTTAGGCAATTTTATTAAAATTAATATATTTTATAAGCAGTGCTTACTTTATCTATACTACTATTATAAAGAGGAAATATTTGTATTTTTGTGTGTATGTTTGTAATGAATAAACACAAAAACTACTGTGCCGATTTCAAAAATTCTTTCATCAATGGAAAGCTACATTCACCCTGAGTTATATAGGCTACTTTTTATCCCGGTAATGTGTAACCGGGAACGAGTAAACTAAATCACGCGGGCGGAGCTGCGGCGATCAGCTAGTCTTATATAATTTTACAATATGAACCACTGACTGATCCCTTTTCAGGAGGAACGTTCTACCAACTGCCCAAGACGCCTGGTCAGGGATCAGTCGCTGGTTCGAGTCCAGCTCAAGACTATAGTTTTTGTGATTCATATTGTAAAATTATACAAGAAAAAGTTAGCATACTTCACTACTTTTAAAATATATAAAATGACCATGGTAGTTTAAAAATTTAATACTTTCGTAATAGTTTTTTTACCTACAATAAACTAGGTATGCAATACATTCTGCTGTTGCAATAATTGAGCTGAGTTTGTCGATCCGGGTCGAACTTCTAAACGTCTGGACCGATCTTTATGAATTCAGATATACGCACTCACGGTGATGGTCACTATGACCGTGCCAAATTTCAAAAAGATCGGTCCAGTCGTTTAGGTGGAGTTCGATCCCAAACGAAATACACGAGTCGCCTAAGAAAGAGATTCGCTTCGCTCAGCTCAATTACAGATTTCTTATGTTACGCCACTTTATATGTTTGAATTATATTACGGAAAAGATTTAAATTATTCTAGTTACTGTCCACAAATTTGCGAACTTTGCATTTGTGTGAGTGACCACGAAACGTAAAGTAAAAACCCTTTTTTAGCTGTGTACAACAGATGTGTTTGTAATAGAGGTCACTTATACGTTCTCGTACACTGCACTCACACAAATACAAAGCTCCGCTTATCCCTCGCGAACTGTGTGTTGAGTGATGTTTCTTTTACTGCTACGTTGTTAAATGTATGATATGTGAGACTGCCAACAATACGTCATTGTTTAGAACCTTCAAGCCCTTAAGAGCCAGGAACCTTTGTGTCTGTCAAAGTAACTGTTATATTACTGCATTTTCTTTTTTCCATTTTTTACGAACTTTAATCGCAAAATCGGAAGATTTTACGAGTTTCGTTTTTAAGGTTTATATTTTAGGCAGAAAATTAGGATTATTTTTTTATTACTAAGTATAATTGTTTACAAAACAATTTGATGTAAGTATCTGTTTGTAATTCCCAATTAACAGCTTTTGACTAAATGCATATGACAATTTTATGTACGCGGTTCTTTAATAGAAAAATAAATTTCCAACATTTGGTCACTCTCTGTCTGGCTAATTTCTGAAATGATTTGACTGATTCTAACAGTATTTAATTTCACTGTAAGTTACCTAATTTTAAAAGAAATAACTAAGGCTATTTTTTATCCTGAGAATGTTGTGTTCCCGTGGGAATTATGAATAAGAACCTTAATAAAAACTCATGCGAGGGAGGGCCTCACTATCTTTAGCGTTTGTACGGCAAAAATACAACGATCACTCCAAAAAACTCAATTTAATACTTTCCATTCACATTAATCTTTTATGAATCAACAGAATTAAAGTTTTTAGATAAGCGTTGTACATAATGATAATGGTTTCGCATCGTCACTGTATAAAATCATTGCATTTATTACTAAATTAAAACCATTAAAAGTATAACTCGAGCGGGTAGAAAAATGCCGCTAGCCTCGATTCCACTCACTAGTTCTTGCTACTTACATACTTTTATTTTATTTGTTATATTTTAAATTCCAATAAACGTAGTACTACTTGCTTAACTATTAATTGTAAGTGTATTTAATGAAATGATTTGTATTGTATTGTTTTATGGGTTTATGACCTGAAAATAAAGAATTTCAAATAGGAAAAATTAAATAAATTGCGCAAAACCGTTATTTATAAACACATCAAATTATATAAATAATGTATAATTTTATATTTTATTTCATATAATATAATTTAAAATTTATAAATGTATTATTATATTTTATTGTCATAATGGTATTACTTGCTTACTCAAGTTTAAGTACTTATTATATAAAACAATGACTACAGTACGTATATAATACTATTTATTTAACTACTGCGATAACTTTAAGGGTAGGCACTGCATAGTTTTGAGATACCATACCATGTTACTACCTATACACGGTGGATTTATGGTCGTCTTGTACTCGGTTATTGATAATAATATGGAACCCCATTTTTAATATCGAAATTTCTGTACAAAATTTTGTCTTTTGTGTAAACCTTTTCACACCCAACAATTACTACAGTGAAAACTACATCAATTTTAAGATGTTTATTTAAAAAAATGTATTTGGATTTCAAAATAACACTTCCATTCGGTTATGTTAACGTTCAAAGTTAAGGACAGCGGCAATTCTATTTATATGTCAACGACGTGTATCAATTACAAAGGCATCAAAATTTCGGCGCTACTGAAATACACTTCTTTGAAATTAAACCGCTCCAAATAGCACTGTATACCAAGCATATACACCTAATCTTCGAAAATTAGATACAGAATTTCTGTTTTCGACAAATTAAAATTTTGTGTGTCCCACGCAATAGGGGTGAGCTTAAGCAACTTAAGGCTTACTGGTTACCTTTACTTTGGGTATATTTGCCGGAGCCTCATCCATTTGTCGGCGGGGCCACGAGTACACGTATGGATCACTTGGACCCCGAATATATATGATTGTGATAAGGTCCCCTACCAAAACAGCAGTGAAAAAATAATGAGAACACGTTTTACCTTAGCTACGATTACTGACTTAAAATATGCGCACATGTAGGTGGGGTTCATATTTAGACGACATTCATAAAATCTTTACATCAATTTTGTTACGGTTCGCGTGATTACTAGACATTAATAATGAATTATCCTTATAATAGTTA
The DNA here is from genome assembly GCA_963556515.1 of Nudaria mundana. Lineage (NCBI taxonomy): Eukaryota > Metazoa > Arthropoda > Insecta > Lepidoptera > Erebidae > Nudaria > Nudaria mundana. The sequence goes on from OY748294.1 coordinate 8,261,906, forward strand.
CATTTCACGTTAGAAAATCTAATTAATTTAAAAATATACGATGTGCGTCATATTTTAGTCCACAGTTAATTTACTTTTCCTTAAAATCTTTTTCATAAATGAAACGGAAAATGTTTTATTTTTCCATATGAATTCTAGACTATTTAGCAGTGTGGTAATCAAGCTGACGTGTAAGGTAAGAGTCAGACAAGATACTGACAGATGCTGCCGTTTGTGTATGTGTGAAAACTTGTACCTAATTGGACGTCAGCATTATTATTACCAATTGTTATGTAAAAAATTGATGCTTTACTTAGGAACGTTTAGAAAAACTTAGAAGCCTATGATCGTTCGTTTACACTTTATACCTATTGTAAAAAATTAAACCTACTGGGCCAAACTATGTTTAATTTTTATGGTACCAAATGGCAACTATTCTACATCGAACTAAACAAGGATCACAGAAATCGGATCATAAATCATACGGTGTACATACATACAAAAAAAATTGCAATCGAATCGAGAACCTCCTCCGGAATTCGGTTAAAATTAAAAAGTAATTTTAGTCATTGTTTTACGTCCTGAGATTATCCTCGAGACGCCCATATGGTTGTGGCCATATAAAATAATAATAAAAATAAGTCATTGTTATAATGGCTATCCCCTTCGGGGTTCAAGTCATAATGCTGTGTGTATTGCAAAATAATAATCATTAGTACGTTTAGTAGTTGTGAATGGCCAGTTGATTGACCTTTCAATGCTAGAACAAGGTTTTAATCATTCAGATCATTTACAACTTCAGTGTTTTTATGTATACGTGTGTTCATGTGAACATGTCTATACAGAATGCAATTTTCCCGCGGTGGGGCAGGTCGACTCCCGCGCTCACTCCCACGCCCCATGTCTTCCGTCTTCCACTTCATGGACACAATAGCGACATTACTGCATTTTTTTTCTTCAGCTTCGTCGTATACTTGAATCCCTATCGTAAACATTCCTGGAAGTGAAACCTGTTGCTTTTCTAACTATTTATAGAGAAGATGACTTCCATATAGTATCTATTTTGCAAGATGTGACACCAGTCATTGATGATTCATTTTGAAACTTCGAATTTAGAACATCACAGTAATCGAACGTTTAAATTGGGCAGTTTAAACACGCACATAATTGCCCATCATATAATCACATACTATTAGAAAACTTGTCCATCAAGGTTAGTAGTTAAATGGCATAGAAAATAACTCTCTACTTAGTCTAATTAACACTTCAAAAGTAATGAATGAATTCGAAAACCGAAGTTCTTCATTACGTACTCAAAAATGCAGGGCTGACGTAGTACTTAATTAGTAACGTTATAAATAAGATATTTAAAGCAAGACTATGAAATAATGCAATTAATTTTCCAGCAGATAAGCTGATTTTTCAAACAGCTTTGTTTAGTTTCAAAATGAAGTATAGTCTATTTATACTGTGAAATACATTCAATAAGACATTGCAGGTTGTGCATATTTCATTTTCATTGGATCAGTTGCATTGTTCAGTTAGTTTTTATTATTGATATATCACAGTCATATTAAACAGTCATCCATTATGTAGAAATAGTCATGCAAATGTTATCAATAGTTTAGTTAAAAATATAACACGAATTTTAACTAATATGTTGTCATTCCTGTATTATCTTTGTACAACAATGTTCTAAGCAAATAAAGTATGTGACAAAGAAATTTTTAGGTCAAACTATGTCTTATTAAAGCTCCCTAGAACGACCAATTTCTAATGTATTCGATCCACGCTTCATTGATATTGATTTAATACCGTAACCTCTATGATCGGTGCCAAGTATAAAAGTAGTTGAGGTGAACTGTGGGTAGATTGCAACTCATACGTTTACCGTAAAAACGCGGTCTTGAAATATTTGGAGCAAAAATTTGATGATGTCGTATGGACATCGTAGCATGGTGGTATAGAGTTCCCCTTGTGCGTTAAAGGCCGCAGGTTTAAGTATTGCCTGTGACTGTCATTTTTGCGGTATCTAATTTCCAAAACAGATATGTGGGGATATGTAACAAAGATAGTAATTATTCATCGCAAAAAGGGTCATTAGGCTTAAACCACCTTAGAATCTTACAAACTTTTACTTTATATGAATTATTCCTCGTTTCGTAGTATGTCTTCATCTTGTACTGATGGTCCAGCGAGGTCAAGGAAAAACTTGATTCGGTCGTTTTTAAAGGTCCTCTCAATAGCAATTATACGGCATATTTTTGTTCTTTAGTAAAATCAATTTGTAAAAAATCTTAACAAGCTGTCTGTGTATCAATGTCAGTATAAAGGCCATACAAATGCAACTGTACCTAGTCTCCAGTTTCTTGCTATAAAAATGCGTGTGCGGGCGCCATATCATAGAAAATATAGGCCCTTGATAAGTTTGATCTTGTAAAAAATTGAGTAGTCGGTGAAGTCAGATTTGATGCTATATATCCAGATTGTAATTCCTACCTTTTACTTTTACTAAGGCCACAGTCAATTCAACAAATTCACAACCAAACTCAATGTTGCAATGGTCGACGACTCCTTTGCAGAGATCAAAAGTCACTAATCGTATCTGCTCGCTGATTTTTCTTCAAACTGTTGTCAAATTATTTTTTTCTTTTTGATTTTCGTAGAACTATTGAGTTGGTAGTGAAACATAACAGAGTAGCTTTCGCATTTACAATGAAGACAGAAACACTGTTTACACTGTATAATTTTGTAGTTTCAAACAAAAAGTGTGTTCATTTTAATTCAAACCATCTGTTAGCACTAAAGGTGACAATCGGCTCACTCTCAGTAATTTATTGCCCTTATAAAAATACAGACTTTTTGCAACACATGTTCCTTAAGTTTATTTTGGCAGATTGTAGCTGATATGTAGAGGGATTATCTAGCGAGTGCCACTTTGATTTTAATTGCGTGTTAGAGCTTGAAGATGCTCTGTGCCATACCGTGAAGTTTTGACCTTACACGAACAAATATTACCGTTGGTTTACTGTCATTTTTTTACTTTATTTAATTCCGCGAAGTGTTGTAACGGTGTCGCGTCCATTTGTTTGGGTTCGAGATCGTGACAAACAATTCGTAACTTGCGCCAGCTAAGGCCGTTCATAACAGTGCCTTTAATGCATTAAACATATCTTACATAATCGGTCATGCTTGATGCATATTGAGGTACACTATACATATGTATAAAGCTACATACCTCAATTTGCATCTTCTTTATGATGGATGACACTATTTTTCTGCGATATCGTTGTCTGAAGTCAGTCGTTCGACAGTTTGTCGACATTGCCATGATAAGCCGACTGAATTTTACAATAACACAAAATCAATTCGTCCGTCAATCGTCAGCAGCAGCTAAATCAATAAGATAGGCAGATACATAGATCATAACATAATATGATAAAGTGGTTCCAAACTTCGATTATTCATCCAAGCAGCATCTTCTTGGCAAGTACAAAACAATATTAGTTAAAGGGAAATATAAATGGTTGTTCATGGACTGACAAACGAAGTTAAGCATAATGCGGTTGTGTACTGTCTGTCTGTATGCATCATTAACAATGGCTTAGCACTGGCACAGTTCATTTGTTAATAGTTGTGCAAAGAGTCGACGCCGGCCGTGGGAATATTAGGGGCGAATGTGGTATCCGCACGCACAAGTGAAATTTGACCTGCTCTGGTATACCAACGTAAATACAACTTTGTCTACTATTTTAAAACTTTTAAAAATAGTAAGTATATGATATTAAACAAAAGTTGTGTATAAGTAAATACATTAAAAAGATATGAAACAAGTAGGTCTACTAATGCTCACACGTTTCTGCACGTGTTAAGTGTTGAAAAGGAGCTCGCTCCACCTCCAACGTTTCATTAGTCTCGGAGTTTTTACTTCCATATGTACAATTTAACCTCGATAAAAACAAGAATATTAAAATATAACTAATCCAATCAACCTTTTTTGACTTATATCTTTTTTTAAATTACTGCTTAGGTGACGTAGTTGGTAGTGCATCCTCTTTCAACGCCGGAGTCTCGGGTTGGATTCCTGATCGGGACAAACTTTGTGTGATGACACATACATTTATGCCGAGGTCTGGATGTTTCCTATGTTTACATAGGAAACATCCAGACAGATGTATATATTTCCAAAAAAATAAAAAAGCTATAAGTATTTATATCAGTTTATCTAGTACTCATATCACAAGCTCTGCTTAGTTTGAGACTGTGTGAATTGTCCTAACACTACAAAACATAACACTACACAACACACTAAAATAAAAATAAAATAAAATATTTGTTTTTATTATTTATTTAAATCTCCATTTCAAGATATTTCAAGAATCCTTTAAAAATCGATTCATTATATTTATTGTAATCCAAGGAAATACTCGCCGTGAGTAATTAATGATACCTATTGGTATTGTTATTGTATTATCTTAACATAGTATAAAACAACATTGTTTTCCGTTTGTCTGTCTCGATGCTTAGATCTTTAAAACTACGCAACGGATTTTAATGCGGCTTTTTAATGGTTAGAGTGGTTTCGAGGAAGGGTTTAGACTAGTTTAGAGCGTCTTCTAGTTATCAATATTTTGTTAGAAGAAAACACTATATATATACATATACATACATATACTTTTATTACTAAGTACTCATAGGAACGATTTGTATAAGTTTGTGCAGCAATGAGCTATACCACACTAACAAGTTATCTAAATTGTACACATTGAGTTTCCCAGCAAGTTAATGTTACTTTGTAATTCAAACTATTCTTATATTGCAAGAGTAATAATTACACCTAAGGTCTCTCATACGGAATCAACAAGTTTTGTACAGTTTAGGAAACACTGTTTTTGCGCTTGAAAATTTTATGGCCCTTGTGAGAGTGTAATTGCAATAAACAGTTGAGCGAAGCGAGCGCTATCCCAAGTCTGGTTGCAACAGTAGGTAAGTCAAATGCTTCGGTGGCGTGGTCGGTAGTGCATCGGCTTTCGACACCTGATTCTCGGGTTCGATTCCTGGGTCGAATCAAATATTTGTGTGATCCACAATTAATATTTATTTCGGTATCAGTTGTCTAGATCCCATAACACAGGCTTATAGCTTAATTTGGGCTAGATGACGTTGTAAATAAATAAAATAAAAATAAAAATAGTTTAATTTAGGCAACCATTGATCCATATTATTAAAAAGTGCACACCAAAAATATTATAATCAAAAAATAAATAAAACAGAAACGAAGCAGAAAAATCATCAATCAAAACAAAACAAACGTTGTTATTTACTAATAAGAACAGTACATACTTATTGTTAACAGAATCCTGCAGTACCTACCTCTAGTAACACACCCTTACATCTCACTGCATCTTCCATATATGTAGTTTTTGTTTTACACAAAATAAACTATCTTTTGAGAAATGAAAGTTCTTGACTGGGTACTTTAGACAAAACATCTGCCAAATTTCAATCACTCTGTTTGAATTTGCAAAGCAAGCAAAGCAGCCACTCATAGCAATGAAGAGACACGACACAACATTTCAATGCGACATACAAAAGCAGAAATTTCTGAATGAGTTCATTTTGCATTAACTTCTTGCATCACCTGCAGCAAAGCGAATATAAATATGTTTATATAGCTATATTGTGATTAAGATAATAGATCCTGAATAATCTTCTAGTCGTATACTCTCAATGTAGTCCAACGCTTCGTCATTAATGTTGATATTTACACAATCAACAGTAATTACAACTTGTAAATCAAAACATGACTGATCAAGGCTGCAACAATACACTCATGATTGAATTTCCAAGCGAAATGAATTGAAAGTTCAACTTTAATTAGCGTTATCGATAATACTGCGATAACATTACATTCAAACCTTCTGTTTAATAAAATATGATAAGAATTCCTCCTTCATAAATCAAACTCGCGAATCGCAGCTGTTTCATGAGTGAATCATAAACATTATGATCACGAGTGTGCCACCCACCAATCAAGCTTTGAGCATTTACTGCGACGTCTAATTGCTAGTATTATACACTAAACACAAATCAATACTAGGAATATAATAATATAACGAAGTCTGATTAGATGCAACAATATCATAAGTAGGAAATATTTTTCAATATCAGTCCCGATTGAATTTAAGACCTCCAACAAGTCTAGTATCCCCGCGGTTTGTGATTCTGAGAACATTCTTCTACTCTCTAACAACAGCATTAAATATTGATGAAACGCATTGTACTCAAAGGTTCAAGATGGTCGTGACAGGACGCGGCTTGTTGGGGCCAACACGGAATGAAAGTGACTACCGTATACGAAAGTAACTCGCTAGATTTATTTACACTTGTTTGAAATAGATGCAAGTACTCTAAAACTGGTGTCTACAACTGTCCGGTCCGCCTTGCTATTTATATAGCTTCAGGCGGAGATCTGCTTCCATCTACGGCAAACTACTCGTAGAATGTGCTCACAGCAACATGCCAATTAACCGTGTGTTTTGTCCATTGAACAATTTTATTCAGTTTCATTGCTCTGAATTAATTGCTAACATTGCGTTTATCATTTTTTTTACAGTGTGTACGAGTCCTAACAATGCTTTCATTGGGGGCTATGACCCTTTTAGTGGGACGTCCGACGCCTTGTAAACAAAGCCAAAAATTTAAGGGGCTGAAGTATATTTGTAGCCAGTGTGTACAAAAACAATTTCTATCTAGCAACTTTTAGATATTTTACCTAACCTACTAGCTACTTACCTATATACTGCATAAACTGAAGCTGGTAATTGAATTTCGCTACTGTGACCTGTCACAGGAAGACCGAGTCCATAAAGCGGGAAGTTTGAATACTTTAGTCGGTCAGGTCAGGCACAAAACAATACTCTGTAAATAGAGCAGCTGATAATGATCGGGAAATTGAGTCGCGCCCGGCAGTGAGAGAGCTCAATTGAGTGTGTACCTAATACAATCGGATATGGCACTCAATATGATGGAAGGGGCCAAGTGCTCTCACAAAATACTTACACGATATTAACATGAATAAAGCCGTGTATTTGCTCAGATAAAATAAAATAAAAAAGAGTATGTTAAGAATGTTAATTATGGCTGGCTTTATCTTTTATTTTCAAATGCAATATTATAAAAGTAAAAACGTAAGCGAGGTTCAATTATCAAAACTACCGAGAGAGAAATGGAATGTCCCAAGTAGAGAGATAATTTCGATTTCCTTTTATAGAAAGTAAGAACGTTCGATAGATATTAACGCAATGATATTAACAAATCGCCGATGGTCCCCATCCGGGAACCTGTTCGCAACATTGACTCATTATCAGACATTGACATATTATTATTGAGACCCACATACGGCACAACAGCCTCTATTAAAGTATTTGTCATAAAACTTTCACGGAAATATGATTGGTCAAATCAAATACTAATTTAAATTAGGACATTAATGTTAGGACATTAATGTTTATCATTCTTAAAAAAACGATTCACATTGGTTATTTGAATAAGAAAAAAGTACCTACTTTCCGTACCGTTTTAAAATAAATTGTAAAGGTTTTCTTAGCTATGAATGCCAATCTCAGCCTCTCGTATGTTCTTGTTCTCACTTTATTTCTCATTACTAGCACCAATTTGCGCTAAAGTACCTACGCTTTAAAATGTAGTTATGAGCGAATGGCGGATAACTAAGGTTGTAAAAGGAGTAGGCTGGTCTGTTTTATTTGTAGTAGTACCGGTGCTGATCGACAAACTATCGTATGTTGTTGGTGCAAAAAAGAGAGACAAGTATTATTAATAGGTTTTGTTATTTAGAACTGTCTAATAATTCTTTGATCTTTTAACATTGAAACTATGGACTCTCAAATAGCATATCATACTGTAATTATATTTTTGTATTTGATAGTAATTAGTTTGATTCTATTGTTTTTCAAATATTTTAATGATGGCAAAAATTAATGTCATCGGTATGCCTCGATAATTATCATCCAAAGATTATATTAAGTATATATCATCATACTACTTAGGACTATTTCAGTATTCGTGCGTAAGTTCGTGCGTAAGTAAGGACTTCGTTGTAGAGCTACATATAAAGTTAGGTCAGAGTGTCTAGTACCAGTTCCTTAGGTTAATTTGCTCGAAATACGTTTTCGTATTCCTTCATACATTTCACACAGTTCCCTGACGTTACCGCTAGGGGCGCTGGTGTGAAATGTATGGGGAATACGAAAACGTATTTCGAACAAATTATCGTAAGGAACTGTAAACGGAGACACACATAATGTAATCGTTCTCATAATGAATATTCCCTGACCAACTTCTCCGTAACTTCAATAATAATTATATAAGTCCTCAATATTAAAAAGCACAGAAGTGTTTTAGGTGGAGTAAGGAGTTAAATTATCTTAAAATATTAAGAAAGAAATTATAAATAGATCACAAAAACTGATGTCATGGGCGGGACTCGAACCCACGTCCTTTCTCTAACAGGGGGACTGCTTTGACCAACCGAGCTACGATGACCACTACCGACAACATCGAATTTTTGCTTCATATCATATTCATAATTTCTACATCGCGCCCGATGACATCAGTTTTTGTGATCTATTTATAATTTCTTTCTTAATATTTTAAGAATAGTTTAAGCAAACTCATTGCTTTGAAATACAAAAATATATAAATTATCTTACTATCTTTCATTCTATATTTTCAACCGACATCCAAAAAAGTTGGAGGATCTCAAATTTTGATGAATTGATTGATCTGATTTCAAAGACTGTATGTTTTTTTGTTTTTTTTCTGTTTGTTACCACATATCTTCGGACTGGATAAACCGATTTTGTGATTTTTTTATTGAAATCTCCTGTGTGTTGCAATGATTTTAAATACAATGGATTTCGGATCATCGCTCAAAAGTGTCCGAACTAAAAGAGAAACAAAACGCTAAAAGAGAAACAATCGCGCGCCAGTCTTGATTTTGACAACTGAACGACAACACGTTGCACAATACCGTACTGTATTGTAACAACGTGTAAAAACTACGAAAAAAAAGCAAATTGAAGACGGTGTATCATATTTTCAGTAAATAAGCTTTTGTTTTATTATTTGCAATTTATTATTTCACTTAAAATACAGTATTTCGTCGATAATAAATTAAAAGACAAAAGTAAATATTGCAATCCAGTCCAATACCGAAGTACCTATCTGTCTCTTTCGAACTCATCCCAAGCTCAGTAAAAAGAAAGAGACCATTTCATTTTCACTGAATAATGTACTAACAAAATGACCATTCAGATTTATTCGGATTACCGATAGCGATAAAACTATTTGGAACAAAGATTATAGTGGAGACGCCTTGGCTCTTTATGATTTTTTTTCGTTATATGAACCAACATCTATTTCAGTTTTCCTCGGGATCCAGTACACTGTGCACAATGGAAAAATATTATTGCCCTAGCACGGCGAGAAGAATATTTTGATCCAAAAAATAACAATCTTGTTTGTTCGGCTCATTTTATGGACATAACAAAAAGAGGTCCGATCTTTATGAAACTTGTACAAGAATCCCTTGATTGAATGGAGGAGATAAGCCCAAAAATGTTTTTAATTTTCACAGGGTATCATTGTTTTGTCATAAATATAATTACACATGTCATTTTATTTCGTGTATGTACTGTTATTTTCTTTTTATTTGGATTCTCGGTAATGTATTCCCACGGGAATCGGGGCCGAGATAACTATATCTCGCGGGCGGAGTCACGGTGATCAGCTAGTAGCCAATAATTTCGTATCCCAAAAATTAACCATAAGATAAAAATAAATTAATGATGCGCAGTTTTAGCAACTAATTCAGTCACTTGAAACACGGCTATCTTGTAGTAGACGTAGCGACATAGCGTTATGAAAATAGTAATGAAAGCGGAAGAACTTTGACACCCGCAAGAAGTTTGGTATTTATAATATTATAATTAGTTAAATTCATTAATTCCCTTTTTGTTATTCATACACTACAGTTACTTATTATGAAACTGACTCGAAAAAAAAAATCTTTGTCAGTCGTTAATTAGTTTTTCAGCTTATTTCGTCTAACATAAACAAGTAATTACAATTTATAAGATTATGGAATTTATTGTAGTCTTACATTAATTATTACGCCTACGTAGGTACATATCATGGAATCCTTAAAAGACTTTAACAAAATAAACCTACTCCATTGTTTCTATGTTCACGTAGTTCAAGTATAAAGCTGCATAAGGTGAATTAGTCAGGCGGACAGATAGAAGCTACGTAATGCGATAAATTAGTGCAAACAAAAGTGAACACTATTCCGTTGAATCAAGGTTTAAATTTTAATATGAAATTTGTTTATATCTATGTATGCCTATGTATAATGTATAGGTCGACTCGGGACATTATTTTCTTGCGATTTGTTCTAGATCCTATGTCCGTTGTATTATAAGGTCTTTGGTGTGTTGTGTCAAATTTAGACGTGTTTTTAAATTGGTATACTGCCTAGATAATGAGTTACGAACTTATGGCAAAAACTTGTCGATAGTTTCAACATGACTGTGCATCCATGTACTCAACTATTACCTACCTATCCGACTAGCAAAACTAATTATATACGTAGCAAATTCGATTTTACGGAGGCACACGGAACTGATTCATTAGTTATTCCTTCGTGAAGTTGAATGTAGGTACAATAAATTATATTTTTATGATAAATCTGTTATACGTGGTTGCGGTGGGTAATATGTAATTTGTTGTAGACATTTTTTCGTGTTACATATAGACACAAAAATTATCTCGTCACAAAAAAAAAACAAAAAAAAATGTATTGAAGACATTAACATTATTTAAACAGTGTCATCTCGCCCAAAGGAAGCTAATATAAGCTTGTGCTATGGGATAGGTATTTCTAAATACATACATATTATACATAGAAAATACCCAAACTCCGGAACAAATATTTGTGGATCGCACAAATAATTTGATTCAAGCCGGAATCGAACCTTGGAGCTCAGGGACGGAGGTCGCATACTCATACCACTGCGCCACCGAGGTAATCGATTAAAATAATAATAAGCAAGCAAATAGAAATATAAAGGTACTTACTGTTTTTTTTATATTTAGGTTGACAAATTGACGCCACCCCACACTGATGGTAGGTTTGGCGACGCCTGGCGACGTCTGGCGATTGTGGACGACTCTCAATAGTACACAGAAATACTATAAAGAGTGGCCCTCAACTTGACGACCTAGTAATGTCTGTGTCTCTTCACGCTTCGCTTAAAGAACCCAGGGTTATATGTATGTGGGAGGAAACACGTGCGCAGGCAGGGCGTTCCAAACCACCATCGTTCGGAAGAGAAACAAACGTTTAAAACGCTCGGTTCTCGTGAAGACGGTTTCCACAGTTTGAGAGTGGCATCTCTGCCCGACACGAATTGTTCGGGTTTGGAAGGGAGAGGGTGGTATCACGTTGAAGAGCTCTTCAGAACCCTCACCGTGGTAAATACGGTAGAACGCGGCCAAGGATGCAATTATTCGGCGCTGGGCTAGCGGCTCAAGGCTTCCCGTTACCTCCGGACATTTGACTAAGTTATACCTATTTGTTAAAATCTAGACTTGAAATAAAATAAACTAAATAATATAGAGAAGTTGTGCTGTTTAAAGTTAAAGAACACGGAAATGGTAAGAAACGAAACACGTTTACTGGTCCTGTGTAATCTACCCCAACGATCCAATAACCCTATCCGTATTTAAGGATAATATAAGGAAGTTAAGAAAAAAAACTTTAACATTTTTTTTATATTTTCAAGATAGATACATATCTCCATGTCTAATTTTGTAACCCTCCTAGACATTGACGTTCACCCGCTTGTGTTTGTACCTGAGGGGTCGTCGTCACGCGCAGGTGCTTTACGATACGAACGGAGCCATCCATAGAGTGACAACACGAGAATTTCTTTAAATAAATACTTACTATTACTATCGGTCATTATAAACTTAAGACAAACGGGCCTTTTACGCGATTTTTGAAATATATACATACCTCTTTATTACCCAGTCTACCCGTGACCACGGCTCTTGTAACAGGGTCGAAACGTCGGGAGAGGTACGAGTATCTCAATTTTCACCCCGGTGTCAACACTGCGAGGCTTCCGATGACGACACCGCACTCCACACGTTGGTGGAGTGCTCAGCGTGGGCGAGTCAGCGCCGGGACCTCGTAGTGGGTCTGGGCGTAGATACCCTCTCGCTGCAGACCATGCTTCAAGCCATGGTCTCCAGCGGGAGTAGGTGGAACGCGGCCGTTTCCTTCTGCGAGCAAGTCGTGCTCGCGAAGGAGGTGGCCGTGAGGGAGAGGGAGCGTACCCTCCCCGCCGAGTTCCGTAGTCAGCGGCGAGGGCGCCGCAGACAGTAGTGTCTGCGGCGCCCTCGCCGCTGACGCCCAAGAACCATCGACCTCCATGATCGGGGCCTGAGGACGGCGGGATCGCCACCCGTCGTCCTTACAGAAGCAGGCTAGAAGGGTTGCGTGCTGCGGGGCCTTTGCCCCATAGCACGCAACCAGATTCACTCACTGACGCGGGATAAAACCCAACCCAAACGACGCGGGATTCTCATCCCGACCCAACCCCCGCAGAGACCACAGAGGTGGTCAAAGTCCGCCGGGCGCCACTGGAAATAGTTCTGCTTGTAACCAGAGACGCCCGGCAACTGACGTTAGAGCGGCCGCGGCCTTTGAACCGCGGAACTAAAAAAAAAAAAAAAAAGAGTGAATGTTTAAAAAAGTATTTACAATTGGTCGCCCTTTTGTTCAAATAGACAGACTTCGATTTAGTTAGGCTATTTTCCCCTATTTCCCCCCAAACAAAATAGGCTCACAATGACATTGTTTTTAATTAAGGAACACTTGTGCCAAGTTTCGTGTAGCCTAAAATACATATGGCAGCAAAAATGTCCAATGGTCTCGAAATTTAGAAGCTTCGTCCGCTCGGTCAAAGAATAAGGTATGATTAACGGCCAGTTTCTGAATTGAGAATTTTAAGTTGAGCATCCACTGAGTACGCTAAATGTCAAAATTTAGGAACGAATTTGACATTTCACGTACTCAACTCAACAACTCCTTTTCTTATTCTTGCTGTAGTTTCAAAGCTTATGGAAATGTACCTATTGAGATTTTATCGTGAATTTCAAAAGATTAGCAACCACCTGAAATCATTAAGGTTCTAGCCTCAACTGCAAGCTGTGGACCTGCAGGTCTGTGGACGAGGATCTGATGAACGTAAAAGTTCGTGAAAAACGACCATAGCATCTTTATTACAAAAAATATTGTCCAAATATGGACTTATCCTGTAATAATAAATAAATAAATAATAACTTCCACTTCCACAATAATATACATGAACTAATAATGTGTTGAATTCAAAAATTGCAAAGTCATACCTAAAAAGCCTTGTATTTATAAAAAGAATACAAGAGAATTCTACAACGATATTGTGAGAAAAGATTTCGGTTAACTAATAGTCATTATCGATATAATATCAATAGTTTCTGATGGTTATAACCGTTATTGGTATTAACGTAACGATCCATTACTTGGTCAACAATACACTTATAACGTTATTAAGCCTACAACTGCAACTTATATATTTCCCATGACCTGCCATGAACTATTTATACTTAAGTATATTCATAATCCATAGTTATTGAAAGCAAATGTAAGATACGCTTCACCTATTGTTATTTTTTTTTTATATCGTTCTAAATTCAAAACTATTCGTTACTTCCCAAGACCAACTGGTTTTCACTATGTCAATTTTGTCTATACGCTTTAACTTCAACAACAAGAATCAATCCCTTTCATACCGTAGAAATTCACATATTACCAACAACCGCTGTAGCTGACTGCTTCTTTATTTTTACCATAGAAACATTCAACTCAATTCTTAGAACAATCAAGCACTTAACAAATCCTCAGTATAAGTAAGTAGAGTTACATGAATAAATTTTAACACACATCGGAATCAAAATATATCGCTTACTCATAACTACATATAAAATATTTTTTTTTATGTAGCTAATAAATATCAGATATACTTTCAGTACTAGAATCTCTGTAATCTTGCTCTGTTCTGACCAAAAGCCGACACTATGTGGTATAGAGGGCGTAGACACGAAACCAAAATAACCCAACATTTCCTTACTCCCTCGGGGACCATTTTTCTCCGTTCTCCCTATCTCAAGTCTTTCCCTGCAGTTAATGTGCAAACACAGGGACGTCCTCAGTTGCAGTGAATACACCCGTAATTGCTCCATACCGAACGCAAAGAAAACATTACAATTGTTTAAATACTAAGAAGTGCAACAACATGGAGTAAATACCTATGTTACTATTGTGTGATGTTCTCAAGTGTCACCTCATGTTAGTTACAAAATATCAGCAAATATTCCTAATGGATTGTAGTTTGCAATCCTGTCTGTGTTCTTAGAGGGTGAGTCGGATTTCCACCACAGATAAATCATTCTAACTATAGGTAGATATTCGATAACCAGAACTATTTATTAAAGTTATGTTGTTTTTTTTTATTATTGCCCAAATACTATGTCCTTTATAAAGATGATCAATATTATGCCAGATTAAAAGTTTACTTGAAATTCTTTTGCAATATACCCTTCACTATGCTCTTATACCCTGCTTGGTGGACTTTGGCCGCCTGTGTGGCCTCTTAGGGGGTTTGGTCCCGCGTCGTTGGGGTAGGGTTTTATCCCGCGTCGGTGAGTGAATCTGGTTGCCTCGGCCCCGCAGCACGCCTCCTTCGTGAGCATGAAGCTCGCAGAAGTATACGGCCGCGTTCCACCCACTCCCGCTGGAGACCATGGCTTGAAGCATGGTCTCCAGCGAGAGGGTATCCACGCCCAGACCCACTACGAGGTCCCGGCGCTGACTCGCCCACGCTGCTCTAATCCTACTAATATTATAAATGCGAAAGTTTGTAAGTATGGATTTTACTCTTTCACGTAAAAACTACTGAACGGATTTTGATAAAACTTTACAATAATATAGCTTATACATCAGAATAACACAGGCTACAATTTATAAAGAAACGGCGACGGGAACAATAATCACGCGGACGAAGTCGCGGGCGACCACTAGTACCTTATAAAGAGGACTTTTGTTCGAATAAAACGTAGATGTTTACAAATATTGAAGTCTATTCTAAATATAAAAACCGGCCAAGTGCGAGTCGGGCTCGCGCTCAAAGGGCAAAGCAAGCGGCAAAAAAAACATGTTTGTGGTATGGGAGTCCCCTTAAATATTTATTAAATTCTGTTATAGAGGGGTTCGTGGTCTAGTGGTAACCGACAATGTTAACACATTGCAAAGGTTAAGCAACATCTAGTCAGGCCGGTCTTAGGATGGGTGACCATTTCTTAAGACATTGAGACCCCTCCGTGCCTCGGAGAGCACGTTAAGCCGTCGGTCCCGGTTGTCATACGGACATTCTATGGCAGTCGTTAAGGGTAGTTGGAGCCCTAAATCAAAAATCCGACCGGTCTAACTACAGAACTTTAATATCGCCCATGGCAGTTGCTTCACGTGAAATTACGAAGTTCAGCCAAATCGCAGTTAGACTGGAAACCGACCCCAACTTCGTTGGGAAAAGGCTCGGTGGATTATATAGTATTTATTTTGTTGTTATAGACGCAACAGAAATACATCATCTTTGAAAATTTCAACTTTCTAACTATCACGGTTCATGAGATACAGCGTGGAGGGAGACAGACGGACGGACAGTGAAGTATCAGCAATAGGGTTTTCGTTTTACCCTTTGTACTACTATTTAATCGATGCTTTGGGTACGGAACCCTAAAAATGTGATAAATTCAGTGTGTAACATTTTTAAAAGAAACGTCGTCGTCGGAAATTTCGTATATGGAAGTTACTCGATAGTTCAATTTACAATTGAATTGTAAATATCCGGCTGCTGTTACACCGACTGTGCCAACAATGGTATCGCATTAGGTACATTATATCTACTGTACATTTTCATTAAAGCAAAGCTTATGTTTATTAAATTTTAGGAATACTTAAACAGGCTCACGGTTGATCGTACAATGCTGGCCTACTTATTTCAACTGACCTAATTGCAGCCATAACAAACACTAAAATTAACAAGAATTTATTGCGAGATTATTTATTATATAATTAGTAATACATACTCACTTTGTTTTAATGCAAAAATGTATAGACCTAGAAGAAACTTACAAGTTTTTACAACTGTCAGCAAATGGATACTTATTGTTTATATTAATATTTACATTAAAGTGATGGTTATTTATAAATAGTTCAAACGAAGAAAATGTGAAACCTTTTAAGTTTCAAAGAAATCAATTGCACTTAGCTACACATGTTTAAGGTTAATTTTAGTCGAGAATTAATAAAAAACTTCTTACTTTTCTAAACATCCATTTGCCAAAAACAGGTTTCAGTGGTCAGTTAGTTTTAAGAGCTTCTGAATCCTGTAATATGCAGTCTAATAAATTAGGCACCTGTTAAACAAAATTGTGCGGTCGGTCAGGAACGAAGTTCTTTATGCAACTGTAACGCAATCCAACCTGGGTTTGAGTAACTTTTCGTTTTACTAACGACGCCGACGCTAAATTTTAAATCATTCTCGGATCACGGACCATTTTTTGCTTCTGCGGACCATCGGTTGAGAACCACTGATATTTGTACACCAGTATGTTCTCTATAACTATTACGAAATAATGATTGTCTGTAATGTCAATGTACGTCTCTGATTGGCTTATCAGAGACGTACATTGGCAAAAGAGCTAATCGTTACTTCGAACAAAAAGGTGTACTAGAAAACAACCCGCACACACACATCTCCGTTGAAGTCAATTGCAAGCTCAAAAGTCATTTTAGGGGCAAATCATGCTATTGCTGCTATGCGTTGCTTACCCAATCAGAGACGTACAATTTATAAAAGAACGAATATGTAATTATTTCGTAATAGAATAAATAGTTGTACATAGAAAACAGCCCGAAGCATAACATGACGATTTCTACTAAATCGCACTACCCGTCGGTGTTAGGGAACTTCGTTCCAAAAATGATTAATTCATTAACATTGAGTTAATTATTGAACGCATTACTTTGTAACTCATACATAACTTATCCGTCAATGTCACTTTCGATTTTGAAGCTGACACGGAAATAACTATTTCTACACTCTTGTCTAGGGAATTCTACTGTTATAAAATAAATAATAGCAGCTGATAGCTTAGTTATATGACTTTTTAAATTCAAGTTTTGGATTACGTTCAGAAATAAACAACAATAATGTGAGTTAGATACGTTAGTAATAACCCTGGTACTAGGTCGCCGCAGTCGCGAAACGTACCGTTACGCTGCAGCATATATTTGAGCGAAGCGAGTTTAAATTCAAAATTCTGGCATCGTAATAACCTGGGTAATTCTGTAAGCTATTGATGAGTGCAAAAAAATCCGAAATCGGCCGAGTATTCGCCGAGAAACAATTTAACATAAATCGATTGAAAAATAATTTGAGTCACCAAACCCATCCACTATAGCAACGTCGTAGCATACCATATCTCTGGTGGAAAAGCTTCCTAAAGCTTGGATGATATGATAAAAACCAAGAATCAGATGATTAGGGTTCCGTACTCAAAGGGTAATACTTCACTGTCTGTCTGTCTTGGGCTGTATCTCATGAACCCTGATAGAAAGTTGAAATTTTCACAGATGTATTTTTGTTACTTCTATAACAACAAATACTAAAAAACAGAATTTAATAAATATTTAAGGGGACTCCTATACAACAAACGTGATTGATTTTTTTGGGGTTCCCCTTTGTGCGTGAGTCCCACTCACGCTTGGCCAGTTTTTTTTTTCATTGGAACGCCCACAGAATAGGGAATAGCTACAGATAAAATCACTATTTAGATTGACATTTATTCCTTTGTGTTTGCATTCTTCTATCACACAGTAACACGGATCTGCGTCCATATTAATGATTGCATCGTACGCATAAAAATCAAAGTCCAAGTTGAGTAATCAACAACCGCGGAGTGAGCCCAATAAGGAAACTTGGGAATTGGAATGTTATATTGTACGATGACGTATCAGCACAGATTGTTTATTTATCTTTTAGCGGAAACCCGAAGCTTCGCCCGCTTGACAAATTATAAACACAAAAACCTTCCTCAAAAACCACTGTATCCATTGGTGAAAACTGCATCAAAATCAGACTATTTATACTGTCGATTGACGGCACTTGGTGGAATCTGCTACACATATTGCACAAAAACACATATACTTTTCCACTGTTATAATTTTACTTGCACTGACCGGTTTCACCTCACGGCATCACCTCACGGTTTCACCTCATGTGATGCCGTGAGGTGAAACCGGTCAGTGCAAGTAAAATTATAACAGTGGAAAAGTATATGTGTTTTTGTGCAATATGCATCAAAATCCGTTTCGTAGTTTTCAAGATCTAAGCATACATAGGGAACTGAAGCAACTTTGTTTTGTGCTATGTTATGATGACTCTCTGTCAACTAGGTCTGCAAGCGTGGATTTTCACGTTTCCAATTACCACGTTAACACACCTAGCGCCTAGTTTGCATAGTTCAAAAAAACCACAATATTCTTAAGCAGTGCATTATTGAACATGAAAAGCTTTTAACAATGTGAACTGATTTATACACTTTTTTTGAATTCCGCGAGACCGCGGCATCTCCCATATCCATTCCTGCGGGCGTCCCTGGTGACACTAGAAGGTATTTCCAGTGGCGCCCGGCTGACTTTGGCCACCTGCGTGGCCTCTTCGGGGGTTTGGTCGGAATGAAAATCACGCGTCGTTGGGGAACTGATTTATACTTATCGAAAGTATGACACCCCATCCTCTTTTTTCACTCTAAAAGTTTTTGCAATTTGGCATCGTGGCATGCGGACACTTTGGCATCGTGAAACGTCTTACTACCAGCGCGGTCGCGAAGCGGCTGAAGCGCCTAAGTGTGCAATTTTCGATAGTGGAGTAGTGGACCGAGGTGAAGTGGTGCCGTTTTTAAAGCACTGATCGGTAATCTACACTAGGGATAGCTTTATTTACCTACTTATTTTACAGTTTATGCACAAAGTTACATTTAGGTATTATGAGGACTCAATGGCGAAAACTATGTGTATGTTTTTCTCCGATATTAATGTTAGATTTATACTGGCAGTCAACAACTGTAATGGCATACTTGTATTTAAAGTATAATATGTAGGAACATACGTATTATTTCCGTGTTTAGTTCTCGTGATTTAACAGGAAAAGTATTTAACTTTAAAATTTTTAAATAGCCTTTAATCAATGAAAAATACGAGTATCAATGTCAGTATGATTTCTATTTTCAATGAATATTTTGCATAATAATATATACATTCTACAGTTACTTAATGTTACGGTAAATGTGATTAATGTGAAAATTCTAATATGAATAATTAGGTACCGGTCATTTCTAATCATTATTACTTCACGATTTGGTGAACAAAAAATTCAGTGCCTACCGGAGGCAGTCGGCAATTGACGTAGGTGCAGCTGCGGATCGTTTCTCTGCCGAACGATGGTGGCTTAGAACGCCCTGCCTGCGCACGTGTTTCCTCCCACAAATAACCCTGGGTTCTTTAAGCGAAGCGTGAAGATGCACATTACTAGTTATAAACTTAAGACTAACGGGTCTTTTACGCGATTATTGAGATATATACATACCTCTTTATTACCCGAGGTATGTATATATCTCAATAATCGCGTAAAAGACCCGTTAGTCTTAAGTTTATAATGTGTACAAAACGCGAAAGTTGAGGGCCACTCTCTATAGTATTCCTGTGTACTATGAGAGTCGCCCACAATCGTCAGACGTCGCCACAGCTTACCATCAGGCGGGTGGCGTCAATTAGTCGACCTAAATATTTTTAAAAAATCTTAATGAAATTGTCATAGCTATAACTACGTAGGTACCTACTTAAAATATATCAAACTATACCAACAATATTGAATTAAAGAACAATAGAATATTGATTGGACGACATCTGCCGTCATGTTGATTGGTCTCATATTACGTAAAAACTCGCATTGAACCTTCGTCAATGTAATGACATCTTTATTGTCCTCTTATGACTGTATGATATGTACTTTTTACTCACCTTTGATATAATGTTACCATTCGCAGCGCAGATGATATAGGTGCGAAGCAACTCAGAATCAATTATTTAATGATTTTTATTTTAGTAAGTTTGAAGTTTGTCTATAATTTAAAAAAAAAACAGTTTTGTATATACCTATTGGCGATTGCAAATGTGGCATTAAGATTTCTTGTAAGACCCTCTACCTATTGCTTTGCAAGTTTGGCAGTGAATGTATGACGATGCATACTAGTAAGTGTGGTCTAAACTAACACAATTTTTGATATTTAGATTTGCTAAACTTGCAAGATCCAACTCATCCTTCCGGATCTTACTTTTATCTGTATACTAGCGAGCACCCGCGGCTTCTCCCGCTCGACAACTTATGTACTAAAACGATTCCTCGAGAACTACTCTATCCATTGGTGAGAACCTAGTGAGAACCGCATCAAAATCGGTTGCGTAGTTTTAAAGATCTAAGCATACATAGGGACGAACAGACAGCGGAAGTGAACGAAATATTATGTTTTGGTTATGATGATATCTAAGAATAAATTGGATAATATAAATATAAACTACTTAGCAAAAGAATCAAATATTCGTGACGATTGTTCGTTGATTGACGATCCGTTCGGTATTCCCAGGTATTCCGCCTCTGTAGAAATGCTCACAATTGTTGGTCAATGGTCAGTTATTATGCGGCGTGACCTCTGTGTTATGTACGGTATTATTTAATAATCGGGTTCTAACGAATTGTTCTAAATGTAAGTACAGACAATCATCACCATTGTTCAAGTAAACAGAAAATACCAGACGACAATACAGCAAATGTATTTAGCGAGGTAAAAGTTCCGTTCAAACAATAGAATCGATGCCTATTTGATTCAACGCTTTCCCTTTTGAAGCTTGAGCGAATTTTCATAATAACTTTGTTCCGGTAAAGTACACAAGTAGGTAGTAGGTATAATAGTTATAATCTTAATGTAAATCCAGATGCGGAAATTTTTGGAACCTTTTTTGAAAGATAACATAATCGAAATATTGAACAGTAAACTCAAATAGTCTGCTATGCCTTCGGTACTTAATCAAAATTGGACAACGCAAACGGTTTTGCTAATTTTGCCTAACGTAGGTAGATACGTAACTCACGTTTGTTAATATAAAGTTAAATTATACTTTTATAGCTTATGTTTATTAGTTTGGTAGTTGATTTCAATTACATGGCACATAGTAATTAAAAAGTTTAAACAGCTGACATTTCTGACATACTAATAATATAGGTAGGTTTCTATCAATAAAGAGTCACAAAGGGACTCTGCTTATCCTATGAGGATTAAGACACGATGCTTGTCTATATAAAAAAAACAGTATAATTTATAATATGTTGAATAGTACTTTAATTTATCTGTTATTGGCTTCTAATGGACACATACAAGCTTGGCATTCAGTGATGTTCATTTATATGAAGAAATCAACATAGAGTTGGCAATTAACACAACAAATTGAATTTACATCGCACATGATTTACACTTTATTTACATGGAATGTTTCCATTAATTTAATGTTTATATTAAAACCTAGTTTACACACGAACATTGATTTGCATATGTTAACAGGATATTCTTTATGTAAAGATCATTTAAAATTATATACCCTTATTTGCTGTATAATAAACTTGATGTGGTTTTATATCAGACTTTAAAATAACCAATTTTGTGTAACATTATAATCCTGGAAGTAATTTTATGGATCTTGTAAACACGTCACAAAATGAAGAGTATTTTTTAGACAAAATTATATGTTACGCCTACGAGAAAATACATGAATGAAAAAATAATAGAATAAAGAAATAGGAGGCGAGCCTATTGGCGTATCCAGGCATGAGTCTGTCAGTATAGGTGCCGCGTGCTGCATGCTCAGCTTATCACCGGTAGAGTTTGTGGACAGCCAATGATATCGCAGAAAATGTTGCTACCTAACACATTTATTGTCATTTTCTGCGATATCATTGGTTTATAAATAGGTGGATCGACAATATGTCGACATGCTCATGCTGCAGGTGAGAATGACTGGGCATTGAATATAAAGATAGCTGGCCCTTACCCTAACCCGGTTGAAAACTAGATATTATTTAAAATCTATTAAATAAAAATCAATCGTCGTTCGTTTGTCTCGCTAAAACTGGGGAACTACTTGTCCGATTTGGTTGATTTTGGTCTTGAAATATTCGTGGAGGTTCAGGGAAGGTTTAAAGTATTAAAACAGGCGGTACAAATTTCGCCGAGACAGCTAGTCTACAATAAAACCAAAGGAATGTCAGTGCATAACATGAATTTTTGTACATCGGTTCAACAAACATTAATTTCCCGGATACAATTTATGTACAAACACAAATAAGTTATCAAAACAACAAATACCGATAGGATATGTTTTGGTAAATGTGATTAATTTCACTACTACCTATATTAACTTACGAAATCATGAGGTAATGATGAGTAGCTGGTAATTATTCATAATTTTTACATCAATCACCTTACTTGTCTGGTTTCCATTAGGGAAAAGTCGTGAATAAAGAGAAGCAACTAAACATAGACATTTTAAAGGAGCTAGTAGCACAGAATAGTCAATAGTACTATTAGTAGGTACCAGATAGAGCAACGAATTTGGTCCTTGTACCGTTCGACCCGAGTGGTGTAGCTCTATGAGGTACAAGAACTTATAAAAAAACTCTTTCAAGTTTCATAATGAAATACACTAAAGAACGCGGCTAAAATTTAATTCGATATTTGAACAAAAATACAAGTACATACCTATTCTAATAGTTCTTTAAAATTCTTCGGTTAATGAATATCGCGAGACATGACGCCTGGCACTTATCTTAATTATTTCTCCAATTTCGTTGACCAATGTGTCATGTATAAGATAATCATTATTGTAGGTACACTTAATCGGTAGTTACAACGACAAGCAATATGTACTTAGATAATAGTTTGTACTCGTTACCCTGCCAGTGATAAATACCTGTGCCCTAAATATCGTTTGTGACTAATACCTATTACTACTTAGTAAAATAGTTGTTATTGGGGTTTTACCTTTCATTATTATTGCAGACCATATTATGTAGAGTAGGTAACTTGATTTAAAGGTAATTTTATAGGGTTCCGTAGTAAAAGTATCGGAAAAAAGTATCGGAAAACAATGCTTAAATACTTTGTATTCTTAATACCAAATGAGTGACCAAATTAAATAGACTACATAATAACACCTAGTATTTTTAAATATTTCATAAGTATTGTATTTTCAAATACCCATAAATTTATTTGATTGATTATTTTTCGAGTTACAGGTTGTGTGTGAAAATATAATTATTGATTTTATTTCGTACTAGCGTTTTTGTAATCTTTTATCTATTACTTTATTTTGTACGTTTATTGATACGTGAATAAAACAATGTGAATTTAAGTTTATCTATCTCATCGTATTACATTAAAAAAAAGTTTTATATGCAATTTCGGCTCATTCCTTTTATAACCTTAGGGCATGGAATCCGTACTGAGTTCCTATTCCGCTTGCTGACCCTCGAGGGATGCGACAACGGCGCTGTACATTGATGCTTTTGTATTATTTATTACGAATTATTTCTATGTCAACCATCAATGTACAATCTTGTTTATTTTATAGATGGTATTTGTAAAAATTACCTAAATAGTATTCGGTGCCAAGATTCCGCCTTGTATTTGTACTGAATCCAATATCTATAGTATTTTTGGTCTAAGCGGAACCCTATTGTATTCTCGATAGACTTCCAGCACTAAAACTAAATCCTACTAAGTAATATTATAAACGCGAAAGTTTGTGAGTATGTATGTATGTATGTATATATGTATGTATATATGTATGTATATATGTATGTATATATGTATGTATGGGTGGATGGATGTTTGTTACTCTTTCACGTAAAAACTACTGAATGGATTTTAATGAAACTTTACATTAATATAGCTTATACATCAGAATAACACATAGGCTACAATTTATAAAGATATTGTGTGAATTGTTCAAAATATGACGCAGCGCGACGGGAACGGGAAAAGATCCAAATTACCACGCGGACAAAGTCGCGGGCGACCACTAGTAATTTATAAAAATAGCTTCATTGTGTACATAGAAAGCACCTAGTGACCTTAGATTGGTATATTTATGTATTGATTATAATAACCTGTTGATTAATAAAATATAAGTCTCTGACTTCAGATAAAAAACAAACTTATTTGAATATTTACTAACGACCTCTTAAAATATATTGTTTCCTTCATTATTTATTCCGTTTTATATTGTTTTTAAGTAAAATTAATTTATAATTTAACAAAATAATTTTATCCACGACACGATTTGAAGAAATTATCTGTTATTTTGACATTACCCACGAGTAAAAGTAGAGTTTGGCAAATGTTCGAAATAAGGATAATGATTTTAGATTACTCAGTATAAAGAAAACATCAGCCAAGTGCGTGTCGGGCTACGCATAATATAGGGTTCCGTAGTCACCCATTATAGGTTCTATAACTCCTAAACTAACAGAGTTATCTGGTCCGTTATAATTTTTCTGCAATGTTCATTATATGGCCTACCATCATGAATTTCCACTTTACTTGTAGGTCCACCTACAAGTGTACCCCAAAAAGAAATAACTTTTCATAATTTTAACCTTTGTCGGAGTAGTAAGTACACATAACCGTGCAAAATTTCATCTTTCTAGCACTAACCGTTTGAGAGCGAAAAGCGAGGACGGACGGATGGACGTACATGACGAAACAACTTATTGTTATGTACAAAGTATTTAAGCATTATCAATATAATATCTCCTTTACCTGTAAAATATTTGGCACGGCTGTTATTTTTTATTTATGTAATCCTTTTTTAGTGACATAAATAACGTCCTTTTTAAAATGCTTTGAACAAACGACAGTAGAATTATTAGGTTTAAACATTTCATCTTCTCTTTCACGTGCTATAATACGCCTCCATTTTTCTTGTCTTATTGCATTATGGGGAAAACTTAAAACAAAATAATATATATTCAAAAAATATATCAAACAGTAATCTAAACTTTAAAATAAATAAATGACGACTCCATCTTTCTGCATGAGACTTGTTCTAACATTGCGGTGTGAAGTTGCGCGCTTGCTCGGTGTGAAGTTGAAGTGAGTGAGAACACTCACTTTAACTTCACACCGAGCAAGCGCGTATTTTGCACAGTTAAAAATAACCACAATATTCTTAAGCAGTGCATTATTGCACATGAAAAGCAATTAACAATGTGAACTGATTTTTACGTGTCGAAAGTATGACACTCTATCCCCTTTTTTCACTCTAAAAGAGTAGTTTTTTGCAATTTTTAATGTCATCGTGAAACATCTTATTACCAGCGCGGTCGCAAAGCGACTGAAGCGCTCAAGTGTGCAATTTTAGATAGTGGACCGAGTTGAAGTGGTGCCGTTTTTAAAGCACTGATCGGTAATATAATAGCATAATAACTCTTGAACTAACAAAGTTATTCTGATTCGTTATAGTTTTCCTTCAAAGTTCATGACATGGACTACCTTATTGATTTTTTTTTTAATTTTCCAGTGTTGGACTTTAACAACAAAATGCATTTTAAAGTTAAATATCTTGCAAAAGCATTCTTAAATAAAAAAATAGTCTTAGCAAACGCTCAAAGTTTTTAAAAGACCTACTCGTATCTAATGGCACCCTACACAATGGGGTAGACGCGAGGACTAAATCATCCCCACTTCACGTGTGGTATATCACTGATCGGAGTATTTCGACTGACACTTGTCTACTTATATCTATGGATCTAGATATGCAGGTTATGTAGACACCAGTCAGTCACCGTTCTTACCTGTCGGATACCATTCCCAGAAACAATTCTTACTAATGACTTCGACGCGCCTCTTACTCAAATAAGACTGGTTACACTAATTACACAAACAACTCAACTCAACATCAAGTGTGACTGCGTTATGTTTTTATGTAATTCTTGACAACATAATGTTTCTACGTACAAGTACCAGTATAATTCCCTATTCTGTGGTACTAGTATCAAATTACAACATATCTATTATATATTGGATAGAATCAGGCGTTACCTGGCGAAAGTCCATGACAATGCAATGGTAAGTATGTCTCAGAGAGAACAGCAACAGAGAACAGCTGTTCTCTCTGAGACAGTCTTGAGAATGCCTCGTGTAGAGGTGAAACATATGTCGACGTTTTAATGTCTTCTATAAAAAAAAATGAAAAAATATATAAATAAAAAATATAAAAAATAATAATAAATATAAAAAATATAAAAAATAATATAAATAAAAAAAATAAAAAAAGCGAAAATAATGCTATTATTTGAAAAAGTTTGAACATCATACTTACCATTGCTATATCTATTATACGTCCAATTTTCACTATTAACTGTGTTGGTCCCAAACGGTCCTACGTAATTGTGGACAAGCCTATTGCCGTTAACTGGGCACTGTTAATTGGGTCCGATCAATAGATCAGGTGTATCATCACTACATATTTTAAAACAAAGTTCTGTATGTATGCGTAAATCTTAAATACTACGCAACGGATTTTGATGCGATTTTCACCAATAGATAGAGTGGTTCTCGAGGAAGGTTTTTATTTATGTAATTTAGCAAGCACGGGCGAATACGCTGGCGTCCGCTAGTTAGAAATATAACTTAAAAATCGTACTAATAAAGTACTAATCCTTCTAATACTTATCCTACTAATACTAATTTTACTAATACATATTAATCATAAAAACTACTTCCTAGTAAAGCCAATGCTGTTTTGTTATTTAATCAGGCGTATATAAAGCGTTACACATTTGAGTGAAAATTGACATAATTATTAAGATTATAACATCTCGCCTTAATGGAATATTAATTCGATTAGGCTTATTTTTTCAATCTGACGAATAGCGCTTTTGATGATTTCATCGTTCATTAAACTTATTTAGGCGTTAATAATTTTAATAAAACTTCAAAGACCTTTAAGTATTCTGACATTGTGATAGATACAGGAAAAGTGGTAAAGAGTTCACCAACTCTTCGGGGTGTTATGACGCCAAAATGATCATGGTGCTGAAATGACCGCAGTGCTGAATTGACTGGTGATGAAATGACCACATTACTAGCAAAGTATGGGTGTATAGGATGCTCTTCCACCTGAGCTGTGCAACGTTAGTAATGCTGCGAGGAAAAAACCTTCCTCGAGAACCACTCTATCCATTAGTGAAAACCGCATCTAAAGTTCTAAGCATTATACATACGGACAGAAGCGACTTTGTTTTATGATATATAGTTATAGCGATTACTCGCCAGAATTAACTTCACAGTTCCTTTTTTTTTGATCCAATGTTTTTTTACGAGAGAAAGAAAGAGTTTTAGATATATCTGATGATTCCAAATACACGAGCAAATACACGATTTTAATAACAATAAGCTGTTTCACAAACTAGTAAGCTTAGAATCTAGCGAGGCAGTGATCCAGAACCAAGCTCAGAGCTCATATTATCTTAGATGTCTAATCTAGATTAGTTCTCTCTTTGACTACAAAGTGAACGCGTATTTAATAAAAAATTCAAGAGGTTAGATCAAACACGTAAAGCAATAGCAAGATAATGTATTGTTAGTACACTTATCAGTTACTAACTTACAAGTACATAGTCGGAACTGCCGGAATATTTGAGTAATGAAGTGTTGTTCCGTCGTAGAATCCTACTAATATTATAAACGCGAAAGTTTGTGAGTATGTATGTATGGATGTATGGATGTGTGTTACTCTTTCACGTAAAAACTAGTGAATGGATTTTAATGAAACCTTACAATAATATAGCTTATACATCAGAATAACACATAGAGTACAATTTATAAAGATATTGTGTGAATTGTTCAAAATATGACGCGGCGCGACGGGAACGGGAAAAAATCCAAATTACCACGCGGACGAAGTCACGGGCGACCACTAGTACATAATATGAGTAACTTGAAATAGATACAAAGCACTAACACTCTAGCCACATAAAGTTTCACTTCTAGGTCATAGGGATATTTCCTTTACTAAATTACTATGAAGTATTTTATAGAAGAACGCTTGTTGAACATTCAAACTTTCCAAACCTGTCTTGCTTGCTATTGTGAGCTTTAAATAAGTTAAATATATATATATATACATATATTAGGACAATTCACACAACGCCATCTAGTCTCAAACTAAGCAAGCAAGCAGAGCTTGTGATATGAGTACTAGATGAACTTATATCAATACTTATGTACATATTTTGTTGTAAATATTTACATATTATACATAGAAAACATCCATACAAACTCCGAGTCGAATGCGGATACATTACCGACCACGCCACCGAAGCAGTCAAGTTAAATAAAAGATTTATTAAACCTATGGTGAATAAATGTGGAGGTTTAATATTTTTATAATTTTGCATACGGTACTTAATATTATTTTGCGTTCTGCTTTTAATTAATGAAGTTGAATAATAATAATTGCAATGTAATTATATCGAATTTAATTCATTCATATACACACGAAAAAAGTCTTTTGAAGTGAAAGCAATCAGGCTAAGGCTAAGATATTATAATAAGAAGCAAACATTAATTAGTGTCGCAGTGCAGTCATTATGCTTGCAGAAACCATAGAAAGTAAAGGCTATTCCACACGCTATTGTCCCGGGGGTACAGACGGCATAACAAGTTGGTAATGCGGAAGCTGCGAAGTAGCGTCGGCAGCGGCGATACGTGGCATCCTGTCTGCGGGCGGAATTGTTAATCACCTCATACATCATACCAGATGAAAGTGAAAACTGCTACTGTAAGCGTAAATAGTAAAAAACGAAGCAAAAAGGCGTCTACATAATTTCAAAGTAGAGCTTGGTATGTAATGAAACTATGCTTTTAACAAAATGTTAGTAGGTACATAAATTTAAAAAAACACAATGTATGTTAGGTTTTAGAATGACATTATGTGGAATCGTTCCCAATTCCAACAGAACACATTATCGGGATGAAAACTAAACTCTCTTATTAGGTTCTTATTTTGACTGCTTTTTTGTATGTTTGTCACCTCAGTACTTTCGAGTGGGTAAACAGATTTTTGATTCTTTTGTTATTTGAAAACTGATGCTTCCCGCGTTGTCCCATTTCAATTTTTGTCTAGATCTGACACTTTGAAGTCGTTTCTTAGCTAAACATATGGTACATGCCTAGTATGCCTACACACTTGCGTACGCTTATTTCTTGAGTGGTATATCTGTGCTGCTGACTGTACAGCCTTACTAGTTTTAATATATATTTGTGACGTAACGTACTTATATTGTGTCAACAGTCTGAGATTTTTCTTTTATCTGTGGTCAGTGTAAAAGTAATCCCCATAATACGGAGGTCGTGTGGTCGTTTGCTCTTTATATTATTACTAGCGGACACCCGCGGCTTCCCCGCTTGACAAAGAACCTCCCTCGAGAACCACTCTCTTCATTGGTGAAAACCGCATCAAAATCTGTTGCGTAGTTTTAAAGATCTAAGCATAAACACAGAACAGGCGACTATACGGGCGACATATTAATAAACAATAATATTGTGATTGTAGAAATATAAAGTATAGACATCATGGTATACATGCAGTCAGACAATCACATAAGTCTAAAAAGTACCTACACTGTAACTTGCTACAAATATTAATCATCTCTTCTACATCTAGGGATTGGCAGCCTTAGACAAACTGATTTAAAATTCTTCAAACTTAGGTGGTGTGATACATACTCGATGAATACGAAAAGTTCAAAATTAATACCTAGCAGAGACCCACGACTCATTGTTTATGTAAAGTAATTGTCTCTTACAAACGTCTGTTTATAATTAGTTGCTGTTCATAATATTGCTTCACGTTCTAAATTAGACCGCAATAATGGGTAATGTAATAAAGGTTTCAAGTTAATTGCTTTAATAAGTATTTTTGCGTATATTTGAAATATTAAACTAAGTATTCATATACCTACAGGATCTCAAGTAAAAATTACATCGATTGCATAATATTTATAGGCAACTTAATTATCATTCAAAGGCACCACCTACATTCAGTCAAATTATAAAGGAATGTTGTTCGGTACTGACTTAATACATTGTTTTTTTATTAAAATTCGATTTGCTCGCCTGAACTGGTAGATACTAAGTAGTTATTATTTGGTAGATATTGAGTAGATCACTCAATAAGTAACGGGTCACAACGTCCGTAGATAAGGGGCAGTTAAATCAGATAATGCTACCCCACTTTAAAAGCAAATTAAGTAACTTTATAGCTTCTGGTATCGGTACCTACTAACTGTAATCTGATATCGTGAGTGTGAAAAATAAAAAAAAACATTGGTAAAATCACCACCATCCTTCTTTGATTTGTACTTATAAATGTAGAACTAAATAGGTATTCCTTAGCGGAATTGGGTGGCGCCGATCGTGGCGGCGCGCTGCGTGCGGCGTGCGTTCTAGGCCCACAGCCTCCACAGACAACTTTCATGAATACTTTATCAGACTAGTTTTAATTGTAAACTACGTCAGAGCTTTACAACGTAACTGAGCCAAGGCGGTTTCCCATTAAACGTACTTTGTAGTGTATTTTATAGAAGTCGTGATTTTACATTATCAAACTCTCATACATTGTTTAACTGCTTCGGTGGCGTGGTCGGTAGTGCATCGGCTTTCGACTCCGGAGTCTCAAGTTCAATTCCGGGGCGAATCTAATATTTGTTTCACAAAAGTTTGTTTCGGAGTTTGGGTGTATTCTATGTATGTTGTGTATGTATTTAGAAATATATAAGTATGCTTATCAGTTGTCTAGATCCCATAGCACGAGCTTATAGCTTAGTTTGGGCTAGATGACGTTGTGTGAGAATGTCCAACAATATTTATTTATTTATTTATTTATTTATTTATTTATTTATTTATTTATTTATTTATTTATTTATTTATTTATTGTACCTTAACATTAATTATTAGAGTTTCCATCCGTCGTTCACAGATTTTACTACTGTATACACAACTTACAAGTACAGTTTGAGCTATCCTGTTCTTGGTAGACATAAATTTCTAATGTGTTTATTACTGTTCCTGTGACACATCAGAAGCTTTCCTTGAAAGTGCAACGATCACTAAGCTCTACGCAGGTATTAATAGTTACTCGAATATCCATAGGTTATCTTTGTGCATTTATGTTTAGCTTTTGACTAGTTACTATGATCATAACAAATTCTGTTTCACAATTTCATCATCATCCACCGAGCCTTTTCCGAACACAGTTGGGGACGGCTTTCCAGTCTAACTGCGATTCGGCTGAGCTTCGATATTTTCCGTGAAGCGACTTGACCTCCACAACTCATAGGCGATATCGAAGTTCTGTAGTTAGACCCGTCGTATTTTTGATTTTAGGGCTCCACCTACCCCTTACGACTGCCATATGTTTGTATGACAACCGGAACCGACGACGGCTTAACGTGCCCTACGAGGCACGGAGACGTCTACATGTCTCAAGAATTGGTAAACCTATTCTAAGACCAGCTAGCCGGGCTGGTCTTAGAATGGGTTTGTTTGTGGTCTTGAATGTTGCTTAACTTTTGCAGTTAACATAGTCAGTTACCACTAGAACACGAGCCCCGTTTTTATTCTAATTTAAGTTCCACAAATTAACATAGAATAAAAACCGCTGAACCGATATGTCAATAGAATTTAAATAGTGGTCCCATTGAAATTCTATTGACATTGTAGGTAATACTCGTAACAAGTAGTATAGTAGGTAAGTAGAATTGAAATGTAATTGTAGAATGGAATGGAATGGAATGGAATGGAATGGAATGGAATTGAATGGAATTGAATGGAATGGAATGGAATGGAATGGAATGGAATGGGAGGGAATGGAATGTAATGGAGTGGAGTGGAGTGGAGTGGAGTGGAGTGGAGTGGAGTGGAGTGGAGTGGAGTGGAGTGGAGTGGAGTGGAGTGGAGTGGAGTGGAGTGGAGTGGAGTGGAGTGGAGTGGAGTGGAGTGGAGTGGAGTGGAGTGGAGTGGAGTGGAGTGGAGTGGAGTGGAGTGGAGTGGAGTGGAGTGGAGTGGAGTGGAGTGGAGTGGAGTGGAGTGGAGTGGAGTGGAGTGGAGTGGAGTGGAGTGGAGTGGAGTGGAGTGGAGTGGAATGGAATGGAATGGAATGGAATGGAATGGAATGGAATGGAATGGAATGGAATGGAATGGAATGGAATGGAATGGAATGGAATGGAATGGAATGGAATGGAATGGAATGGAATGGAATGGAATGGAATGGAATGGAATGGAATGGAATGGAATGGAATGGAATGGAATGGCAAGTTTAATATGTACAAATGGCGGCTTTTCACTAAAAAGTGATTTTTTACAGGCAACCTTTGGATGGACAATACAAAGAATAGAATTTAAGATCACCATAGGCATAAGTAATCAGCAGTAAGTAATCTGTGAAAGCGACTACGTAATTTAATTGTTGTATAACAAAGTGTGACGTATTATGTTCCAAAGTGTGACAATTGAAAATATATCAAAGGTTTCCACTGAGATAACAGAGAGCAACAATAACACATCATCTTGGTTATACCAATTGTTTAGTTAGGTCAAGCGATAAAACACAAATCGTAACACATCTACAACATATGAAACACGGTTAATAAATATAATTAGCAGATACGTGGAGTATCTGGGACAAA
Source organism: Nudaria mundana (assembly GCA_963556515.1). Lineage (NCBI taxonomy): Eukaryota > Metazoa > Arthropoda > Insecta > Lepidoptera > Erebidae > Nudaria > Nudaria mundana. Next base: position 8,294,935 of record OY748294.1, read on the forward strand.
ATCTTATCTAATGCATTCCTAATTGCAAGGTTAACATTGAATATTCACTTGGTACACAATCTTAACCCGTTTGTTTCTTTTGTCAATTTCTCATAGTTTGTTCTGGTACTGAACCACAGTGAACTGGTTTTACGTAGTACATTTTTTTACTACGCTTAATTAATAATCGCGGCATTATCAAATCATTATTTTCATTAACTATTTGAACTCATGTCAACTTTAATCAATTAATTATTCGTTTGTTTTTGCCACTGATATTGGTCATTGAAGTAGAGCGTACAGTCGGTGGTTGGTAGTTGGTACGATACTTGTTAAGTACAAATAATTAATTAAACAGTAGGTAACATAAAACTGTACCTAATAGTGTTTGAAAGTAATATAATCATTATGATTATAATAATTCTTAAGTAAGTGAGTGCATAAAAAATAAGTATTAAAAATTAAAAAATAAATAGACTAGGTATTTTGTTTTTAATCTAATGGTGGACTTAAACACAAGTTTTCAGAATAGTGTTGTAATTAATAGAGGTTTCATCAAGGAATTTGCTATCGATATTTTCTACATATGATACATGCATACGAAATGTATTCAACTGTAAACAAACGTGAGTAAGATATTCATTATCATAATCTAACTTTGTAGAACTTATTCCACTCTCGTTTGTTCTGTATTTTGAATCACAATTTGTCTTATTCTGTGATTGAATTGTACAATATTGCATAATTTTTATTTCAATTGTGTACCCTTTTCTTCCTTTTATCTAAATTGTGATTTTACTTTTCTAACATTTAATTATAAAGTTCGTTTGTTTGATCAAGTACTAACGTATCGGCTTAAACGCAGTTGGATACCGAGCTAGATGGGAATTCTAGACAAATATTATTTTTTATTATTGTGTATATAATAATGGGTGTCTGCTAATAGCTAAAATCATTTTGTGTGTTGCAAACATAATGAAGGGCATTATTTTGTATCGATATTTTGAAATTGTTGCAACATCTTCCGTTGCAACAATTTCAAAATATCGAAGTAGTATTCTATATTAATAACTCCTGGTCGTGTAAAATGTTTAAATTCAAAGATAGCATAGAAGGAGAGCAAAGTGAGCAAACTAACATCCATCAACGAATAACACTTGAACCTTGAAACTTGAACCACGTGTGTTTATTTAGATTTGTCACACACTTGCACACATCGTTTAGAATCCGGTATCGATACTTTGCTGTCCCTGCTCATGTTAAGGATTTTTTCACATCACTCTGTACTATGTACACAAAATAAAGTCTCACCCCGCATCTGTCTCCCACGTCTGTCGGTTCACAATAAACTCAAAAACTTTCATGTAATTTTCACCAATAGACAATTCATGAGGAATTGGACTTTTTTAAATTTCGTTTTGGTATTTCAACTTGCAAAACCCAAGTCAAGGGGGCCGGTCGCTAGATAAAATACGTTAACTATTTAAATGATTTTAAGTCGTGTAAATACAAAAGTACATAATTTGAACAGTATTTTTGGTATATTTTTTGTTGATTAATTTTCTCTTATATTACTAATATATTAATAAAGTCAGATAAAATCTTGAAGAAAGACAGTCTTTGTTCTTAAGACAATTGATATTCCAAAATATACGAGTACCTATCTACATATTACACGGAACATAGTTGGATTCTCAGGAGTCGGTCGTCCGCGACGTCCACTGTTTACTGCTCATACAAACCAATATTGGCATTCTCTTTGTCCACTAGCTGACGGCTAATCTTTTTGTATGGGGATATTCTTTTGTATAACACTCATCAACGCCTTCTTTTCATTGGTTTTACGTTACAACCTTCATTATCTAGAAATATGATCTATTAGATTGATTCTTATCAACATCTTCAGGACACAAGTCATCCAATCTCAGACGGATGACGCTCAGGAAAATTAACTCCATAATGCGGGACCAACGAAGTGGCAAAATGTAGACATAATAAAGGCCTTTGCCTACTCCTTCGGGGATAGAAACTTGTTTTTGTGTTGTGGATGTGTCTTGTAGAAACATTTTATAACCCATTTGACCATTAGGCCTATAAAAAGCTCATTATCAGAAACTTGATAGAGCATAAATAAGCTAGATAATTCTTAAAAGCTCCATAATGTATACTATCTCCGGGTTGTTTTAGAGTGTAGGCTGGTCTAGGTAACTTTCATACAAGTTGTATGCATTTGTCCTCGTCTTCTACTCGTATGTGGACTGCCGTAACATATCTGTCAGCAATTAATAGAAAGCGTTCCTAAAATCAATGTCCCAGAACCAATGTCCTAGTGTGCGACTAAGGCTTATGAATTTACAACGTTTCTATACATAAATTGTATGTCTATAACAATGTGTAGGCACTATTGAACAATATTCATTATTTCATTTTTAACTTGTAATAGAACAATAAATGTTGTAAACAAAAAAGCTCGTAACGGGAACTTTTAATACCAGCATCGATCCAGTGTCCTTCCCCTTTCAGATAGAATATTCTAAATATTGGATGGAACCAGGCGTTACTCGGCGAAAATCCATGACAAAGCAATGGTAAGTAAAATATTTAAAAAAAAACGTTTTAAACTTATTTTAAATTTCTTAATAGCACTATTTTCCGCAGGATTAAAAAGACAACAAAACGTCGACAATTGTTTCGCCTCTAAACGAAGCATTATCAAGACTGTCTCAGAGAGAACAGCAAAACTTGTGGTCCACCTAAGAAGTACACTGCCTGTTTGCCGTTCGTGGGTCCCGTTTCGTTGAGTATAGCTAAGATCATGAGGGATAATAGGATATTCGTGGCTTTTAGAACACAGAACACCTTGAGGGAGCTGTGTAATGGCAAGGACTCGGTGTCGGTTTCACGCAGATCGGGTGTTTATTTGCTGAGTTGTGATGGATGTGATATGAAGTATGTGGGGCAGACGGGCAGGTCCTTTGATATCAGATACAAGGAGCATATGGCGGCGTTCCGCAACGGTTGTCCCGAGAAGTCCCTCTTCGCGAAGCAGCTCCTTGACACTGGTCACCCCTTGAACAATAGTAACACCTTTAAAGTTTTACGTTTATGTGAGAAAGGGTTCAAGCTGAGTGTTTGGGAAAGGCTAGAAATAGTTAGAAGAGATGCGGACACCTTACTCAATGAACAAATAGATTTTCACACGTCTCCCTTACTTAATCTGGTTGTAAACAGACAGACACATTAGTTGGTTGTTGGTTTGTATTAGGTGTCATTTGGCATTTCTAAACAATTTATTAAAAATTAATAAGATAAAGTCTTGTATTGGTGAATACCTATTTTTGGGTACTTAGTTAGCAAGATCGGAGGTTTCTACCCACGTTAGTTATTGTGAAAAAATCCTACATCGCGATAATGAAATTTGCACACGTTTACTTATAAGCAAATATGTTCTAACCACAAATTTTGCTGTTCTCTCTGAGACAGTCTTGATAATGCTTCGTTTAGAGGCGAAACAATTGTCGACGTTTTGTTGTCTTTTTAATCCTGCGGAAAATAGTGCTATTAAGAAATTTAAAATAAGTTTAAAACGTTTTTTTTTAATATTTTACTTACCATTGCTTTAGAATATTCTAACCAATGACGTTCATTGGTCAAATAGACCACAGCCGAAAACATCAATAGACATCGATAAAATATGTCTTTACTAGGAATATTACATCCATGCCAATAGGTATTCATTGTTAGCTGGAGAAGTCTAGTCGACTACACATGACGCAAGGACATCACTAATCCCAGCTCTTTTGGTTCTACTCTAGACTCTATGATTAATTGGTATTCTAAAATATTAAATTTTATCCAAAGCTATTTTAAACTAGAGCGACGTCATCACTTATTTTTACGGGTTTATGAAAGGAAATATTTGCATAAATTGCTTTAAAAAAATATACAATTAATTTTCTAAATTTCATACAGAACCCCCTCAGGAGGGTTATTACTTTTACACTGGATTTATTTGTACAAACACCATACACTTATCAACAACTGATTAATTATAAGTTTCTTAAAAATAACAATTATCTATATCACAATAGTAATTTATAAATAGATTAAATTACTTTAGCGAATGTTAGTAAGTTAATACAGGAGCGTAAAGTATCACTTTGAGCAATTGATGAACCTTAAATACCTATTAACAAAGAAAATCATCAACTTTAATTGAAATTGCAAACTTCACCACAGGAAATAACTATCTAGCATTCGGAATTAGTTATTATAGAATTGAAATTGTTGGAATTCAGAAAAGTCCAAAAATAAATCGCTTTTAGTACTGTATCGGTTTCTGTTAGTTTAAACTGAACTGGAGTATGAATATAGCTAAGTTAAATTAATATTTAGCAAAGTTGTAAGTAGAGTTATGTCGTTTGACAATTTTTTTAATGTTTCGTTGGCAATGTAGTCGACGCCACAAAATATGTTAATACCTATGTAGTATACTTTTACGATCCGCTCTTCTGAGACTATTTAACTGGATTACTGGAGACAAACTATCTTTTGACACTAATTTTCACCTTTATATACAAGCTTTACGATGTCTACATGATACATGTTGTACTCGTCACCTACACACATAGTTACATAGGATCTTTATCCCCGCAGGAATAGAAAAACCTCTATTCGTCCCACGTAAAATGAGACGAGGTTATTGTCGATTCCAGTTAGTAGTTACAGGGTAGTTTTCCCAGTCTTGTCATAGTAGTAAGTAAACAATTATGATGCATTTTATTAAGCTTTGTATTTGTTTGTTGCAGGACATCACAGGGCGCGATCGTACGCACGTTATAATGTGACCGGCGCACGACGACTCGCGTCTCTCCTCAAGGTAAGCATGCTCTCTCTGCACTACCAATATTGCAAGTAAGGCTAAGGTCAGACACGCGTAAGACCTCTTTTAGACGAGCGTATTTTTCAACGGACAACGGACCGAATGAATGTGTTTATACTCACCGGACACAGGTATGTCGAACAAATTACGCCGAAAGTACCGTGACCTCCCCTCGCCGACACGCGCCGCCCGGTCCATTTTCCGGTGAAAAAAACTGCCGTGTAAAAGCAGCCTTACGTTGTGAATTGTAAATCGCCAAGCCCACCTCATCAGCAAATACGACAGTGTATCAAAGGACAAGGCTCTATCTAACAAACATGCCAGTTTAGTGGCCATAGATAGACTCACCCCGATCATATGAGGTAGATGTATTGTTCTTATGTAAATCGTGTATTTTGTGTTTACATTTACCTATGCATGCAAATATCTTGGTAAGTAGGTAAACAACATTAGTGAAAACCCAAAATTAAAAACAAAATACAAAGCTAATATGTCGTCAATGTTGTGCCGTTTCACGCAATTCATTAGCCACCAAATTACGCTAGTTTGTTCTCACCCTAAAGCAAACTACTTCGCATGCGTCTATTTGTACTTATTTGACTTTAAATGTCACGTGATCAGAAATAAAAATACAGAGTCAGGGTCAAGGTCTTAAGAGTCTGATTCATTGCAACCATACTTTAAATCGGCCAGCCTTCACATGTATTGTGATGCTACAAAAAGTTTCACAAGAAACTCACAGACCCTTAAGAATCACATTTTAAGGTTAGATACCCAAATAAAATTATTGTACCCCGTAGTAAGTAGGTACCTAATTTTAATACCACTAATAATACCTACTCCTACTACGAAGATTGACATCTTCACGTGTCAAATAACTGTAATTTATTGCCAAAGCTAGACATAGAATGCAGGATACAAACTGTATAGGTACATAATTGCTATGGGAACAAGTACGATGGTAACGTATTCTGTTAACCTTTAGAAGACTCAGTGTGCATATTCATTGTGCAGAGCGCACCTCTACGCTTGGCCCTGAAATCGGGCTTTACCTATATATTATTTGTTATTCACGGATGAAATCTGTCGCCAACTGCTTCCGTCAAAGCGGTCTGTTTCCCTTCCAAAAATACAAATACTATATTCCGAACGCATCCGTCTCGGTACGTTGAATGCGATTTCATTTCATACTTAGATGTGCATTAATAATCTTCATCCAACCATAAGAAGATTAATCGATAACTAAAATAAAATGTAACACAAAGGGTGACCTAGTAACTTGCACCTTATAATAAAAATTAAGTACATACTACCTACCTAATTTATTTTATTTCTTTTAAAAGTCATAGTAACAATTACTAATACTTTTTTTTTGTTTTTTTCGTTTTTTAATTCCGTCGCTCTTACGTTGCCGTACCGTTGCCTGGCGTCTCTGGTTCACACGCAGAACGTATTTCCAATTAGGTACCTAATACTAAAGAAAAATAAAATATAAGAAAAATGGAATATAAATAATATGAATTTGAAAATGAAACTTGTACTTACCACCAAAATCAAAAAGCTGTTAGATCTAGATTGCAAATAAGCTATTTTCGGTCGGAGAAACCGTCGGAGAACGGCATTCTACCGTTAACACTCCAGGGTCTCCGAAGAGTAGGTCTGGTATAAGTTGCCCTTGTACCTATTCTAATCAAACAGGACAACATGCAAAAAGAATTATCTAAATCGCATATTTTATGCCATTTTCGAGATATGGGTGTGTTGTGTGCTCGGACGGACAGACAGACAGCAAGAAATGGTCTCCCTTTCGACAATCATTATTATGTATAATCTATGTATTTTATGTATGTATTTAGAAATATATAAGTATGTTTATCAGTTGTCTAGATCCCATAGCACAAGCTTAAAGCTTAGTTTGTGTGACGTTGTGTGAGAATGTAAAAAAAAAAAAAACAGGTACCTACTAAATAGTATGGTAGGTACTAATACGAAGGTACGGAGTTTTCAAATGCATTATGCATGTTAAATAGGATAAAAGATAAATATAACAATAATATCAGAGGCAATTGAAAAGATTGTTAATCTCTTTTAACTTGAAGATTGAAGGGACGGTAATGAGAGTATTTTTAAAAATAAACACCAGCTGTGAGCGTTTTGCCGTGAAAGAGGCCTGTCATACTGGAACTTAAACAGGTGCACTTAGCTATATTTATATTGATATTAAACATATTACTTAACTAACTAAGAACTATTCCTCGATATGAGTTTTTAATAATTTTTACCGCAGCCAATACTTGGATAATTTTCCCATTTTCAGTCTGTAGGCCAAGAAACTCACTTACTTTTGGTTACTTACTTTTGAATCCCAACCATGCAGAAGCTGATAACAAGGTGGATCAATAATATCGGACCTTTAATACTAATTATCACGATGAAGTCTAGTTTAGATTATAGGTTATCTTCAGTTATTAACTTTTTAATAGTAATAAAATAAGTTATTTAGTTAAGTTAGATGTAGAAGAGCTCGTGGCTGGGTAACCGACTAGGTTAAGACATTGCTAAGGACAACATCTAGCTAGGCCGGTCTTAGAATGGGTGGCCATTTCTTAAGACATTGAAACCCCTACGTGCTTCGGAGAACATGCCAAGCATGGCAGTCGCTCCACGGAAAAATATTGAAGTTCAACCACCGCATCGTAGTAAGACTGGAAAGCCGTTGTAACGCCGATGTGGATGTAGGAACCTACCTACATTAAAGTCACAAAACTGTTCAACATTTTGTCGGTGGGAAGTTTAGTATGATAAGAACATATACGTAGGTACTTTTACTCGTATATTGCACATCGCGGTAATAGACCTCATGCTTCTTGCCTAATACAGACATATTATTATGTAGACATCAGATGTGTTTAATTTAGTGTGAACGATAGTGAAAATATCGTGAGTATGTTAACCATTCAGTCAGTAGGTCGCTCTCGGCACTTGACCATCGACACACTTGTCCAAGACACTGACAAAACGACTTGCTAATCTTAAGTTTCATACGATTCAACTATCAATTTTCATCGTAAAAGATGATTTATTTGAAAGGATTTTTTTTTTTTAATTTATACATTTATTTACAATAAGAATTGTTTATTTGTTGTCCTTTTGATTCTGCGAAAAATTAATGCTATTAATTAATGCTAAAAAGTTTTTTCTTAAAAAATTTTTACTTACCATTGTTTTGTCATGGATTTTCGCCAAGTAACGCCTGTTTCTATCCAATAAATAAGAATTACAATATACAAAATAAACATAATTATAGACTAAAAATATTTACATTACAAAATATCGTTTACCCAGAATGCTGGCTGTGTTGCCACGTTGGATGGCGATACTTATTCTTTGGGCCAGAAAATAGCCAGCCTTCTAGTCCTGAGAAGCATCGATTAGGCGTTTAGCAATGTCTCTATAAAGGCGGCGAGCACTAGGACCCCATGACCCCAGTGTCTCAACCCCAAACGGCTCAAATATGTAATCACCTGCTAGGTTAGCATATTTACGCCGTTTAAGGCCTTCAGCCGATGCAGCAGCAGCGCCGGCACATCCGGATGTGCTTGGAAGGTGTGAAGGTGCTAAGGTGTCAACGCATGTAGCGTCCCACACCAAAGGCCTTCCCATCTTAAAAAGGAAAATTAACTTTTATTTCCATAACAAAATAACCTAGATACAAAATTAAGTATCTAACCTACTTCTTCTTCTTCTTCTTTTAAAAAGCGTGGCTCCATCGATAATGATCGATGATTCGCCAATGTCAAGGTAATGCTTGATTAGTTGATAGTCCCGCACAGAAGAACTAGTTATTCCTAACTAGCTCCAGGTGCAGGACAAGAAACGTTGTTCGGTAACCCGATTTTTGCGGAGCGCCAGAGATAACCTAAAAAGCCACCAGCCATGCGCTCAGCAAAAATCGAACTCCCATCTAACCTACTTACATTATAAAAGAAATATGTTTGTAAAAAAATACACGTCAAAAATTGACACAGCAACCGACTTCAAACTACCGAAATGGGACCAAATAGTTGTCGAAATGGGACCAAATAGTTGTCGGATTGGGACCACTTGGGAAGTAGTAACTTCCAATTAAAAAAAAATACAAAATCGGTTCACCCAGTCCGAAGATTGAGGTAACAAACATAAACAAAAAATAAAAAAAACTCATAGTCAAATTGAGAACCTCCTAATTTTTTAGAAGTCGGTTGAAAAGTATGTCGGTACATTGACGTTATTCCCATCAAAATATACAAACAAAGGGATCCTGTATCCTTCGGGGGGGGGGTCCAACCGATCTCACCTTGTCTTACGTTCGGAGGAGATTTGGAAGGGGTTGTGCTTAATCTGTTACCTATCATAACTATCATACCTATCATAACTGTTTCCTTAATTTACCATCAAGTCACCACCTTGTACTAAGTGGGTTTTAAATTCTATTACTAACATCATGAAAACGGTATTGAAAAGTATAAAAGCTTTATGAAGGAACAAAATTGTGTAGACAACTTAGTTTAAAACTTGTTATTAAAAATAAATGAAAAAGAAATAGAATGTTAAAGGTCAATGTTTAGGCACAGAATAGGGCATAGTACTTACATACAGAACTTGCACTCTGACGTTAATTAAATCACGTTCTTTTGTTTACATAGAACATAATTCGAACGTTAGGGTTGTCAGTAAAGTACCAGCATAATTTGACCAATAATTATGGCGTTAATGCCTCAATTTCAACTCTATGGTCAATTCCGTGTCAAACAAGAGACAACCCTTACTGACTTACAATTTTCAAGTTGTTGCTGACGTCACGTATTTTTTGCGAATTTTAGGCGAGTGACATAGGCCTGGTTTAGGTAAAGGTTAGGAACATTTTTGGGAATATTTCTAGCCAAACTTCGAAGTTTGAATGCTGTGTCAACGGGATTACGAGTCGCTTTTACTTCAATACTCCGCAGTTTGTTCCTTCTGCAACAGTTCCAAACCTGGACTTGTCTACTATAGATCTTACCAATGACAGTTCATACCAACTGGACAAGCCAGTTTATTTTTGCAGCAGGAATAAACTAAAAAAATACCTAAAAATAAAGAAATTCATTTTAAAATCAAAGAAACAATTAAAATATCATAGAATCTTAATCAAAAAGTGTAAAAATGTTAACTCTAGTTTAAAATTAAGAGAACAAGCTAAATTATCTATGTTAGAACTTAAACAAAGTCATTTAAAATATTACACTGACACACAACGCTTAGAGTCACAAATAAAAAATTTGCAATTTGAATTAGAGTATGTAACTAAGAAATATGAATGGTCTCTAAAAGACTTTAATAAGTGTTCATCAAGTATAGATAAGGTACTCAAAACATCTAATTATAATACTGAGCGCCTTAATACCTTCATAAATAACCACTCATGCAATATCAATTGCACAAGTCCTTCTCAATCATTGGAGAACCAGGCTTCCCTTACAACTTGCTCACCTACTTCATTAGTGTATGAATTGTGTGACAGTGTAAAAAGTAATAGTCATACTGGATATACTAAACTAGTTTTATTTAGTGATGATATTGGAACTGATTTTAGTTCTTTTCTGATACAACAATTTAATTCAAATTGTTATTCAATTATTAATAACTGTTATCCAGGTGCATCTTTAAATGAAATTATGCAAAAGATATTAGAATATAATTTTGACTCAAACAGTAAAATAATTATTTTCTGCTCAAACAGGGGTAAAATTAACAAAAATGAACTATCCCTATACTTTGACAAAATGCAAAACTTAAATGTTGAACATGTAGTAATGTTTACATTACCATACATAAAAGGTGTGCCAGACGTGGAAAATTCTCTTAGATATAAGATAAATTTACAACTCAATTTAACTAGCCAATATAATAATAAATTCCATGTAATTGACTTTAATTCTGTTTTTAAGAGAACTGTATATAAATACAATTTGTCAACTTCTGACAGTAACTTTAACAATAACAAACATATTGTTTATGTAAACAAAGGTAGGTATTTTCTACCAAAGCATTATAAGAGACAAATAGCAAGTTTGCTATTCAATTATTTTTACACTTCAGCCAAGAACTTGGCTGACAAAACTGCTTTTATTGAGCAATGTAGATTTAGTGTTAAGACTTTGGAATCTGTTCCAAGTAATTTAAATTAAGTTCTACGACAACAGAGGCAATATTACCCTTTAGCAGACATAGTCAATTAATTGAATTAAATTTAGTTACAAATATTAATTACGTTAAAAAATGCCCTCCAAATCAAACCAAATCAAAAAATGTAAATTATATCAACATAGGGCATCAAAATATTGGTTGTTTAACACATGGCAAAGAGTTAGAGTTGGAACTGTTAATGAATTCAGACAATATTGATATTTTTTGTATTACAGAACATATGCGTAAGTCGTATGAGCTCATGTTCAATTTCAGTAATCACCGGGTTGGTAGTGCATTCTGCAGGGTGACCACAGTACGGGGGGGATCTTTGATTTTATTAAATAAACAACTTAAATTTAAAGAACGGAAAGATATTGTGTCTCTTTCTCTAGAGTGTAAAGTCGAACTGTCGTGCGTGGAAATGGAGCAATTCATAGTAGTATGCGTGTATAAACCTGGAACCTCACCCTTTTGCGAATTTGAGGAACTTATTGACAAAGTTCTATGTAAACTTGGAAAAACTAATAAGTACCTAATAGTATGTGGTGATTTTAATGTCGATTTACTTGTTAATACGCCTATGAGTTATAATATTTTAAATTTATTTAAATCACACAATCTTACAAACTTATTTTTGGAGCCTACTAGATATTGTAATACAATAGCCACTTGCCTGGATAATATATACAGCGATATGTTGCCAGAAAGTAAAAGTATTATAAAAAAGCTAGATTCAGACCATTGTGGGCAAATAGCATCTTTTAAAATCACTAAAGAAAAAGTTATAAAACGTAAAATATTATGTAGACCAATAACTGGTGACCGCTTGGAACGAATGAGGGTTGGACTTTGCAATAAAATTCCATTCTTAGACACTGGCTTAGATCCAAATGTAATGTATAAATTATTTTTTGATTCTTTTTACAACGAGTTCAACTCCATATTCAAGTCTAAGGAGGTCATGATTAGTGATAGTCCTACTTTCAGTGAATGGGCCACTGAGGGTATACACAAAAGTAGACAAAAACTTTATGAACTATACTCAGAAAGACAGCTTAATAGATCAGTTGAATTTCTAGATTATGTTAAAACTTATTCAAAAAAGTTTAAAGCAGATTGTTTAGCAGCTAAATCAAAATATATAAGTGATAAAATTCTCAATAGTGCAGACAAAGTTAAATCTACTTGGAAAATTATAAACGCGGAAAGAGGTCAACAAAAATTAAATGATAATCATTTTAAACTTAATATAAATGGTAAAATAACTACATCAGACTTCGAGGTCGCTAACGAATTTGAAAATTTTTTCTCCCGAATTCCTGTAGATTTGACAAAAACCCTAGGCTCTTCAACCCCCATTGCAGAATCTTGGTTAAAAGCAAACGTTCCTTGTTGTAACGTTATATTTAAATTCAGTAAAGTTAACATAAACACTATCTTAAAAACTTTTAAATCTTTAAATATCAAGAAAACAGCTGACCTCTGGGGCATCTCTGTGTATTTAGTAAATTCTTTTATTGAAATGGTTGCTCCTGAACTAGTATTAATATTTAATAATTGTGTTGATAGTGGTGTGTTCCCTGATTTAATGAAATCTAGTAAATTAATTCCCCTGTTTAAATCGGGTAGTACTTCAGATCCGTCCAATTTCCGTCCCATTTCTGTACTACCTACATTTAGTAAAATTTTTGAAAAAATTATGCTTAATCAAATGCAAAATCACTTTAACGTTAATAAACTATTACATACAAAACAATTCGGTTTCACTCGTGGTCGGTCCACCACTGATGCCGGAATTAAATTATTAGAGTGTATATACAGGGCCTGGGATGAGTCATATGATGCTTATGGTGTATTCTGCGACTTATCTAAGGCCTTCGATTGCGTTCAGCACCAGACTTTAATTAAGAAACTTGATCATTACGGAATCCGGGGGACGGCCTTGAATTTCGTCAATTCTTACTTAAGTGATAGGGTCCAGAAAGTAGTGATCAATGGTAAACAGTCACCTGGTTCTCCTGTAGCAATGGGGGTACCGCAGGGTTCAATTTTGGGACCTTTTCTTTTTCTAGTATATATTAATGATCTCCCTCACCTCATAAGAGACGACCACGAGGTAGTTTTGTTTGCTGATGACACTTCTTTAATATTTAAAGTTAAACGTGGACAGCGCGAACTTGACGATGTAAACATTACCCTCTCTAGGATAGTCCACTGGTTTTGTGCTAATAATTTATTATTAAATGAAAATAAAACTAAATGTGTAAGATTCACCTTACCTAATGTAAGACTTGTTAAAACCAGTGTTAAGGTTAGGGATGATATAATAGAATTGGTCGATGACACTGTCTTTCTGGGCATAACGTTAGACTCCAAATTGCAATGGGGGCCTCATATCGGGAAAATTTCGGCCAGGCTTAGTTCAGCAGCCTATGCTGTCAAAAAGATCCGACAACTTACAGACATTAAAACGGCGCGTCTTGTCTACTTCAGCTACTTCCACAGTATCATGACATATGGCATACTACTGTGGGGTAACGCTGCCGATATTGAATGCATCTTTGTGTTGCAGAAGAGGGCTATCCGGACTATCTATGGAATGGGGTCTCGGGAGTCATTAAGAGATAAGTTTAAGCATATTAACATCCTTACAGTGTATTCACAGTATATTTATGAAATTTTATTGTATACCCACAAGAACAAAAGTAAATTTGTGAAAAATAGTGATAATCATAATCTAAACTTAAGAAATAAGGATAAACTGGCTGTTCCTAAATTTAGGCTTCATAAAGTGAGTAATTCTTTTGCGGGGAACTTTATTCGAATGTACAATACATTGCCAACCGAAATAGCAAATTTATCTGTCAATAAATTTAAAAAACTAATAAAAAGTAAATTGTGCCATAAAGCTTATTATAGTATTAATGATTTCTTAGATGACAAGGCGGCCTGGTTGTAACAACGTAACGAATTGCTCCTTTCTAAATAACTCTGTATTAGATTTAAGATGAAATATTTTGAAAAAAGCCGAGCTGAGTTTCTTGAGGGCTCTTCTCAGTCTCGTTGCATTTTGGAACCCTCGGTAGAGTCACACCAACTTCTGACGAATCTAAATAATTTTCTGAAAATTTCAAAGAAAAAAAAAAAAAAAAAATAAAAAAATAAAAAATAAAAAAAAAATACTCAAGTCACAACACAAACACTTTTTTTTTTTTTTTTTAATTCCGCGGCCCAAGGCCGCGGCCGCTCTAACGTCCGTTGCCGGGCGTCTCTGGTTACTAGCAGAGGGTATGTCCAGTGGCGCCCGGCGGACTTTGACCACCTCTGTGGTCTCTTCGGGTGTTGGGTCGGGACGAGAATCCCGCGTCGTTGGGGAAGGGTTTTATCCCGCGTCAGTGAGTGAATCTGGTTGCGTGCTATGGGGCAAAGGCCCCGCAGCACGCAACCCTTCTAGCCTGCTTCTGTAAGGACGGCGGATGGCGATCCCGCCGTCCTCAGGCCCCGATCATGGAGGTCGATAGTCTTGGGCGTAGTCGCGGAGTCTGGGGCGCCCTGGCCGCCGACTACGGAACTCGGCGGGGAGGGTACGCTCCCTCTCCCTCCCGGCCGCCTCCTTCGCGAGCATGACTTGCTCGCAGAAGGACACGGCCGCGTTCCACCTACTCCGGCTGACAACACAAACACTAGCTTAAAATTTAAGTAAATTATTGGAGTTCGATTTTTGCTGAGCGTATGGCTGGTGGCTTTTTAGGTTACCTCTGACGCTCCGCAAAAATCGGGTTCCCAGATACTCACATACCACCTGGAGCTAGTTAGGAATAACTAGTTCTTCTGTGCGGGACTATCAACTAATCAAGCATTACCTTGACATTGGCGAATCATCGATCAATATCGATGGAGCCACGTTTTTAAAAGAAGAAGAAGAAGTAAATTATTAGTATTTATTTTAAAACCCTAAAACAGTTATAGTTTTAGCAGGTTTAGTTCAACATTACCTTTACTACCAGTTTCGTTGTTTACATTTTGTTTAGAATTAGCAGACGTTTAAATATGTACGACACATTCTTTTTTAATGTGCTACGCCTTTTTGGTGGTAATGTTAAACATGAAAGTTACTGCTAACTTAGGTGTTATAAGAAAGTTTGTGCAGTAAGATCTGATAATATCTAAGTTGGTACGAATGACTTTTTCAAAATAAAATAATATTTTTGAAGCTACTAATGACACACAGAAATTGTTCTGTAGGTATATACCTGCCTACATAACCTATAAATGTATTAAACATGACTAATTCTCATTGTTCTCAAGACTGTACTACTTTTCGTTAAACTCAAATCAACAGCCATGTGAACATTATTTGTGCTTGAATGTTTCGTAAACATTATAAAAATAAATGGTTGCAGTGGGAACGAAACAAACACAATCTCATAAGCTTAGCAACTGATGATAATGGCCAACTGTTCCAATATAATTTATGAATAATTAAATGAATGATGATGAAAAATCTAGCTATTAGATTACCGCGTCTTAACACTGATCGAGTGTGCCTATACTCGATCAGTTTTAAAACATAGGTAGGTACCTAGCTACCTATGTTTTGCTCTTAATTTCATAGTAGGTAGGTTTTACAAAAGGACTAATTTAACCCATAGTCCCATCTGCATCTGCATCGCTGTGCGAATACTCGTAAGTGTTATTGTATAGTTTACCAAAATGTTTCTACGAGCGCCACCTACATAAAAGAATATGTACTACATATGGTTCGTTCTTATGTATAAAATTGTATGTGTTGGTAGATGAATAAAAGTCAGTCTGCACTGCATAACCGACGTGTTTAATTGCTTAACTTCAGGTTATGGGCCCAGCACGCTTCCAATGCGCTACAACTTGATAAAGTCCAAGATAAAAATATTTATTCTTCCTTCCTCTAAAACTATAAAACTCACAGCCCCTCTTTTCCAATCGCCAGCAATGCTTATAATCTGACTGTCTGATGGTATTTACATTTTTACGGTGACATTGTGACTTTTTAGAGGTTGAGCCTGTTAGAGAAGAACCTGGCAATAAAAACTCAGGGCCAATCTTACTGTTTTTACAACCCTACGGTAACATATTTATACTACATCCATCTATTGCTTGGAAGATTTGAATCAAATTTCGTAAGGCAGGACAATCAATTAATATCTGTCGCCTCCTGAAGACTTTTCTGCGATATTATTGATTCAACCACGGAATGATTCGATACAACCAGATATAAATACTTATGACCGAATACTGAAAAGTCACTCAAACATTTAGGAGCTGTTTAAATCCTTGAGCAGCACTTAAACTTAAATTTTTCATACAAAAACGTCACTTTTGAGTACCGCTTATTTGAGTTACTTTTCAGAATTCGGCCGTTAATTACTTAAATATACACGACAACCGTGTTGTTCTATGCTTAAATACCTTATTAAAGTGGATATTAATAGGTCACTATCCTGTTTAATATGCGGATTTCAAAGTTACCTAATATGCTAATAATGTGTTCGGCATCGTGTCTGACCAGTTAACAGCCAGTACTTTCATGTCGTCTCGTCCACGATATACCATTACCAAACAATACAAGTACCTACACATTAAGTACCGTGCTATCGAGACGTGCTGACATAGTCACGAATATTAGGTAGGTACTATTTTTTACCGATTGCAAAAATGAGGATATGTTTTAGTGCGAAAGATATCAAATATTTTTTTATGTGGTTGGGAATGCATTAAGACACTTCGCTTCCCCACTGCGAGGTGAGTGGAATCGAATCTTTCACAAATAGAAGACCTACTATAAATCTGTTAAGTATATATAGCTGCCACTGGACATACCCTCTGCTAGTAACCAGGGACGCCCGGCAACGGACGTTAAAGCGGCCGCGGCCTTGGGCCTCGGAATTAAAAAAAAAAAAAAAAAAAAAAGTATATATAGCTAGAGAATTTGTTCATTTATGTTGAACGCGCTAATCTCAGGGAAACCCTACCTACTGATTTGATATCGAAAATTCGTTTTGTGTTGAATAATCCATTTATCGACGACGGCTATAGGCTTTATGTATAATATCAGGCAATGGCTAATAGGAGCGTAGCAGCAATGGAATATATTGCTACTATATGGGGAAAATTCACTACATTTGAGAGCGAACGAATTCGTGGGCGTCCGCTATATCCTACTAATATTATAAATGCGAAAGTTTGTAAGGATGTATGGATGTTACTCTTTCACGTAAAAACTACTGAACGGATTTTTATGAAACTTTACAATAATATAGCTTATACATCAGAATAACACATAGGCTACAATTTATAAAGATACGGGGACGGGAACAATAATCACGCGGACGAAGTCGCGGGCGACCACTAGTAAATTAACATAATAAACTTGTATTCAATTCACAAAATAAATTGTTATTGACGGACGATAAATTCTATTTGAATAGATATTTTAGGAGACAAATAGCATCTTCGCTATCATATTTTATTAAATATTCAGCCAAAAACTTGGCTAAACAATCTGCTTCTATTGAGCAGAAAAATGACAATGTTTGTCTTGTGACCTTGGAATCTGTTCCAAATAAGGGTGACAATAATTTAAACTTAGTTGTAGGACAATAGAGGAAATCCCTAGCAAATTAAATTTAAGGACAAAGGAAAAGTCTATGTTCATGAATATTATTCATCAGAATATTGAAGGCTTTTCTGGCAAAGAGTTAGAGCTAGAATTATTTTTGAATGAAAAGTGTATTCATGTACTTTGTTTAACTGAACACTGGTTAAAAAAACATGAACTCTTAGTTAATATTGATAATTATAAAATCATCAGTGCGTTTACTAGAGATTCCGCTATAAGAGGTGGGTCACTCATTTTAATTAATGACAAATTAAAATCGAAAGACAGAAAAGATGTAGTAGCACTCACAAATGAGCGAAATATTGAACTATCATGTGCAGAGCTAGAACAATATATTATTATTAGCGTCTATAGACCTCCATCTGGAGATTACTACTTTTTTTTTTTTTTTTTTTTCTTTTTTTTTTTTAAACTTATGCACAAAACTGTACAAAGGCGGACTTAATGCCACAGGCATTATCTACCAGTCAACCTTTGGGTGATGCAGAGAGAACTAGTAGTAGGTGCTCAGAGGTTGCTATGACACACAATAATTATTAAAGTAAAAATACTAAACTTAAATCCTAATAACTACTTATATAACTAATACTAATATACATACGTATATGACGTCAATAAACCTACATAATACTAAAACATACCTACATAGTACATACAATTTACATAAAATAGATACACAAATATAATTACATATAAAGCTACGACTTCTATAAAGAGTGAGTGACAAAAGTAAAAGAAAGACAAACTGATTCTGCTTAGGAATCCTTATACAGCTCATATACCTTCCTCTTGAAAACGGAGCGGCTGGTTGACATCCTGACCTCCAAGGGGAGCACATTCCAAAGGAGAATAGATTGCACAAAGAAAGAAGAGTGGACAAGGCTGGAAGTGTGAGAAGGACAATGTAAGAGAAGACTATTAGAAGAGCTACTTGTTTGAGTCCATTATGGAAGAAGCCTTAATGAAAGTATGTAAATGTAAGAAGACTGTAGTTGTATGTGGCGATTTTAATATTAATATTTTAGAAAACTCCCAGAACGCGATAAGGTTCCTCAACCTTTTTAAATCTTTTAACTTACAAAATCTTTTTTGTGAACCAACTCGCACCACAGCCACATCAGCTACCTGCTTAGACAATATTTTTTCTAACAGCGATGTAGATGAGAAATCAATAATACATTTTATTAATTCAGATCATGCAGGTCAGTTAGCTAGATTTAGGTACCAACATGTTCCATTATCAAAAAATATTGTATGTAGACCAATCACAAAATATCGATTAGAAAAATTTAAAGTAAACATTAATAATAAAGTACCTCTTTTGGAGTTGAATAATGATAAAAACCCGAATGATCTTTACGGAGATTTGTTCGGAGTAATCAAATACGAATGCAATAACATTTTCACAAAATAAACAATAAATGTAAATCAATTCAAAATTAAATTTAGTGATTGGGCTACGCCTGGAATCTATAAAAGTAGAAAAAAATTGTATGAATTATACGAGACAAAGGCATCTACTAATGAGCCACAAGTAATTGAACGGATTAAAAAGTACTCCAAACTGTTCAAAAAAGTTTGTTCAATAGCCAAATCTAATTATATACGGGCTAAAATTGAAAAATCCGATAATAAAACTAAGGCAACATGGAATATTATTAACAAAGAAACCTGTAAAGCAAAGTCACGTGATCGATCCTTCGAGTTAAAAATAGATGATAAACATATTAAAACTGATTCTGCAGTGGCCAATGCATTTGAATCTTTTTTCACAAATGTTCCAATTATAACGACAAATAAGTTAAATTCTTCAAAAAACGTAGCCAATTCTCTTCTCAAATCTAGTGTTGATAAATGTAGAGTTAACTTTGATTTTCAGTATATTGACTCTGTCACTACACATAAAACTTTTAAACAACTGAATATAAAAAATACTGAGGATCTTTGGGGCATTTCAACCAATATAATAAAATCAATAATTCCTGCTATTGCGCCTTACCTTGCATTCATATTCAATAAATGTATAGATGAAAATCAGTTTCCTAATCTTATGAAGTACAGTAAAATTATTCCTTTATTCAAAGCAGGAGACAAAAGTGATCCTTCAAATTTTCGACCTATCTCCATACTCCCAACAATGAGTAAAATTTTTGAAAAAATAATATTTAATCAATTGCTTTCACATTTTACAGAAAAAAAGTTACTTCATAGCAAACAGTTTGGTTTCACTAAAGGCAGAAACACAACGGATGCAGGAGTTGCACTTGTGAAGCATATATTTGATGCATGGGAGGAAAAGCAGGATGCCATTGGTATCTTTTGTGATCTATCAAAAGCTTTTGATTGTGTTGATCATGAGACTTTGTTACTAAAATTAGGGTATTATGGTGTTTCGCACAGCTCACTTCGCTTACTGGAGTCTTACCTCACTGATAGAGTACAAAAAGTTAACGTTAATGGCACCGACTCTTCTGGCGCCTCATTAGTCATGGGAGTACCCCAGGGCTTGATATTAGGACCCCTTTTATTCTTAATATACGTAAATGATCTACCTTACTTCACTAAAAAATCTTTGTGAAATAGTATTATTTGCTGATGACACATCATTAATTTTTAAAAGTGATAGACGAAAAGTAGTACTTGACGATGTAAATAATACCCTTTCGGAAATACTGCATTGGTTCACAAGTAACAACTTGCTGCTCAATGCGAAGAAAACAAAATGTGTAAAATTTACTATGCCCAATGTTAGACAGGTGGATACTCATATTACTATGAATAATGAATTAGTTCAAATAGTCAATACCACAGTTTTTCTTGGAATAACTTTAGATAGTAAACTGCAATGGGGTTCTCATATCACAGCCTTGGCAGGCAGACTTAGTTCGGCTGCCTATGCGGTTAGAAAGATAAGGTCACTGACTGATAAAAAAACGGCACGATTAGTTTATTTTGGCTACTTTCATAGCGTTATGTCATATGGTCTGCTGATATGGGGCTCAGCTGCCGATATTGAGACAATATTCATATTACAGAAACGAGCTATACGAGCAATCTATAGACTCGGACTCCGTGACTCGCTGAAGGAACTATTTAAAGAAATTAATATTTTAACCGTTGCTTCTCAATATGTTTACGACAACATCGTGTATGTACGGAAGAACATAGAACTCTTCAAAAAAAGATGCGACAACCATAATTATAATACAAGAAATAAAAATAAACTGGCAATGACAAAAATTAGACTTCATAAAGTTGGTAATTCGTTTGTAGGCAAATGTATAAAAATATTTAATAAAATTCCGCAGGATCTGGTTGACATGCCTCTTAATAAGTTTAAAATAGTAGTGAAAAAACGTTTGATGAAGAAAGGCTATTATAATGTAGACGAATATCTTAATGATAAAAATGCATGGTCACCCTAATCTGCTGTTGTTAGCCACTCCTACAATACAAATTGTAACACAATGTAAACAAAACATTATTAAAAAGAAAATGGATAATCTACCTGAGTTTCTTGCTGGTATCTTCTCAGGAGAACCAACTTACCGAACCAGCGAAAGAATCATTTTCAAATGGTTATTTATGTAACTAATTTAGTATTTTTATAATAGTGCTTGACATAAAATTGTAAAATTTTGACATTCATATGTGCTCTTTATGTGCCTAAACTGAATAAATGAAATTGATTCTTTGATTCTTCTTTGATTGACGTGCATATATTTCTCATACAGTAGCACTTGACTCAAGTCCTGAGTGGAAAGCTATTTGTGTGCAACCCTGTGCAGGCGCACCTCAGATCCACGGTTGTCTGGTCTCGCTCTCGCGGCATACATGTCAAGGTGGGGTTCGGGTTCAATATTCGAGGATTTGGTGCACGCAGATAATAATAAATACAAACGGAATACCCGAAATGCGTCTGCTTTATGTGAAGCGAGTGATATCATTAGGTTATCTGACTAGACGTAAACCTATACCTATTGCCGTTGTTCTTAATGCCTAAGTCCGGTTGAAGTATAATAAATAATAATAAATAAATAAATATGTTAGGTTAGGACAATTCACACAACGCCATCTAGTCTCAAACTAAGCAGAGCTTGTGATATGAGTAGGAACTAGATAAACTGATATAAATACTTATATACATTTGTTTTTGAAATACATACATATTATTCATATGCAACATCCAGACTTCGGTACAAACGTATGTGTTATCACACAAAGTTTGTCCCGACTGGGAATGGAACCGGAGACTCCGACGTCGATAGCAGGTGCACTACCGACCACGCCACCGAAGCAGTCAAATATCTATACCTAATTAGAATTTCTAAATATCTATCTACGCTTAATATCTAATTTATGTGCACCTACTTCTCACTTGGGAGAAATTTAATCCCACTTTCTAATCCTTTTCACCCAAGAGTAGGTACATAAGTATAAGTAGCGTTAAGTACCTATACTTCAATCAAGCATCCATTGAAACACGGTCAATTCCCGGCAGAAGCTTCCGCGTGCGCGCGCGGCGCCTGATGTTCGATCATTGCCAGATGCCGCCGGTAGATCGCGACGGGGTCAACAGCCATTGCCCTTGTTTTGCGCACTAAATCATTTGCTGATGTGTAGCGCAGATTCACCATAAGCGTGTTTCACACAACCGGGGTCAAGGGAAATGAACTGTGTATAACGTTCTCGTTACTTATCAATAAATTAAGGTATTGCTTCGTTGCATTATTATGTAACTTTGTCATGTTTTAGATGGGTAGTAAGAGTAACCTACTTGCAGTTATCGTGTACCATGACAATTAACTAATTTTTTATGTAGATATTACTAGTTATTTCGAATTGCATTCCTGGACGACTCCGTGCATTTAACATTGTACCTACCTACTCTGAAAAACCTTTGAAGTCGGATTATTGAGTGCGAGTTCCTCAAACGCGCGTGTGATTCTTGGGATATTACTCCACATGTGATTGTATAACCATTTGAAGTAAACATGAAAGAATATTTATCTAATCGTTATAGGTATATTTATAACAAATTTCTACCAGGAGCAGTGTGGAGGATTATCAACAAGATCTCCAGATCTAAGTTATCCTTCACCTGCAATGCGATGTGTCCATGAGCATAATCAAATTACGAATAATAATTAAGTAATTGTAACGAAATAAATATATTCCAATTAAGCTATAGATTGTGCAGCCACAACACTTGAATGTTCCGAAAGGCCTCATTTAAATGTGTATCTGTTATCAAAACTTACGAAACCCAGTAAAAAAGTGAACGCGTCTTGTAAGTGCCCCTCACTTCTAGTTTATACGAGTAGGACACTTTCACTCGATACAAATACTTTGCTAAAGGGCTTCAAGGTCAGTTACAAGATTGCAAGTCGTAATTTATTATTTGTTTCTATATTTTTATTCATAAAATATTAGTACAGACTAGAGACTTGAGTTATAAATCGTACTAACGTGTCTATCAAACGATATTGCGTGTCAGTAAATACCTATATCCTCTAGTCAAATATGCAATCTGGACCTACAGTTTATTGTCCTATGTAATGCAATTTTGAAAGAAAGAAAATACGTTTAATTCGCAAACACAGAAATGGCGATTATAAACATACATAGTAAGTAGATAGGTACCTTCATAGTTTCTCAAATGGGTGTGTTGTATTACTACCTATCCTATTTAGTAGTTTACAGTAGTTATCTAATATATGTATCTCTGGTGACTATAATATGCTCCTTGATCATTTAAAATGCTTCAATAGAAAGAAACGTAAATAATATCAAGTCTTTAAAGGACGACCCAGCCAGTGAATAGGAATAGTTGAGTTGTGTACAAGCTAATAAAGTAATAGACGAGGTCGAGCCTTGATCCAGTTCACATCACAATAACTCCGTTAGTAATTATGAAATTGATTACGAAGAGATTTGACAAGTATAGATGTATTTAAAAGTACCCAGGTACATACTTATCTAAATTTAAATTGTCACTGTCACAGCTTCCGATTGAAAGAATGAATTAAGTAATAATAACATGGAAAAAGCAGAAGGGTTCCGTATAGGTATATCGGAGATATAGGCAGGTGAGGGGCTCCAGAGGCGCACGGTAATGGACGTAGGTTCAGGCGCGGCCTAGGGCCCCGGTTTTGGAAAAAAAGGCGCTCGTGGTCTAGAGGTAACCAACAATGTTAACACATTGTAAAGGTTGTTAACACAAATTTAAAACATCGAATCAGTTAGAATGGCTGACCAATTCTAAGACATTGAGACCCCTCCGTGCCTCGGAGAGCACGTTAAGGCGTTGGTCCCGATTGTCATACAGCCATATATGGCAGTCGTTAGGGGTAGTTAAAAAAAAACCATAAATCCGACCGGTCTAACTTACATAACTTCGATATCGCCCCCCACCTCCACAAAGGTCAGATGGCAGTCGCTTCACGGAAAATATCGTAGTTCAGCCGAATCGCAGTTAGACTGGAAAGCTGACCCCAACCGCGTTGGGAAAAAGGCTCGGTGGATGAAACAGGAGATATTAGGTGCTTTTAACTGTTTTATCAAGCTACGTCAAATAATTCAAAGGACGAACGCGTTGACTTGAGAACTTCATCCAGTTTTTTCACCGGTTAAAAAGTTTCGCTCGTCAGTAGCACAAGTAGGTACTGGGGATTGTCTTAGGATGCTAAAGGAACGCCAGCATTATCTCCAGGGCCTAAATGTTCCTCACAAGCAAAAGGTTCACCTACTGACGTGGCTCTGGCCAATCAATAATGGCAATAGGCTCACCTTCTATTACACAAGCCTAATGAAGGGGGGAAAGACGTGAACGGGGGTGAAGACTTTGGTATATTCCCAATCCTTTTTAATGGGCAGTACATAAACAGACACAATTAACGGTCAATTTAAAAACAAAATGTGTAAGAGACTGTGCGTGCCAGCAATGTAGGAAAGCATTAACGACATTAACATTTTGATACTCAGAGCATACTTTGAATTGTTCACAGCTGTTTGCGATGTGGTACACGTGGACAACGCTACTGCTGGTGTCGTGCACACTAGTGAAGGCAGACGGGGAGGTCACGACGAAGGAGCCGGCACCGGTAGCGACGACTCGCGCACCGCCGCGCACCCTAGACCGAAAGGCCGCCGAGCTAGTCTGGAAGTCCTGGCTTGAGAGCCCTGAGGGCAACAATCAAAATGCACCACCACGAAGAATTACTACTAAATCTCTGTTCATAACACCTTTAGTTTGTCCGAAAGGGCAACGGCTGGACCGCAACGCTTGTATACAGGTATCATATACTTCATACTTAGTCCCAATTTTTTTTACCAAAATCTTTTTTGGCAATTTTAAAGATTTTGATTAAAGATTTTCTAGAATAGGTCCTCCTGTTTATTTAGTTACCTTGAAACCGCTAATAACGCTAATAACCCATAATAACCAAAAAAAATATAAATAAAGGCCTCATATTATTTTCATTTTATTTGCAGGTGGTAACAGTGAACAAAGACGAACATGAAAGAATATTACTAGAGACATTAAACGCTTTATTCACGACGCCACCAAATGACGGTACCTTGAATACAGACGTGTTGTACGACTACGGCGAGGAGGAACCAGGACCCTTGCAGCTAACCATCCCCATTGGCACAGACCCACAGGCAGCACCTCTCCAAGGGCAGGAGCCATACGCACAGGTGAATATCGACTGGTTACCTATTTGTACAGTTCATAGGCCAACTAAATCTTACGGCCGAAGTCATTCTGATTTTTCTGCGAGTACTTTCGCTCTTTTACCTATTTCGTGATCGTCACTACTAAAACAGTAAATCATAACCCGAAAGAAGTATGTAGGTACGAGTGTAGGTATGTCATAAATTTCAGCAAAAACTCTGAAGCAAAGTACTTAATTCACTATTTTTGGTTATTTCAGGCTCAAGACTTGCAACCAAATTACATTAACATCAACAAGAAAGACGGAGATAACGCTGATGGCGACGCTATGAAAGCTGAACTGGAACTATTAAGTCTCTCAAATACACTGAACCAAAATGGTACAGATGCATCTGTAGATTCAGGAATTTTGAATCAAAATGTTCTGACAAATATAGCCAGCTACCAAGACAAACCAAAACGTGATAGCCCTGTAGTAAATTCAACAGAAATAGACACTCTTAATAACACTGCTGACCTAGGACAAAAGGAACTAGTATATGGACATGTTAATGTTGACCCTATTCTATACAACACAGACACACATGTAAGTTTAGAAGATATCGAGACATCTATAGTGACAAACCAAAACTTTACTGCAAATCTTGCGAGCAACAATACTAACAATAGTTCCTCAACAAAACCCACGGTTCGTATTAGTGGTAACAATACTGATCAAGTCTCTAATAATAAGTCATCGATACAACTCTTGAAGAAAGATAATGACCAGAATAAATTAAATCCAGAAAATGACTATAGCGACATTGGAGAAGCCATTAAGCTGATTAGTAGATATGCTGACGTAACAACTGATGATAACTTTGCCAAAGAACACAAACAAGGATCAAAAGAAGACGGCATTCTAGGTACTCGTACTAAAGCGCAATATCGTCGTAACAAACCTAAGGAGCAGAATACAAATTTGGCACCGGTTCACGCTCCGCTAGAACAGATTATTACTGAACAGGCACGTCCAAAGCACGTACACCAGACGGGACTCTACTACAGGTATCCTTTGTCGGGGCAGAACTCTCCAACGCCGCCACCAGACTATCCGTTCCGTCATATACAGGACTATTGGCCAGGGCGTAATCAGATTGGAGGTGTTTATAATACACACGAAAATCCTAGACGTCATCACCATACGTATCCTCACAATTTCCGGCTATACAACTACCCTCATGGAGGTCTCGGAGTATCTGTATCATATCCTGAACACATGAAAGGATATGTTCAGCGGGAGCTGCAACATCTTAGCCACCCGATACGAACTCCGAACACTGGGAACCAAAATCTATACAGTCTGCTTGGGCTCAGACACTGGTTCAGCAGTGAAGGAACTTCAAAAAGATAGAGATTATACCAGTATCTATTAGACAACTATATGTTACCCGACGATATATAATGGAAGCTATGGACAATTTTAAAAGATATTTCATCAGTATCATATTATTATAACAAGTCTTCATTTTAGACACCTACCTCATAAATGCTCAATTTCAAATGATTAGACACAAAATGAACATTTTTATTTGGATAGATACCAACTACAGGTACCCGTGATTTTAATTTCGTATTATTTTAGTGTTAATAAAAAATGCTTTGTTTCCATAGCTTTCAATATATTTAGCCTATTTATTTGAAAACCAAATATTACAGTCATAATTAAGTTATTTTTGTTAGAAGTTTTAAGTTCTGTAAATATAATCTAAGTGTTATACGTTGCTACCTACAGATAAAATTGTTCACATAGTATTATCGTTGTTTTATATTATGTTAATTGTAAATTTGTTCTATCATGATAATTCTTATATTTATTTGATGTATATTTTATATTATAATCTTTTCGTTGTGAATGTATTTTGACTTTAGATGTTTGGTTTTTCGTATTTAGATATAGATATCGTATTTTTGCTATTAAAATGTAAGTAAACGAATGGCACAGGCTTGCCTCTTTATTTCTAAGTAATCGAAGTATAAACGCAATTGACATGTGTATGTAGATTATAGGTATTATGTATTTGTTCGTATTATTAGTAGGCCAAACAATCTAGAAGCAAAATCGGACACTCAAAACCCACCAAAATGTGTATTTCCAATATAAATGCTTCGTATTTAATGTATTAATATTATAAAATTGAGCCATGCTTTGTACTTGCCACTTAGTAGGTACCAAGATTTAATATAAAAAAACTTTTTTTCGAATTTCGAATGGCATTCGTTGACGTCCGGAAGCGGTTAAACATTGTAATTTCTTACGTTCAGAAATTTATCTATTGTACATTTTTGTGGCTTTTAACAACTACATTTAATATCTACACAGTCGAACTGTTATAACATTACACATAATGATCCCACCAAAGTTTAGAATAAGTATTTAGGTTTTTGTCACATAATAAATAATAATGTACCTACTAACTAAAATTGTTTAGAAAATAAAAAGTTAAACGTATTTTTATATGTACTTGATTCAATATTGCCTAACTTCTTTTACGATATCTGATATCGAATACTTAAGTTCAATATACCTACTGAGTTAATCATCTCTTGGCATTTTCTGTTCATAGTATTCCCCAGTGAGTTAGGGTCTAAAAGCAACTTGCTAAAGTTACATACTCTTCAATTTATTTATTTTTTTATATTTTAATAGCATATCATCGTATATTCAGATAAGGTTCAGTGAACTGTTGCTAACTCGCCTCTATTACACATGTTTATTGTTTCTATTACAATTGTCGCATATTAATTTGTAAGATAATTTTGCATTCACTATTTTGTAGAATATCATTATTCGATTCGCGATATATCTGATCTATACTTGAGCGTTATGGCGGTTGGTGGCGCCACTTGACAGGCAGGAGACCTTTAATAACTGCCTGTCTCGAAAAGTAGTATTAACCTGTATAATTTAATCATTGTGAATGATTATGATTAATTATAATCTGTTACTAAGCAAAGGAGATAAAATTCTGATGATAAATAGTACAAAGGCAGCCTTTTTATAAAAATTCAAGAAAAACTGGCCTTATTAAAAATATTTTCAGTATTTATGCCACTTTTTGTACTGAATATGTGAAATTACTTAAATTTGTATACAAATGTAATTATTATGTGGTTCTAAAAGTGTCAAGTGAACTATTTGTACAAATATTATAAGAATTTAGTCAGTAGAAATTATTAAAATGTCATACTTGTATTTAAAATTTTGCTTATACACTGGATAGAATTTGATGATATTATTTAAAATATTAACTATACTTAAATCTGTCAATGCCAGTATTTTATTGTAGACAGTAAATGTGTTACATTAAAACTGATATCAAATGTATCATTGAGTTTTTATTCTTGACATGATATTTAAAAGAAAAACATACTTACTCTCAGTTATTTTATTGCAAAAAAATATTCAACTCTATCAATGACTTTGATAATAGATGCTTCTAGCCGGTATGAAATGATTATACATCTTGTTCAGTAAAATGAGATTCCCTGTACTTGCACATACTTCAACTTACACGCCGTTTACACTTTGATTAGTGTTAAGTGCGAGTTCATACATTTTGTACTTGCAACTATTAAGTGATTAGTCAAATCAGTTGCACTAGCACCTAACACTTAACAACATGTAAACACAACTTTACATGAAGTAGGGTAACATTAGCCAACTACTGTACATTATATCTATAACAAAAATTTAAGAAAAAATAGAAACAACTTACTTGCAAGTTATTTGTACAAAATATCACAATAATAATACATAGTATTATTAAGAAACTTAAAGTACATAATTACAGTAAAGTGTTTAAAACTGAGAAACTAAGTAGAAGCCGCGCAAGATGACAATGGGATTGGCGGCCATGTTGGTTACGTCATAATGACGTAATTTACCTACAATACTGTTTTGTTGTCCGTACTTTTCAGCGATTGATGACGTCACGGAGCGGCTATTGTGACATGGTTCTATCCCACGCACATCGTGAGCGGCTCATAAGTAGTTGTAGTATTATTACTAGTTGCAGCTAAAGGCCGTTATTATTTTTGGTTCAGTCGCCGAAACTTGGCAGTCCTGCTCCAAGAAGGCTATATAAATGAGTCCT
Source organism: Nudaria mundana (assembly GCA_963556515.1). NCBI lineage: Eukaryota > Metazoa > Arthropoda > Insecta > Lepidoptera > Erebidae > Nudaria > Nudaria mundana. The sequence goes on from OY748294.1 coordinate 8,324,478, forward strand.
AAATTAAAAAAAAATCTATGCAGACAAAACATCTGTAACTACAGAAAAGGACTAATTGTCTTACCAATACTTTTTCTAACTAAAATAAAATAAATCATAGCTTTTCATATTGAAGCATGTGCAAAAACAGTACATATAATGACACTCTGTTGTGTGGAAATACAAATCAAATTTCATCTCTATTTTATAGTCCAGACTATCTTATTCTTAAATATTGAAAAAAAAATAGTAATCTTTCTTTACTGGTTTGGATACTGGCTGTTAACAACAACCCTTACGAGCGAGTAAGTACTAGTGGACACAAAAATACAAATCCAATTTTTAAGTCTTTCAATGGCAATTTCATCTAAACTCATATATTTGGATACTGTGTTCTGGCACATGACTTAAAGTCAATGATTGGTACCTGAAAATTAATAAAATTGACTAATCAATATTCATTCTTTACTGCATATAAACATACAGTGCTCGAGGTTTTGCTAAAAGGCTGTTTTGAGATATAGTAGATGGATGGAAAGGAACCAATTCCCATATGAGGAATATATTTCGACGCCCGAGTGCAGCAGCTATAGTCCGAGTAGGAATTGATTGCTTTTACCAGAGTTAAACATTTTAATAAACGGCCAAGGCTCTGGCAAATATATAGTCCTTGGAAATGGCAATAGAGTCGCCACATACTACGTAGGAGTTAACAAAGTGACTGTTGAAATATGGCCGTAATAAGCGGCTCTGTCTACCTCTTCGGGGATAAAGATGTGATCTATGTGTTAGGATTTAGAATGAGATTCTGTTATATTTACAATAATAAAACACAGTACGGGAACAAAAGTATTTTGTGTGTCCATTAAGAAAATTGTAGTACACTCTAAGCCATTTTATCCAAATCTGTTCAACAGTTATTGAGTAACAATCATTCTTCCCAAATCTCATATTTAAACCTACACATTAACCATTTTAGTTCATAGTATACTTTAACAGGAATGTATAAATATATTCCTAAAAAGAAATAAATAAATAGATTCATGAAAAGGAGTTCTACAGAATATTTCAAAACTTCAAAACAACATTACAAGATAAATACAATAGTAAAGAGTAATACAATAAAAAGAAGTAAAGTACTTACCATTCAGAACTTCGATGGTAATAATATCCTTCTATTGTGGCAGCAGATTTATGAAAGCATATATAGTAAAATCCCGCAAAAGAGGCACCATTTATGTCCTTTATTGTATGATCTGGCACTAGAAAGTGTTCTTTCCACCTCATAAAAACATAGTCAGCCTTTGCAAGAGAGTCATAATCAAACGAATCCGAATTGAATGTTTTCAAATATGGAACAAACAAATCGAATTTACTCTGAAATTAGAAAATAATATCTGAATCAACTGGTAGTAATTGTTACTACAACAGTAGTGAGATTATCAATGTTCATACCCAATGTTTCCTATCCACATCTTCATCAGCATCCCACTTTCTTGTGAGAAAGGGATATTTAGCCGATATAATTTCTCCATCAAAAAATGTGGTCAACGTGGGAAATTCTTCTGTTAATCCCTTAATTTTTAAATACCCGCAAAGGTATGAATTTTCTTCATCTACATGCTGAAAATTGTTCACAAAAATATTAGATAAACCTACTGTACAAACAAATTGTTCAAAAGTAACTGGTAAGAATTCAATGAAATTATATGAACAAAACCCTTGACGCGAAGACTTAAGCTTTAACTGGTAAGAACTTTTAGAAAATTGCGTATTTTGTTTTGGTTACTAACCTGCAAAACCACTTCGACTTCATACGAGTTACCCTTGCTTTTTTGGTGTCCTTGGAACTTTGACCCGTTATAAAGTAATGATTTAGTTACTCCAGGTTGTTTAGAATTTGCTGGAGGTGGTGGAGTAATATCAACTTTAACTGGCATTATTTTTCCATTAAAAACGAATGACCAAGCTTTCGTAACAAATGTATGACAGACAGTTTGAAGTCTGTTGGATGCAGAATTGCAGATACTGTTTGACAGCTCTATCCTATCTTATTTACAGTAAATTCAATGTCAACATTTCCCTATTTTAGTAAAAATGTATTAATGGTTAAAGTTTCCTTTGATACATACTGTTACATACATAATATTACTTTTTACTAGCAGATTTCCCCAAGTGAAAGTACTTTCTTGTTCTACCTCTACCTATTGTATTGTGTTGTATGTATGTATATATTGATGGTAATCAATCCAACTAACTAGGTAGTATTTTGGCTACGCTTATGCCCCGGGGACGATCAGTATTTTGATTGTCAATTGTACGTTATTGTAGCTCTGGTTCATATTCATACCTCTCAGATTTCCGCGCCTAGACAGTAGACTTGCGATCTCCCATTGGCCAAGTCCACTGAGTCGCAAAAATCCCATTGGTATTTTCATGAATCGGCCAATGAGAGATCGCAAGTCTACTGTCTATGCGAGGACATCCGAGTCCCGAGAGCTATGAAACGGAGAAGTTGGCGGTGGCAAAAACTTGGTTTGTAGTTATTGTTTTTAAATCTTTTTTTTTTTGATTTAGTACGATTTATTTACAATAAGAATTACATTATACATAATTATATACTAAAAATATTTACATTACAAAATATCGTTTTTAAATCTTGTTCTTGACGTTATTCAATATAATGTGGCGCCCCCATTGGAACGTCCTCTTACACACTCACATATCACGCCTATATTATCCCCGAAGGCGTAAGCAGAGGCGCATTACACACCCACAATTTGCCAGTATTTTTACCCTAACGTAGTAGGGGGCAAGCCTATTGCCGTCACCGGGCACTCTAGAAAGTGGGTTATGTCTGTATGTGTATATTATAATTTAAAAAAATAAATTTGAAACCCGTTGCCTTGCTATGAAATGTTGATGAAAGGCAACAAAATCTTACGTGCCAGCTGCTGTGGCACTTGGTAATACCCGGCCCATTCACATATTCGAGTGGCGAGACAAGACACGAGACGAGCGTGTGAATGAAGTAAAACAATGAAGCCAGTAAAAACAACATGCGATAAGAAACAGAGGAAATGAGTTTTGAGCAAGAATCTCGAAATTAATCAAAGTGCTTCAAGGCTTCAAGGTTTCGAGCTTCTGTCTAAGTGAGATGTCAGGATCGGAAGCTATCCGCTGCTATCCTCCTTCAAAGCCGCGATGATATTATCGAACTAGTCGTCGCATGGACAACAAACTTGCAGACTCTAATTGGCGGAATCTCGAATCCACCAATGAAATTCGCGCGATCGAGTGGTCTTGGCCAATGAGTCTGTGACTTGTCGGACGTAACAATGACTTCCGCAGAGGAGTAATGCTCAATTAGCATAAACGACAACTAATACATCTCTAGCTTTTCTGTGGTATAAAGGTATGGTGGGGTAGGATTTCATTTCATTTCCATAGACTCAAATCGTTTTGCTGGTTTCGTTGACTGATTATTCTGTGTAGTTTGTTTGGTGTTGTGATTTATTAAATTATAAATGATAAAATCATTTACGTTATCATGAATGTACATAAAATGTTGAGCCTTAAATATGTTAAGAAGCGTTTGACGTACCTCTACGTGTTGTGATCTTTAAGCAATAATAGTGATATTTTCCCACATAATTATGGTTAACTGACGTTAGACTGTGCATCCTCAATTATGGCAGAGCCAGGTTACTACCACGGTGATTATGTGCGACACCCAGTTCTACACGAGCTCGGTGTCAAGTATGGGATTAAGACTGAGTGTATTCCAGAAATAGCATTGCCATCAAAGTTGGAGGAACTCAAGGATGTCATACGGAGAGAAATACGTAAGGAACTTAAAATAAAAGAAGGAGCCGAAAAGCTCCGCGAAGTTGCCACAGATAGAAGATCTCTTTCCGATGTGGCTAATATCGTTAAAAAGGCTAACATTAAGCTTAACGAATTAAAATCAGATCTACAGGAATTGGAGTCGCAACTTCTGTTGTCTCGTGGTCAGTCTACTCCAACTTCGCCGGAGGATCTCTCCTATGATGAAGAAATTATCTTGGCTTCTGAAGCTGCACAGCAACAAAGACAGCTTGGAGAAGCAACAACGGACCGTAAATTAGCATCACTTGAGAAACAACTTAATATTGAACTTAAAGTTAAACAGGGTGCTGAGAATATGATACAAAGTATTACCAGCAGTAATCAATCCAGGGACAAAAAGCTACTTGCTGAAGCTCATCAAATGTTAGCAGACTCTAAAGACAAAATTGAATATTTAAAGTTGCGTATTTCTAAGTTAGCCAAACAACAAAAGGGTGACATTAGTGGAGGTGCAAATGGCGATGGCAAATCTTCAGATAGTGGTGTGGCAGCTTTATTAGATGAGAGAATTGCAGAATTAAGAAATCGATTAAGAATTGAAGCCGCTGTTGTGGAAGGCTCTAAAAATGCAATACGCTTGCTTCAAACTGACAAAAAGGTTACAGATAAGAAAGCTTTACAAGAGGCACAAACAAACCTGTTGGAGTCAACTCAGAAGTTGGATTTGTTGCGTAGATCGCTAGATATGCGCAGACAAGAGCTTCCATCTGAGAGTCCTGCATTTATAGAACTAGGTCATGAGCTACGTACCACTGCATCTAGCCCTGGTTATGTGAGTCTGTCAAGTGGCAGTGGATCAAGAGCTCAGTTTTTGTCTCCAGCACCTCTGATAAGCCCTTGTGTGCAAGTGACTGGTACACTTGAGGTAAGATTAATGGGATGCCAAGACCTACTAGAGGATGTTCCCGGAAGAACTCGCCGTGACCCTATGGCAAGTCCTTCTGATCTAAAGTCATTTGTTAAAGGAGTAACAATACGTAATTCTATGAAGTATACATACAGCATTAAGGAGGACACAAGTAATGAAATTATGGCAGTGTTGAAGCTGGACAATCATACTGTGGCACAAACTAGTTGGAGACCTTGTTCACAACAAGCATGGGATCAAAGGTAAAATATTACTTGTGAATTTTTTTCTCACTGTACTGTATAAGTTAAACTATAAAATATAGGTATGTACTAAATGGTGACAATATTGAGTCAAACTTAAATTAAGTCAAACCTCCATATTGAGTTTTCTTCCAGTAGACTCAAAGAGGTAATTTGTCGAATGATGAGAGAGTTCCTATACTCTAGTTAATCTTATATGAAGAATTGTGTTTCAGTCAAACATAATACTTACTAATGTTACCTTTAAAGCTTATATAATAAAGCAAAATTAGTTAATTGACTTTATCAGTATATATCTCAGTTTTGTGGAAATTAAGTCATAATTCTATGGATGTTAGTCATATCTTATCTGTGTACCTATTGCCTTACATATTTGTGATGTGACTAAAACTTCTACCTCTATACAAACTACTTGTATACTCCAATGTTATACATGTGATAATTACGATATAACAGTACTTACTATACTTTAAAATTTATATGTTATAATCAATTTACTATTTTATTTACATAATGATGCCACTTGTAGCATACATGTGACGTAGTTGTCTTGTTTCCTCATCTGTCCAGGGTCTCAAACTATCTCTGTTCTATATTTGATGAAGATCAGACATACATCACGCCTATATCGTCGAAGGGGTAGGCAGAGATGCATTACACACCTACACTTTGCCAGTAAAATCTGTTGTGGTTACGGCTTGAAACTACTTTTTAGCTGATGTGGGAATCGGTACCAAGAAACCTATTCCAGGGGCAAAGTTGAGGGCATAAGCTAGTTGTAACATTAGTGCGGTTGCACTAAGGTTGTTGGCTGGGTGTCAACTCTATGGGGACTAACAATAAGTTGTTAATCATTATTTCAGATGCTTAACAACTTGACAGTTCAGAACACTAAGCATCATAAATGATTCCAATAGCATATTTAATAATCCAACTGCATGTTTCTTATTTAAAAATGTTTCTTATTTAAAAACAATACAATAAATATTTAAGGAGATTTTTACACAGTGCCATCTAGCTCTAAGTGAGCTAATATTAAGCTTGTGTCATGGGATCTAGATAAGTGATAAACATACTTATACACTTATAAAAATATACATTATCTATAATATATAAATTACACACTGACACAGAACCATCGTGTTCATCACACTCAAACAAGCATCTGTTCTCATCATACAAAGAGTGTGTGATCATCACCTCCGAGTACAGAATTTAGCCTTAGGCAGTGTCAGTAACCGCTGAATTCCTAATATTAAAAGAAATGGTAACTTATGTCTTCAATAACAAATTAATTTCCATTTCCAGGTTCACTATGAAGCTAGACAAATCAAGGGAACTTGAAATAGGCATTCATTGGAAAGATTGGCGAGGGCTCTGTGCTGTAAAATTCTTGAGATTGGAAGAATTCATTGACGACATACGACATGGCATGGCTTTGGAACTTGAACCTCAAGGATTATTGTTTGCGGAAATTAAATTCTTAAATCCTATTATTTCAAGAAAACCCAAACTCCAGAGACAAAGGAAAATAATCAAACAGCAAGGAAAAAATATACCAAGACCATCTTACGGCGATATGCATATTCCAGCTGTTGTGCTCGGCAGACTTCTAAAACGCTCTTCTCCATCTATCCAAAACATACAAACTGCTCATATTAATCAGACGCAACTACATTTTGAGTCTGGTTCCATGGACAATAAAGATGTTGAAAATCCACATGCAACTCTGGGTGGTATGGCCGGTGTGAGACCACTAGGGTTACCAACTATACCTGGAATACCACAAATACCAGTCCACGCGCCAATTTTACCAATGCAACCACCTCCCAATGTTTCTACACTAAGAATGGAAAAAGAATTGCAAGAGGCCTTTGCATTCTTAGAAGATTCTTATACACGCGATAATTATGTTACAAAGGAGCCACAAACTCCGTCTTGTGATACTCCATTAGTAGAGTATCCACCATCCCCATCACCTAAATTGGTCCTCGACTTTCCAAGTAATGAAGATCAAATAGTTGAAATTACCAGTAACATGAGAATATCATCATCTCGTTCCTCTTCAGTGATTGATACTTTGAGCAAAGAGCAAGACTCTAAGAGACTATCTGGTGAAATGTCTATGGACAGTTTCAGATTGTTGAGTGTTCTTGGTAGAGGACACTTCGGCAAAGTCATTTTGGGACAATACAAACCTACTAATGAGTATTTTGCAATAAAAGCTTTGAAGAAAGGTGATATCATAGCCAGAGATGAAGTAGATTCTTTATTATCAGAGAAAAGAATCTTTGAGGTTGCTAATGCCATAAGGCATCCATTTTTAGTAAACCTCTTTGCTTGCTTCCAGACAGAACAGCATGTTTGTTTCGTCATGGAGTATGCGGCGGGTGGTGATCTCATGATGCACATTCATGCTGATGTGTTCACTGAACCAAGAGCCGTTTTTTATGCAGCTTGTGTAGTATTAGGTCTACAGTATTTACACGAAAATAACATTATTTATAGAGATTTAAAGTTAGACAACTTACTTTTAGATACAGAGGGATATGTGAAAATTGCTGATTTTGGCTTATGTAAGGAAGGCATGGGTTGGGGTGACCGTACTGGAACATTTTGCGGCACGCCCGAGTTTCTTGCTCCCGAAGTCTTAACGGAAACTTCGTATACGCGGGCTGTAGATTGGTGGGGACTGGGAGTCTTGATCTTTGAAATGTTAGTTGGTGAATCACCTTTCCCTGGAGAAGATGAGGGTGAAGTATTTGATTCCATTGTAAATGATGAAGTTCGTTATCCACGAACATTGTCACTTGAAGCGATTGCTCTTATGCGTCGATTATTGCGAAAAAATCCTGAAAGACGTTTGGGGTCTTCTGAAAGGGACGCTGAAGATGTCAAAAAGCAAGCATTCTTCCGTAATGTTAACTGGGAGCAACTACTCTTACGTAAAGTGAAGCCACCATTTGTGCCAACCATAAATAACTTAGAGGATGTCAGTAACTTTGACAGCGAGTTTACTTCTGAAGCAGCTGTTCTTACACCGCCAAAAGAGCCCCGCCCACTTTCAGCCGGGGACCATAAGATGTTCCATGATTTCACTTATATGGCAGATTGGTGCTAAATATTTATTATCAATTAGTAATACTTTAAAATAGTAATGTAGACAAACCCCATTGCCTTACAAAATCGTGAAGATTTCTGTATTTTGATAATAACAATGTTATCTATCTATAGGAGTTTCTAAGGTACAATTCTCACCAAATTTTAAGGTCTCTGAGAACATAACCAAATGCATGAGTTAACTATGTTATATACAATATTATTAGTAGATCCTGTTGTTTAACTATGTACGCCATGCTATGATTTAATAATATATTGAACAGGTCAAAAGATTGAAAAAAAAATTCATCTTTAAAATGTACTAGGTGGAATGCCTCACTCAGTTCAGAGGTCCTTAAGTTTGATGAGAGCTGTAGATCCTATTGTTAACTTGTATTTAATGCAGTTGAATGCAATATTTTATAATAAGCTGTATAATTTAATACTTTTAAATAGTGCTAATGTTTATTTTTTTAAAAACAACGTGTTATAGATTTATATATTATGTAGTTATAAAATTAACTTAGACACTAATAATAATTTTAAGTGAAGGCGTGTCAAAATCATTATAACGTTTTCAGTCAATTGTATTCAGTAAAATAAAGGTATCACCGATATTATACTGCCTTTATTTTTATCTGATAGTTATTTTAGTGTAACTTTTATAAGAAATAAAACAACTGAATTGGAATTGTAAGTTTCTTATATTACATTTGGTCAATGAGCATAACTGGAATATTGATTACAAATCCAAAGGATAACTTTTATATTTACATACTGGTTTCATTATTTCTCTGCACAAATAATATGAATATGATACAACCCACTGTATTTTGTACTATTTTTATGACATATAAAATATATTAGTAACTTTAACTTCCTTTATTAGCCAAAACAATACAATCTGGGTACTGCAATAAAATATTAAACTAAATAAAATTTTATAGTAGTAACCTTATTTAATACAACCATTATGGTGTACATATACTACATAAAATTTTACTGTAGTACCCAACACTATTTATTACTAAAATGTTGGTGTAAATACTTCAAATATTTGAAGGAGTAATTAGGTTTACCCACTGGAAGCTTTATATGACATACAAATGTATACATTACACGAAACTTAAAAAAAAATTAACACTGCTAGGGTTGACCCAGCATTGATTTGAGCATAAAGAAATGGATACCAATATTGGGTTGCTCTTATAACCAATGGAAAAGCCTATCTTTCAACTTAGTTGATACCTACACATCACAACATACTATATTTAAAAGTTTAGTATTTGTCTAATATTTAATTTTAGCTGAAAAAATAAAGATTCAAATACCACTCAATTGTACTAAGATACCACTCAAATGTTATTAGAACTTGACGTTGTTTTGAAGGTGTATAAAAAAGTATACAGTATGACTGCACACTAATATATTTACACTTTGCCCACACAGCTGAAAGTCTCATAAGTTTTAGTAGTCACATACGTGAACCTCTTTGTTGAAGCACCTTAGCACGGTCTGTTGGTTCTATGTCATTGCTGTTTATTGAACTGCCACATTCACGGCTGACAACACATAAGAACTCTGCATGTTCTTCATTGCCATAATTATACTGAGACCCAATGTTGATTAACTGTTCAAATTTCCAACCATCAGACATGGTTGAAACCATCTGTGTTAACTCTTCTTCATGAAACTGTAGCACTCTATAAACATGTTTTTTAGAATCTTTAAGAGGCCTCATGTCCCTTAAACATATCCTTTCTTTAACTAGTTTTATAAGTTCAGTAATATTATAAAATTCAGCTTCTTCAAGAACACCTTCCTCGGCAATAGCATTGTCAATAACTAGTTTACCGTGACGAAGATAATTTAGCACTGGTGAAAAGTACGTCGGGTCTCTATCTATTAAGTATGCACCAGTTTCGTCCTGTAAACCAATATATACACTCAGGTTTAATTAAAATTTAGCAAAACTCATCACAAAAGGTCAATACAAAATGCAACAAACCCTATCTGAAATCAAATCGCTGTCCTCTTGAACTAAACGATATAAAAATGAATTAGGGACTTTACATAATGTCGTTTTCGTGGTCAGGAAATATGTGCCACCAACGTTAAGCTTAACCCATTGTTTACTGCTCCGCCTTTCATTGTTAAATTTCTGTATATTTTCATCTGAAAAATCACCGTCACCAACTCGCTCCGCCATGACGTACCATAAACAACAAACAAAAGCCAACCAGAGCCAAACGTAGTAGAACTAAACCATCATCTAGTGCTTCAAGAGCTAGCTAAACGTGGTGGTTCTCTTTGGCCAGAGCAGAGTTAGTTGTTTTTCTATTCCGTGGTAATTATTATAACTTATACAAGCAGAGTTAGTTACATTGTGTACCTCTGAAAATTATTACGACAAGCCCCACAATATATAGGTACCTACCAATTTCCGTTAGAGTAGTCTCGGCAATACCAACCAACAAAACCGCATTCCATGCCACCACCACGGTATGTACTAAAAAAATGTGTTGTCTATTGTTATTGTTTGTGACTTGTTGAAAGAAAGAAAGAGAACTGTCATTCAATAAATATTTTTTGGTAGCACGGCAGTCTGCGAAGCAGTGAATTTTTTGAGAATAAAAGGTTTTTGGTGAAATAACGTATAGTTAGATTATAATTTATGTTCGTTTATTAGTCAAAAGATGGACTGTTAACAAATGTAACGCTGTCACAATGAGTAATAACTTAGACGGTGATAGAACAGTTTCTGGCAAAATGCATCCAATAGATTTAGCGACTCAAAAGATCACCATAGTTAAAAATGTTACTAATTCTGAAGTAAAAATGACACATTTGATTGCTAGTCAAACGAAAACCACAGGTTCCAATCAATTAATAGCCCATGCTAGTCCTGGAACAGGCTTGATGCGTCCAGGGGTTGCTCAAATAATATCAGCAAATGTTTCGTCTCAGGTACGTATTTTGCTATCATACACACACTACAATATTTCAGATCTAGGTAAGCAAGAAATTGTAATAAGTCATTCCACTATTTGTATAACTTCAACTTGGCGCTAAAACGGAAATCGTGCAATTAGAGGCCTCGTTTTCGTATTATTCCGCTTTTATACACATAAATAAGTAATGTTCGCACACTGGAACAGGTGGTTAACAGCAGTCAAATAAAGAGGTTGACTAAGTCAAGATTGTTACCAATCACCTTTGTTCCTATATTGTAATATGTATTAGTCTACTTATCAAGAAAAAAACTTGTCACTAAAACTGTTATAATAACTCTTTCAGCCTCAGATGATAATAAGTGGATCACCAATCTTTCAAGGAGCTCAGATTGTTAGTCAAAGTTCCCAGCACATTGGGCAGAATACCCAAATAATGTCGCAGTCGCAACTGATAAGTTCAAGTGGATCAATTATAAGTCCTGCCACACAGATTATTAGTCAAGGCACACAACTTTGTGGATCAGTGTCAATTGCCACAAATTCTGGACCAAATAATGTCCAGTCAAGTATGGGTCCCTCTGTTAGTGGGCCACAAGTGTTGAATGTTGGTGGACAAATAATCGGTGGAGCTGGTAACGTTGTAGTGAATTCATCTTTACGTACACTTTCATCGACTGTCAGAGTGCTGCCACCATTGCCTCATCATAGTTCCAAGATACCATGTAAGAAACATTTTATATTATAGCCTAACGGAAGCCAGTGGCTGCACCCGCTTGACAAATTATATACACAAAAACCTTCTTTGATAACCACTCTGTCCATTGGTGAAAACTGCATTAAACTCTGTTGCATAGTCTTAAAGATCTAAGCATACATACAAAGTAAACAACTTTTGTTTAATAATATGTAGTGATGTAACAAAACATCAATCTAAATATTAGGTATTTAGGCATTTTTAAAAGAGTTGGAATCACTTTTTAATTTATCTACTGATGGTAAAGTTCTGTCTTTGGAGTTATGAGCGACTCACACATGCAAAATCACATCTGAAATCACAAAGTGTTTAATGCACCCACATTTTAGCATATAGCAATATACTTAACTATTATATTAGCTTTATGAACAGCCAGAACGTGTCTCAAAAAGCAAGGATGGCTGTGCATCGAGGAGTGCTTATCCCTACACTAATATATGGTAGTGAATGTTGGGTGTGGCAGGAGAAGCATCAGAGTAGAATAAATGCGGTCGAAATGAGAAGTTTGAGAAGTATAACTGGTTTGACTCTAATGGACAAAATGAGAAACAGTGTGATAAGAGAATGTTGTGGTATGTCAGAAGATGTAATAACCAAGGTGGAAAAAGGTATGCTTAGATGGTTTGGACATGTAGAGAGGATGGATGACAGGAGATTGACAAAATAGATACATGAAGCGAGTGTGAATGGAAAAGCTAGTAAGGGTCTACCAATGCGACCAAAACGCAGATGTCCTAAATAAAGGCCAGGTTAAAAGTACCAGTAACCGGCGAGCATGCATGAAAACATTAATGAAAGTTGAGGAAGCGAAAGAAGTATGCCAGGACCGTAGCAGGTGGAAATCCGTGGTCTCTGCCTACCCTACTGGGAGAGAGGCGTGATGTTATGTATGTATGTATTATATTAAGATCAATTCATGTAGTATGCAGGCATATTGCCATTTACGAGATATTCAAATAATGATATGTTTTAAACATGATGTTCAACAGCTGTACTCTCAAATGTAAGCAATACAAGTGGAGTGCTGGTTAGCAAAGGTGTTGGAGTAGGTGTCTCAAGTCATGTGCCACGAGGTCTAGCTGCTGGCGCATCCCTTGCCGTACGCCCAGTCGTCCCAGCGGTGAATTCACAAACTACTGCTCAGAGTCAGTATAACTTATTGTAGTCCTTAAAAAAAACATGCGTCACTCAGTGTAATTATCTTGGTAGACAACAAAGGCAGTTGTGGAATCCAGAGTTCTTAGATTAGTTCCTAGAATCAAAATTACGGATGATGTAATATGTAATCTGCTTTCTTCCTCTTCTTAATATTGTTGATATAAATATCGACAAGGTTTCAAGTCTAGTAGAGAATTTATTTTTTATTGTTTGGTTCAGAGCCATTACTAAACCTTTTTTTTTTTAAATAGTTTCACTAACATGTTATAACAATATTATCCCGAGTGCCATAGGCTACTTTTAATCCCAGTAATGTGTTGGGAATGAGAATACTATATCAGGCTAGAGTAGTATAAAAAAAAGTGTTTAACTTTAGTGTTATTGCCATAGCAGGTACATGGTCTGGTGGCACACGTGGACCTCGCAGTACATTAGTATATGGTCAACGTGGCCCACGACCTTCCACACCCGTAATACCTTTGTCTCAAACACCACCCACTCACTCGTCTATTGTCACGTTACCTACTACTTCTGTGCTCACATGTAAGTGGTTGCTACTCTTTTTTAATCACTTAAAATTAGATGAAATAAAAAAATAATATAGTCTCAAAAGTAAAAAATCATGACTTTTTTTAACGCTTGCTGACCGTAGAGCGTGAAATTGACGTGGCGCTAAAAAAGAACCGTCGCGTTTTTAAACCGCTGACGTTTGAACAAATACTAGGCATTTAATCCATTGTTGACCGGCGTTTTTTTTACTGTTGTACGAATTGGGACTTAATATTTATCGAATTGAGTTTTAATCCTTTGTTGTATCCATTAGTATTTATTTAACAATGACTATGTATCTGTGTGTCTTTACAGCGGCTAGTGGTGTAATACCAGGTGCAGGAAGAAATGTACCACCGCGTGCGCCCACACTGAGCGGTACCGCGCCGCGACCGTTACCTCTACTGCAGAGGAACTATCAACCTAAGGTCAGTTATTGGACAATTGATTTGTTCCACAGGTAAAGGAAAACTGTCTCAATACCATTGGAAACATTAAAATGGAACACTAGATTCTATTCTATCACACAACACTAGATCTATTGGAAGTTTTAAGTAAAAAACAGTCATTAAACAAACCATAGTGATATGAGTCTGCTTAGGAACGCCCCTTTTCTTTGTATGTGTCATCTGTACTAGCATTAGTAATCAATTTGTAATGTGTCAATACCATGTTATTTGTTGTCATCAGGTGGTTGGCGTAGCAAGCGTAGGTATACGTGGCGTAGTGGGTAACAGCGCACCCACACAGCTGTACTACGAAGTGCCACGCGGCGGTACGCTCGGCCCGCTCAGTACCCCGCCGCCCGCACACCCGCACCACACGCCCGTAGCACAACACGTCCCCGTAGCGCAACATGCCCCTGTAGCGCAACATGCCCCAGTAGCCCAACATGTCCCCGTAGCGCAGCACGCGCCTGCCGCGCCCCACGTCCCCATAGCGACTGTGACGCCTCACCAGTCGTTGCAGCGCACCCTCGGCCCTTTCATGCATCAACAGTCTCAACCACAACTTAACCAGTCCTCAGGTTAGTCCAATTGACGGTACTGTCACATTTTTTGTTTTTAGTGTTAAGCAGCCCACACATGAACAGTCCACTTGCAGACACTCGATAGGTTGAAGTTAGCTACAGATCCTTTTACGATTGATAATCCAATTCAAAATAATCCATATAGGTCAACTTATAATAGTTACATTTATCATCAGTGACGTACTTGAACACGACATCTGCAATGGGAGACACGCGTCTGCCGTCCACATCACTACCGATACAAGCCGTCCTACCGAGACCGTCAATACTTAGAAAGCGAGATCAGGAAGGGTAAGTTAATAATTTTAGCAAAAAAACGACTTCAAAATTAAATGTCAATAAGAAAATATTTAAAAAAAAGAAAAACTGACTTGAAATTGTCAGAACTGGACTAAATTGAAATCGGACCACACGGCAGGCTTACAAATAAAAAAAAATCATCAAAATCGGTACACCCAGTCGAAAGTTCTGAAACAAACTTAAAAAGCACTTCAAACATTGACACAAACACCGACTTCAAGTTACCGGAATGAGACCAAATTGAAATGGGACCACTCTGTAAGCAGTACCTAGCTTTCAATTACAAAAACAAATTAAAAATTGGTTAACCCAGTCGAAAGATATGAGACAACAAACATTTAAAAAAAAAAACAGTCGAATTGCATGTATTGACAACTCTTTGAATTGAAATGCAGATCACCGTCCAAGTCCACCGGTGGTTACATTCGTCCAGAGAGCACAGGCTGGGAAGACGTTCCGTCAGGCCAATGTGGTGTGGGCACAGGGTCTACAACAATAAGTGCAGCCTCGTCGCCGCCTCCTGATGACGAACAGGAACAGCCGCGTCTTCATCCCGATCTGTCGCCCAGGAAGAAGCCGCGGAAGCAAATGTACGAAAACCATCATAAACACTGATAGATCGCCTGCAGACTCAGCCTTTTTTGTTCGATTTTAACCTTATCTGTCTGAATTATCGGAAACTGCAGGCGGACTGTTAATGTGTGGGTCCCTTTAGACCCATAAAGCCGTATACCTATCGGAATCGGACGCGACTGTCATTGGCAGATTCCGGAATCGGCCAATGAGAGTCAGTTCTGTTGCGCGAAAATCTCATGCGAGTCTGTAGATACGGCTTAAGTCATGGTAATTCTGCATGCTCTTTGGTTTTTGCACACAAATGTATATTGTACCACTAAAATTGCAAATAAAATTTGAACAGATTGACCAACGACGTGCGACAGTGCGAGTACCAAGGCGAGGAGCCTCCGCCCACACCTCCGCCGGTTACATTTAACCCTCCTCCTAAACGTAAGTCATACCTTTATTTATTTAATAATAGCGGAAGCCCAACTTAAAAACAACGCAGTGTCATATTTAATTTCCAAAGAACCGCAAACAGCCGAGTTTTTGCTGTCTTTATGAGATATTTTGAATCGTCGTAAAACCACCATCCACAGAGCATTTTTCCAACCAACTTGGGGATGGCTTTCCAGTCTGACTCCGAAGCGGCTGAACTTCGATATTTTCCGTGAAACGATTTTTGAATCAAGCTGTTAAAGCCTTGTTCACACTAGTTGACGTCCGCGCATAGACAATAGACTTACGGCCTTACTGGCGTATTCTCGAATCCACCAATGAGAGTTCATTAAAGTAAAGACAAACTGGTCCTACATATACGACTTATGCAATGCGACGTGGTAGATAGCGATACACTGGCCCTACGTATGCAGCTTGCCAAGTATAAGTTGGTGTGTGGCAAACTTATTTAATTGTACGTAGCTATTGTTCTGAAACGTATTTTCAATATATGTGGCGCAGCTATTGCAACGCCAACTTATACTAGACAACCTGTACGGTATTAAAGCACTCGTCGTATACGAAAGATGAGTTTGCCTTTACCTTAAGTCTATTGTCTATGTGTGAATGTCTGGTTAGTGTGAACAAGGCTTAAACTTAAAACTAACCTGATAATATGTCGGTGTGATGTCCAGGTCCCCTCCTAAGTTCAAGTTACGTGTGCGGTTGGCGCAGCACCGCGCTCCACTTCACGCGACCCTCGGACGTGCGGCGCCGCGAGCCTCGAGCTAGAGACATTGTCGCCATTGCCAGCCAGAAGCATGTGCTCACTAGTGCCGAGGGGTGGAAGGTGCATCATCTTACCGCGCAGATGGACGACCTGGTAACATATACTTAATTACCAGTATAAGCCGCGCAAGATGACAATGTGATTGGCGGCCATGTTGGTGACGTCATAGTGACGTAGATTGACCCATATAATACTATTTCGTAAGACGTACCTTTCATAGACTGATGACGTCACGGAGCTGCTATTGTGACAAGGTTCTATTCCACTCACATCGTGCGCGGCTCATACCTATTATAACAAACATGTTTACTCTCTTTGTGCGATGTGGAGCTTATAAATTCAGACCATTTTGTGGCTTATTGATTTTTTAACACTTACTTGTACCACATCCACCCCATACTAAAATTAAACTAGCAACCCGTTTACTGCACAATATACATACGTAAAAGAAACTACCAACCTTATGCTTAAATTGTTGTCGTAAATCATTGGTCGATTTATTCGTCATCATTCATTGACTATTGGAAGATGTCTTGTGCACTTCATCAAACAGGAGATTTCATCGATATCTTTGAGTCAACCACTGTCATTGGTTACATTCATGCTACGATCTCGATTTAGAACCTCAAGCTCCGTTCAGACTTAAGCTATAAGATAAAGCAATATAGTGAAGATAAGACGGCATGCTATACTATAGAGTATAGCGTTCACATTACGCTATAAATATTATCGCAAGCGTTTATAGTATATAGCAACCTCAATTGACTGGGCGGCGACGGTAGGGGGATTTGCGGTGGGGAGTATGGGGGGAGAACTGAGGGAGGAGGCGGGAGGGGGTGGCTGGTGATATAGCGCACAGCACATCGCTGAGTTACATAGCGTATATCAAACCTTTAGTATAGTATAGCGTAGTATGAACGTGTTCATAGTAAATGTATGGTGTGCGATATTGTTGTGCTATATGTTAAGATGTGATATATTGTAGCGTACTCTTAACGATATCGGATAGTCAAGAGAGAACGATTCGAAAAGTAAATTGCTTGTAAGCGTTGTAATGTAAAGGAGTATGTCAAACTCCTACTTGTTAGATGTAAAATTGGATTGTTGTCGAGTTTGTCGTAAACACTTTAGTCAAAAACTTTGTTGATTCACAGGGCCCCATTAAGTCATATTTATATTATCAGTCGCGTCCGCGCATAGACCCGATAAATCCCGGAATCCACCAAAGAGATTCATCACATTTAAGGTGGCATTCGGTTCCTAGCGACGCGCGACAGCGACAAGTCGCGTCGGGTGCGCGACCCACTGTTTAGTATGTAAATCCGTGGTGCTTCGCTACTGTGCCTTGTCGCTACGTCCTATTGTCCTGCAATCGACGCTTATTGTCTATGCGTGGACGCGGCTGATAATATAAATATGACTTAAAGTGCCCTGTGAACCAACACAGTTTTTGACTAAAGTGTTTACGACAAACACGACGACAATCCGATTTTACATCTAACAAGTAGGTGTTTGACATACGCTTCAAACAAAGCCTTAGGCTATCAAATTGGTTGACACGTATCTATACTATTATATAATTGTAAAGTGGTCGTGTCTGTACATCGGAGATATTTGAAAAAAAATACTTGGGTTATGTTATGTTAACGATACTGAACACGAAAATATTTTTTTTTAATTTCCTGTCTGTTTGTTCGCGATGGACGCAGAAACTACTGAACGGATTTTGATGCGTTTTTTTTGTTAGACAGGGCTTGGTCAGACTTAAAATCTTACGTTTGTTTCATCGCAATCGGTTGCTTAGAACCGGAGATGTGACCAAAAATATAATAAACTGAATTTAACGGAGATATATATATCACTATATATAGATGTAACTTTTTATTATTATTGGTCCGGAATAACCGACATCCACGCGGGCGGAGCCGCGGGCAACAGCTGGGTTAAAATATTAAGATAAAAAAGTACAAATAAATCATCACACATCATCATCACAAGTCATCGTAGCTCAGTGGTCAGAGTATTCCCCCTGTTACGGACAGGCAGTGGGTTCGAGTCCTGCCGATGACATCAGTATTTGTAATTTATTTATTACTACTACCAGCGGACGCCCGCAGCTTCGCCCGCATGACAAATTATATACACAAAACCTTACTCGAGAACCACTCTATCCATTGGTGAAAACCGCATCTAAATCCGTTGCGTAGTTTTCAAGATCTAATGGGCGACTTTGTTTTATACTATATCTTAATATTTTTAGAATAGTTTCAGCAAACGCATTGCTTTTGTTAAACATTTGTTATAAAAAAAGCTATATAACATTTGGTGGTTTACAGGACATTCAAGATATGCTGTGTGTATTTGTTTCCCAGATGTCGCTGGAGTCGGACGTGGGGTCGCAGCTGGCGGCGCTGCTGCGTGCGCTGGAGGCGGCGCCGGCTCGAGCACTCGTCGCTCTACAGCCGCACCACCACCCACTGCTCGAGCTGCTCAAGGTACGTACAGTTGTGTAGATGTCACCACAGGCACACGTGGGGTCGCAGCTGGCGGCGCTGCTACGTGTTACTAAATATCTAGCTAGATCCCATAACGCAAGCCTGTATAGCTTTCTTTAAGCTAGATGTGGCTGTGTAAAAAAAAATTTAAAACTTGAATAAATTTTTTGCCTTACTTCAAGCCTACTCATACAGTTTCTGGAAGACTATGTATTTTTGTTATTATATTTTCTATAAGTGCCATCATTATACAGTATAATATAGTGTAAACATCTTGTTACAGGGTAATATACAAAGAAGTAAAATTGTATGTGAAGGTGTTCAAGAGGCCCGCGAAGACATTCTTCGAGTGTTTACACACAGAACATTTGTGTCCGATATTCTAACTAGGCAAGCGGATAAGCGATGTTTTCGGAAACATCGGATACAATCGTAGCGATAGAAGAATCTCTTAGTAATATAGTCAGTATTTTCATATGGAATGACGCCTTACTCATATCAACTAACTGTTTATACTAATATTTTAAATGCGAAAATATCACCGATTTTTGACATTTTGTAAGCACCTATTTGAACGGGCAACTATAGCATAAAACATCTATTCTTGAGGAGACTGATAAATTAGTTTTTTACATTTGATGTAACTCCTTAGAATCTAACTGTTAGTAATATTGAGTAAGGTTGATAAAAGAAAATGCTAGTAACACCGCTTGCTAAACTTTATGGCCGCTGTAAATGACACAAGAAGAGATATTATCAAAATGATATATAAAATATACACAAAGTATACTTGTAAATTGTAAAAACAAAACAAGTTATAAGAAATAATACAACAGGCATAATATAATTATATTTGTAAATATGTATTTCCATGTGACAAGTCGGTCAAAGTGTTCATAAGGTTGGTGGGACGTTTACTAGAGAATAGTTTTAAAAAAGTGGATACTTCCATAAATTATATTGAGTTTCTAAACTTGTAAATAGATTTTAAGTGTATATTAAGCACCCAATGAAAAATATTTAAGTTGAGAAAAGAATGCGTTCAATGATTTGTATTGACTTAATTTTGAAAATACATGATTATTTTATGAACTTAAATGAGTTTTGGCTTATTTTATACCTGACACGGCCTAGCTAACTAGTGGTTTCGGAATACGACGAACGTTCCACGAGCGACGTTCAAATTCCACCTAGGACAAAACTTGAGAACTTGGTGCATTTTCATTTGTATTAGTACCTATTACTTGTTTTTTTTAATTCTGCGAGAGCGCGCGGCCGCTCCCGTCGTATACGGCGACAGCGTATACGACAACCGCGTTGGTCTATGCCGCCGCTCCCATGTCCATTGCTGCGGGATCTCTGGTGAGGTTTGTTCGTGCTGTAACCGTGTGAATACGCCGTTACTCGCAGGGTAGATATACGCGAGAAAAATTATCATCCCCACTTTACGTGTAAAGAATGTATGTACCCCAAAAAAAAAATGTTTTTCAGAATTTTATTTTAGCGCTGTGTCGGCGTAGTAAATTATACATATCTAGCCATGGAAAGTTTGATGTTTCTAGCACTAATCGAACCGTTTGGGAGGAAAGCCGAGGACGGACATGACAAAACTAAAAGGGTTCCGAGACTTACTACGGATCCCTAAAATCCATAGAGTAAAGTGATATTGACCAGCATCCCTGGCAACATCATTTAAGTCACGGAACAAAAGTCATAATAAAAAATAACCTAAAATTTTATTATCTATTTGTAAATGAAGTTTGATGAATTAAAATAATAAAATTCATTTGAAATAAGATGGCTAGTAGTAGATTGGAAAGAATTGGGACTATTTTTACCAGGTGAGTAGAATATAGTCTAAATTTAAAAAAGATATGGATTTATATTTTTAAAGCATAACAAATGTACATACCTAATCTCGATGTTTAAATGTTTTTAATTCGAACTTTGGTTTTTTTAAAAAGCGAACAACTTATTTGCGCGGTAAACATAAGCGGGCGGGAAAACGCGAAAACTATTTTGTAGTATTTTATTTAAGTCTATTTACTTAATCGACGAGATTACTCGTGAGGCCGAACCTTCGTTTAATTTGTTACAATTTAACTTAACATGGCAAAGAAAGGCGGAAAAAGTAAATTTTTACCAGCAGACCTATCTGAAATATTGAATGAGACCCACTTTTTAAAAGATTCTCCGACTCAAAGCACTAGGAAAGGCCCAAAACGTGCAAAGAACAGTGCTTTAGATAATACTGAAGAAGAAGGACTATCTAATTTGATTGGACAATATCAAGCTAATGCTAAGAAAAAAAGGCTAGAAGTAAATGTAGACGTGTGCAAAGAGTCAAGACAAAAATTATTAGATGTAATGAACCATCAGCAGGAAGTAAGGTGAGTTTTAATTTTCATTAGAGAATGGAAGAAGCAATGAGTTTGTATGAATTTTAAAAGTAACATAGAGTTCGAAGTTGGGATTTATGAAGAGGATTCTACATCTTGTAAGAATGAGATAATATTGTACAAGCATGCATGTATAAACTGAATAAATAGAGATGAAAATATATTATAATATATTTTCCTAATTTAATATCATAACTTTACTTACAGGAAAGAGAAGAGTTACAATCTCCTTAAAAATTTGTCTGAAGTTATGTTGCAGTTAGAAGTTGATTGTAATGCTATGAAAGATAATGAAAAGAAGATAGAACATTTAACAGGAGCTGTTGTGAAGTGTATGCAGCAAGCAACTGTAGCTCATAAACAAAAACTGAAAAACATAAAAGACATTTATAGCTCCTTCAAGAAACAGTAAGTGTTTATTTTGTCACTAATGCCTTATAGCTATCCCCTTTTTGAGTTATACATATACACACAATACAATTAAAACTATTTTTTAGATGTGAAGAAATGGAGTCCGATCAAAAAGCAGAAAGTGACAAGTTGGCCGAGGACTTAGAAGATGATATTAAAAAACTTCAAGAAAAATTAATATCTGAGACTAAAAAAAGTGGATGGGAGAACTTACGCAGAACAATTTTTCATGCAATGCAGAATGATTTTTGAAATAACTATTTAATTACTTGGATTTTGTTGTCTTTTCTTTTGTAATAAATAAATTTATTTTCTTATAATTTTATGATGAAATTATTGTACTCTATTACATACTACTATTCTTACGATAAAAATGATTAAAAATGTAATGTAGGATATTTAATTTTTACTCATGTTGGACCTTACAACTGATGTACACCAAAATAAACACTTAAGAAAAACAGCACGGGATGTCTGTAGTGGAGTGGGCAAATAAATGTAGATGGGCGATAAACACTTGTAACCATGTCATAGACTTATTACTACAGATTATTATAATTACATAATATCCTTTAAACTATGTCTGCAACCATAAGGAGCCTACACACAGACCTGCCGCTGGGATAAAAGTTGGAACGACCTTAAATTGCTACCTACCTTAATTGTAAAATGGACTAGCAGGAGCAATTAACTAGATTGACTTTGCGGCAAGCCCGACGGAGCACGAGAGCGTTGGTCCCTAGACCAGATTGCGATTGCGGCGCGGTGGTGTTTAGCGCGATTGGGGGCCATGCACCCTATATTATCCCTATCTGTGTATTATATGGCGTATAGGTACCTACTTCCGATAAGAAAGGATTTTCCAAAATTCTACTTCTAAAGGGGTGAAAAAGGGGAGCCAAAGTTTCTACGTGACACCTCAGAAACTACTGCACCGATTTTAAAATTTCTTTCGGAAGTAAACCGGCATTTTTAGCGAGTAACATTGGCTATATATCATCACGACAGAGTTAATAGGAGCGGACCAGCATTGCGTGTAGGTAGACTATAGCTTGTGGGACGTTAATAACCGCAATCTCTCAGAAATGGTAATTCCTAGGAAAAAAGTTGGGTAAGGTCATTTGTGTACGTTATTTTATTATCTACAATTTTGAACAAAACAATTTTTTGATATAATTAACTGTTTACGAGAAAAATCCAAAAAAGCGAAAATTTTCAACTTTAGCCTTTTTTTTTTTTTTTTTTTTTTTAATTCCGTGGCCTGAGGCCGCGGCCGCTCTAACGTCCGTTGCCGGGCGTCTCTGGTTACTAGAAGAGGGTATGTCCAGTGGCGCCCGGCGGACTTTGACCACCTCTGTGGTCTCTTCGGGTGTTGGGTCGGGACGAGAATCCCGCGTCGTTGGGGGAAGGGTTTTATCCCGCGTCAGTGAGTGAATCTGGTTGCGTGCTATGGGGCAAAGGCCCTGCAGCACGCAACCCTTCTAGCCTGCTTCTGTAAGGACGGCGGATGGCGATCCCGCCGTCCTCAGGCCCCGATCATGGAGGTCGATAGTCTTGGGCGTAGTCGCGGAGTCTGGGGCGCCCTGGCCGCCGACTACGGAACTCGGCGGGGAGGGTACGCTCCCTCTGCCTCCCGGCCGCCTCCTTCGCGAGCATGACTTGCTCGCAGAAGGACACGGCCGCGTTCCACCTACTCCGGCTGGAGACCATGGCTTGAAGCATGGTCTCCAGCGAGAGGGTATCCACGCCCAGACCCACTACGAGGTCCCGGCGCTGGCTCGCCCACGCTGAGCACTCCACCAACGTGTGGAGTGCGGTGTCGTCCTCGGAAACCTCGCAGTGTTGACACCGGGGTGTGACCTCACGATGCATGCGAAACAGATAGCTACCGAAGCATCCATGCCCGGCAACGATCTGCGTCGCACGATACGTGAGGTCACCTCAACTTTAGCCTTGAATAACTTTTTTAGCATAAGTCGGATCGATGGGAACTTTTGATATTTGATTTATAATGTTGTACCTACTTAATACCTGCGATACGAATTAATGCAACCTTACAATTTTGTTCCGAATATTTTAACTGGATAACTCTGTTAGCTAGGTACCTGATTTGAGATTTCTTTTTGAGACATTGGGGTAGGACTCGGTAAAATAAAGCTACTCACGAAAAATGAGCTTGCTGTTAAACAATATTTTTCAATGTTCTTCGGCCCACGTCGTAGGTAGGTACTATAAGGTTCATAAGATAAGTAGATAGATGTATACATCACGTAGGATTTTAATGTTTAGGTAGGTACATACAATGCAGGATACATTTTTGTTATTGTTACAGAGTTGAGGGTCTTCTTACGAAAGGAGCTATGAAACCTGATGATAGACCACTCTGGTTTGATGTCTATAGAGCTTTCCCACCTACCACAGAACCTAAGTTTGCTAAACCCAAACCAGAGTTAAAACCTATTAGACAAATTCTTTATCATGAAGATAAAGTAAGAGCGTAAGTGATCTACATTTTATATTATTAAGTAGCCAAAGATTATTTTAACAGACAGCATGTGTATGTCTATGTAGTACTTGGTAAATTACATTAAACGTAACGTTTTTGTACAGGAAATTTCATTCGCAAGGACTTGGCTTATCAGCAATCAGTCTGTTAAGTCAGACAGAATCACCAACCAAGAAACTGGTACAACAATATGATAAGTTAAAAGCGGAAGGTGTACCTGAAGAGGAATTAATAAAAAAATCTGCTGAAGCTGTGGGCAGCGTAAGACAACAAACAGCTTCTCCGAAAACCATACCACAAAACAAAGATAACGAGTCTACGAATATTCTTGCTGAGGCAGATCTCAAAAATATATTTAAAGATTAACAGAATTGTTTGATGTTTTTGTATTAGGATTAATAGTTATGTAGATGTACTTAGTTATTAAAATAAATTCGTTTGTTAAAATAACCTACTTGGTGTATAGTTGATTTGATTTTATAAATAACTAGCTTTCCCGGCGAACTTCGTACCGCCCTAATTTTCAACCTTCCCTGAGTTTGTACGAATGTTTTAAAATGAAAATTTGCCAAATCCGCCCAACCATTCTTAAGTTTTAGCGATATAAACGAACGACATTTCGTTTTTAATTAAGAAGATAATTAATTTTTATATATTTTATAAGACTAAAGAAGATATAGATCTAAATTGTCATGCAGCATGCTATTAAATTGTCACAAATTGCAATTGTCATGCTGCATGCTATTAAATTGTCACCAATTGCAAGAGTCCTACACTACTTCAGGGGTAATCTAGGGTGCGGCGGTCGTGACTATCTTACTAACCAATTGATTAAGAAATTGCACTAATCGCGCTACACACACCTGCTGCTGTAGGTACAAACTAGGGACTATTTCGCGCTTCGTCCATCCTGCCGCAGGGCCAATCTAACGGCCTGGCCACGGGTTTCTGCGGCGGCGCGGGCGGCGGCGACTGCGGAAATTCGCGCGTCTATTTTGCATGCCACGGGACACTCGCGTTCGCCGCCGCGACTAGTAAGAAAGTCAGAGCGAAATGTCTTTAGCAAAGTTATCTCGATGTTGCTTAGAAAGTAATATTTTTTTGGTTCAAGACTTAATATTTGGAAGAGATTGTGGAGTACACGCTTTGAATAGGAATCGAGGTATAGATAGATGGAGAATTCCACAAGAAGTACGAGAAATACAGAATGTATCCAGAAACATTTTTAGAGTAGGTACACCAGAATGAGTGTCGGAACTTTCGATTATATTAGTTTAGATTTATTAGTAGGAGATTATATTAGTAATTAGCTAGTATTTCAGCAATAAAAGTCTCGGTGACCATTATTCGCGGCGAAAACAACTAAACTTTTTTGATCACTGGCCAAACTGCCGCCCGAGCGACGCCGCCGTGGCTTGTTCCTAACCTGGCGGCAGGTTTGTGTGTGTGTGTGTGTAGGTTTCACCAAGCACAACCGCGTCGGGCAGAGCGACTGTAGTTGTCTGCCAAATCTTACCCTTCAGCTACATAAAGGCTACCTACCTACATGATAGTGGAGCTATGCTGCTCCACTTGCCGGTCGTAGGTTCTGCCCAGCGAGTGAAGTATCTACTAGGTAGGTACTTAATGATAAATATTTGCGGCAAAGCGTGGAGTACCCACCTATAGTCTGGCTACAGCGTAAGTCTCGGATGCATCCCCCGCGAGAGCTCTCAGCACTCTCATATGTCTACAAAAAAACAGCTAACGAGTAGGATTTGGTTACTTTGAGTTTATTGTATGAGGACATCCTTATCGGAACACTGGGCGTGTAGGTACTAGTTCAATAGCCGAGACGTATGAAAAAATAATCATCCTTAAAACAGGCTGTTCCGTGAAAACATTGACTCATTCATAAAGTAGGTATTAATACCTATAATAAAGGCTGTAAGTATAATTTGTACTCATATTCTGATATCTGCCTACTAGATTGCACATTCTGTGTACACATTACTAATCAGCACACTATCTTATCTAAGTCTGATAACGGTTTGAGCCCAAGAACTTACCTTCAGTGCTGTGTTTTAGCAGTTTTAGTGTGTCACCCGTATCGCTTTATTACAAAGCTATTTGAGGTTTTGTGTCCTAAAAACAAAAAGTTAAAAATGACGCAGAAAAGGTCGTTGTGGTTTTACTTTGCTGTTATTTTAGGTAAGCCTCCTTTGCCGACATAGCTTAACTCAGTTATTGGGGTCCATCAAAGTTTTGTGTTCATTATACCAATTGATAGCAACTTGCTTGCAAGTAGGTAGGTTAGTAGGTACCTAGTTATCTAGGAATTGTTTTTAATAGCTGATACCCCTATGATATTTGGTCCTTCTTTTCATTTACATATTATTGTGCCGCAGCTGAACGAATATTATTATTGTGGAGAACACTGTGAGATACAATATTCTCTGACCAATGACTACACACAGTAAGTACGTACCTTCATACCTAATCATGCCTAGCAGCCCGCGGTCATTACGATTGTACTGAGGTTGCCCTGAAGGAGAACTTCTCTAATAGAATTCTGATTAGCAGCTGATCAACATACTCTGACTGAATTTACTAAATGGCACTGAATATATGCATTTATCGGTTGATAGGGTGTACGATAAGTACTTAATACTTATATAGACAATGAATATTTATAAATTTATGTATTTCAAAGCAATGAGTTTGCTTAAACTATTCTTAAAATATTAAGAAAGAAATTATAAATAGATCACAAAAACTGATGTCATCGGCGGGATTCGAACCCACGGCCTTTCCCTAACAGGGGGACTGCTCTGCCAACTGAGCTACGATGACCACTACCGACAACATCGAATTTTTGCTTCATATCATATTCATAATTTCTACATCGCGCTATTAAGGTTAGCGTTGGATCCACCTACCGCAGTTCTACCGAACTGACGGTACCAGTGTATCGTGTTACAACGATATTTAAACACTGAATTTTTTAGATTAATCCTTACCAAATCCATAAATTTATGTATTTCAAAGCAATGAGTTTGCTTAAACTATTCTTAAAATATTGAGAAAGAAATTATAAATAGATCACAAAAACTGATGTCATCGGCGGGATTCGAACCCACGGCCTTTCCCTAACAGGGGGACTGCTCTGCCAACTGAGCTACGATGACCACTACCGACAACATCGAATTTTTGCTTCATATCATATTCATAATTTCTACATCGCGCTATTAAGGTTAGCGTTGGATCCACCTACCGCAGTTCTACCGAACTGACGGTACCAGTGTATCGTGTTACAACGATATTTAAACACTGAATTTTTTAGATTAATCCTTACCAAATCCATAAATTTATGTATTTCAACGCAATGAGTTTGCTTAAACTATTCTTAAAATATTAAGAAAGAAATTATAAATAGATCACAAAAACTGATGTCATCGGCGGGATTCGAACCCACGGCCTTTCCCTAACAGGGGGACTGCTCTGCCAACTGAGCTACGATGACCACTACCGACAACATCGAATTTTTGCTTCATATCATATTCATAATTTCTACATCGCGCTATTAAGGTTAGCGTTGGATCCACCTACCGCAGTTCTACCGAACTGACGGTACCAGTGTATCGTGTTACAACGATATTTAAACACTGAATTTTTTAGATTAATCCTTACCAAATCCATAAATTTATGTATTTCAAAGCAATGAGTTTGCTTAAACTATTCTTAAAATATTAAGAAAGAAATTATAAATAGATCACAAAAACTGATGTCATCGGCGGGATTCGAACCCACGGCCTTTCCCTAACAGGGGGACTGCTCTGCCAACTGAGCTACGATGACCGCTACCGACAACATCGAATTTTTGCTTCATATCATATTCATAATTTCTACATCGCGCTATTAAGGTTAGCGTTGGATCCACCTACCGCAGTTCTACCGAACTGACGGTACCAGTGTATCGTGTTACAACGATATTTAAACACTGAATTTTTTAGATTAATCCTTACCAAATCCATAAATTTATGTATTTCAAAGCAATGAGTTTGCTTAAACTATTCTTAAAATATTAAGAAAGAAATTATAAATAGATCACAAAAACTGATGTCATCGGCGGGATTCGAACCCACGGCCTTTCCCTAACAGGGGGACTGCTCTGCCAACTGAGCTACGATGACCACTACCGACAACATCGAATTTTTGCTTCATATCATATTCATAATTTCTACATCGCGCTATTAAGGTTAGCGTTGGATCCACCTACCGCAGTTCTACCGAACTGACGGTACCAGTGTATCGTGTTACAACGATATTTAAACACTGAATTTTTTTAGATTAATCCTTACCAAATCCATAAATTTATGTATTTCAAAGCAATGAGTTTGCTTAAACTATTCTTAAAATATTAAGAAAGAAATTATAAATAGATCACAAAAACTGATGTCATCGGCGGGATTCGAACCCACGGCCTTTCCCTAACAGGGGGACTGCTCTGCCAACTGAGCTACGATGACCACTACCGACAACATCGAATTTTTGCTTCATATCATATTCATAATTTCTACATCGCGCTATTAAGGTTAGCGTTGGATCCACCTACCGCAGTTCTACCGAACTGACGGTACCAGTGTATCGTGTTACAACGATATTTAAACACTGAATTTTTTAGATTAATCCTTACCAAATCCATAAATTTATGTATTTCAAAGCAATGAGTTTGCTTAAACTATTCTTAAAATATTAAGAAAGAAATTATAAATAGATCACAAAAACTGATGTCATCGGCGGGATTCGAACCCACGGCCTTTCCCTAACAGGGGGACTGCTCTGCCAACTGAGCTACGATGACCACTACCGACAACATCGAATTTTTGCTTCATATCATATTCATAATTTCTACATCGCGCTATTAAGGTTAGCGTTGGATCCACCTACCGCAGTTCTACCGAACTGACGGTACCAGTGTATCGTGTTACAACGATATTTAAACACTGAATTTTTTAGATTAATCCTTACCAAATCCATAAATTTATGTATTTCAAAGCAATGAGTTTGCTTAAACTATTCTTAAAATATTAAGAAAGAAATTATAAATAGATCACAAAAACTGATGTCATCGGCGGGATTCGAACCCGCGGCCTTTCCCTAACAGGGGGACTGCTCTGCCAACTGAGCTACGATGACCACTACCGACAACATCGAATTTTTGCTTCATATCATATTCATAATTTCTACATCGCGCTATTAAGGTTAGCGTTGGATCCACCTACCGCAGTTCTACCGAACTGACGGTACCAGTGTATCGTGTTACAACGATATTTAAACACTGAATTTTTTAGATTAATCCTTACCAAATCCATAAATTTATGTATTTCAAAGCGCGATGTAGAAATTATGAATATGATATGAAGCAAAAATTCGATGTTGTCGGTAGTGGTCATCGTAGCTCAGTTGGCAGAGCAGTCCCCCTGTTAGGGAAAGGCCGTGGGTTCGAATCCCGCCGATGACATCAGTTTTTGTGATCTATTTATAATTTCTTTCTTAATATTTTAAGAATAGTTTAAGCAAACTCATTGCTTTGAAATACATAAATTTATGGATTTGGTAAGGATTAATCTAAAAAATTCAGTGTTTAAATATCGTTGTAACACGATACACTGGTACCGTCAGTTCGGTAGAACTGCGGTAGGTGGATCCAACGCTAACCTTAATAGCGCGATGTAGAAATTATGAATATGATATGAAGCAAAAATTCGATGTTGTCGGTAGTGGTCATCGTAGCTCAGTTGGCAGAGCAGTCCCCCTGTTAGGGAAAGGCCGTGGGTTCGAATCCCGCCGATGACATCAGTTTTTGTGATCTATTTATAATTTCTTTCTTAATATTTTAATGAATATTTATATCATTAGGATATCGGTAAATAAGAGTTTGTTGAAATACCTATCAGGTTTGCAACACCATGTCCCTGTTGCAATCGCCCTATTACCTAGATACTTAGGTACAGAACAGAAGTTAGTGAGTTCAGAGTTTCAAAGAGTAGATTACTACTACCTTACCTATACACTATTGGCGGTAATTAGATACGTGTAAGTAGCTTACTTATAATTCTTACATATTTTTCACTGTTAAAATTATGTGCTTACTATTTTCAGTCATTCTGAGCACTCTGACACAAGAAACTGAAGCCCGACGAAAGATTTTACGAGGGAGGCGTGTGATGACACGTACCTATTATCGTAAGTGCCCTACCTACTTACTAATAATTACCCAAAGCGTAACGAAAAGGCCTCTAGTATTTCTTTTTATCCTAGTCTCTAGACACAAAAGTTTAAGCAACACCATGAGAGAGAATCTTGATGTTATAACTTTACACGCGGCGATAAAATGGCTTTGTCAATCAAATTCTACATATTTTATGCGGGTTGGTGTTTCGGGATATTGTTACTATTACTAGATTGTGACTTAATCACACGTAAATCGTTGAACACATTAATGAAAATTAACACATACCTACCTAAATACGTCAATGAACTCCGAATTGACACATGGGATACTTCCTCTTCGGCCGCTTAGGTAGGTGCCTACGTCTTATCCCGGTAATCGGAAACCAGAAAACAATTTCGTATGGGCTGGATCGAGGGCATGATAAATAAATATGTGACTACTGCCTAACCCTATTATTACATTGGAAGTTACCTAAATATTATAAAACTAGTACCTACGGTCAGTGGCGGCCTTAGGGGGGGGCGAACGGGGCAATCGCCCGGGGCCTCGCGCTGGCAGGGGCCTCGCGCAACGAGCCAAGTACAATTTTTTTTTTTTTAATTTAGTTTTTTTTAATTTTTGATATTATCCTTAATTATTTATTAAAATTATAACATAGCGGTAAATTAAACTAAAGTTAGTAAACTATTTATTTTTTCAAAACATACCTAATTGAACTCTTGCCACCTTGGAATTATTTTGCTTGCAATGAGTTCAAAGTCTTTCCTGTACCGTGTACCGCACAACAATCAGACCTACCTATTTTCGCATCTCTTAATTTTCAAGAAAGAGAAAGGGCCTCGCCATGTCTCCGGGTACGGGGTACGGAGTCGGATTACGGCCTTATACGCCCCCGCATGGGCGGATTGACAGCCAACAACGTGGCTTTTTTTTTAAATCCGCGGGCCAAGCGGCCGCCTTCGCTCTAACGTCCGTTGCCGGGGGTCTCTGGTTCACACGCAGAAGGTATTTCCAGTGGCGCCCGGCGGACTTTGACCACCTCTGTGGTCTCTACGGGGGTTTGGTCGGGAAGAGAATCCCGCGTCGTTGGGGTACGGTGTTATCCCGCGTCGGTGAGTGAATTTGGTTGCGTGCTGTAGAAGCAGGGTAGAAGGCCCCCCTTCTAACCTGCTTCTGTAAGGACGGCGGGTGGCGATCCCGCCGTCCTCAGGCCCCGATCATGGAGGTCGATGGTCTTGGGCGTAGATGAGTCTGCGGCGCCCTCGTCGCTGACTACAGAACACGGCGGGGAGGGTACGCTCTTTTTACCTGTCGGCCGCCTCCTTCGCGGGCATGACTTTCTCGCAGAAGGACACGGCCGCGTTCCACCTACTCCCGCTGGAGACCATGGCTTGAAGTAAGGTCTCCAGCGAGAGGGTATCCACACCCAGACCCACTACGAGGTCCCGGCGCTGACTCGCCCACGCTGAGCATTCCACCAACGTGTGGAGTGCGGTGTCGTCTTCGGAAACCTCACTATGTTGACACCGGGGTGTGACCTCACGATAGATGCGAAACAGATAGCTACCGAAGCCGAAGCATCCATGCCCGGTAACGATCTGCGTTGCACGATACGTGAGGTCACCATGCTGCCTCTGCAGCCAGTCGTCCATGATCGGTCTCACCGCCGCGATGATGGTGGTACCCCACTTGGGTTGCTCAAGTTTTAAATAGATCGTTGAAAGGTCTTCAGCGGTCTGGCAAGATATTAAGAGAGTAACCCACGATCTCCTTATATGCATGTCTCTTAGCCGGAACCCCTCCATGGGACCTGGAAATAGGAGCCTTTGCGTCATTGTTTCAAAGGCTCATGGGGGTTCTCCCGCACTCCACACGCTGGGACCTCGTCGTGGCGTCAAGGCGTGAATACCTCTCAGTGGAAACCATGCTTTGAGCCATGGTCTTCAGCGGGAGTAGGTGGAACGTGGCCATTTCCTACGAGCACGTCATGCTCGAGAAGGTGGCGGCCGAAACGGAGAAGGAGCGTACCTTCCCTGCTGAGTTCCGAAGTCTATGGCCATAGCATCGCTGACTCATCTACGATCAGCTCCAGTGCTGAAACCCCGCAGAACGCACATTTACTCACCGATGCTGGATAAAACCCGACCCCAATAATGCGGGATAAACCCCCACCCAACCCCAGACAGACGGCATAGTTGGCCAAAGTACGCCGGCGCCACACCTACTTCCGAGTGCGTACCTGGGGCGCCCAGCAATGGACGAAGGGGCGGCCGAGGCATTGGGCCGCGGTATAAAAAAAAGGGGCCTCGCAAAGACCTGCCGCCCGGACCCTCGCAATGGGTAAGGCCGCCGCTGCCTACGGTGTCTTGCGCGGTGCTTCGCGCCGCACCAAGCCATAGGTTTTGGCCTATAACTTTAACTTTTTCAAATTTTCGTTTTTTAGGCTTGCCTCCAGATCGAGGGCTATCCATAGAGGGGTCAACCATCATTGGAGCATAAGCAGTTCTCGAGAGCTAAGGGGGACAAAAATTACATTCCCCATTGCTATATTGTATAGATTATTCGAAAATGTTAGCAAAACTTCCATTTGCTTAAAAATTACTTCTATTACATTATGTCACTTCTGTTATATTTAATTAACTTTAAAAGCTGTGTCCCTTCGTCCAGCATACTCACCATGGAATCCTGATATTTCATGAATGCCATTAAATAGTGCTGAAATAGTGCTAATTAGTGCCCAAAGGAAAACAATAGTGCTCTTATACCTACTTAAGAAATTACAGCCATAGTTCGATGAGTATGCTGGACGAAGGTTTCGCCCAGCATACTCACCTCAGTTTGTGGAATCTGTGTACGCTTCAACCATAATTCATACTTAAAAAAATTGTGACCAAATAGTGCCAAATGGTGCCCAAAAAGAAAAAACGGTGCTCTAATAACTCCGGAGTTATAGGCTTCGTTAAGTGAGTATGCTGGGCGTAGGTTCTACGCCCAGCATACTCACTTCACTACGCGAATACCGAACGAGCTATGGGTACAATTTACGGCTTAAAAAATTGTGCTTGAAATAGTGCCCAATATCAGTCCACTTTTCGCTTGACTTTTGACCTAGAACACCATTAAATTTAATTGTAAACTTTTACATAACATTAGATTTAGTACAGTCGAGTTCAAAACTTTCTAATAACTTACATTTTGTATAACAATTTTTTAACCCCCGACGCAAAAACGACGGAAATTTGACGTGTCTGTGTTTATGTTTATTTATTTATTTATATTAATCTTAGAAGAAAAACACATGCATATGAATTGCAATAATACGATGCAACAAAAACTCCTTCGAGTTTTATCGTGCATTCGGGTCGTCAATCTTATTAATTCTAATATAGGTATTCTAAGCACATTTTTTTACGTTAAGCACCTGATGAATATTATCATGGGAGGTAGAAAAATATAAAGTTGGCCCATATCGGTGACTAGTGAGTCGACACCACACTGAACGCAACCGCCGCCGCCGCCACTTCGAGCAACAGCCACACATAGATGTAGGTACCATACCATAGTACAGCACATAGCTGTGACTATACAGGATGCTCGATCACTAAAAAGTCACATTTAGTAATTATTTATTTTAATTTACAACAAAATATTTTTTGAGATTTCGTTTTAAATTTTTGTTGGTGATTCTATCTTTGAGGGGCAGGAAGTTGGTTTATTAAATGGGGTACATACTATATATTTAAGTGTTCTTTTCCCGTACAGGTTCGTATAGCGAAGTAGTGAAAGTTTCTTATTAGTGACACTACGGGTTACAAGATTAGTGTCCCCCGATCATTTAGGGTTTTTAACATTCTCATTGAAATACTCTTCGTTAAGTATGTTCAATTTCACTTTCTCATGTATCGGTATTATGTTGCAGAACTGGAAGAGTTGATGATAGTCATTTGTGTAATTGTTTTTTATATTTTCAGGAACAATTTCTTTTAGGTTTCTTAATTGAAGTACGTATATTTGGTCAAGGTGGCTTCTAAATGTCCTTCCGTAGCTTGATATCATTCACCGACGCTTTTCCCAACTCAGTTGGGGTCGGCTTTCCAGTCTAACTAGGATTCGGCTGAACTGATATTTTCTGTGAAGCGACTGCCATCTGACCTTCACAGCCCATAGGCGATATCGAAGTTCTGTAGTTAGACCGGTCGGATTTTCGATTTAGGGCTCCAACTACTCCTAACGACTGCCATAGATCTTTGTATGACAACCGGGACCGACGGCTTAGCGTGCTCTTTGAGGCACGGAGGGGTCTGTGTCTTAAGAAATGGTCACCCATCCTGAGACCGGCCTGAGTCGATGTTGCTTAACCTTGGCAATGTGTTAATATTGTCGGTTACCACTAGACCACGAGCCCCTCAAGTCCGAGTCCTTCCGTAGCTTGATAATTCATATGAAATTATGGATTCTGCTTGCGATTTATAGAGAATGAGGAGGGTTTTATAAGGAACTTTATATTTAATAAAAAAAAAATTGCTAGAATTGCTCTTAGTTTATTACACACTAGGTTAATATGATCTTTCCAGTAATCCATCGTTAAACCGAGGTACATTTGATTTTCAACATGTTCAATAAGGTCACAGTTACAAGGCGTATTTGAATTTTTTAGATTATTCTTATGTAAACATTCGTGACAGTGTGCTATAAGATTGGGAGTAAAAAGTTTTCTGTTTTGGTTGGAGCTAATATACATAACCTTAGTCTTTTGTGCATTCAAAACCAGCCCAGCATCATGTGACCATGTTAAGAGTCTCTCAAAGTACCCTTGAAGACGATTTTGGGCCTCGATCACACTAGTCCCGGCGGACACTATACAAGTATCGTCTGCACATTGGAACATGTGTGTGTCTGTGGCATCGTAGCTCACGAAAGGATGATCCGATTTGGATTTTGTTTTTTTGTAAGGTGAATTAGTCGGGATGTGGGTATGGTTTTAACATGTTGTTTTTTTAAGTTCTTTTAAGGACTACCTCGGTGGCACAATGGTACAATGTACGGACTGCCACGCTCGAGGTCTTTGGTTCGATTCCCGGTTCTGGTGGACAATATATAATTCTCTTTAGAATTTTACCCAGATAATTATCCCAGAGTCTGGAACTTGTGCCCGGTAAATGGCAATAGGCTCGCCCCCTATTACATGGGACCTAACATAGCTGGCGAGATGTGGGTGTGTTTGTACACCTCTGCCTACCCCTTCGGGGAAAAAGGCATGATGCTATGTATGTTTTTTAAGTTACGCAAAACTTATGGTGGGACCTACGTATTTCCTTTTTACAAATTTTCAAGATCTCAAATTAATAAAATAAGTTGGTACCTATTTTATTAATTTTATTGGCTGCAATAGACTATTAGTGCCCAGACATTTTTTTTGAGAAATATTTCACCCTACAAGCAATGAAGTAATACGAGTAGATTTCATTTACGCTTACTATTTCATTTATTTATAAAAAAAAAAACAAAAACAATTAATAAAAATTAAAATAAATTAAATTAGGATTTAATCGACAGTTTTTGATATGTAAGAAAATACCACAATTATTCCCAATGTCATAACCGCCCACAATAAGACTTTTTAATATGTTTATCTTAAAACATGTGTGAACGACTGTACCTCATTTAACGTTAGTATGTAGAAGTTTACAATTAAATTTAATGGTTTTCTAGGTCAAAAGTCAAGCGAAAATTGGACTGATATTGGGCACTATTTCAAGCACAATTTTTTAAGCCGTAAATTGTACCTATAGCTCGTTCGGTATTCGCGTAGTGAAGTGAGTATGCTGGGCGTAGAACCTACGCCCAGCATACTCACTTAACGAAGCCTATAACTCCGGAGTTATTAGAGCACCGTTTTTTCTTTTTGGGCACCATTTGGCACTATTTAGGCACAATTTTTTTAAGTATGAATTATGGTTGAAGCGTACACAGTTTCCACAAACGGAGGTGAGTATGCTGGGCGAAACCTTCGTCCAGCATACTCATCGAATGGCTGTAATTTCTTAAGTATAAGAGCACTATTTTTTTCCTTTGAGCACTAATTAGCACTATTTCAGCACAATTTTTTGGCATTCATGAAATATCAAAATTCCATGGTGAGTATGCTGGACGAAGGGACACTAAAAGCTTATGTACCGTACCTACCTACCGTATTAACGTACCTACCTACCTACTGTATTAACGTACCTACCTACTTTAATTCTATCTAACACAACATAAAATCTTGTCTTTATCCCCGAAGGTGTAAACAGAGGCGTTCATTACACTTACATTTCGTCAGTACCTAAATGTTGGGTTCACATAATAGGGAGCTAGCCTATATTTTACCGTTTAATTTCGAGTAATCTTGTGAGCCTCGACCGTCCGTCAGGTGCACCGCGTGCAAGTGAGGATGCCTTGGACCCGGAGATGTTGATAGGGCGCTAATATTATATCGAAGTACCTAAAGTTAGTTGTTAGTTTGTCAGTAGGTACTTATGTATGTACAGGCACCTTTGAAGTCACTGAAGAACCAGAAAATTCTTAAATTAATATGTAGCTTTGTTATTCCTAGATGCTACAGGCTACTTTTTACCCCCTTACCAACTTGGAAGGCGGTAAATAGGCTGCGTACCCAGGTTGGCAAATCGAAAGATAAACAGGTGGTGGTCTGTCATCTGTCATCCTTGCATCACAAACCATGAGCCACATGTCGTGTCCGGGTAACCCTGAGTCTTGTTCCTTAGGGTTTAGAGGACCCGTACGATGTCTGACTAAATGCGATTAGAGTCGCAGAGCACTGGTCCTATTTAATAAATATTATACGTGGTGGCTATTTAATAAAAAAAAAGTGTTGTCCATCGACACGAAAAAAAGAAAATCCCGGCAATTGTGGAAAAAGTTGAGTATTCTAACAGAACTTCTACTGATTTCAGATGGTAACTCAGTTCCAGCGTGGGCTATTAGCTTGATGTCGGGTATCGGTATGCTAGCTGTAGGTGGAGTACTATACGTAGTCATGCGGAAGTTAGTGCTCTCTTCAGAAACTGGCTCTTTGAATACTTACCAGCCGGCAATGCAAAATGAAGACGTCTGAAGTTCATGAATTAGTAATCCTTAGTAATAAGTGTACAATAAGACTTAATTTTTTAGTTTAAATTGTTCAATACCATTGATAAATCGCGATTTGGCGAATAAAATTATATGGTAATTATTATATTCGAATATCGTTCAAGAGAAGTTGTTAACTTATCCATTTTTTTATTGCTGCTAGCTTTAAATATTTTATATATAATCAAACGCTGCTAGTAGTATCCTGTATTCATTCCTAGGATAGCGGTGAATTGACGTCACTAGAACATTCTCTTTGTACAAAGACAATGTTCTAGTGACCTTACATTTTAAAATGTTCTGATAACGTCATTCGGCCACAACGGCCGCTATATGACGGCACTGCTGTCCTAGGAAACGACGCCACCTCCGTTGTGTAATTTGTTGTGATTATTTTATAATACAGTAAGACCATAGGTACTTTTAAATGGAGTTAAATGGTTAAAACCAAATAATAATGACTACACTTTTGTTATACAAATAAAAACACATTTTATATATTATAATTAATTTTATTTATTAAGTTACACAATCGGATTCAATGCATTCAGGGGATTGTATAGAAATATTAGTATGAGAAGTGTAGAGTTAGAATTCCCTGCGATGATACTTGTCAGGATCAAAGTACGAGGTGACGACCACACGGTTACTGAACTTGCGACCGGTGAGCGTCTGTTGCGCCTTCTGACAATCTGCAATACTGTTGAACTCCACAAACACCTGTAAAATAATAACATATTGTTATATACTCAATGGGGTAGGCATAAGTACATTACACACCTGCACTTTGCCAGTAATTTGGTTGGTAATGGTACCACAGAAGGAAAGGGTGTTTCCATTGCCGGGCACTAAAGAAAATCCATAACCAGTCTGTAATTCAAACCAAAATTCCAACAGTCAGGGCAGATAGAATCTCTGCAATTCTGGCAATCTATACCCCTAGCTACTGTTATACATACAGACATTATGAAGATCTGTTCTTAGGACCCATGTCATCGATTGTAGAAAAAAAAAAATACTAAGTAAGTCTTGTAGTTTCAGACTTTCGCACACTGACCCATATGAATGTTACACCCTGTATATAAACCTCCCTCTCAATAGATGCTTAACATTGTTTTGACGCAGAGTCTATGTAACTACATTGGTATAGGTGTAACTATTTGGCAGACGCGACAATTTACTGGTCCATTTTTAAGTTGGACACAGTCTCTAATAGACATGTTTATCAATACATTTTTTTTGTTATTCCGCGGCCCTAGGCTGCGGCCGCTCTAACGTCCATTGTCGGGCGTCTCTGGTTA
Source organism: Nudaria mundana (assembly GCA_963556515.1). Taxonomy (NCBI): domain Eukaryota; kingdom Metazoa; phylum Arthropoda; class Insecta; order Lepidoptera; family Erebidae; genus Nudaria; species Nudaria mundana. The sequence continues at coordinate 8,363,545 of OY748294.1, forward strand.
CAAACAGAACGTATTTCCAGTGGCGCCCGGCGGATTATCAATACATATAATAAAATTGTAAGTGGTCGATGTCTGTACATCGAAGATATAATAGAGAAACTGTTGTCCCCCCGCTTTATGAACGCAATAGAACCCAAAACAATGGTTTTTAGAATTTTTGCCTGAATGTTTGAACATGCTAATCTCAGAAACGGCTTATCCGATTTGAATGCGGTTTTCAGTAATGCGTTGTGGTTTATTCAACTTAACATTTAAGGTTTGTTTTATTTCAATCAGTTCATAAATAAAAATGTTAAGTTGAATAAACTACAACGCATTACTGAAAACCGCATTCAAATCGGTTAAACTGTTTCTTTTCATGATTAGTTTAGAACTGATCATAACATCTGAAATATTAACTTGAAATTGACACACAAACTTATATTGAAATGTATTACTAACTGTTGCCTGCAGCTCCGCCTGCGTGTTATTTTAGATCGACATAACATTTAAGGTTAGTTTTATTTCAATCGGTTCATAAATAAAAAAGTTAAGCTAGTTTGTTAAGTTAGCTATACATAATAAATCAGTAACTGGTGATCAAAAAAACTATAACACGCAGGCGGAGCTGCGGGCAACAGCTACAGTAATACACTTCAATATAAGTTTGTGTCAATAATGAATTTTTCAAAGTTAAAATTTCAGATGTTATGATCAGTTCTAAACTAATCATGAAAACGGAAAGTTTTTGTAAGTAGTAAACATTCTGTACCTTTCCACATCCCGGTACTTCAACACCTTCTATGGGTCTTGGTATCTCTATACTGCGGACACAGCCATATTTGTTACATTCCTCCCTGGAAAACAAAGTTTATTTTAATATTAGGAAATTCAATATTCATACACATTATGACCTAACAAATCTCCTGCGAATAGTACTCGTGTATACCTTTTGAAACTTTTTTTTTCCAATTAATTATTTTTTTGGACATTCTCACATAAAGTAAGAGTGGATTCACTATCTCCATTACACTAGTATTAAGGGACTGGCAAACTCATCCTTCACATGCGACGTACACAGTACATTATGACATCTGATCCGGATCTGGCCTATACAATTTGTATGGTAACAAACACTGGTCATTCACCACGCTGTCTTACGCGTCACGGCGCCAGACTCGCGTGTTCCCATGCTAGCCCACGCGTACGACGCTGTCACACACTTTTAAAGTATCATAGCGCGTAGATAATGTAAACGTCTGACGTCGTAGGACCAGTGCGTCGATGTTTCCCACGTCGCGTGGCGTACGTCGTATGCGAAGGACCAGTGTGTTTTAAGCTTTACATCTCTATCTTTTAACTTTCATCTTTTTCGATTTCGCCCTTATGCCTAAAGCGTAGAACTGATGAATTTTGATTTAAGCATAAATAGGGCTACTAGACATACTACATAACCCTGTGCAGACGAAATCGCGGGCAAAAGGAAGTGGGTAATAAATGCGGAATATGACTTGGATGTTGGAAAAATTATCAGATATTTTAAAACTTGGTACATTAAATCTAGCAAAAGACAAGGAGGTTGAATCGGACGGACCCATGACATGTAATAAATAATAGTTATCCAGTGACATGTGGAAATGCTGTTTGTTACTCACTTGATATCCTCAAGAATGTCTTCATATTCCTCCTCATCCCTCAGCTCGTCCGGGGTCACCATGTTCAGCAGACACAGCACTTCGGTGGGAGGGCCGGCACCCGCAAGTGTGAGACCGGCCACTTGTAACTGTACGGGGGCTGCTCCTGTCATTGCTGGGCGAATAGATCATGGGGTTAATTTTATACGAGTTTGCCTTCACACTGATGATGCATCCCTTTGAAAGTGGTACAAAGGATTATGAAATGATATACATTTCAAAAAGGACAAAAACATTTAAAAAATCTCACTATATTCTATCTGCATAAGCAGAATTAAGGAGGATATACATTCACTTACAAATGATGATGCATAAAAAGAAAAAAGTTGGAAGTACAGGATATTAGTTTTAACATACCTAACGTAGAATTCTTTGCACCAATACTGGCTCGTTGCACAATGAGTTTCTTGTCGCCAAGCTGCATACCATTTAGACCGGCAATAGCCTGTTAACAAAAAAGATTTATCAGTAACAAAATGTATATGGAGTTATGCCAAACATAATAGATTGATATTATTATGTGCTTCGTTAATATTTACCTGATCTGTCATAGAAATGTCAACGTATTCTGCAAAGGCGTAGCCTTTACTTAGTCCTGTCGATGAGTCCTTCACCAAATTGAATGCACGGAGTTGTCCAAATGACATCAGAAGTTCTTTAACCTGTCACGCACATAACATAATTAATACTTTGAGTTTTAAGCCAAGTTTGTTAAACACTGAATAATAAATATTACATATACATGATCTATTATGCAGTAGTGCATCTGTTCCCTTAACTTTTGTACAACAAAATGCAGCAGACATAGATAATAATGAATGTTATCTGACCTGTGTCTAGCCGCATGTTATAATCAGATGTGAATGGAGGACTTGCCTTGAAGTGCCGACGTCTCATTCAAGTACAAGACGTATAGGTGAGAATGAGAGACAACAGTGACACGCGGGCCGCGAATGTGCCATATCTATGCTAGGGAGGGGCAGAAAGCAAACTATCAGTGAGTTGTTTCAGAATGTATCGAGCGTGAGGCACACGCTCGTCCCACTTGGGTACCTGTAAATACCTGAAATGGACCAAAACATATCGCGGCTCACTGCTGGCTCCACCGTAGCCCTGTCAACTGTTGAATCTCGCCCTGAAATGGCTGCAGCATATAATGCTACTAAGACCTAATGGGAACCTGCATATTATGAGGAATGATATAACTTATGGTTCTTTTGCTGCTTACAAGTATGTTATGTTTTAGTTACATCTCTTACTACCAAAGTTATAACAATCGTAAACCATGCCTTGTGGTAAAAGGAGATCAATGCTATTGAATTAGATAGTAATGATTGTTTAATAAGAATAAGGGTGGGGTTTCCTAAAAAGAAATGTGTAAAAATAAAAGAGGTGGGCGCAGTATCGACCTGCAAAATTAATTTGGTTGAGTCAGTATGATGAACAGTGAATTTTATAACAAAACAAATAAAGTGCTTCATGTTTACCTTTCATATGATAAAAAGTTAAGTGTAAGCCAAAGCCATATACAGACCATTGAAAAAGCTTATGTTATTATATTAATTTAATTAAATAGGTAAGTACAATATAAAATATTCAAACTGAGAATTGATTATAATTCTTTTTAATGTGTGTTGCTGCATTATTACTAAAAATATTATGAAATACTGAATTTTTAGAGTAGAATAATTTTAAAATTTCACATAATACTCTCTTTTGAATTGCAACAAAATCAGAGCTATTACTTACTTGGTCTTCATTTAGATAATTGGGCAAACCACCAATAAATATTTTGTGTGGGGAATCGGGAACCACCGTGCTAATAACACCAGCTGGAAAGTAAATATGCATGTTATTCTAAAGAGAATATAATAATCAATCATCCTCCTTGACACAACTGGATTGATATAAATTTGAGACTAAATAAATAAATATTTTTGGACATTCTTCATCAGTCTAGCCCAAATTAGATCACCCAAACTCCGAAACAAATATTTGAATAGACCTGGAATCGAACCTGGGACCTCAGGGACAGCAGTTGATACTCATACCACTGCACCACGGAGGCAGTTGACTGCAGGAAAGGTCAGATATCTCAAGTGTGAAATAGTCACATCATCTCCAGAACCCAAGCAAACAGCAGACATATTTAATAGGCTGATGCATTTAAATAATTTACAAAAACAATAATGAAAAGTATAACATCAACTATTTACTCACCTGGCACATTAATAGATGGATTTTCAGTTCCTGGCATAGGCTGATAATCATGAGGCCGTCGTATCTTCAAGCTCTGTCCTTTGAAATTGATTCCATCAAAAGCCATAGCCTGTGTAGTCTCATCTATTGATCTGAATTCAAGGAATGCAAAGTTTTTGTCTAAATTGATCTGGCAAGCCAACACTGGATTGCCGGCTGCTTGTGCCAACCCTGACAGATGCATTTGTTGGTTGAAGAACTCCATAGTTTCCTCTTCAGTGACGCCGAATGGTATGTTTCCTACGTACAATCTACGCGCTTGACGAGTTATTGTCGAACCAACCACTGGCACTGCAGCTTGTGGAGTATCTGCGACAATATTGGCTGGAATTTGTCCGGCGGCCTGCATGGCTTTGTACTGCAGCGGCGTGATGTGTTCAAAGCCTGGCGGAGGGACATCCCAATATAGAGAAGGCTTACGTCTGCGAGATCTTTTGTTGGTTGGAGATTTAGGAGATCGGCTTCTTGCTTTTTTTTCACGACGCTCCCTTGACCGAGATCTGGAACGCCGTCTCTCCCCCCTTGAACGTGATCTGCGTCGGCGATCTAAAAATTGGTTTAACGTAATCTTAGCAACTTTGGTGACATGATACTTTGAACTAAACATAAGCGACTATAATTACCTTTATCTTCTCCCATTTTTATTGCCGATTTGTCTTACAGGTTTAGTTATTTTTAAAAACAACACGAGCGTGACAAATAATTATGTATCTTACGCAAAATGGCGACGCATTTTGTTCAGTATTGCCAAGGAAAAGAAAGAAAGAATTTTGCTAATGTTGCTATGGCCAAGGCTTTGTATGTAAAAATGTCTTTACTTACTCTATGGTCCAACTTGCAATCTTGCACGAAGCTTCGTGATTCGTGAATCGTGCCAGCTTCGTCTTGAGTGTTGTAAATATAAGCGCTGAGAGTCGAGCGTTGAGCGCTGAGTCGACGCTTTTGAGCGTTAAAGACTTGAGCGTTAAACGCTCAAGCGTTGAACGTTTGCGAGCATTAAAACTCGCAACTTAAGTGCTTAAGCTACCAGCTCAAGCGTCGAACGAAGCGTTCTCTCTTAAAGTTATTTCTCGTTTGACGCTCAAGCTCGAATCGAGCGTGGAAGCGTCGAGTTCAAAGCTCCGAATGAGCTTTTTTACTATAACGCTCAAGTCCTTGCTCGAACGTTTTAAACCCGAAGAGTTCCGACTCAAGCGTTCCAACAACTGTTCGAGCGCCGATTCGAGCGTTTAAGCTCCGACTCGAGCGTTTTTACAACACTCAAACATAACTCGTCTTACCCATAACTGAAAAAGAAAATTGATTGGCATGACAAAATTAAATGTCAAAGTCAATCAAATTGGAATGAATTAAAATTCAACCAAATGCAGAACGTACCCAACTTTTAACGGAATATACGCTCAAATAAGTCTTTTATTTTTTCTACTTATAATGTTAGTCAACAACTTGTTCCAAAGTGTTGTTCAAGAAGTGAAAGTTTATATTATTCTGCGGTAGTCTAAATTTGTTATTTAACCTGATGGCGTGGTGCTATTCAGTAATAGTTAACAGTTGTTCCATAACATTTATTTTATAAAATGGTACGCATAATTTCTCACAACTCAGTATCATTAAAATGTGTTTACTTTGTTTCCTCGATAAATTTTTGTTTTTACTTTTTTAGGATACTTTATCCAACAGAGAACTTAGGCAGAGATTGGGAAATGGATCGAGCCAGCCTTCTAATGGTGTTAACAATAAAAAATCTTCAAATGATGAGAAGCACACAAAACAAAATTCAAAAATTATTGCATTAGTATTTGTTTCATTATTACTAGATTTATTAGCTTTTACGATGATTCTGCCACTCTTGCCATCACTTCTAGACTATTACAATAAAGAAGAGGGTACAGGCAATAGCATATATGCCTCCTTACTGAAAGCTGTACAAAGCTTTCAGAAGTTCACAGGTGCTCCAGACAAATTTGCATCAGTATTATTTGGGGGTGTTCTTGGATCTATGTATAGTTTCTTACAATTTTTAACAAGCCCTATTGTGGGAAGCCTGTCAGATGCTTATGGGAGGAAGCCAATGCTGTTAATTTGTTTGGTAAGTAGAATTATTTTTATGTTGTACTTATACAACTTCACTTTCGTTTTCAGTTTAATATATACTAGTGCCTGCCCGCGACTTCGTTTGCTTGAAAAATTATATACTAGAACCTGCCTCGAAAACCATAATCCATTAAAAAACAACAAAATCTGTTGCATAGTAGATCCAAGCATACATGGGTACGAGGGGTAGCCGCCACCCCCCCCCCCCCCTCCCCCCCCTACGAGTTCTACTCTATGTTATAGTACAGCATAGAGTTAGCTAGTATACTCATAAACCCGCTTGTTAATATTTTGAAATAAATCTAATAAGAAAGGATAACAAACGACAAAAGCAAAAATCAACAATAGAAGCAACGCGGTAGTATCGCATCTCAAAATGTATTCACTTCCTGGAATTTTTACGCGGGATATCCCATCCCGCTTCTGTAGGGACTATACTACGCTTTCTGTAGGGGTCACCACCTAGTATAGCACTTGTGTCGAACACGACAGGCGAGGCCGGGAAGGGTAGTGCAAAAGTGCAAGTACATTTAGTTGAAGAAATGATAAAATTCTTTCTCATTCTCTTCTGTAGTGCAAGTGTCGCCCGTTGCGTACCTGCATCATTCTGCAATTTCTGAAGAGCAGTATTAATAAAAAATTGGATAGGTATATGGAAGTTTTTCAAATGTATGCTTTCAATTTAGTCTTGCCATCATCAGCCCGCGAGGAGCTCCTGGAGCGCCACTGAACCCGTTCCTTGAGGTCAGAGGTAAACTCCAACCGAGGGCGCTCCCACTGACCCAGATTCTCCAGCCGGATTAGCTGGAGGGGGTCTTGGGCTCTCTATTTCCGACGAGCTCGGAGGAGCACTTCCCTCCGGGCATGGCTCGGCCTTAGACGCCCAACGCGGATAGCAGCGGCGAAGACGACGTACCCGAAGAGAGAGAGAGTTAGGAGCAGTGGTACTTCGGCTCAGTCACCGGAAAATCACCACCCCTGGACCCGACGGCATTCCGGGCTGCGCATGGGTCGTGGCCCTCAATGAACTCAGGCCTCGACTGCTTTATCCGAGAGGGCCATAACTTCCCCTAGCTGGCTCGGGGCAGCTCGTCAAGATGTGTAGTGCGTTGTGCACTCACCGATGCGGGATAAAACCCGACCCCAAGGATGCGGAGTAAAACCCGACCACAACGCAGGGGCCACACAAGTGGCCATGGTCCGCCGGGCGCCACTGGAAATTCTCTTAGTGCGTACCAGAGGCGCTCGGCAATCGACGTAGTGCGCGGCGGCACAGGGCCGCGGATTTAAAAAAAGAAAAAGGTCTTGACATCATGTTTAATATTTTTAATATCACCCCTTTTTAAGGGGGGGGACTCCAGGTTTTCCCCTTTAGGGGGGGGGGTGCTCACCCCTCCCCCGATTTATTTTAGGATTAAATCTGAACATTCACTGCTATGCAGATGACAGCACATTGCACGGGAGTTACTCGGTTCGTCCGACGGCGGGGCGATCTGTGATAGAGGAGGAGAGACGACATCTTGTAGCTGATCTCGACCGAAACCTCGACAGTATCTCCCAATGGGGTGCCGAGAACTTGGTCGAGTTCAATGCCCGCAAAACACAGGCGTGTGCATTTACAGCGAAAAATCCCCTTTCCTTCCCCTACCCACTCTTCAGAATGCAATATTACCAATGAAGGACAATCTAGACATCCTTGGCATAGATGTTCGTCGAGAGCTCAATAACACAAAATACATTGAGAGATGTATTGGGCTAGCTTCGCGGAAACTAGGAATACTGAACAAGGTAAAGCGATTCTTTACACCGCACCAGAGGTGTCGGCTGTACAAAACGCAGATTAGACCATGCGTGGAATACTGCTCTCACCTCTGGGACGGCTCCGCGAAGTATTTGCTGGACGCACTCGACGCTATGCAGCGACGCACTGTTCGCATTATAGACTGTCCGGAGGTATCGGGAAGCCTTGAGCCGCTAGCCCAGCGCCGAACAATTGCTTCCTTGGCCGCGTTCTACCGTATTTACCACGGTGAGTGTTCTGAAGAGCTCTTCAACCTGATCCCACCCTCTCCCTTCCGATCCCGAACAACGCGTGCCGGGCAGAGATGTCACTCTCATACCGTGGAAACCGTCTTCACGAGAACCGAGCGTTTTAAACGTTCGTTTCTCTGCCGAACGATGGTGGCTTGGAACGCCCTGCCTGCGCACGTGTTTCCTCCAACATATAACCCTGGGTTCTTTAAGCGAAGCGTGAAGAGGCACATTACTGGGTCGTCAAGTTGAGGGCCACTCTCTATAGTATTCCTGTGTACTGTGAGAGTCGCTCACAATTGCCAGACGTCGCCTCAGCTTACCATCAGGCGGGTGGCGTCAATTTGCCGACCTAAACATTAAAAAAAATAATTTAGAAACAAAATTACTTACCTACCTATGTATTATTATATATAGTAGGTAAAGAATTATATTTACTAAAATAACCCTGCTTAAAACAAAATCTATCTACCTATAATAAATCTGTAGAAGTGAAAATTCTGTACATTGAAAATATAAAAAAAATAAATGGCAGGGGGTGTTACTAGACCGACACCGAACCCAAAAATGTGATTAAAAAAATTTTTGTCTGTTTGTTCAGGTATGAACACGATGAAACTTTGTATATAATAATATACAATATTATTATAATATATAACACAGGACGGGGTATCCATTATACCGACAGATGTCGAGAAAAACATCCGTATTTTTTAATATCCAATATCCTGGGCACCTACTGGCTTACTTTTTATCTCAGAAAAGTATATACAATAAAAAACAAACTTAATTTTGCGGTTCGATACTTAGACCCGATTACTGTACCAACCGCAAATAATAAGTTTGTCGTAAGTTACGTCACCCGCAGTGGAGTTCACTACGGGGCGCTGCACACGGCTACTATAATATTTTATCTTAAGATACAATATCGCTCGCCATACAATTCAATGCACTATCACACACGACGAAGATAATAAATAATATTTCATATTTTCGTATCTTAATATGAATTTGTATGGTATAATATAGAATATAATAGAAGAAATAATAGAGAAACTGTTAATATAATGGAGTAATAATGGAGAAACTTTATGAACGCAATAAAACCCAAAACAATGGTTTTTAGAACTTTTGTATGTTTGTCTGAATGTTTGAACACGCTAATCTAAGAAACGGTTTAACCGTTTGAATTTTTGATTTGAATTTGCGGTTTTCAGTAATGCGTTGTGGTTTATTCAACTTAACATTTAAGGTTTTCAATCGATTGGTTTTCAATCGGTTCATAAATAAAAAGTTATGTAGATCTAAAGTAACACGCAGGCGGAGCTGCGGGCAGCACAGCTAGTTTATAAATAAAAGTATACTCAGCATACTAAAACACATTTACAGAAACTTGTATAACAAAAAAAACCTAGGTTGATTGGAGTTTTTTTAATGTTCGTATATTATGTAGTAACCTACTTTAAAGACTTATAAATACACCCCAGGAGCAGGTGAGATGGGGATTTTTATGTATGCATTTAAAAGATAAATATGCAAGGCTTAGCAATAAAATGTAGTAATATTAATTACTAGCTTTAGGTATATTAGGATGTACATACCACCTCATGTTTCTGAACTTGGGACTGATAGTAGCTGCCGGCACTGAGACGCGGTCGCGTTGGTCATGCGTGGAATTGTACCTACTTTACGTTCACGGCCCGCAAGCAACACACCTCAGATGTCTATGCTATGTCATGTCAGTGGTAATGCCCTGTGGTGTCATGGTGTCCAACCGGAATATTATGGGCAATGGCACAGAGAAAAGTATACTATACTAGTACTGATATCCCATACAAAAAATGGAGCCGCGCTTACGCAAGCTCATATTACAGCTAACTATTTATTTATGTATCCCACCCAATTGATGTAGTGTATATCGTTATATATACTACATCTATTGGGATACATCATGCTGTGTCTCACCACGGCGATGGTGGTGGTTCCCCACCTTGGTTGCTCAAGTTGCACCTTCCATGTCTCCATGAGATCCTGACGGAGTCTCGGTTTCCTGTGGTCCACTCCAGCGCCTCCTTGTGCCATTCAGACAATGACGTAAGAGTTCTCGCTTCTAGGTCCCATGGAGGGGTCCTGGCTAAGACAAGATATATACAGTCTCTACGGAGATCGTGCGGTACCCCTCTATTATCCTAGGCCAAGGTCTTTAACGGTCTATTTAAAACACACATGTTGTTGGCCGTCAGTCTCGCCGCAAATACCGGAGCCTCGTATGGAGCCATACTCCGCACGACCCCAGGTACAGTCTCCTGCAGGGAGCGTAGGGTTCCCTTACACTCCAAGGTCTCCAGGAGCTCCTCGCGAGCCGTAGTCTTGGCACGCTTTATCGTCTCAAGACTCGAGAGATATTACCTGACTTGAGTGACAATCCTAGTAGAGATTATCTAAATATTAAAGATGACGAAATATATTTTACCCATTGCATCAAAGCAGCTTTCATCAAGGTTAAAAGAGAAAATACACATCCTTTACTTAACCAAAGGTGCAAGTATCCTCAATTACCAATTCAATTGCACCTTATTAAATGGCTAACTGCTTTGCTATGCTAGAAATTGTACAAGTAACTTAGCAATAATGGTAATTTAATAATTATGTTGTAGTAGTATGTACCTTTTTTATTGTAGGTTCACTAAACTGGACACAACACTTTCCACAACATTCAAAATAGAGTCAATTATGTGGGCACATTACAGTCAAACATTGAGTTAGTTAAAAATAAGATGTTAGTGTGTACATAAATGACTAAAATGGTTTGGATTAGCTGTTGATCTAGATCAAAGGAACCACAAAGCAAATATAGTTAATGCCTATACTTGATAATATAGGCACGTGAAGCGTCCGTAGCCTGCAATGGTGGCTAAGACGTTGGCTTTGCGTTTCGACGACGTGAGTTCAATCAATGTGAACCCACTTCTAACACAAGCACTTTTAGCTTCGCTGGAGGGGTTAGTAACGGGAATACTAGGAAGAACTCCTATTTGCGATTGCTAGTATTCTCAATAGCAAACAGTTTAGGATGATCCATGTTTGAAATGAAAATCATATCATAGGCACTAAAGTTGGTTCAACGATACGCCGGTCGGTGACACACGGTCGGCTGAGGCGAGATCCGAAGTGATAAGAGGGAGTATCGATGTCTTGTCTTATCCCTGCATTATCCATTTTCTATCGAACTCAAAATCCTGAAAAAAAAAAAAATCCTGAACAAACAGAACTTTTATCACAGTTAGGAAGGAATACAAGCAGACGATTGCATGTGTCATTGTGTCATTAAGAACATCATTATAAGCAATTCAATAAAGAACATTGTGTCGTTCTTATATAACAGTTGCGGAAGTGTATAATCAAAAGGCAATTCATAAGTAGGTAGGTATATATTTAACTAAATGATGATATCATTGCCAATTTAAAATCTTATACCTAAGTACGGTATAATTTTAATATTGGACAAAAACACTTGTACTTTCCACTTGATTTTATTTTATTTATCTAACTGGTTTCGCCACACAACATCATCAGATATCTTAATTAAACCTTTGCCATCAATCTAACAAATGCCATCAATCTGACAAATGCCATCAATCGACAGTATAAATAGTATAATTTTGAATTGCTAAGACCCATATCCAATATCCCAAGTCTTCCGGGACATAAAATAATATAGTATAATTCGATTCGCGTAAGAATAACGCTGGGCGAGAGTGGGAGGGGTGTTTCGCATCGGTAGTTTCGCTCTTACTCGGTGTTACCGCCATATATCGCCCGCGCTTCGTTCTTCTTATACGAATCAGGGTATATTTATGTAACTAGTATTATAATCGGGGTTTTTGTTCCAGATTGGCATAGCATCGTCCCATGCACTATGGGGTTACGCGAGTACATTCAGTTTGTTCGTGCTAGCACGGTTTATAGGTGGATTGAGCAAAGCCAACGTAAGTCTCAGCATGGCTATAGTTACAGACGCTTCTAATGAGAAGAGCAGACCTCGGGGTATGGTAAGCACCAAGTACCTAGTACCTATTTGAGCCTTCCACTAAATTAATCTATCTGCATTAGGTATTCTAATCACACCTTTTATAGGTAAGTCGCGATAATCCGCTGAAGCAGAATACTTATTCTATAAATGCTTTCATGGTAGTTGTGCAAATACCAAATGATGACCTTGAAACAACTTGTGTGGCGTTGAATATTTTATTGTTGGAAAACCAATTAACGAAGTAGTAGGTAGGTACCTACCTAATCACTCAAGCGTGGTTGCTAGTAGTCACGTCAAAAAGTCAAAACAATGTCTTGCGACTGAAGTTACAGAGATGAAGAGATGTCTGGGTGGAGTCAACCTTTGAAAGAAATTAGCTGACGATATTTCATCGTAACGAATTCATTTTATAGGTCTCTTTTTTTCTACCCTGGGGTTAGACGTTAGGGCGGACTTAAACGTCTCGTAACAATAATTATATTGTTAGTTTAGTCATCGGTCTTAAGATTTGAGATGGAAAGGTCTCGAAGTCGAGTCGTGTCCACCTCACAACAGACTCATAAATTGTTGCTTTTCCTATTTCAGGCTCTGATAGGTCTGGCTTTTTCTATTGGATTCATTGTGGGCCCTCTTGCGGGAGCGTACTTCGCCCTTAATAGTGATATCAACTCGGGTGGTTGGGGTGAACGGCCCGCGTTCTATGCGCTGTCTCTCTCCATAGCCAATGTATTACTTGTAATGTTCTGTATACCGGAGACCTTGACCAAGGTAAATATTTGATAACTATACACCTGTCCCCAAACTTTTTGGCCTCACTTCCTAGATCGTACGCAGTTAATTAAAACCTAATAATTAAATGAAAAGATAAGTAATCTTGATAACAATAAAGTAGGTTAATCCGAGTTCCTTACATTCTTTATGACGACTTTATAGTTTCGAGTTCCAACACTTAAGAGACACACCATCAGCGAGGCTGAAGTGACATAAAGTTTGATGATAAGTGTACGATACCTGAAAATTTTATGTGAATAATCTTTATATAGCACCTAACAATCTCTTACTCTATTTCACAGGACAAAAGAGCACCTTTATCGTTCACTCTGTCTAAATCAGTGGACTTTGTGTCTCCTTGGCATCTACTTAAATTCACAGCTGTGAAAAATCTATCGCAACATCAAAACTTTGTGCTTTCCAAACTGGGACTGATCTACTTTCTTTATTTATTTATTTACTCTGGTCTAGAGTTTACTCTCACATTCCTTACTCATCATACATTCCAGTACACTGCTATGCAGCAGGGGAAAATGTTCCTAGTCATGGGTGAGTACTTCGTATAATATACGCTTTAGTTATTTATCTTCGGTCTCAGAGGTATATTTTTATAGGTGGATCAATTAGTATGTACCTACCGTTATTTTCAATATGTACCTACTATTGAAGATCTGTGTGATCTGCGTATCGTACAGATATGAAGTTATTTCATACGAAATTTCGAAGATTAGATAGATTACTTATCAGTAAACCTGACACTTAACGGGTATAAACGGCGCCATAAATATTTTTTATGGCCTAAAGTAACTTATATAACTTGAGGTCATGAGCGTGACTACTTTGAGTATACCTAACTAAGGTATATTTTAATAATAATAAATATGTTAGGACAATTCAAACACCGCCATCTAGTCTCAAACTAAGCAGAGCTTGTGATATGAGTACTAGATAAACTGATATAAATACTTATATACTTTTTTTATTGTAAATACATACATATTTATACATAGGAAACATCCAGACTTCGTTACAAACGTATCTGTCTTCACACAAAGTTTGTCGAATCGAACGCGAGACTCCGGCGTCGAAAGCGGATGCACTACCCACCACGCCATCGCCACCGAAGCACGCACGACAGAGATTCCACTAATATTATAAACTACGAAGTTTGAATGGATTTGTGAATGTTTTTTACTTTTTCACGAAAAATGCAACTGAACGACTAACCCAACCATGGCCAGTCTATGTAGACAAGACAGGCCATGGTTGGTCATGGCCTGTCTCACTCTCACAATAAAAGACCCTGAGAAGACCACGACTCGACGATGTATTAGGCCCCTCGAGGATATCCTTGACCACACTCTCTTTGCCGAGTCGCAGTGATTTCACTTGCGACCGATCCCGTGACTGGACTTTAGTTAGACAAACTAGTGGTTAAGTGCGTAGTCCAGCCCTCCTGTGTCAATGGTAAACTTTAACCGGTAGTCATAAGCGCGCTGCTCACATTAATCGGATATCCGCGCATACACAGTAAACTTGCGAATTTTTATTGGCTGATTTCTGAATCTATCATTAGATTTTTGCGACAGAGCGAACTTTAATTGGCTGATTTGAGAATCCGCCAATGCGAGTTCGCAAGTCTTCTGTTTATGCCTAGTGTGAACAGTGCTGTAAGTGTGTATGTAAGTCGGGAAAAATCTCATTAGCAGATTCCAGAATCTGGCGTCATTCGCGACAATTTTACTGGTAGATTCGCAAACCCGACTGATAGAAACCAAACATATGATGTAAGAGATACAAGAGATAATGAGATAAATATATATGAACACTCATTTACTAACCGACTTCCAAAAAAGGAGGATGAGGTTCTCAATTCGACTTTAGTTTTTATTTTTTCTTTTTATGTTTGTTACTTCATATGCCTAATAGGGATCTTTCGGACTGTGTGAACCGATTTTGATTTTTTTAAATTGAAAGCTGATGCTTTCCAAGTGGTCCCATTTCAATTTGGTCCCATGCCGGTAATTTAAAGTCGGTTTTGTGTCAACGTTCGACATGTTAATTGTAGGTGTAATAATGGCGGTGTTGCAAGGTGGCGCGGCCCGTAGACTGGGGGCCCGCGGCGCGGTACGGGCCGCTCGCGCCGCGCTCGCCCTCACTCCGGCCTCGTTCCTCAGCGTAGCGTGCGCCGCTTTGCCGAACCCACCGCTGTTTACTCCTATCAAGTGGCTATGGATAGGATTGATATTGTTTGCGCTATGTAAGTTTTATTTTGTGTTTTTGTTATAAATAATTCCAATTACTACCTAACTGCTATAGGTATGGGACCATAGAAGATTCGGGCCCAGAAGACAAGTTATACATGTCATCTCTTTGATGTTTTGTTATTTGTCACTGTTGAATCGATGTTGATAAAACTTGGTACGGAGGTATTTTGGATATTTTTCATAGAAAATCCCATACGCCTCCATCCAGCCGTCATCCGCGGACGTCCGCTTACTTTAATCCCTAGTTAATATAGAATTGAGTCCTTTCGCCAAAGCTAGATAATTGGCCTGTTCGTTGTTAGCTGTATTCGTGATTTTAAGGCTGGAAACTGCTCAATCGACGGACTGCGCCGATGTAGCTACATGTATGAACGCTTAAACTACTGCGTTGATGATTATTATCTACGCGCGTACGGCTACATTTGCATAGTTAGGTCAGCTACACGTTCGGCGGCGATCGAACACTGTTTCCAGCCATAAACATATAGGTTTTATCTATTTTTTTAACCGATTCCTAAAAAAATAATGTTACTTTATATCTTTCGACTGAGTAAACCGATTTTGATTTTTTTTAATTGAATGCCATGATTGATACCCAGCGACAGCATTCGCGGTATCGTGCATGACATCGATGGCGGCGGGACAAGCGCCCGAGGAGAGTCGCGGCGCGGTGCTCGGCACTCTGCGCTCGCTCGGGGCGCTGGCGAGGGCGGCGGGACCGCTGCTCGCCTCGGCCGGTACGTATTATAAGCCGCCCACAATGACAGTGGGATGGAACCGAAGTCACAATAACCGCATACTGACGTCATCCAACGCTAAACAGTACGGATAAAAAATTATCAGTACTTACTATTTTTTTAGCGAATGTTGACGTCACTTACTGGTTATTATGACAAGGTTCCATCCCACTGTCGTCGTGTGCGGCTCATACATTATTCAAATTCAAGCTCTAAATTTACCTACCCGACTGTCTCAGAAGGTGAGTAGTCGCTATAAAAACAATACTTTAAGTAGGTATACTAATATTATAAGTTCGTAAGTGGTTTGTCTATTACGTTTTCACATCTAAGCTTCTGAAACGATTTCGGAGTCTCGGGTTCGTTCCCGGGTTGAATCAAAAAATGTTTTTGTTTGGGTGTTTTCTATGTATATTATGTGCTTATGTATTTATAAATATATAAGTACTAGTGGTCGCCCGCGACTTCGTCCGCGTGGTAATTTGGATGTTTTCCCGTTCCCGTCGCGCCGCGTCATATTTTGAACAATTCACACAATATCTTTATAAATTGTAGCCTATGTGTGGTATTTTACGCGGGCGGATTCGCGGGCATTAGCTAGTTACATATATCATATGAAAAAATCAGATACAAACACATAAAATCAAGTCTTTATGCCTCGTAGACAGAGGTGTCACTTTGGTCCCACGTAATAGAGAACCTATTGCCGGTTCCGGGCACTTATTAATAGTAACTTGGTCCCTAGAAACAGTGATTAATCTCCTTAGTAACGTCATAAAACAATGTTTTGTAATACCTACATATCTGGTTATTGCAGCCTATTGGTGTTCAGGCGCAGCGATCACATACATCGCTGGCTCCATAATACTGATCATTCCTGCTGTGATGTTAATTAGACTGAAGACATGAACAACGCAGACTTTACACTGCAAGTAACTTGAACAAGCAATAATATTTTGATAGTTTTATAAGTAGTTTATTTATTTCATGTTGATATTTATAATTGTACACTTTTGTCTACCTGATTTTATTTTTGATGATAAGTCTCGAATAAACAGTATTACAGATAAGTTTATTTACTTAATTCGTTTTATTTCACTCCACCAAGATAATAGACGCTCTAGCCCTAGCCCAGTCTAAAAAGTCGTGACGAGGAGCTGGAAAATGAAAGCGTTGGCGGCAATCATTTGGGTCTCGGTATTGATCTCGCTGGTCGTCAAAATTACTATTGGATTATTTGGACTCCAATAGTACTTTTGACGACTGGTGTGATTGGCAAATAAATTGTTGCCAACGCTTACATTTTCCAGCTCTATAATAAAGTATGTATAAAACCTATGTGTCAGACCAGAAGTTTTGTTTATGATACGAGTACCTATGTACTGCATGGTACTGCACGAAAATGTTTGTATCAACCGTTGCTAGGCAACGCAGGACGCTGGGACGCACATTTGTTATCATTTCCAGTGTTCTTGATTCACAAACGATTTATTGTATAAAATGCCCCTGTTTAGTAACAAGTTTTCTCAAAAAACTATACCAGTTAGGAAAAATGATACAGCTGTGGTTAAAAATGAGTTAGGAAGTGATTACGCATCGAAGGAATTAGCTATAGATGTGGCTCAGTTAAAATTAAAACTAGGGGATGTTGAAGTTGTTTTTGAAGATGGACAGTGGATACCAGGTAAAGAATAGAGATAGAAGTAGGTATTACCATGCCAGAAAGTCACAATTTTTTTAATTTACACGATTGTCACCTATTGATATAAATTATTAAAACTGGGCCTGTAATAGCTACATATAATAATAATTAGTACCTAGTAATTCTGCACTCACCACGTGAAGAGACTTCTATATCTGCCATATTTTTTTTTAATTCCTCAGCTGGTTTGCCTGCGATAGATATCTTTGTTTTACTTTGTATCCCACTTATTTGTTCTGTAAATATTTTTAATACCGCCGTAGATGGAATGTATTTATTATTATATGTGACTGTTATACTCATTATTGACATACAGATAGGTACATTACTCTCTTACAGCATCTGGTAAAGCGGGCACAGCACACAAAGAGAATATTCGACTGAAAAATGAACTAGAGAGACTAGAAGAGGAAAACAATATGTTACGTTTAAAGTTCGAGATATTATTGGACATGATGACAGACAAAACAGTAGAGGCGGAACAACAAGCGGACATGCAGAGAGCACAAAGCCTAAGTTCTTTGAAACAGAAGAGTAAAAAGCGATGGTAACTATGACCATCCCAAACAAGGTGAATAATAAAATTGTAAATAAAATGTTAATATAATCGTAGATGATTATGGACGTGAAACTAAACTTAACAGCATTATTATGCGTTTTCTTCGTTCAAGAACCAACAAGATATATGCTACGGTACAAACTTATGAGCATGAAGACCCACACAATCTTTGTATGCATCATGACTATCATGAGAGACAATAGTGGATGGAGAGACAATAGTGGATGGAGAATTTCAGAGCCCATTGAAATTAGAAGTATGATTGTTCAGATAAGACTCAAACTTGAAATATGTTCTGAAATAATACAATTATTATCACTGCTAACATACCCGATGAGGTGTATTACAGACTCCCAATTTGCCAGTAAGATTTATCATATTCCCACATAAAAGGGGACACACCTATAATTGTAACGACAATTATATCGGGGCACCATATTCTGTAAACCGAACCAAAAACAGTCAGGTCTCTAAATAATACCACATTATAAAGTTTAAAAAAGATATTTACTTTAACAGTAATAAAATAGTAATTATATACATTTAACAAACTTTATCTTACATACTCGCTAGAAACTTAACACATGGAAATATACAGGAAGTTTTTTTTACCTATTTAGTTTCTATTATAAATATACTGGAACCAGTATCCAGCAGTGACCAGACCAAGATCGCAGGTTTTTCGACATTTATTTTATTACGTGTATGGTTTTTTTTTTTGCCTGGTCACTTTTTATCACATTCGAAATTTGAATACTGAAATATTCTAGATTCGAAATTTAAATTGTAAACCAGCCAGTATGTACTCAGTCTTCAGCGTTAGGACACCTATTCCTCGTGTGTCCAGGCTGTTTACATCTACTGCAGTGTCTCACGCCGCCCGACCCGCCTCCTCGACCTCTGCCTCGACCGCGACTACTTACTACGGTACTCGTACTTGTACTGCTGCTGCCCCAATCTACAAGAAATATCCATTTATAGTAAGCCGCGCAAGAGGACAGTGGGGTGGAACCTTGTCATAACGTGACGTCATCAATCGCTAAAAAGTTCGGATATGGAAGTCTATTGGACATGGATGACTCGTTGGAATAGTCCAAATCAAACGTATTTATGACAGAATCTATTTTATCAATGTTGACAAATGGTTGACAACTATGGTACTAAATGTTTACCTGTACCATGAAACATGCAACGACAACTCTTGTCGACCAATCTACGTCATTACTGGGTACGAGTGATAAGGAAAGAAATAATAATTGCTCGCAATCGCAATTTAACTAAGTAACGGTCCTTTTTGTATTTATTACGACGGAGCTTGCGGAGTTTTCACATCGATGGGCTTAATCAAGAATGTATGCGACACGATAGCGGGCGCATCTCTTAACCTATCAACTTGAAATTTGGCATAAAGATATAACATAAGCCTGTGGTTTGCTGTATAGTTTTTGGTGTATGTGGCTCTTATAGTTTTTGAGTTATTAAGCATTAAAGAAACATCTTTATTATTTCGATGTAACCGCCCGCGTTCCAGCGAACCGCCCAAGTTAGTTACCTGACACAGATCCGCTATCAGCCCACTGGAAGAAATTGCATCTACTGCTCATGTCCTTAGTACACCCGTAGAATGGTCTGCCCTTGTTTGGACCCTCTTTATGTACTACTATCCTGTAAAATATAGCTAACTATAGTTGAATAATAGGACTGATCAAAAATTTTAAATAGTACTGATCAAAGATTCATCAAGTTTTATATTTTGTCCTTTTATGGCGAAATATAAAACTTGTATTTTACTGGAGACAGACTGTCGGGAACACTCAAATACTCCGAAAAACTTTATTCCGAATTTCGATGTTCCAATTTTCAAAAGTCCGAATTTCATAATACCTAAGACATTACAAATGTCTACTATTAAAAATCACGAATTTTTTTTTACCGAAAGTCATTAATGCGATTTGTTAATTTTCCGATTTTCATACGTTCGAAGAGTCAAATGCTCGAAGAGTTCCCGGTCCGAAACACGACATTCCGATTTTCAATACTTCGATTAAACTAAAAGTCAACATGTTTGTTCTATTTAGTGACAGAAAGAAATCGCTGCAGAATTAACTTCACGCAGTCTGGTCTGGGTATCTGGAATGGGTAGAAGTGGGTTAGGTTAGGTTAGAACTGTGACCACAACGGAGCGCGAGCCGAGCGAGCGAAGCGAGCGTGCCGCGGCAGCGACCGGCGAAGCGCCGGAATTGAACTTTATTATATAAAAAAATTGGTAAACATACTTTGGCATGCAGGAAATATACACAAGGAATTTAAATGTAAACAACCTATGCAATTTATGAGTAGGACAATGCATCTGTCATTAGTTTTTTAATTCTACCTCCTCATACTAAATATAATATTATACCTACTTCTCTCTGATGAGCAATTATGTGTTTTGCTATTTAGGTATTTTAATCAGAATTCGTATTGTTGATGTTTCGAAAAATATCATTAAGTCGGACTTTTTGTTATTCGATCTATTGAAGCTCGGTATTTTGAGAGTAGTAATTATAAACGTTAGGAATATTGAAATTTAGGAATTATAAAAATAGGAATAATGATCAAGGAATTATGAAAATCGAATATAATAATATTTTGAAATTCGTATTTGTGCCTGACGGAATAAGTTATTCGTATTTATGTAGTGTACCCCAGACTGTCGCATAAACTATAGAACAATAATAAATTAGATTCTCATGTATCGCTCCGTCTTTTGATGGAAACCGTATGAAAATCTGTTCATTCGCAGACAGAAAGACGTTGAGAGCAAATAATTAAACTTACCTTTTACTCGGTATCCCACAATTACACATAACATCGTCACCATTATCGCCACTGTCTGTTGACTGGTTAGTGCCCCACCTATTGCTGGTGCTGGGGTTCGATGCTGTGTTCGACCAAGAGCTAGTAGGTGGAGTATCGTAAGGGTTTTGTGCCGCAGTTTCGACAGATTCAGGCGCCCAAAGGAAAAAGTCGCATCCACCACTTTCTCTTGGTACTGGGCATTTGTAAAATTTCTTACCTGAAAATAAAACAATATATGAATTTAACTAAAGTATAAACTGTATAGAAATTGACTGATAATTTATTTTTCTGAATATTGAATTTATATTTTTTGTAACCCGCGGTTACATTCGGCGATCTTTCTTATAAATGCTCTAAGATCTGTCTGTAACTTTTGAGGACATTTGAATTGATGGATGTATCGTCAGTGGGGACCTTAACGTGCGGAATCCTCGTATAGTTCTCGTTTCCTTTGAGTAAACCTCATAATTCTGAACCGAACACGAGGTTTCCCTTTGCAGAATTTCTTACGCCTCGAGTATGAAAACCTCGGTATTCCCTTCGGCCGCGAGGTACCTATAGTTTTGTAGTGCCTAATTCCCCTGAGATGAAAAGTAGCCTTAGCTACTCCTCATAACATTAGCTATCTACCTGTGTAACTTCCGTTAATTTTTTTTTCAGTTTCAGAGATTATGCCGGAACGAATATCAGATAGAGAGATTTTTTTTATATCTATAGATGCCAACTCTAAAATATTACTTACCATGGTTAGCGTTTTGTTTCCTAACTGTCAAAAGTAGAGCAGGCTGATTGCATCCACATAGAACATTATTATCATCACTGGTAACACTACTACCGACAGAATTACTCGGAGTTGCCATCCTAGGCGGATTGTTCGTTGTATTTGGAACTCTATTTGGAGGAGGCGGAGGCACAAATTGCCTTGACTGTATTGTAGGTCTTGGATTTTGTCTTGTCGTATTTTCTCTAGTGTTGGTATTCCAATTAGTTCTATTTATTTGTCCATTATTATTAGTAGTTTGTGTTCTATTCGGTTGTGTCTGTCTGTTTGTTTCAGGAACGGCTCTGACACTAGACACATTTATTCGTAGTAAATCTAATAAGGCCATGTCGCATCCACCTATGCATCCCGTATAGGGCGATGGGTATAAATGGCTTAAAGAGTTGTTCCGCCATTCGAACTTTATCTTTTTGTAGTTTGGACCACACTGTAAAAATATATTATTGAAAATACACGTCAAAAATTGACAACAACCGACTTCAAATTACCGAAATGGGATCTTATAATTGTCCGAATGGGACCCAATTGAAATGGAATCACTTGGGAAGTCGTAGCTTTCAATTTAAAAAAAAATATCAAAATCGGTTCACCAAGTCCAGACATAAAAAAAAAACAAATCTTGAAGTCGAATTGAGAACCTCGTCCTTTTTTGGAAGTCCGTTGATAATAAGACTGAAGCCGCATTCACGCACATCGGAATTCCGCGCATAAACAATAGACTTTCGAACTCTCATAAGCGAATTCCCGAATCTACCAATGAGATTCTCGGGACTGAAAGGACTCTCATTGGCTGATACCGGAATTGGTCTATGAGTCCGCCAGCTTATACCTGCAATACATATACCTGCTGACTATCTGCCGAGTGGTCAGATTGACTGCAACAGATTTTTTCCCCTATATGCCTGGTGCGTGCCAATAAAGTTGAAATTTATAATAAAAAATATAATATAACCAAATATCATTAAAATATCTACTTCATTGCCATTATATTAATGTATTTTTGCTAGTTCTATGTTGTTATACTAAGTATGAATGTGTGTGTAAAATACTAGTTATACTTACGGTAGGACATGTATCAGTTACAACTTGTATAGTTTTGACAACGGATGTAAACCACACAGCGTTTTTGCAGTTCGGAAATGACATACAGCTAATATAAAACTCATCGGGGTTATTCCTTTTTTGACGCACGATCATGTCAGCCCCACATTTAGGACATTTTAGAGCTGAAATTGAAAACAAACACTAATGTAAAATGTGGAAATTTGGGAAGATTTTTGGATGTTAGTTGCTCAATCATACGTAAACCGTTAGCTAGAAAATTGACACGAAATTAGACAATTTTCAGGATTAATACATAGGACTTGGCGGGGGCAAAAAACAGTTCAAGCCGTTTTCGACCTCCTATAACTTCGTGGTAGATAAAATTAAAAGCCTGAAATTTCAGGTACCAAGCAAGCATCGTATAAGCACATACTGTGCTTAAAGGATGCTTGCTTGGTACCAAATTTCATTCAATTTGAACTATATTTTTTACACAGGTAATGTGAACCTGGGGGAATCGGGAATGTGAAAACTATGAGTATGGTCCCATAGCGGACTTTCGCGGCTCCACCCCAAGTAGTGTAGATTTCACATACCCATTTGTAAAATATCTAATTATCTGCAAACCCAACAAACAAATCAGTTCTGAGATGATTGAACTGATTTCACACTGAAGCCATGCCTAGCCGTGGTGGAGCAATTATCAAGTTGGAGGTATTGTGGGTATCTGGCAGATATATATATATAAACTCATGGTTCCCGCCCTTGATTACGTGTCACCAATAAAGTTCCGACAAATAGGCGTATAATATACCCTAGGGGAAACAGAAGTGACTATAGGAATGAAGGACGCTATTTACCTACCTGGGGGCATATTCACCGCCATGGCCTCCGTAGTAGGAACATACTCGTTCGGTCGCTCACTAAATCTTTCCGCCAAAGCTGCATCTATTTTGTTAGCTTCGACAGCTACCGTTTCATATACTTCTTTATACTTTGCTACCTAATAAAAGCAAATATATTTCAATATTTACATAAGATCAGTGTTAATGTACAGTCACGAGCATAAATATTTTACTATGAACACATCGGCAATTATATCTGACCCAGGAACGTGTTCAAAGTTGTGTAAATGCTCAAGTCAAATTCATATCAAATGATATATGAATTTTAGCTTGATACCTTCACGCGTTCCTGAGCAAAGAGTCTTGACAGATAGACAGACGGACAACAAAGCGTTCCGTTTTTTCCCTTTTGAGTTACGGAACCCTAAAAAATCTGGTGGAAATAGATAATTAATAAATTACATTATCACCTGCTCCGCCAAAACCAGTTGCGGTTGCTTTCTACCTTCACTGATAGCCTTCAAATCAGCTTCAAGCTGTGCTCTAAGATGTGGTTTGGATATCGTAAGCCCCATAGCATCGTAACCTTCCACTAGGCCCATTCCCAATAACCCCGGTACAAAGTGTATAGCGTCCGCCAGAGCTACGTACGATCTATTCTTTATAGTTTCTATGTGTTCTGCGTGTGTGGCGTCCGTTCCTGAAAGTAACATCTAAGTTTACAACAACAATATTTGAACCGAGTAAAGGTTGAAACACATTATAGCAGTAGGGCAACGGTACCGATCCAGCAGTTAATATGTATTTATATTCAAGCCTTAAGAAGTGGGTCTCTGAATCTGAATCTGACGTATTTATGACAGAACTATCCATTTTATCAATGTTGACAAATGGTTGGACAACTACGGTACTAAATGTTTACTTGTACCATGAAACACGTCACGACAGTTCTCGTCGACCATACTTACGTCATTACTGGGTACGAGTGATAAGAACAGAGATAATAATTTCTCGCAATCGCAATTTAACTTAGTAACGGTCTTTTTGTTAATGTTTTTTCTTAAATCTCGTTGGCCTTACTTTAAAATTATAGTACATAGTGGTCCCTGTGATCATGAATAATATAAGTGGTTTCTGACAAAAGAAAAGGTTGGGAACTCCTGCTTTAAATAATTCAATTCATCTTTTTTTACAGAAATAAAGCCATCAAAAGATCCAATATTACCAATGCCGTGTTTCTCCATAAGTGCAATGAGATCGGCTTCTGTGAGCAGATTAGGTGGCGATGTATTACCATCTAACATGTCTATACTTGTTGGACTGAACGTTTGGCCATTCTGAAATCAAACATTTCTTTCATAATAACTTATAGCAACCTTATAACCTTACCATCAAGGTTTTAAGTCCAGGATAGATGTTACTGTTACATACCACTAAATAGAATTTCCGCAGTCTAAGCATCAGCATACAGTCAAGTTATTGTTTTGTTATAATGGGAATGCACTTTTGAACCTTGACTGTCTGTACCTTGGTTTTTATTCATTCTGTCACTGGGAGTTCATCATCAAGAATATTAAAATGGAAGACTTTAAATATCGTGTCCGCCAAATAATTACACACACGCTGTGTCGAAAGTACCTACACACACAACCATCTAGTTTTAATTTAGGCACACCCAGAATCCGATGCAACCAACACAAACTTTTTCCCTAGCTGGCAATCGAACACGTCCAAGAAGTTGGCCCCCCACTTATCGATTACAAAAATTTTGAAAGTTGTTCTGGGTTGTTCTAGGTTTGTGCTACTTTGTTCCAAAACATTATAGAGCTAAGACTGAAATTTTCAGAGAAAATCCAAAAAAGCTAATTTCTGAGCTGGCCCCCCACTTTTAAGATATCACGATTCTGGCGGTTTTATTTAATTTTTCTTTATTGGGACATTTAACAGTTACATGTTATGACTTAACATATCTTAGTACAATGTTAAACACTTGGGTAAACGTATAACCCACACCAATGTCCACGGATGTGGCAGAAAAAAAAACAATTGTGAGTGAGAATTATACATAGGTAAGTGCAAGAAACAAGAACAAAAGTATAAATGTGATGTATCTTATAAGTGTAATTTTGTGAATTATTTGTCAAAATATCGCGTGTTAGTCTTTTAAAGCTAAACAGGGAAACGGAGAAAATATCGATTTCAATGAAATGTGTGTTATACGCTTCCAAAATTCGTCGCACAGGCGCGCGCAGGCCAGCGTTTGTTTTACACCTTACGGTATGAAACAGTTGACCAGTACGCACCCCGCGATAAACCGTTCTAGGTACAATATAAGAAATTAGGTTGGTTAAATCCGGACAGTCAAACCTATTATTACAAAGGCCGTGCAACGTCGCAGCCATCAAATGTACACGCCTAGACTCCAAACTTAACAGGTTATACCTTTGCAGGAGTTCTGTGTATGATAACCTTGGTTGACGACATCTATAACTCATGGCTCGCAAAAACTTCTTTTGGACCATTTCCAGTCTGATAGTGTACTTGTCGTAAAAGGGACTCCAGACCTGCACTGCATACTCAAGTTGAGAGCGAATAAGGGTGTTGTATAGCAACATGAAAGTGGAGGGTCTCTTGAAGTCAAGCGTTGATCTCATCACAAAACCGTACATTCTGTATGCCTTACCAATTATACAGTCGTTATGCAAATCTAGGTGAAGCTTACAATCTAATAAGACGCCAAGATCACGAATTGAATCCACCTTCCCCAGTACAGTGCCAAGAAGAGAGTAATTAAAATTTATTATATTTCTGTTTTTGGTAAAAGAAATAGCACTGCATTTAGATAGGTTGAGCTGAATTCTATTTTCAGAACAGTAATTGGAAAGCCGGTCCAAGTCCTCTTGCAACAGTATGCAATCTTGTGTCTTTCTACATGGCAAATAAATTTTAATATCATCAGCATACATGAGGAATTTTGAGTGAACAAAGCAGTGTCTTATATCATTAATAAATATAATAAATAGCAACGGACCGAGTATAGATCCCTTGGAACTCCTGAGGACACCGTGACATAGTTAGATTCAAATCCATTAATGACTACTTGCTGAGTTCTGTTAGAGATGTATGCCATGAACCAACGAAGAAGATTGCCTCGGATACCGTTAAAAGCGATTTTGTCCAAAAGTATTTTGTGGTCCACCTTATCGAAAGCCTTCCGAAAGTCAGTGTACACAGCATCAACCTGCACTCTATCGTCCATCTTCTCAAATAAGAAGTTGCAAAACAACATCATGTTAGAGGTCGTAGAGGTTGTTCTGGGTTGTGCTAGGTTTGTTCTATATTGTTCCAAAATATCGCGCCCGAAAACCAATTATTTTCGCAATTATCGCAAATAATATTTTTTAACTGGCACCCCACTTTAAAGATATCACGATTCTGGCGATTGTTCTGGGTTGTGCTAGGTTTGTTCTATATTGTTCCAAAATATCGCGCCTGAGACCAATTATTTTCGCAATTATCGCAAATAATATTTTTTGAACTGGCACCCCACTTTTAAGATATCACGATTCTGGTGGTTCTTCTGGGTTGTGCTATGTTTGTTCTATATTGTTTCAAAATATCGCGCCCGAAAACCCATTATTTTTTGAATTATCGCAAATAATATTTGTTGAACTGGCAACTTTTAACATATCACGATTTTGGCGGTTGTTCTGGGTTGTTCTATGTTTTTTCTATATTGTTCCAAAATATCGCGCCAGAAAACCAATTATTTTCGCAATTATCGCAAAATAATAATTTTGGAACTGGCACCCCACTTATAAGATATCACGAGATTGTTGGTTGTTCTGGGTTGTGCTAGGTTTGTTCTATATTGTTCCAAAATATCGCGCCCGAAAACCAATTATTTTCGCAATTATCGCAAATAATAATTTTTGAGCTAGCACCACATTTTTGAACTATCGGGATAACAGCGGTTGTTCTCAGTTGTTTTAGGTTTGTTCTACTTTGTTCCAAAACGTTATAGAGCTGAGTATTAAATTTTCAGAGAAAATCAAAGAAAAAAACTAAAATTTGAGCTGACACCCCACTTTTAAGATATCACGATTTTGGCGGTTTTTCTGGGTTGTTCTATATTGTTCCAAAATATCGCACACGAAAACAAATTATTTTTCGCAAATTTCACAAATTACAATTTTTGAGCTAGCACAACATTTTCAAGCTATCGGGATTACAACGGTTGTTCTCAGCTTGTTCTTCGTTTCAAAATATTGATTTCCATAAAAAAATATATAAATTTTCGAAAAAAAATATTTTTCTTAAATTACAAGACAACCATGAAATTTGTCAATATTCTCATGATTTTTTTTGTAGTCTTATGTTGCTTTATGTTGCTAAATTATTATTTTGCGATAATTGCGAAAATAATTGATTTTCGTGCGCGATATTTTGGAACAATATAGAACAAACCTAGCACAACCCAGAACAACCGCCAGAATCGTGATATCTTAAAAGTGGGGGGCCAGCTCAGAAATTATTATTTGCGATAATTGCGAAACTAATTGGTTTTCGGGCGCGATATTTTGGAACAATATAAAACAAACCTAGCACAACCCAGAACAACCGCCAGAATCGTGATATCTTAAAAGTGTGGGGCCAGCTCAGAAATTGTTATTTGCGATAATTGCGAAAATAATTGGTTTTCGGGCGCGATATTTTGGAACAATATAGAACAAACCTAGCACAACCCAGAACAACCACCAGAATTGTGATATCTTAAAAGTAGGAGCCAGCTCAGAAATTAGCTTTTTTGGATTTTCTCTGAAAATTTCAGTCTTAGCTCTATAATGTTTTGGAACAAAGTAGCACAAACCTAGAACAACCCAGAACAACTTTCAAAATTTTTGAAATCGATAAGTGGGGGGCCAACTTCTTGGACGTCAATCGAACCCGATACTACGATACGTCAAGATATCAGGTAAAGGCAACCAACCGACATGAATACTTACTTGATAGACATGAATTTCTTTCGACGACCACTTATCATACGGATATACTTCCAAATAATTCCTAGCAGTGATCATAAGCCCGCTAGCACTGAACTTCTCGTTGGCTACATCTATAGAGACGACAGTTTCCTGTCCCTGGGCGTCTTTAGAACAACAAGCAAGAAATGAACGCACTATGAACTCGTATAAGCGTTGCTCGTTGCCTGTTAGATCTACAAATGAGAATTATAATGGTAATTGAATGTCATTAGATCTAAAACAACCACACCATAAATGCAAACAATAATTGTACAAAATATGTATAATCAAATTCTTTGACAGTGTATTATCTACTGTACATAGAGGCAATTTCATTAGCCTACTTTTCACCAGTATCATTATAGTCACACATAGGTGACTAGACTAGGGAAGGGAACGAGTATTATATTAGACGAAGTTTGAAAGTTACGTTAGTGAATGAAAAGTTGAAAAGCGAGAGTCTGTACTCTGTTATAGTATGAACTTTTGTCCTAATCGTTTTTTCGATCAGTTATGAAAAGGTCAATGATTCTCTCGACTAAAAAAGATTAGGACAAAAGTTTCTTCGATTAATTATTATGAAATATTCAATTGTCTTGTCGACGAAACGTCTCGTGGCGAAACGAATTTCGACGAATCGTAGTACACCCATTGAGCAGAGATGAAAGTAATGTGGTTAGAAAGGTGCAAAGTAAGTATGTAGAAGGCTTTAGAAGCAGAGGAAGGTCCAAGAAAAGATGGATGGAATGTTTGAAAGAGGATATGAGTAGGAAAGAAGTGACTGAAGATATGACGTCTGACAGGGATGTGTAGAGGAAGAAGACATGTTGCGTCGACCACAAATTATTCTTCTCTCCTGCCCGACTGATCGAATAGACTGTTTATTTATTTATTTTTGTTACCATAATCTTTGGTGTACCGATTTTGAATTTTTTTTTTTTTGAAAGCTACTGCGTCCAGAGTGATCCTATTTCAATTTGGGCCCTTTCCGACAATCATTCCGGTAATTTGAAGGCGGTAATTTTTGTTTTTGATCATGGCAACAACATAAAATACTATATTAATCTTACTATTTGTGTACTTTGTAGGATGTATGGGAGGGTGAGCTTTATCAGTCTTATTCCCTTGCCGCGGCGTAGGACCTCCACTATCTAGAATGTTCTGCGCGAATGCACCCCAGTTGGTATCCGCAGTCTGGAACCCAACCAACTGGCCGAGGTTCATTTCCTTAGGAAACTCATTAGTTTCAGTACGTGGGTAACTGATGAAACCCTGAGTGTACAACTTTTCCGCCAAACGCATCGTTTCTTTTGCATTAATTTTTAACTTTCTTGATGCTAATTTTTCTAGTTCCTAAAACAAATATAATAAAAAGAAACTTAAACAAATCGGCTGTCCACTTTACAAATATACGAATGTAAAGTAAAGCCAGCGAAACGAGATACTAAATGTTTACAAAATTTCGGGGTTTATTACATTAATTTGTATTTGATTTTTTTTTAATCCTCAATACCTTTCGCTGTCGTCTATGTCTGTAAAAAAAGATCATTCGTTGGAAGAGTCCGAATCAACGTATTAATAACAGAACTATCTATTGTATCAAATGTTGACAACTGCGGTACCTTCTTAACGTTTTCCTGTACCACGAAACACGGAACGACAAAAACTTCCCATTACTGCGAACGAGCGATAAGGACAGAGGTAATAATAGCTCGCTGTCGCAATTCAGTAACGGTTTCGTTTGTTTACCCTTTGTATTTTGTCTCGATGGCTGGCCTTTATATGTCAAGCGGTAAGCGGCACAGGGACTACGATGGAATGTCTCATTAAAAAACTACAGTAACAAAGGTAACCTTTAAGTGATTGTGGCATTATGGATGTATTTAGTATGTAAGTACTTCTGTAAGTATTAATGTTAACAATCTTTGGTAGACCTATTAAATAAATAAATAGTAAGACAAAACGTTTCCCGGCATTACATCAACCTTTTGGATAAGAAATACCTACAACAAATAAGGGTGTGTCCACATCTATTGCTACGCTCACAGGATGCATGCGAACTGCTTGCGTACCACACACGTGCAGTGTGCATGTATGCAGGTTTGTTCAATACTACGGTGGTAACGGGACTAAGCGTTACAGAGGTGACACTTGCTGAGCTCCCGAGCTATGTGCTGAAAGAGTTGTAGTGTGTGTCCATCGTGTGTGTGTATACCTTACTTATTCCTATAACACTATGTAAATCGTATGTAAATTCAGTATTAAACATCTTTACAATCAGGACGGTCGTCCTAATTACACCCTCGTACTCCCCCACATTACACAGTGCGTGCGCCTCGTGGTCAGCGTGTGAGCAGATGTATGATGTACTACAGCTACTACAAGTCATCCGCGCAGCTCACGAGCCCTACGCAATCAGGCAGATTTTCGGCGCAGAGTCTGTACACACCCTTACATTGAATACTGAAACTTACCACTGTATCTAACGGTAACGGCCGCCATTTAGACTTAGGTTTGGTTTTCACCTCGCAAACCTTCGCCTGTGGGTTTTCTAAGCAAATATCGTGATACATCTGACACGCGTCTCTATCGAACAATCGTATTCTTTCCCAGGCGTAATCGACGCTTAAATTATTCATTGTGTGGTTTACTGAAAATAATAACTTAATCAGTAAGACGGGCTTTATCGGTAAAAGATTAAAGTAATTCTCGAATATCTAACACAGACGCGCATAATAAATAATACAACCAATTTTCACAAGTAAATTTCCTGGTCTCACGTAATAGAGAAGGATTTTGCCACAAACATAGCAGTTATTATATTTGCTTGAACTTTGTCTGTTTAGGGGCAGGTGCACCACTTCCAGGAGAGGTTTCTGTGTTCTCTATGTTCTTAGGGGTATCCCTTTGCACATCTTAAATAACAAGTACTTTAATAAGTAAGAACCAAGCAATTGCTCAGTCACACCTAGTATTCTTATATCTGTTGTTGTTGTGCGTGACCACAATGACATGGAAACACTCTTAAAATTCAAATTTATGTATGCATTACTAGATCTTAGACACTTGATGATACCGGATTTCGATTGTTTATTTTGTTTTTGAACACAATCCTACCTCTTAGTTTCCAAAATGGTTCGCTAACAAAATTTTCGACAGCCCTATACCTCTCCACTACAAAGCCTAACGTGGGGAATTGGCAGGAACCGTAACTAACTAGGCTTTCTGCTAATTTAGTGGGAAACACTTTCTGCAACCGTAGTGTTTGAAATCTTGTGAATGCCGCACCTGAAATAAAAACGAAATTACCAGAAAATAATCTTGAATCCTTTCTAGCTTTTAAATTGTAACAGTGATGATTTGAATCAGACACAGATTTACTCCTAGTCGTAATGCGCGCAGATACAATAGAGTAGAATGGAATATTATAAACTTAAGACTAACGGGTCTTTTACGCGATTATTGAGATATATACATACCTCTTTATTACCCGACGTTTCGGCCCTGTTACAAGAGCCGTGGTCACGGATGGACTGAATGTGTACAGAACGCGAAAGTTTAAAGAAGTATTTAGAATGGAATAGTTAGATTGGAACACATGTAAGTGTTATGCCGATTCTACCCACTCGACGACACTCTCTGGCCATTACCTACTTGCCAAGAGACTGGCACGAAAGCCTTCTACCCATCTACAAACGCGGTTCGGTGTATTAGTAGCATAGCACTGCGGACATCGTAGAACATAAGTCGTTAACAAGGGCCTGATCTTGAAAATCACTCCTGTTTTGAAGACTGAGATGACGCGACTCAAAACCGAGCGAAAAGGACGAGTGCTCCAGGTTAGGGTGTCGCTAAGAGGGTCCCATACAATTTTTATTTCGAGGGGATGGAGGGGCAACCACTCAAAGACCCTGTTATCAAAAAAAAAATGTGTAGGACCAGGGTTGAAAAATAATAAACAATCACCTATTCGCAGATCCAACTCTTGCCTCACATCAACAGCATCACTGATATTCTTATTAGGTTGTTCTAAATTCTGCAAAGCCCTCCTCACTGATACAGCGGTTATCTCTGAGAATTTTGCACGAAATATCCTTAGATTGCTTTTGATAGCTGTACATACATTGATAATTTCAAATCCAATATTTTCTCCTTCCCTGTCACAATCTGTCCAAATTATAAGACCTTGACAGCTTCTTACTTCCCTTTCTAAAGTTTTCTGTAACAACATTTATGAAATTTTGGATATAATTTAAAATTTTTGTTTAAATGTATTATTATTTTGATATTGTTCTTAGTAATCAACGCAATAGTGACAGTATTACCTTAATTTTGTCATAGTTCTCAGGGCAGTATTTAAAAACAGGAGCATCAAACAGTGCCATGGGGCTGCAGGACTGCCATCCCTTATATGCACCAACAAATTCCAATGACAACAGGTGACCAGAAACAGATGTCATTACCATTTGAGTTTGTTGTCCCATCACCTCTGTTTCAAATTCATAGATTTTGTTATACTGGGAGAGACCTTCGCGCTTTAAAAATAGCAATACATAATAAATTATGAGGCCACATCATAGTATTACACAAAATAAAATTTGCAACCTACTGCGATTAAGGAACACTTTTAAAAGCAGTATAATAAGTAAAGCAGGCAATCTTCATTTTATTTGAATAATTATGCATAATTAATTATTCAAATAAAATGAAGACTGCCTTTTGAGTTGATAGATGAAAATCAGTTTTTCTAATGGTATGTAGCCTTTTATGGTTTTTTTTTTTTGATTTAATTCAGGCTACATGAGAACAGTTACAAGATGTTATATTAACTTATTCTACGGCCCATAGATATATACCCTTAAAAATACATTTAAATATTACAAAACTGTTAGTAAATAAATCTTAAAAGTATATTAGTTAACTATATTAGTTTTAAGGTAGTTAAATGTATGTTTATGAAATTTGGTATGGACAAACTGGAATGAACATAGAATCCTGAAAAATAATTAATTTACGGCTATTTGCTGAACAAAAACTTACTCTCCTTGAGGTCCCTCGCGATAAGTGCTGTGCAATGTTTTTAGCGGCATCATTCTTCTCTGCGACATTCAAATACTTCATTGTGTTTATATAGCAGCTGCTTAATGCAATCGGATAATAATTAAATGCAGTAAGCCGATTAATGTAACGGGTTACGATTCGATGTCCATTGCAGAACATTATGTTGTTATGTTTATATTAATATTTATAACATCTTTGTTTACTAAAAGGCCTAATAGATTAATAAAATTCAAAGCAAACAAGCCTGTGCGACTTATTGCTGTTGATAATTTTATTTTTATTGTTGCTTTGTGTACATAAACAAGCATTGGCGCCAGGCCGCTCGCTAGTGAAGTCAAGTGAATTATAAGTATAACTAATTATAAGTCAAAGTCAGTTGTCAAATGAATGTCAAGTCTGGTCAAGGCAAGCAAGTGTCAAGAGAAATCAAATCATTCACTTTTCTTTGACGGAGCGCAGCGGAGTCTTCCTCATACTTGGTCTCAATCGAAAAACTTTGTGCCACGATACCGGTTGCAATTTTAAACCTATCGACTTGAAATTTGGCATGCAGATAGAACACATTAACGTGCTTTGCTGTATAGTTTTTGGTATATGTAACTTATATAGTTATCAAACATTAAAGTACACACACACCTTTCACAGTACTAAAAAAATCGATTGTTGGATTACGCGCGCAAAATTTAATAATCTGTCTTTCACTCTGTCTTATTTATTTCGACGTTCCGGCGGACCGCCTAGTTAGGGTTCGTACCCATAGGGTAAACCGGAAACCTAATACTAGACCAGTGGCGTAAATACCAAGGGGCTAGGCGGGGCAGTGCCCCGGGGCCCTCAAGCTCAGGGGGCCTTCGAATCCTTACCAGAAATCTCGATCATACTGAACTTTCGGAAATTTCTCCCATTTTCAAAATAAATATGACAGGTTGCAACCCCACTTTAATCATGACAACTCAGTTGAGAGAAATTCAAAAGTTTATGCCTAGGGAATTCCGCTAAATTCTTTCTGTAGGTTGGCAGTGTTATCAATTTGACGGATAGTGATATTGTGATTTCGAGTAAGATTTTTATAGATTATAGAGAACGGTTAAAAAAGTAATGCTGTAAAGCGCTGTACACATCGTTCGGATGTCCGCGCATAGACAAGAAAACTCTGTCCGACAGATGTGAACGGGCTATCGGACTGTCCGATCAGGACCGATTGAATGAATGGGTGAACAAACAGTGTGACCAAGTTCTTCAAGAGTGTGACCAACCTAAATAATTTGTGGTTGGATAAAAATTGACTGGGGATCTCAAAAAAAAGCTTTTCTAAATTGTTATACACTGAATATGGAGTTGTCGCATGGACCAAAATCCTTATTTGTCCTCCATACAGATATAAATAAACAATTTACTGAATAAAAACACCCAAACTCCAACTACTTGTATTTAAAGATGGGTTTAGACTTTTAGACCAAACGAACGAGTGCTCATTTTATCGGTTCTACGTAAAATTTCAAATTTTGGAAATTCCTTCGCTATTCTATTTTCGCTTGTATAGATTCTATGAAAGAGATGAAACAGAGAAATTTAAGTGATACGTAGGTCACACTATAAGTTCTGCGTAACTTAAAAAAGCAACATGTTAAAACCAAAATATTATGTTTATTGCTTTTCAAAATACTCTCCTTTACATTTCAAACATATTTTCATGCGATCGAACCATTTTTTAAAACAGGAGGACCACAGATTTGAAGGCATGTTTTCAACGTGCTGATTGAATGCTATCGCTGCCTCTTCGGAGTTGGTAAAAGTGAAACCTCTCAGCAAATCTTTGATTTTGGGGAAAATACAGGACCAATCAATCAATTGGTGAAATGTGGGCAAATAATATGACGTCAGGAATAATGGGACTATACATAACATTAAAAAGTCGTATAAAAGTTTCCAGAATATGGTATTAGAAAACAGAGTAGTGTATGACCGTCCATACATTTATCCATTATTATCGATTAATTTACAACAGTGAGAAAGAAAACACAGTACAAGTAGTGGCACTATGCATGCAAAGGCACCACGTTGAAAGAATGCTCAGAATGCTGGCGCATTGTCACATTAATCTCTCTAATTTCTGATGCTGGAAAATCATGTGTGTATTCTATACTTTCACAAAATACTACTATGTACGTCAGTACGTGATAAATTTGCATGAGCGCCTATTTCACGCCAAAGCTGCTCTTTCAATGCATTATTTTTTTTTATCTCCGCATGTTTGGTCGTAGAGTACAGTGCGCACTATCACACATTCTACATATAGTTCTTCGAGTTCGGCATCTACCATAATGATTTTCTTCTTCTTCTTCTTTTTTTAAAACGTGGCTCCATCGATATTCATCGATGATTTCGCCAATGTCAAGCTAATGCTTGATTAGTTGATAGTCCCACACAGAAGAACTAGTTATTCCTAACTAGCTCCAGGTGCAGGACAAGAAACGTTGTTCGGTATGAGAGTATTTGGAAACCCAATTTTTGCGTAGCGCCAGAGGTAACCCAAAAAGCCACCTGCCACGCACTCAGCAAAAATCGAACTCATATAATGATTTTAACTTTTCATTACTTATATCTGTCTACAATTCTACAATTCTACATACGTCACTGGACACTGACTGACAAATTTTGTTTAAATATATTAGAAAATTAAAATTATGGATAAAAAGAAGAAACCTAGTGGTGTATTTAAACGCCAAGAAAGAGAAGATAGTAAACAAAAATTGACAAGTTTTTTAGTCTGCCTTCTGCAAGTACATCCGGCCAAAATATTTCTATTGATAGTGACTTAAATTATGTGGTAACTGCAGTGTTGGTTGAGAAGCCTACTGAATAAGATTCGACAATTATTGCAGTTGGAGATACCTCCGCCGCCGATCATGTGAACGTGGATGATGTTTGCATGACACACATAAGAGCGGAGGGTTTGGTTGGAGGAACCACAGACCTCAGACTAAAAGAATAACATAGACGGAACATGTAGAATAAACACGTGAAGCCAAATGACACTTTCAATGTGTGCGTGTGACTCCGATTTCCGTGTACCGATACCACTAACGGCGTGTGCGTAATGTTGCCAGCAAATGAAAAATCTCCTAAAAATCTCTATATAGTGGACATATGAAAAATTAATATTTGTAATAGTAAATGTTATCTGCTAATAATAGTAATATTATTTTGTCATTTACACAAATGATTATTATGATAAGTGCCTAAAATGGGGAAGTGTTAAAATAAATAAAAACGTGATAAACACTGAGTAAACACACTTTAATTACTAGCTTTCAAAAAAAATCTCATAATTAAAATAATCCTTTTTAAGATGAATGAACAAAGCTTCATTCCAGTGTAAGTACAAAGTACAGTCAACAACAAAAGTTGATTAGCACAAAAATATTTATTATTCTTTTTTACATCCCAATGCATGTGCCACAGCAATGTACAGGTAATTTTAGAATCCCCAAGGACAAAGTTAATATATTTCGTGTTTTGTTTATGATTTTGTGATCGGTTTAACAGCTATTAGTGATCAACAGATAAGAATTATTGGTTAAGCTACTTTTGTCGTTGACTATACATGAAGTAGATATCAATAGTCGTTAGGTTAAGACTGAGGCCTTTGTAGTGTTAGACTGAAATTAAACTACTGACACAGTAACATAAATATATTGGATCAGAACACAGGCTGGGAGGTCAGACAGCGGTCAATTCCAAGATTGCCGAAATACCCAAGCCACGTATTAAGTAGATCCCGGACACAGATGTGATCGGGAGTTCGGGACTAACGCACGAATGATGATGATGATGATTAGAAACTTCGAGGTTGTCAACATTGATGACACTGATTTTTTTTACTCAGTACTTTATAAATTCCCATAAATACTGCTAAATATTTTGTGGAAATGATGAAAAAATTATGGCAACTCTGTATGATATGGCGGAGGTTTTGTGTTCCTAGTTTGTGCAACTAAAATATTTAGAAGAATGTTATGAAATCTATTAAGAAATAGTTAATTACTCATGAAACGATAATCCAGCATTCTTTCTATGAATAATTGAAGTGTTTTTACACCTTTTCACCACACAATACGGCATATTTATAATATTTTGTTCAACCGTGATCGCACGTGCGTGCACACTCGCTGCTCACAAAGGAGTGGCGAGCGAAATGGTATCCCATTGCTATATAGTATCCCTTTTGGCGGCTTCACTCGCTAGTTATATTCGTTCCGTCTATGTTATTCTTTTAGTCTGAGCCACAGACCTCTACATTTTTCGAAAATGTGTAAATCTTCTTGAATCTTCTCTATTTCGTTTTATTAGCCAAACCTACACCAAGTATTAATTGTAAATTATGTTTTTACTGTTTAATATTTTTATTACCTGCCCTACAGTGCACAAAAAAGAGCTTAAATAGCTTAGCATTTTTAAAGTATTTGTATGTTTCATATTTTTATTTGATAAAACCTAATCAGTTTACATAGCAGTGGGGCCCCATTTTTTAATTTGCCCCAGCGCCCTTGGTTACCTAGCTACGCCACTGTACTAGACACCGCTGTCCATCCGTCCATCGGTCACCAGGCTGAATCTTATGAACCGCGATAGTCGAAGAAGTTGAAATTTTCAAAGATGATGTTTTCCTGTAACCACTATAACAACAAATACTAAAAAGCTGAATATAATAAATATTTAAGGGGGCCATACAACAAACGTGATTTTTTGCCGTTTTGGTACGGAACTCTTTGTAGGAGAGTCCGAATCGCACTTGGCTGGTTTTTTTCGTACAATCATTAAGGACAGACTAAGGTCTTCGACCATAGCGACTCTTCTTCAGTTGGTTCATTCCTTCTTAGAGTAAATATTGACATGGTCATTCATTTATGTTTAACTATTAAAAAGCCACTGCCTCAGCTGAAGCTGACACAGCCAAAACTCTCCCCCACTCTTTTCTCCAGCCAAAACCATGTCTTCAGGTTGACAAATAAATGTCATCATCGAATGGCATCATTTTTTTGGTGCGGCGCCAGAAGATATATCTGCTCGCGTTGCTCCTCGCGTTGCCGCAAACATTTCTCTAATGGCCACACGCTCTCCTACTCACGAATCTAGTATAAGTATAACTCGTGGCAAGTTGAGAACTGAGCGCTATGATCTCAATGGAATGACAGTTCAAAGGATGAATTTGAACATGTCCAAAAATATCCTAATAAGCTCAATAAAGCCGTACGAAACTACATTTATTTTTAGTTGTAGCTTTTATTATTCTCGGGAACAGCAGAACTTTATTGTGAATGACTAAAAGTAGTTCAAGCGGAAGTTTCAAATTATCACGCACGTGTATGTAGTACCTACTTCACTCGCCATTCGTCGACCTCTCGCCTGTGAGTGGGACGCAGGGTTAGCGTCGACTTGGTGACGATCGTTAATTTTACATTAGTGGGTAGAAATCACTTAATAAATTGGTTCAGTAGGTACATTATTTTGTATGTATACGATGGTATACCTCTTCAAGTGATGAATGATCTTAACCGAGACCAAGGTGAAATTACAGAAGATAATTCTCGCCGTCACTGTGTCGCCGACCATAATAATCTGAATGAGCTCCTATTTTTGTTGCTACAGGCTTTGTTCGATGTAGAAGTGCTGAGAACCTAGCGATGGGAATTCATTTGGAGTCGGTACAATCACATTATAAAATTACGAGTATAATTTAATGTCCGGGCATTTACTTAATTACATATATTTTTGTAATGTGATTGTGGGAATGTGAAGTGAAGTGAATTGTAATGTGAAGGGAAACGCGAATATGCGTTGCTTATGCTGTCACCGGCATACGCTTATTTCACTTGGGCCGTTGGGCCTTACATATAATTTGAGCCTTGGAATATAAACAAGTTCGTTTGAATTTATGAACAGATATTACAATTGCATTATAAAATATGTTTCTATTTACTTCCGCCGCCAACGTCTTTAAGCTTATGACAAACTAATCGAATACCTTGCAATAACCGATTTCCCTCTTCGGCTAGTATAATTGAAATTTCTTCAAACAATAATTTCTGTTCCTGTGCCAGAGTTTTGACGGTTACTTTGAATTTTTCATACTCAATCATTTCATCTTTACTGGGATTGTCAAACAGGTTGCGTAAACGTGTTTCGCCTTGCTCGCTCTTTTCAACAAGTTGAGAATTTTGGAACAATATTACCATATTTTCAATATGGTTGAGATTTTCTTTTTGCAGATTTTGGAACACTTCATCCATTATTGTACTCTAATGTATAGTACTCGTATGTTATGTAGGTATTTAATATAGAATAAAGTAATTATTAAGTATACATAATCTTAAGAATTGTCTATTTCAATATTTGATAAATTACAGTATTATTCTATGTGAACAACGTTCTTATACGTTTTTATTTATGATTTACACCAAAGAGAATACAATACTTGATTTACACACTTACACAGGGAATTGTCACCTTTAAAGTATCCAATTTATTTCTGCAATTTACATTTATTTACAATAAGAATTACAATATACAAAATAAACATAATTATAGACTAAAAATATTTACATTACAAAATATCGTTTAAAAAATCCTCCGCGTCATTGCCGACTGGGAAGGTTCCCAGAATGCTGGCTGTGTTGCCACGTTGGATGGCGATACTTATTCTATGGGCCAGAAAATAGCCAGCCTTCTGGTCCTGAGAAGCATCGATTAGGCGTTTAGCAATGTCTCTATAAAGGCGGCGAGCACTCGGACCCCATGACCCCAGTGTCTCAACCCCAAACGGCTCAAATATGTAATCACCTGCTAGGTTAGCATATTTACGCCGTTTAAAGCCTTCAGCCGATGCAGCAGCAGCGCCGGCACATCCGGATGTGCTTGGAAGGTGTGAAGGTGCTAAGGTGTCAACGCATGTAGCGTCCCACACCAAAGGCC
Source organism: Nudaria mundana (assembly GCA_963556515.1). Lineage (NCBI taxonomy): Eukaryota > Metazoa > Arthropoda > Insecta > Lepidoptera > Erebidae > Nudaria > Nudaria mundana. The sequence continues at coordinate 8,404,242 of OY748294.1, forward strand.
TTCCCATCTTCCACGGTAGCAACGACATACCGTCCGGTCTCTCTCCATCGCTTCGTGCTAAACTATTTGGTTCGCGTACGGCCGGAAGACCTGCGGTGGAAAGAGCCCTACGAATTATGTCGTTTAGAATAGCGTGCCGAGGTATACGACCTGCGCTTCTGCTACAAGAAAGGCCATGGTGTCCCAGATTATCGACGGCTACTCCACAGGTGCAGTGATGCGGGGATACACAAGGTGTACCCAGCCGAAGGCAAGTGGCAATGCGGAAGGTAGTGTCGTCCAACATTGTACCGATGTTGGGCGATGGGAGCGCCTGGATCCATAACCCTGACTCCCATTCTCCAACAGCTAGTAGGCGTGCACGCTCTGAAATATTGACAGAAGTGTCAATTAGTGTATTAATTCTCAATTTACAGAGCGGTGAATCCCACAGTCGCTGTGAGCCTAGGCGTGAGGGCAGGTCAGTGTCGGGCAAGACATCCTCCAAGCATTTATGGCATCGGTCTTGCATCGCACCTCGTTGAGAATTTTGGAACAATATTACCATATTTTCAATATGGTTGAGATTTTCTTTTTGCAGATTTTGTAACACTTCATCCATTATTGTACTCTAATGTATAGTACTCGTATGTTATGTAGGTATTTAATATAGAATAAAGTAATTATTAAGTATACATAATCTTAAGAATTGTCTATTTCAATATTTGATAAATTACAGTATTATTCTATGTGAACAACGTTCTTATACGTTTTTATTTATGATTTACACCAAAGAGAATACAATACTTGATTTACACACTTACACAGGGAATTGTCACCTTTAAAGTATCCAATTTATTTCTGCAATTTACATTTATTTACAATAAGAATTACAATATACAAAATAAACATAATTATAGACTAAAAATATTTACATTACAAAATATCGTTTAAAAAATCCTCCGCGTCATTGCCGACTGGGAAGGTTCCCAGAATGCTGGCTGTGTTGCCACGTTGGATGGCGATACTTATTCTATGGGCCAGAAAATAGCCAGCCTTCTGGTCCTGAGAAGCATCGATTAGGCGTTTAGCAATGTCTCTATAAAGGCGGCGAGCACTCGGACCCCATGACCCCAGTGTCTCAACCCCAAACGGCTCAAATATGTAATCACCTGCTAGGTTAGCATATTTACGCCGTTTAAAGCCTTCAGCCGATGCAGCAGCAGCGCCGGCACATCCGGATGTGCTTGGAAGGTGTGAAGGTGCTAAGGTGTCAACGCATGTAGCGTCCCACACCAAAGGCCTTCCCATCTTCCACGGTAGCAACGACATACCGTCCGGTCTCTCTCCATCGCTTCGTGCTAAACTATTTGGTTCGCGTACGGCCGGAAGACCTGCGGTGGAAAGAGCCCTACGAATTATGTCGTTTAGAATAGCGTGCCGAGGTATACGACCTGCGCTTCTGCTACAAGAAAGGCCATGGTGTCCCAGATTATCGACGGCTACTCCACAGGTGCAGTGATGCGGGGATACACAAGGTGTACCCAGCCGAAGGCAAGTGGCAATGCGGAAGGTAGTGTCGTCCAACATTGTACCGATGTTGGGCGATGGGATCGCCTGGATCCATAACCCTGACTCCCATTCTCCAACAGCTAGTAGGCGTGCACGCTCTGAAATATTGACAGAAGTGTCAATTAGTGTATTAATTCTCAATTTACAGAGCGGTGAATCCCACAGTCGCTGTGAGCCTAGGCGTGAGGGCAGGTCAGTGTCGGGCAAGACATCCTCCAAGCATTTATGGCATCGGTCTTGCATCGCACCTCGGAATCAATCAGTGTATTTGACAAAATTTTCCTGACTAATTCTTCGGTGCTATGGACCGACGACAGAAATGCTGGCAGACTGACATCTGTGACTCTGCGAATACATAACCCTCCCAAGCGAACTGGAAGAGACGCTTGGACCCAGGCCCGGTCATTAATATTTACATTTAAAATTTTACACAAAGAATTTTGTATTAAGTTGTCTAGTCTGCCCAAAATTTCTACATTTTTCCAAAATTGTCCTGAACGGAGGGCATGTGTAAATTTGGGTACAAAAAGACAAAAACGAAGAATAGTGAAAGCTGAATGAATACTGATATTACATAGACTATCAATAACCTGATCAAAATTTTGAATTTTTTCCTCGATAAAATTGGAAAAGCCATCTTCTAAAATCGGGGACCCTAGGAGGGGTAAAGAAGTTTTGTCCAAAACTTTTATGTTGTGGGCCAGACAGTTGAATTTGGAGATTGTTGTTAATTTATCTGTGTTTTCAGATATAAAAATCTCACATTTATTCGGGTTCAGTTCTAAGCCGATTGACTGAAACTCGTTCTTTATTAGGGCTAAATCTTGTAAAACTGTCTCTACTTTTCCCCCTAAAGTCCCGTCGTCTAGATACCAAATGTTAAATTTGGATTTTATTTTTTGAATTATTGGGTTAATGGCCAAACTGAAAATGACTGGTCCCAACGGATCACCTTGCTGGCATCCAACGGCTGACTTCAAAAGGTGGTCTTTATAAATTAATTTTGTTGGCTGCCTATAGCAAAAGCCAACGAAAATTAAATATGTTGGGGGTTTCTAATTTGGCCTGTGGTAGCAAGGTGTCCCTGTTTACAGAGTTGAAGGCGTTTTTCAGGTCAACTTTCAAGATGACCTCTCCATCTTCGCTACTGTCAAGGTATGTTGCAAGCGCATGGATTGCGGCCTCACAACCTCCTTTTGAACCAAAACCTAATTGAAAGGGCTGAAATTTGGTAGTAAGCTCCGTACTATAAAAACGACAACAAATTTTGGATTCCAAACGCCGCAAAGTGCTACCTACGGCAATGGGACGAATGCCACCATCCTTCTTGTTAAGGGCACATAAATTGGCCCCATACAAAATATCTGTGATGCCACTGTCCACATTGCCTGAGAGCTTGAGGTTGACTAGAGCTGTTAGCTCCCTCAGAAGTGCATCACCAGCTTCCCCAGCGCTCGGACACAACAGATCCTTAAGGTGCTGTGGTGTCAGACTGTCAAGTCCACCAGCTGATCCAAAACGAAAGGAGTCAACAGCTGTGCGCACATCCTTGGCAGTAGTCTTAAGATTATTTCTGCAATTCAAAATGCATAGACATACCTATATGATCAAAGAGAATATAAAGCACTACGTTTATATAATATGATGTCTATATCAAAATGTCAAAGACACAGATTAGAAACTTAGAAAGCATAACATAAAGTCAGGATTTTTTACCGCTGCTGCAGTCACCCACCCGCGCCTTGCTAATAACCGGGACCCACCGGGACCACACCAGACGATCCATGAGGGTAAACCACAAAGCAACCTAATTTCGGACCTGCGTTACCGAGGATAAACGATCTCGTGATGCAAAGATCATGGTGCGTGGTGAATGGATCGTACATACGGACGGACGGACGATCCGACATCGAACGGATCGCATTGTAGCAAGAAGAGCTGGTCCATGCACATACTCGTAATATAATTCTTGTCAAAGTAGTCTTATTTTTTTTTAATTCCGCGACCCCTCTCACGTCCGTTACCGGGCGTTCTGGTACACACGCGGAAGGTATTTCTATTTCCAGTGGCACCCGCGGCGTTGTCCAAGGCGTGCGCGTCAGGTCCACACCGCTCGCTCCTTCGGTCCCGAACGGAGCGCTGCTAGTGCCGAAGCCAATTACAAAAAAATATATGAAAACCGCATGCTGATCAGTAGATTTTGACAAGCGATTCTATTGATTAACATTTTTTATACCTATGGAACAAAATCATTTGTGCTTTCTTCGGCGACAACAAAGGTGGCCCAGACCGCTAAAGCCATGCCAAATATAAAAAATCGGTCGCTGTCAGACTATTTGGCATTGACAGATTTGAAAGTCTGGTCAAAATATGAATTGTAATTTTCTTGTTGATTTTATTATTTCTCTCCAAAGAGTATACAATCACCAACAATCACTACGTTTACTTTTTCTATCAGAAAGATAAAAACTGAAATAGACTATGAAATAAGAATGCAATTGTGCAATTATTTAGAAATATCTTCTTAGTCTGTGATTTATACATGCAACGAAAATAATGGCCGCACTTTGTTCTTTACCGTTCAGTCCTGTATCGTATACAAAACTGTGCTTTGTGAAAAGTATACAGCGGTTAAAGAGCTCTCAACAATGGTTAATTCGTCAAAAAGCTGACCCATATGTTGAAAAAGCAAAAATAAATAATTATAGGTAAGCAACACAACAAGCGGTTTTGGAAACAACTATAGGATTATAGCTCGAATAATAGAGTCGACATATTTATGATCACATCTTCATTATATTCAGGTTGTGATATTAAAAAGATAATTCATAATGATTTATTTACTATAGTGCTATTTATTAATGCATTGGTTTCAGGTGTCGCAGTGCATTTAAATTGATAGAAATGAATGATAAAGTAAATATACTCAGACCTGGTTTAACAGTTGTTGACCTTGGTGCATCTCCTGGCTCATGGACTCAAGTTGCTGTTCAAAAAACTAATGCAAACGGAGCAGACCCATCAAAACAAAAGGGCAAAGTTATTTCCATTGATAAGCTAACAATATTTCCCATAGAGGTAATAATATGGTTTTGTTTTATTGGAATCATTTGAAGGATAACAGTGACCAAGACATATTTTCTCATCCTAACACATGTGTTATATACTTGCATTCACCAGTCACTTTCTTAGTTGCAAATATTAAGTGGTGAATACCCATTACTTCTGACTCTGCCTTGGATATTGGAGTTCTTGGTGGACTCTTAAGCACTTGTATTTAATCTTACAATAGTTAGCTATAACTACCTACAGAACCCTTAAAGTTGTTTGATTTGTTTACAGGGAGCTACTATAATGAACAACATGGATTTTTCCACAACTGAAGCCCATGACAAAGTATTGACATTACTTGATGATACTAAGGTCGATGTAGTACTATCGGATATGGCACCCAGTGCCACAGGTATTAGAGAATTAGACAAAGACAGAATAATTGGTCTCTGTTACAATGCAATAAGATTTGCAGCTCTTGTTAGTAAGATAGATGGTTGTTTACTTTTTAAAGTCTGGGACGGCAAAGAAGTTGGAATATTAGAAATGGACCTGGCAAAGTTTTATAGGAATATCAAGATCTTGAAACCCTTAGCCAGTAGATCTGAATCTTCAGAAAAGTTTATACTTGCTAGAGGATTTAGAGGTATTCAGAAGCCTTTAGAAAATGGGAAGTGGAGTTGAAATATACATTAAGTAGAAGTACATAATTAAAATTAAAAAATATTTATTTTAATAGATTGGGTGCACTGCTCATTAACAATATAAAAGTAAAATAGAATTAACTTATTCTTTTAGCAAATGACTATTTCTTTCTGTAGTCTAATGATATAGCTGTTAGTCTTAAAAGACTACTCTATTTCACATAGGAAGCGTCCAGTGACATTTGGTATTACTCCTAATACTGTGAACACACACTCACGTTCATCACCATTAGATATGGAAAATGATTGCTACTCTAAAATAATTACCATATGATTAAATATTTATGTGCAGTCACTGCGATTTCAACAGAGATTAATGGCTGCATACAATGTGGCGAGCATAATGTAGATGAGGCATACGTAACCTAAGTAACATCAAATACCTTCAAAATTGTCACATACACCTTGTCAAATACCAAGGCCGTGTTTGGGGAACAATTTTTGAAAGCGCATGACGTCTTATCAGAAGCTCCAAATACTTCGTTGACGTCATGTTTCAAACCTAGCACAGCCGCGGTGCGCTACTAGTGCTAAACCGAGCTCCACGAACATCGGGCAACAGTCACCGGACACTTCCTATCTGAAAAAGTCTATAGTTGTCCAAAACTGAGTAGGTATATGAATAAGGTTCATCATAAAAGAACATCTATTTGTGTTTTGAACATTCTGGACTGTAATGCAATTGCATAAATTCGTGAATTGTAAATAGGTAGTTGTCAAAATTATTTTGATGTTATTACATATAGGTATCATATTTCATACTGCCAACATAGAGCGGATAAAGGGACGATATAGATATAGTAGAGATATTGTAATATGTTCATTATGTACAAAATTATATATCAATAAAAAACTGTTATGTACAATATTAATTGTATTTCAATAGCATCTTTTAATAAAATAATGCTTGTCACAACATCTAGAATTCGATTAATTGCCAGAATATAACAACATAATATCAATTAATATATCTATAATATGGATACAGGGTTATTATTAAATATATTTAGCAAGTTTATTTTTATTAACAAGAATATTACAACATTCATATTTATTTATGAATACTAACAACCTGTACTTTGTGTGCTTGTCCCCTCAAGCTACTCGAACACATCCAGCTCTAGGAGCATGGCGGTGACGAGTTCAGTCCGATTGACATATCCAGCCAATGATATCGAAGAAAATAACCATTAGGTACCTACTCATATCTGAAATTTTCTTGATATCCTTGGTGGAATGCTAGAACGCGGGTTCATGTGAAAATATCGGAATTTACGTAGCTTCGGAATCCAAGTTGGTAGTACTTATCCTTAAATCTCAACTACATATTATATTTTAATCTGCTAAAATATCGGACGAAAAAACACCAGTTTTCTACCACTGGCTGGAGGCTTAGGCCTATTGATTAAATAATGTTAAGACTTCAAAAAATTACGTTATACGAATTTCATGGTTTTTAATCAAAGCAACTCCCTCCCGTAATAATATAATTAAAAATATATATTATATATGTATATTTATAGAAATACTATCTATTTTTCAATATGTACCTATTTATAATTGAATGAAGTTAGCAGCTGTTCCACATTTATAATCATTTAGTACCTACTATTTTTCACGAAACAAGAATTTGATTTTTATTGCGCCATGGGTGATTTGTTAGGCAATAAAGGCCCTAGGCCGCAGAGATAAAAAATACAGTTGGAATCTTTAAAAATTAGTTCCATCATTAATGTATTTTTTTTATTGAAGACAGTGTATCCTATTGATTCCTGTCCCACTAAACTGAAAATTCATCTATATACTATTTTTCAATATGTACTTCATAAAATTAGATAACCTATGTACTTCATAAATATTTTTGAAATATAAAAGTTTTTGACAGCGACCAGTGTTCGATCGATACGTGTAGGTATATATAAGGTAGTATAAGTGCGTAACTAAAGATGTACTATGACAGAGCGGCTAAATTAGGAGGGGCTTTTACACAAATTGTGACTGAGTTCCACTGTTGAGTTTATTCAGTTGTGCAGCCGATAACAGGCTAGAATGCGCGGCGTGGTCAAGTAGTAACAAGCGTTCTCCCCTTTCGTCACTCGCTGAACGATTGTGTCGAGCGCACTGGTCACTGACGTCTGTCTCCAGAGCGTAGCTGCTGACTGCGCATATAGCGTACAGATATGTCACCACAACAAGTGTACAGCCGAGTTCTGTAAGAAATGTGAACCATTGCATTAATGCGACGTTAATTGCAGTGATTAAAAAAAGAATTTGATCATAAATCTTAACTTTTTCTTTAGATCTTCCTCGACGCTACAGCTCTTGTGGGTCTGACTAGACTACTTCTGTGATAGAGTAAAAATCGAACAGTACTCACGATAATACTTATGACCGCCGAAGAGACTGATGATACAGGGATAGCTATCACCGATTATCATAATGATGACCAGCAGCACGATGCCCACGCATGCAGCCATTATCCACGGCATTACATACTCGCGTTTATACTTGACAGCGCCGTGGAGTAACGAAAAACAGCACATCAAGTATATAGAAGTCAGTATCGTACTTGTGTATAAGAACATTACCGTTGCTACAACAAAAAAAGAATTTTGAAAAAAATACAGATACAGCCTTCGTTTTTCATCGTTTGATAAACAAAATGAGAACATATTGATAGGTAATACAAAAATCTTTATACCAATGATCACATCTGTTTCCCAAAGGGGCACGCAGAAGTTTATTTTATACGCACATTACGCCCGTTTTGTTAGTTGGACGTAATAGGCGGCGAACATATTGCCGCTAACCGCTCTTTTGTTTGCTAGAGTCTTGTCTGTTGACCGGTAGGTGCACCACTTGAACCTAAAATCTCAAGTGGGGCCCCTATAGTGCACCCTTCAACCCTCCCAAACTCTTCAATGACGTCAAATTCAAATAATGATAATTACTAACCAGATGCTAGATGTTGTGCTTTAGCAAATCGTCGTTGGTTGTTAGTGCTTACGACATCGCCGTCGTGTAAAGAATGTTCCCCATACACCACTTCGTAACCACGTCTATCGGCGTCGTCTTCCATGTCATGGTGTAACATCGACAGCATAGAACCGACATGAGAAATACCGACCAATAATATTACTAGAAGGAATGATGAAAGAGCCTGCAATAAATCAGTTATTTTTTATATTCAGGATGTTCAGTACCTAGTTATTTGTTTATTACGTTATATAGAACTAGATTTTTTGTACTCACGATCTGATGGACGGCGATAAGTATAGTGCCTTGACGCAAATTAAAAACGTACAAAAAATTATTTAAACGAATCACCATTTTGTGTAACACATTACATTGTTTTGTTTTATCAACCATTTGGATTTATTGCCTTACTCGCATTGCCAGGAAAATCACAAACTTTGTTTAACCGCGGTTGAAGTCCCGATAGCTATATTCTTTTGTTGTTACGCGCATGTCCTTTTCTATTGATTTATTTTCGTTACTATGTGTAACGCGCACGTACCTACCTGCTTACCAAGAAACTTCTCATTAGCCGATGGACTAAAGATAGAATTAGAATGTCAAAATAATACTAGCGAAATCGTTTTTATAAATTAGTTTTATTTTCGAAATAACTTACGTAATGAATAATAGCAATAATAAAATTATGACTGTATTCAACCTAAACCAAACTTTTAGTCGGTATTAGTTTATTTGGATTGTTATATTATCCACTAATAGCTATCACAATTAGACATCATAAAATAACTCGTAAAAAAACAAATAATGTAGGTATGTACAAAAGTATAATCTAATCATGTCACTTAATTTTGTATTGCTTTCCGTTTTGATTAATTGATTCAAGATGTTCATTATACTTATGAATAACAGTTTATTTTAAATACATGCAACATTTTAAAGACCTAAATAAACTAAGAAATATTTCAGTATAATGACTTTTCATGCTTCAGTTTTGTAGTTTTATTTATCTGAGACTTCCTTGTAGTGCTCTATTAGGTTTATATTATTTCCTAAGGACGGACTATATACTAACAAGTGTGTGTTGATACATCTATAGTAGGCTGGTAGTTAAGTAGGTAAGTAAGTATTACAGAATATGAACGAGTCCGGTGACGTTTGGTATTTGTCGTAATACTTCAGCCACATGTTGAACACAGTTCAAGGCATGGAAGTGATTGCTACTCGAAAATAATTATGTTATGACTAAATGGTCATGTACAGTCGAGTTCATTAATATATTGGCACTGCCAAGGATTAAATATATTGTGAGCGTTGGAAAGCTCAATAAATTGTATAGGATCTATAGATCAACAATATGTGCTCATGGGAACGTTTCAATAATATATGCTATGCATTACGACAACTTCTGAACTTGTGATAGAAGTTTCCATTGTTTTCTAAGTTTTTGAAATAGTGTCTTTCAATGTTGCATATCTTGATAGTCATAGGTGTGAATTGAATTTGACGCCATGGAAAAGAAAATATCGTTACATTTTAGTTTAAACAGTTTAAACGCATTTGAAGTTAATCTAGCCAGTGATAATCGTTACCGGGCATAGATGCTTCGGTAGCTATCTGTTTCGCATCCATCGTGAGGTCACACCCCAGTGTCAACACTACGAGGTTTCCGACGACGACACCGCACTCCACACGTTGGTGGAGTGCACAGCGTGGTCGAGTCAGCGCCGGGAACTCGTAGTGGGTCTGGGCGTGGATATCTTCCCGCTGGAAACCATGCTCCAAGCCATGGTATCCAGCGCGAGTAGGTGGAACGCGGCCGTGTCCTTCTGCGAGCAAGTCATGCTCGCGAAGGAGGCGGCCGAGAGGGAGAGGGAGCATACCGTCCCTGCTGAGTTCCGCAGTCAGCGGCCAGGGCACCGCAGGCTCATCTACGCCCAGGACCATCGACCTCCATGATCGGGGCCTGAGGACGGCGGGATAGCTACCCGCCGTCCTTACAGAAGAAGGCTAGAAGGGTTGCGTGCTCCGGGGCCCTTGTTCCACAGCATGCAACCAGATTCACTCACCGACGCGGGATATAACCCAACCCCTACGACTAGGGATTTTCTTTCCGACCAAACCCCCGAAGAGGCTACATGAGTGACCAAAGTCCGCCGGGTGCCACTGGAAATACCTTAGTGTCACCAGAGATGCCCGCAGCAATGGGCATGGGAGTGGCATCGGTCTCGCGGAGTTGACAAAAAAAAGCCAATGATAATTAATAATGTTGCAAGCTCCTTGACATGGCAATTTTAAGATTGCTAGTAAAATCATCTTTATGACGTAGTGATAAGGTAGATGTTATTGTTTTCATGTGTGTGGCTGTATACATATGATTTGATTATGATTTTTCTCAATAATATGAATCTCAAGTATATGAATCTAAATCGTGACCACAATTTAATAATGCATATAGTTGTCACAATACTATTAACTTTTTTAACGTTCATATATTTATGAAGCCAATATATTAATGAACTCGACTGTACAGTCACTGTGATTTCACCAGTGATTAAGTGATGATGTGACGAGCATAGTGTAACTGAGGCATAAAGTAACGTCAAATACCATGGCCGTGTTCGGAGAAAATTTTTTCAAGTGTGTGACGGCGTCAAACCCTTCGATGGCGTCATATTTCAAGGCTTGCTTAGCTGTCGTGAGGTGCTACCAGCGCGCTCCCCGAATATATGGCAAACGTCAACTATAGTTGATAAGTAGTAGCTGTACTTTAGAATGTAAGCAAGAACTGTTTATGGTGGCGTTCGTATCATTCATACTGATATGTAAACGGGACTTCATCGTGATCAATAGTGATCATACATATAAGAGCTTGATATTATCAAGATTCAGATAAACTCCCGACGGAAAAAGAGGGGTGTTATAACTTATAAGATTAACCTGTGTAACTGCTGACTGACTGTGGCATCATGGCAGCCGAACGGATGGACCAATTTTGTTCGATATCCGATGTGATCTCACTTTTGGGAGTTACGGATCTCGGAAGAATTTAAAGGCCCGATTGACAAATTTGGTACTTTTTTGTATCAGGGGTTTTCAATTTTTAAATTAATTGTGTTTTATATTTATACCAACTGTCTCGGCAACCTTCGTACCACATTATTTTTTCTAATGTTCCGAACAACATTTCTTATTACAAAATATCCTTCTCCTGACGGACACAGTAAAAAAAGCGAAATCAGTCCAGCCGTTCTTGAGCCATTAATATCTTGTGCCCTTAGTAAGTGAATATGCCAAAATTCGCTGTTTTCCATTAGCAGTTACTTAAAAACTTTACGATTTTTCGCATTCAAATTTTAAATAAACATTACCGAGCGTGTGTGAGGGGATGACTGTTTCCAAAACACGATTAGAAAAATTTTGCTTAATAGAAAAAATTCAGAAGTTACTTTTAAATTTTTTTGTAAATGCCCATTACGACCGTGTTTTAGAATATTAGCATTCCTGTAAAATCACAAACAGGTCTTATCTTTCCTATTTCTGGACTGTTTTAGATTTCAAAAAACTACACATTTTTATTAACTTTATGATAAAAATGCGAATGGCGCCGCTTACGATATTTAGTTTCGAACTCGTTGATTCCATAGTAATCGCGCTCCTCGCGTACCGCCTTACCCCTCTTAACTAACACGACTTTGTTTTATACTATATTTATATTTGCCAGTTATGAGTGAAAGTCGTAAAACTTTAAAATAAATGTACGTACTAGTTGAACTAGGTACCTATTTAGTTAGTGACATTATTAACTTAGCTATTTTTTTTATCAGAGACTACTCATTTAGTTGCTCAATGTAACGGATTTTAGTATACCTGTTACGGCTAATACCCGAAGTGCGGCTGCACCTAGTTTTAGCCGGTTAGAACTACTAACCTAACCTAACCTAACCGGCTAAAACTAGGTGCAGCCGCACTTCGGATATTAGCCGTAACATACTCACGTCATTAGATTTTTATTTATTGCAAACAGTATTGTAATTATGTCACAAACTCAAAACGTAAATGCAATAATAATAATATATATATTTAACAGGTTAAGTATACACAACCATATAATAAAGTAAAAATATCCGTGCAACAAAAAAATATCTAGCATTGTATCATTGACTAATTACCTAAATAATAAGTTACAATAAACAATATACATTATATCTGAAAATATTTTTATGACTTTACAATTTAGGATTGAACATTTGGTATTCTTATTGAAATATAAATACAAAAATTTTGCCAAAATATTTACACATCAAAACTTTTTTTTTTAATTCAAACACCTTATTTATAATGGACAATAATAATATTAGTTGTACAATTCAATGTGTATAATATCCAAGAACGATATTTTACTACATAGCTAAGTATACATTAATAGATAGCGAAAGTGTACTTAGATCGTAGGAAATTGTACAGGTAGCAGCAAAAATACATACAGACAGACGCAAGAAAAGCGTGTAACAGTTAATCGCGACTGACGGACAATACTAATAATAATGGCCAGAACTTCTGTTCTATGAGCACGGCAGTGTCGACTAATCCAACCAATAATATCGCAGAAAATGTCTGTTATATGACTCAAATTTTGTCATTTTTTGTTTACTATCGACTGAAGCTGAAGTTGGCTGTGTGTTAGACGTGCAGACGTCAAAACAATTATACAGGAAATTTAACACTATTATTATTTTGTAAAAAAATTGTAGTAAGTAATAATATGTTCCATGGAGCTTTTTTAAATGGTAGTAGGTACTTACTCTGTGATAGTCATAATAGGTAAATTCAATGTACGTCCAAGAAAATATAACCGTTATTTTCTCGACTGCTATATGTAGATACAACTCTACGATACTTAGATCAAAAATACCTAGATTACCGATCAGTGCATTAAAAACGGCACCACTTCAACTCGGTCCACTATCGAAAATTGCACACTTGAGCGCTTCAGTCGCTTTGCGACGGGGCTGGTAGTAAGACGTTTCACGATGACATTAAAAATTGCAAAAAACTACTCTTTTAGAGTGAAAAAAGAGGATGGAGTGTCATAAATTCGACAAGTAAAAATCAGTTCACATTGTTAATTGCTTTTCATGTGCAATAATGCACTGCTTAAGAATATTATGGTTATTTTTAACTGTGCAAAATACACGCTTGCTCGGTGTGAAGTTGAAGTGAGTGAGAACACTCACTTCAACTTCACACCGAGCAAGAGCGCAACTTCACACCGCAATGTTAGAACAAGTCTCATACAGAAAGATGGAGTCGTCATTTATTTATTTTAAATTTTTGATTACTGTTTGATATATTTTTTGAATATATCTTATATATTGTTTTAAGTTTTCCCCATAATGCAATAAGACAAGAAAAATGGAGGAAATTGAAATGTTTAAACCTAATAATTCTACTGTTGTTTGTTCAAAGCATTTTAAAAACGTTATTTACGTCACTAAAAAAGGATTAAATAAATAAAAAATAACAGCCGTGCCAAATATTTTACAAGTAAAGGAGATATTATATTGATAATGCTTAAATACTTTGTATTCTTAATACCAAATGAGTGACCAAATTAAATAGACTACATAATAACACCTAGTATTTTTAAATATTTCATAAGTATTGTATTTTCAAAAACCCATTAATTTATTTGATTGATTATTTTTCGAGTTACAGGTTGTGTGTGAAAATATAATTATTGATTTTATTTCGTACTAGCGTTTTTGTAATCTTTTATCTATTTAGTTTATTTTATACGTTTATTTATACGTGAATAAAACTGTGAATTTAAGTTTATCTTTCTCATCGTATTTCATTAAAAAAAAGTTTTATATGCAATTTCGGCTCATTCCTTTTATAACCTTAGGGCATGGAATCCGGATTCCATGCCTCGAGAGTCAGCACTCTCGAGGGATGCGACAACGGCGCTGTACATTGATGCTTTTGTATTATTTATTACGAATTATTTCTATGTCAACCATCAATGTCACTCATGTTTATTTTATAGATGGTATTTGTAATAATTACCTTATATAGTATTCGAGTGCCAAGATTCCGCGTTGTATTTCTACTGAATCCAATATCTATAGTATTTTTGACCTAAGCTACGATACCATCATAAACGACTAGAATTTATAAGCTAGAATTGTTTGCAAACTTTTTCAGTGACCGTATTTTACGGGTCATGTCAAGCTTTTATTGATTTATTTGTCGCATAATGGTCAAAATCTGAAAGAAGTTACGAGTAGGAATCTACTTTTGCTGCTGACTGTATCTGTATCGTAATAACTTAAATGAATAGTAGTAATATAATGAGGGCTGTGTTTAACATGTTTGCATAACTATTATATTAACATTGTGATTGTCTAACTAACTCGTTATGTGCCGCATATGTACATGGCACCTGTTCTAGTATATTCTTATACAATTATCACTACCTACAATGATGTAGGTAGTGATAATTGTGTATATGAATACATCTTAAGCGCGATCGCTGAGTAAAAGAATTTAGGTCATTGAACCCGTCACTATAATGTTGAAACAATGTAGAGACGAATTTGTTAAGTATGGTCAGAATATAATAAACATTGTACATAAAAGGAACGGTGGCAACTAGTAATATGTGCCTATATTATTATAATATGGAACAATATCTCTGTAACTCGCGCACAATTTATCTTTCTGTTTCGCTAAGGCACCCTCAGTGGCAGAGATAGTGACGGGTCAGTGACCGAAATTCTTTCTGCTCCGCGATCGCGCTTTAGTTATATCACTAGGCACAAATATTTAATGTTAGTCGATATAAAGTAATTATTACGCAATGGACAGTTGAAGGCTAGTTGCCGTGTCAAAATATTCACATTATTACAATTAAATAACACAATATTCACATTATATTCTGTTAAGTAACAATACTTAGTCTATAGTTTATATACTAATCACAAATCCGTTGTCAGTTACAGCCTGTATTTGTGTTAGAATAGTTTTTTGGACAATATTGTTATGATCGACGCTTAGAATTTACATTAAAAAGTTAAAGGATTTGTTTACTTATATACATTAAATGATACCGGCAGTTCGATATTGATTTTATTATTAATAATGGAAGGCTTTATCTACATAAACGCGATAGATAATTCCAAGCTATTCACCATTACAATGCAATCCGCGTTATGATCGGTTAAGAATAACTACAGATTGAGATGTGTGTTATCTCTAGAATGTAAGTAACTTTAATATTCATATATTAATATCTTCAGATTGAGAGTTAAAAAGTTGAGCATATCTAAGTTTGTACTCTAATTTGTAAATTTTGTATACGGAGATATTCGGAGATCTCCGATTATTCGCTACGTTAGTCCGCGTAGAAAAAAAAATGAATGCGGAATTTCGAATACCCTAAACATTCCAAATTTAAAAACAGCCGTTATTCTGTCGAAGATTATGAGATCAAAGTAGTCATGTTTTTTTCATATTTAATTCGACAAACCTTTTAGATATTTTAAAATAGGTACATTAAATTATAATTATATACATGAATTCCCGACAAAATGTAGTATTTATAGCGTCGGTGTTCAGATACCTAGCTGACTATATTGTAATCTAGTGTGTTTACAAATAATTGTCGTTACCTACTTTCTTTAAAGGAAAACACATGAATGGGTTTGTGATAAGTTATATGTCGTGGTAATCACGATCAAAAGAGCATCACATAGTCATAATAGCACGATAGAACATATTATTTATATGCAGACCTGTTAATTCTCAGACAATGTTGCAGGAATTTCTCCCAGTACAGTTGAGTCTTGTATGGTGTGGATGTTTGGGAGGTCGAGCTCTGTGTCGGCTGGGTGCCGCGGATATCGCGTACGATTTCAAGTGCGACTTCAAAGCGGTCGGTAAAGGTAAACGTTCTAGCCCGTAGACAGACGTTCGGGCTACTATTGCACGACAACAGAGCTCTTGGAGACTTAGTACTGTGGACAAGAATACTGTTATTGTAGCATACAGATTATCAGGAATTTGAAATGTGACTCATACAAGGGTCACTAAAAGGGAACACACATGCGTTGAATGTCACTCTGAAATCTTACGTGTGATTGCTACTTTAAAATAATTACTTATCATATGACGAAATATCTATGTAGGTACAGTCACTGTGATTTCACCAGTGATTATTCACTGCATATGATGTGAAGAGCATAGTATAGCTGCGATATAACGTAAGTTACGTCAAATACCAAGGCCATGTTCGGGGAGCTTTTTTGAATCTTATCATAGGCTGCAAATGCTTCGATGACGTCATATTTCAAGCCTAGCCTAGCCGCTAGTAGCGCGCTCTTCGAACAAAGGGCAAACGTCACCGTACTCTTCTTATGGAAATATATTAACGGCCGCCTATTTTATACAGGGGCTAGTTGAATCAATCCTGCGGTTTTATTCGTTCTCAATAAGGAAAAAGGCAAACTTAAAAAAATTTAATCGGTTCAGCCAGACAATGGATTTAATCCAAGTAAAGGGTACCGCAGAAGAACGCGGCCGCATACCAGACTCATTCACTGTTCAGTTATAAACTTTTACAACAGGCTGTATACAGCACTAAAAATCTGTCTGAGAGGAATACAGGTCTCTTCTGTTTTTATCAAAAACAAATTGAAATAAACAGCGGAAATCATTAAATACAGTGGTTAAGGGTATTTTGCCTTATCTACTGTATTTAGTGATTTCCTGGTCAATATCTTCATGAGATTCCTGATTATTTTTTCAGCAGAAATTGGGAACCATAAAACTATATCAAACGGGCGAAGCTGCGGGGGTCCGCTAGTTTAATTAGTCACCACTTACCTTTATTACTTCTCCACAACCTCTCCATACCATTCCTGTGCAATGCCATCCGTGATAATTCACAGAAACTCTCTCTAATATTGAAGTCACAAAGTGGGCTGACTTCAAAGAACGCCATGTGATTTTTAGCTGCATATTGCTCAGCGTCGCGTTCCTGTACTTGTCGCTTGAACGCTAGGTGCAGACGATTGCCCACTAGTACTTTAGGAACTCCAGGCGCATGCTATAAACAGACAATAATCCGGTTTTATTTACTTCATCCTACCAATATAGTTTAAATGTGAAAGTTTCTATGGATGTTTGGATCTTTGTTAATCTTTAACACTAGAAGGAAAGAACAGAATTTAATTAAACTTTACAATATTATAGTGAGAATGTTCAAAATATTTATTCTTACATCCGAATAACACATCTACAGGCTACTTTTAATCCCCGTAATGTGTTCCCATGAAAATTAGGAACACGAAAACTATTACATGCATGCGGAGCCGCGCGCTATAGTTAATATTTCATATTTAGTTATTTTACTAATATTATAAATGCGAAAGTTACTCTGTCTGTCTGTTACACTTTTATACCTAAGCTACTAAGTCTAGAACTTGAGAAAGGATCTAGGCTACTTTTCATTGGTCCACAAGCACATCTTAGTAGCATAGCTTATAGCACATCGCACATCTCTGGTTGAAAGGCACCCTTAAGGTGGGCGACTGATCAGTCCAGCATGCAGCCCATGCGGCCGTACGTCAATGTGTTTGTATCATTTGAGTCTCCCTTGTTTGACCGAAAGGAATTTGACAAATGTTCACTTCCCAAAAATTTTTTCGCATAATTTCATTTGCCAAACGTATTACTTAGCAAAAAAATTTATTCACAAAAATTTACAAATTACAATTTTTAATTTTTAAAACATTAGTTTGGGAAATGAACGTTTAAACTATAACTTGTTTACCAACTAGTACTTTTAACATTTTTTATTTAGTCAAATATTTCAGTTGGAATATCAGTTTTTACGAGAGAGAGTCAAAAGGTAGGACTGGAGATGAACACAAGTAAAACCAAAGTTATGACAAATGGCCCACAGAAATCTATCCAAATAGACAACAACCAGTTAGATTATGTCAATGAATATATGTATATACCTTGGCAAACAAGTCTCATTCAACCAAGACAGCAATGAAAACGAGGTGGAGAGAAGGGTCAACCGTGTGTGGCACAGCTTTTGGGCCCAGAAAAAAAATTTGAAAGGAAACTACAGCATGCCTCTGAAAAAGACTGTAATGGAAACCTGTATTATACCCAGCCTAACATACGGATGCCAAACATGGGTAGGGTATTTATTTACCCAAAGAGCTATGGAAAGGAGCACCCTGAAAATAAGGAAAATAGAGAAAATAAAAAGCACAACTATTAGAAAAACAACAAACCTTACGGATGCTCTGAAACACGCTTTAAGGCTAAAGTGCCAATGGGCAGGCCACGTCGCACAGCGCACAGACGGGCGGTGGACCTCTCAAGTGACAGAGTGGTCGGGGCCATTAGGAAAAAGGAGAGTTGGAAGACCAAAATAAAGATAAAATAAATAAATAAATAAATATTTTTGGACATTCTCACACAACGTCATCTAGCCCAAATTAAGCTAATATAAGCTTGTGCTATGGGATCTAGACAACTGATAAACATACTTATATATTTCTAAATACATACATATTATACATAGAAAATACCCAAACTCCGAAACAAACATTTGTGGATCACACAAATAATTCGATTCGACCCGGAATCGAACCTGGGACCTCAGGGGCGGCAGTCGCATACTCATACCACTGAGCCACCGAGGCAGTCGAGAGATGGGCCGACGACATAGCGCACACCGCTGGAAAAAACTGGTGCACCCTTGGAAAACACAGACAAAAATGGAAAAATTTGGAGGAGGCTTACACCATTTGTAAATTAGAATAAGGGAATGGAAATAAAAAGCTATTTTATTATTATTATGATAACAGTTTTTACGCAAAATCATCGTTTCTGGCACTCGCCAGCCGCTGCACCGCTCGCTTCGCTCGCTCGGCTCGTGCGTAGGAAGTCACAGTTTTAACCTAACCTAACCTGTCCATTTTGTTTAAAGAAGAAATTAACCTAATCTAAATAGTTGAGTTCCGGGTAACCTACTAAAAACAAATTACAATTAATATTTTTTGCCTTAAATCATTTCACCAAACGTTTATTGTCTGAAGATTGTTTGCTGTAATAAATTATTTGATTAAAGACCAAATGCCATAATGACATTTTACTTGGTAATATTTTGCCAAGTAAAAATTTGACCAAATAAAGATATGCGTACTAAAATTATTCGAAATGGTATAAAAAAAGGTTGCTAAAATTTGTTTGGGTAATGAAATTTTGTCAAAATCTTTTCGGCAGGCACCCGTATCATTTACGTGTGTGCTATGTGGCGAAACTGATATTATGGTATTTTAGGCAACCAGAACGATTCCCATATAACAATACAATAGGTTATGGGCTCATCATAATCTTTCTAACATTATCACTATGGGAAAATTTCAGGATTGATTATGCTTATTAAAATTAACATACTTATGTTGCAACAAACCTTTTCCACTTCTTCAAGCCACCTGTCAATACTATCAAAGGACCACTTGTTGGTAATATCATAGACAAGTAATATCCCCTGCGCGCCACGTGAATATGATCGTATTATTGTACAGAAACGGCCTTGTCCTGAAGTGTCCCACAGCTGGAGCTTCACTCTCTTGCCATCTAATAATATTGTAGTTGTCTTGTATGCTGTAAATAGAAATAACTCTGTTGTAGACAGTATAAAAACAAAGTCACTAATTTTATAACATATATTTATTTTGCTGATTATTGCATATACAAATATGAAGGGGATATAATAGGTTTGTAAACTCAAAATTACTGGACCAATTATAAAAATTCTTTCACCATTATAATGCTACATTATCCCAGGCTATTTATTACTACAAAAAGAGAGATAGTGGAGTCACTAACGCACGCAAAAACCCGCGCTTTGGATGTGGAATGACTACCTCGGTGGGACAGGGGTATGTGTATGCAACTGCCGTCCTTGAGGTCCCAGGTTCGATTCCAGGCCAAATCAAATATTTGTGTGATCCACAAAATGTTTGTTTCGGAGTTTGGGTGTTTTCTATGTCTAAAATGTATGTATTTAGAAATAGTCGTCTAGATCCTATAGCACAAGCTTTTATTAGCTTAGTTTGGGCTAGATGACATGTAAGAATGTCCAAAAATTTATTTATGATATTATTAATAAATTGCGGAGAAAAGCCCGTGTCTACAAGTACTACAGAAAGATTTGGCACCCATGTAAAGCCGGGACAAAAAGCAAGTCTACAGTAAAATAAATATAGTATTTTAATTAACAAAATTGGTAAGAATTACCACTGCCACTGCAAAATGGTGAATCAGCTGATCCATCCTCCAAGTCTTGTAGAATTTCTTGTTTCCCAACATCAGAATCACCCACTAGCAACACTTTCAATAGATAGTCATAAGATTTGGGTGCTGCTGGGGGCCGACCTACAAGAGTAATAAATTATTTATAATAATAAGTTTAGGTAATTAGTTTGGTAATTAAACACATAAATTAAGTTATTTTATTAAATTATAAAGATCCAATCGGTAAGATCAAATGTATAATTTTGTTCTTTACACCTATATTGATTATTTTCATTTACTGTACAGGTCCATAGTAATAAACTTTAATTAGAACACTTAGAAATGAAAAAAATACGGAAAAGAACAAAATATCTGCAAAACTATGTAACTGACTTGAGTCATAAAAAAATTGATAAACTGTCAATTGTTGTTTCGGACACAAACCTGTTCTTTGATGGTGTGAACGAGGAAACGTCGTACTTCCATTTTGCGTAGTTTGACTAGTTCCTTGTTGGGTTGCTGCTACTATTCCAGACGATGGATACATAGTCATGGTGAACACGAAGTCACTCGCCTGATCTCCAGGTGGTAGAAACCACACACGAATTTAGACATAATAATGGCCGAAATTTATTGCTTTTCTCGCTCCATTTGAATAAATATAATGTTATAATATGAAGTACTTTGGATATTAAACGTGCACACAGTATTGTTTATCAAAACAAAAATCCACTTTTTCTTTAGTCTGCCAACAATAACATACGCTCAACTAGGCAAGGTCGTTTTCAATTTCTGCTTTTAAAACTGTTTATTTATACTACCTATTTAAATTTTACAGCAAATGTTGAGTATAAAAATATTTCTTCCTAAAAATTACACTTTCAATGGCGATAAATTTGCAAAATCGCCATAAAAACAACCCAATTTTCACAATTTTACTAAAACGACATAAATGAATGAATGAATGATAAGAAACCATTTTTTTTAAATATTGCTGGCATGGCTTTGGCTTCCGACGCCTTTTCTTTTTGCCTGAACAAACTAACCAACCATCAGTGTTGTCATACTCACTTATACGATGACAATTTTTAGTATACTAAATATGTACCTATGTAAAGTGCAGGCAAAATTCAATATTGATGTTCTATTCTATTCAAAATTTATATCGTCTTAAGATCTTTAAAAAATGTATATTTAGCTCAAGTTCGTCGATAAATGGCACCCTTGTTTGTCAATGTCACGGTAGGTATACCGCCGTTTGCCCGAATTTTATTTGCCCTAATTTCATTTTACATAATAGTCAACATACATAATATTATATGATATAATATTCATTTGCCCTACTCTTAGTTGCTTTGCTCGGTGGCACAATGGTACTATGTACGGACTGCCACGCCCGAGGTCTCGGGTTTGATTCCCGGGTCTGGTGGATAATGTATAATTCTCTTTAGAATTTTACCCAGATAATTATCCCAGAGTCTGGAACTTGTGCCCGGTAAATGGCAATAGGCACGCCCCCTATTACATGGGACCTAACATAGCTGGCGAGATGTGGGTGTGTTTGCACACCTCTACCTACCCCGTCGGGGAAAAAGGCGTGATGCTATGCTATTAGTTGCTTTATTAGTCACGTGCTAGAAGCTTTGTTTCCCATAAAGTCTCTTACCATAATATCACTTGTCATAATCATTGTAAGCCCTAATTATCATATGCACTAATTATCACATGCCCTAATTATCACATGTCCTAATTATCACAAACCCTAATTATCACATGCCCTAATTATCACATGCCCTACTTATCACATGTCAAAACATCAGTGAGGTTTAGGTTATGTTAGAACATGAAAGACAACGCACGAGCCGAGCGAGCGTGCCGTGGCAGCGGCTGGCGAAGTGCCACAATCATAGCCCTTTTTTTAAGTGGCCGCGGCTTGACGTAGCCATACTACGTCTATTACCGGACGCCTTTGATAGTTACGGTGGTATTTACCCAGTGGCGCCCGGCCGATAATCATAGCCCTAATTATCAGACGCCACAACATCATTTGCCATTGACATTCTAACCTAACCTAAACCTCAATGTCGGCCTTGGGCCGCGGAACTAAATAAAAAAAGAACATGAAAGACAACGCACGAGCCGAGCGAGCGAAGCGAGCGTGCCGCGGCAGCGGCCGGTGAAAGTGCCAGTAAGCTAATAAGTAGGTAGGTATTAGAATTAAATCGCCTACAAATGTTTTGTCTACGCGCCAATGTATTTATAACGGGTTTGTAAATCATTTTAGAGCGCTTGTAGAAGTATCATGAGCAAATGCATAGCTTGGTAGGAGATTCGAAAACAATTTATTATGGCGCTTAAATATCATGTGTAATGATTATTATGGCGTTTAAATATTATGTCTAATAATTATTATGACATTTAAATATTATGTCTAATAATCATTATGGCGTTTAAATATTATATCTAATAATTATTATGGCAATTAAAAATATGAAAAACAATACGTATGGCACTCGTATCTTATAGTATCTCATGTCTTTTATAAAAGTATGTCATGTCTTTTAGGGCAAATGAAATTCGGGCAAAAGAAATTCGGGAATATGATGATTAAGGTATACTAGCAACCCTTAGCGCAAACTGCGCAAGTAATATTTCTTTTTTTTTTACTTTTTGTCAAATTTCTAATCTTATCACACCACTTGAGACCACGACCTTTCCAACGGTGTGCCACACTTGACTGTGCGACTCTTAGTTTAGGAGGAGAAGCGGCTTCACTGCATAGACGGAACGAATAGAACTAGCGAGTGAAGCCGCCAAAAGGGATTAGTGGTGGTTAATATAGCATATAGCATTTATATATAGCATGCTATTTATATATAGCATTTAGCAAATGCTATTACGGTTTTCTAATATTGCTAAATGCTATCTGCGATATCGTATGACTGGCCGTCACAGGTGCCGCGCGACGCCAGCCAATCGCGTGCGAATTTCAATTAGCATTGTTGTTGTATTTTAGCAAATTAGCATTCAGCATCTGGGAATGACGGGATCGCGCCACTCACTAGTGGTGGTTAATATAGCATCATAAAACATCGTGCTATTTGTATATAGCATTTAGCAAATGCTATTATGATTTTCTAATATTGCTAAATGCTATTTGCGATATCGTATGATGGGCTGTCACAGGTGCAGCGCGACGCCAGCCAATCGCGTGCGAATTTCATTTAGCATTGTTTTTGTATTTTAGCAAATTAGCATTTAGCATCTGGGTCGCATGCTCGTGATTGTTATCGGTCACATGGCGGAACCTGGATGTACTCGGGGGTGACCTGGATGTACTTGGGGGTGACCTTGGGGTTCGTCGAGGATGACCTGGGTGTACTTAGAGGTGACCTGGATGTACTCGGGGGTGACCTGAATGTACTTAGGGGTGACCTGGATGTACTTAGGGGTGACCTTGGGGTTCGTCGAGGATGACCTGGGTGTACTTAGGGGTGACCTGGATGTACTCGGGGTTGACCTGGGTGTACGTAGGTATGACCTGGATGTACTCGGGGGTGACCTGGGTGTACTTAGGTATGACCTGTTTGTACTCGGGGGTGACCTGGGTGTACTTAGGTATGACCTGGATGTACTCGGGGGTGACTTTGGGGGTGGTCGAGGATGACCTGGGTGTACTTAGGTATGACCTGGATGTACTCGGGGGTGACCTGGATATACTATTAGAACAAAAAAAATTTAAAATCGGACATACCATCGAAATATAATCATCGAAAAATTGATTTTCATACGTTTTGCAGTTAAAAGAAAGTTTGAACATTAAAAAATAAATCGTTGTCGTTCGAAAATTTAACACTTCGCTCAGTTTTTTGCAATAGCAGCATGCATTGCATACCTAGTTATGTACCTATATAGCATGCTATCAGTCCGAGTCCGAGTTGCGAATTAACACACCAGTCGCCGCGCTTGAATGAAATGCACACATCGTGTTGCCGTACGCAGCCTGCTAAAAATAGCACGAAAAATAGCATGCTAAAAAGAAATAGCAAATAGCATTTAGCAAGTTTTTGCTTTATAGCAACTTTGAACATCACTAAAAGGGATACTATATAGCAATGGGATACCATTCCGCTCGCACTCCTTTGTGAGCAGCGAGTGTGTACGCACGTGCGATCACGGTTGAACAAAATATTATAAATATGCCGTATTGTGGTGAAAATGTGTAAAAACACTTCAACTATTCATAGGAAGAATGCTGGATTATCGTTTCATAAGTAATTAACTATTTCTTATTAGATTTTATAACATTTTTCCAAATATTTTAGTTGCATAAACTAGGAACACAAAACCTCCGCCATACTATACAGAGTTGCCATAATTTTTTCATCATTTCCACAAAATATTTTGCAGTATTTATGGGAATTATAAAGTACTGAGTAAAAAAAATCAGTGTCATCAATGTTGACAAGCTCGATGTTTCTAATTATCATCATCATCATTCGTGCGTTAGTCCCGAACTCCCGATCACATCTGTGTCCGGGATCTACTTACTATGCGTGGCTTGGGTATTTCGGCAATCTTGGAATTGACTGCTGTCTGACCTCCCAGCCTGTGTTCTGATCCAATTTATTTATGTTACTGTGTCAGTATTTTAATTTCAGTCTAACACTACAAAGGCCTTAGTCTTAACCTAACGACTATTGATATCTACTTCATGTATAGTCAACGACAAAAGTAGCTTAACCAATAATTCTTATCTGTTGATCACTATAGCTGTTAAACCGATCACAAAATCATAAACAAAACACGAAATATTAACTTTGTCCTTGGGTATTCTAATATTACTAGTACATTGCTGTGGCACATGCATTGGGATGTAAAAAAGAATAATAAATATTTTTGTGCTAATCAACTTTTGTTGTTGACTGTAACTTGTACTTACACTGGAATGGAGCTTTGTTCATTCATCTTAAAAAGGATTATTTTAATTATGGGATTTTTTTTGAAAGCTAGTAATTAAAGTGTGTTTACTCAGTGTTTATCACGTTTTCATTTATTTTAACACTTCCCCATTTTAGGCACATATCAATATAATCATCTGTGTAAATGAAAAATAATTGCAGATAACGTTTACTATAACAAATATTAATTATCCATCATATATGTCCACTAAGATTTTTTGGAGATTTTTCATTTGCTGGCAACATTACGCACACGCCGTTAGTGGTATCGGTACACGGAAATCGGAGTCACACGCACACATTGAAAGTGTCATTTGGCTTCACGTGTTCATTCTACATGTTCCGTCTATATTCTTCTTCTAGTCTGAGATATATAGATAATCTTCGGGCAAACAATAGACATAGAAACCACAGACTGACTATTTGTGAATGAATTATTTTAATTGAAACTTCTAATAATTATTTTTTGGTTGTGTTTTCCCAGCCCAAGGATCTTCTGCCTGTATGGCCTAGTAGCATTTTTACAGTTCATTAAAATTCAACCTACCTAGGTATTCGTGATTACAATTGTTAAGGGCAGTAGTGTGGCTTGTTACCATTACCACCACACTTGAAACTGACATAGCCTAAGACTTTTCTTTTATTATACTTAAGTGCCAGAATTATGTGCAAGGGTGCCAGAATCCGAGCTATACCAACTTGTTCTTGGCCTTGACGACTGGTCAATACGTCTAATACTACGCTGATTAGGGCCAAAGTTAAACTTCAGTGTATGAGATTCAGGGGTTTTATTGTCCTCTATTATGTCTGCAGTCCATCCAAATCTCTCGACAATCACAGTACACATCATCAGTATGAACATGGCATCGGACGAGTATGTCGATAACTAATGATATCGCAGAAATTTCCTATAGCCATAGCATTGGTTTTCGACAAACTCTTTCTACCGTTATGCTTGCCCCCCGCAGGATAGGATATTTCCAAAAAAATTAAAAATCATTAAACAAAACAAAATTTTAATAAGCACATAATATTGGTAGTTGGAGATTCTTATACCTACATCTAAAAAATATTTAACGCGTAGTAGGAAATACTTATACTAAATCTCAGACTAGAAGAAGAATAATGTTATTCTTTTAGTCTGAGTACTAAATATAGCTTCTTTAAAAAGGCGCTTCGATATGTAATCATTATGACTAAAAAATAAATGCACAAATGAATATTATTAAATAACTATGTTACTAATAACTGTCATAACCTGGCAGAGGGAAAGTTCTGCTGTATTTTTCAATTTCTTCTTTGAGTTTTTCAATTTTCGCTTTGAAATCGGCACTTTCCTCGATAGTTTTGTTGAAATCAGCTAATTTTGGGCCAGAATGTTTTGTGACCTCTATGGCTATTTTAAGAGCTTTATCGATATAATCCACTACTCTATCGATATCTGCTTCTTTCATTCCTCTAGTAGTTAACGCAGGTGTACCTGAGATATACAATGACAGAATTAAAAACTACAATTACTGTACATGCATACCACAATGTTATTATATATTTCGTGTGTACTCATTATAGGACAAAGAGTCCTACGTAGGGGACGGCAGTGTCGAGTTAAGTCGATTGAGAAATTTCGGTCACATAACATAAATTAAATGCCTGCCTAGAAGAAAATTTCGAAAATGTGTTTTTCGAAATTTTCTTCTAGGCAGGCATTTAATTTATGTTATTTACATATAAAATAGTCCAAGACGCCCAGGACTTTAATTGGCTGTGCCATAGCGGCTGGCACGTAAGATTTTGTTGCCTTTCATCAACACTTCATCGCAAGGCAACGGGTTTAATTTGCTTTTCAAAATTACAATATAGCCAATATAGACTAAAAATACTAGCTAATTGTGGGTGTGTAATGCAGCTCTGCCTACCCCTTCAGAAATATAGGCGTGATATGTGTGGGTATTTACATAATACTAAAATTCCCCTTATAACCAGTTCAGTCGTTAATATTTTTTTTAATAATAACAATATTTTTTTCATGTGTCGTGTATCGTTTCATATATGCATATGTTTTACTCAGCGCTATCTAGCCTATAGAAAGATAATGCCGCGGTCCTCGATTAACAAACTCTGCCTATCCGGCGGCGGCACGGTTAAGGCGAAGGAGAAATACCGAGGTGGTTTAGTGAGTGACTATTTCACCGAGGCTCCGACCGCGTGATCTCATTCCCGATTCCCGGGATGAGAAGTAGCCGATCTTTATAATATTAGTTCTATGATGATTTAACACATACCAAGTCTAACACCACTGGGGTTCAAAGCACTTTTATCTCCGGGCACAGTATTCTTGTTACAAGCAATACTGCACAATTCCAGTATACGTTCTGCAGGCGCTCCTGTCAGTCCAACACTACGCATGTCCACCAACACAAGGTGAACTTCTGTACCGCCAGTGGCTATAGCGTAGCCGAGGGATTTGAGACCTTCGCATAAGCGAGCAGCGTTCTTTAATACCTGGTTAAAAAAAATACATGAAAGCTTTAATTTTTTCGAAAGAGTACTAGTAATATCAAACATGGTCCACTAGAATTCCCGTTAACCCCTCCAGCTAAGCTAAAAGTTCTTGTGTTAGCAGTCAGTAATGTATAGCTCGGGGATCGAACTCACGTCGTCGAGTCGCAAGTCCAACCCTCAGCTACCACGCTACTAACGTTTAAATTAATCGGCTATCTCCAGTGAAAGTCTCGTTAACGTTAGTCCAGCTGTTTCAGAGATTAACCGGACCAAATAGGCATAACAAAAATTAATTGTGAAAAAAAACAGTGTTTGAAAAAAATGTGAAATTCTAAATAAAATTTTTACTCACTCCAATTTTATTTATTTACTAGCTGTTGCCTGCGGCTCCGCCCACTTGGATGTCGGTTAGCGCGACCAAACATACCATCATAAATGTCCTCTCTTAAGATCTAATCTATCCTTGTATCAAATTTCATCAATATCAGCCAAATTTCATAAATACCTAACAATAATAAGCTATAAAAATTGACCAATAATAATAAAAAGTGACATCTATATATCTCCGTTAAATTCAGTTTATTATATTTTTGGTCACATCTCCGGTTCTAATCAACCGATTGCGATGAAACAAACGTAAGATTTTAAGTCTGACCAAGCCCTGTCTAACAAAAAAAACCACATCAAAATCCGTTCAGTAGTTTCTGCGTCCATCACGAACAAACAGACAAACAGACAGGAAATAAAAAAAAAAATTTTCGTGCTCAGTATCAGTAACATAACCCAAGTATTTTTTTTCAAATATCTCCAATGTACAGACACGACTACTTTACAATTATTATTATAATAGTATAGATGTAGATAAGGTTACTGAAGCTTTTGGAAACTCCAGGTCTCTAAATAGCATATTAATATAGAGACTATTTCGAAGCCTCTAGCATCCATTATTTATTACTTCATTGGTTAGCACTACCAAATAAACCTTGATTTTGAAGTTCTAGTCTTAAAAGATGTTGAAATGTGGAATTTCGCCATCCTGGGTGGTTTTAAACCGGTTTTCCAACCACCTGTTTCAATACCTATTGGAATAAATGTCTAGTCTACTAGATATTAAATTCTCACCTGTTTCTGATATTCAGCAAACTCCGGAGTAGCAGCTTGCTTCATAGTAGTTGCTATAGCTGCAATAGCATGATTATGGGGGCCACCTTGTAATCCCGGGAACACAGCCTGATTGATTTTACTTTCCAAATCGTACATCACTTTTGTACCGTTAGCCTTCACTGAACGAACTCCTCTGCGGTAGAAGATGATACCAGCACGAGGTCCTCGTAAGGTTTTGTGGGTAGTTGTAGTTACTATATCACAGTTATCGAATGGACTGGGTATCACACCTGGAATAAAGTTAAACTTTGTATGAGAAACATTAGTCCGAGACGCCCAGGACTTTAATTGGCTGTGCCATAGCGGCTGGCACGTAAGATTTTGTTACCTTTAATCAACATTTCATCTCAAGGCAACGGGTTTCAAATTATTTCTAAATTACAATATAGCTGCTACTTTTTATTAAATTTATTCGGCCATTTTGTGTGCACGGTGACGGCAATAGGCTTGCTCCCTATTACGTGGGACTGAAAATACTGACAAATTGTGGGTGTGTAATGCGCTTCTGCCTACTCCTTCGGGGATATAGGCGTGATATGTATGTGTTATGTGTGAAAAAAACTATTTTCAAATACCTGAATATAAAATGTCATTGGCAGGATTATGACTCGTGGGCTTTCCTTAACAAGTTGAATTCAAGGGGAAACAGCTACGATGACCATACTGACATAATCCATATTATAGTGTCTAGATTAAGGTTAGCGATGGAGTCACCTACCGGAATTTTGCCGAACTGCTGTATTTTCATCTAAATATTGACAAACTGAGTCCTCTCAGATAATACGTACCAGCGGCCACAAGACCGGACACATGAGCCATATCCGCCATTAAATACGAGCCGTTCTCATCGGCAATCTGTCGGAATCTCTTGTAGTCCAAACACCGCGAGTAACAACTAATACCGGCTATGATCAGACGAGGTTTGAACAGCTTGGCCGTCTGGGACAGTTTGTCGTAGTCTATCAAACCAGTTACAGGATCTACCTGTGAGCAATAAGTTAATTGTCAGTACATATTAGTCTCCTCATCAATATAAATGCTCGGACTGCAGAAATTCTTTTCAGTTGTATGTTACTTGCACCGTATTACGTGGGACCAACAAAATTAATGACAACGTGTGTGGGTTTGTAATACTCCTCTGCGTACCCTTTCAGGAATATAGGCGAGATGTGTGTCTCTCTGTAAATATAATTTACGTTATTTACCTATATTTAGTGGGAAAATGGGCTGATCGGAATCTGCTTAAGTAGATCACTCGATCCCAAAATCATCATCATCACCCAGTTAGGGTCGGCTTCCAGTATAAATGCGTTGCGGCTAAACTTCGATATTTTTTTTGTGAATCAACTGCCATCTGACCTCCACAACCCATGGGTGATATCGAAGTTCTGTATTTAGTTAGACCGGTCGGATTTTGTCTTAGGGCTTCCAACTAGCCGTAACGACTGCCATAGATGTTCGTATGACAAATAAAAAAAACTTGTATCAACAACAGTTGTGTTGGTTAACGACATCTGCAGAAGCAGGACGCCTACTCGCGTTTCCGAACGAAACTTTTAATAACGAAATTAGAACGTGGAACAAATGACAAATTCATATAAACTCCGACCGAAATCGAAGTTTCGTTAGAACCGGGGTAGGCCTACAGATCTTTATCGTCACAGTTTATAATCGAGTGTGGAGCGTTGTATGTATGTACAGAAACACGCCTCATCGACTCTCCTATATACAGAAAGCATGTTTCGCCGAAAACTTTGTTGATAGAAAATACGGTCCGTAGGTATTACGGTCCATAGAAAGCACTACCGACAGAAATCTTTGGTGATAGAAAATACGGTTCGTAGATATTCCCATCACATCGACGTCACATCATGCCTGTATCCAAGAAGGGGTGGAGAAACAGAGGTATATTAGGCGACAATATTTCGCCTGTAACATTGCTAACCGGGAACTTTATATTGGTTTAGAAGTTCCAAACATTACTTACAAATCTAAATTTTACAAAAAGAATAGCTACCTTTTTATAGTAGGTACTACAATCTACCGTAGGTACCTAATCTACTTATAAATACCCTAGACTGAAGTGCATTACAAATACGTTTTAACGATACCTAGTACCTACCTACCTAGTTTGACAAGTCTATTGCCGTCTTATTGTTTTAATAATACGAGGATGTTTGATCAATAACGCAAAACAGTTCAGGGCTAATTAAGAAATCCATAACATTTTGTTTTTATCGGACGCAAACAGTGATAAAGACGCTGTACCAAAGTCAAAAGGGTCAAAGTCAATTGGGGAAATCATTTGGATAATTTGCGTCAAGCGAGCGCGAGCGCGACCACTGATTGTGTAATACTATTCTTATCAACAATTTAAACGCTATTATTTAAACTTCTACTTTCGATTTTAATAGGATGTCATAATCTCCAAGTTATAATTGCTTTATACTAAAGATTAGCGGCCGCCTCCGGCTTTACTCGCGTGGTAAGTTTATAAAAATGGTTCCCGATTCCCGCTGAAACTCATTTCCGGGATAAAAAATAGCCTATGTTATACCTTATTGATTACATCAGCTATCCGCCAATAAAAGTCCCGTTAAAATCGGTCCAGCCGTTCCAGACGCTCTGATATTTTTAAGTGTTTATTTATATTTTCATATGCATTTAGCGAAAAGCTGTTAATTGGAAATTACACACAGACACTTTAATTTGCTTCGGTGGCGTGGTCGGTAGTGCATCGGCTTGCGACTCCGGAGTCTCGGGTTTGATCCCCGCGTCGAAACAAATATTTGTGTGATCCACAAATGTTTGTTTCGGAGTTTGGGTATTTTCTATGTATATTATGTATGTATTTGACATATATAAGTACGTTTATCAGTTGTTTAGATCCCATAGCACAAGCTAGGACTAGATGACGTTGTGTGAAAAAGTCCGAAAAATTAATTTATTTTTCTAATTCTGGGTTCGAGATCATAATTTTCTTCGTGTCCATTTAATGAAATATGGCGTGGAGTAGTAGTAGTGGAATTTGCGAGATCTATTAACAAAAGACTAACCTTATACGGCATACTTTCGAAGAAAATAGATGTCGCGGAAATCTTTTTCGTTGCTGTGAAAAATCCATGTGTGAGATGACCCCCATCGGGCAAATCTAGTCCCATGATTCGACCATGGGGTTCTACAATTCCAGTGTATACTGCAAAGTTGGCTGGCGACCCTGTAAGATGCAATGGTGTTTTTTTAAGTTTACATTTTATAATGTTTCAAACTTGGGAATTCACCAAGATTTTATAGGCTAAACCTTTTTAAGCTATTTAATTTTTTTTGGAGCAAATTTTTTTCTTTATTACTATTATTATTATAATTTTATTTCTTTTTTTTTTTGCAACTATGCAATAGCTTAGCCGCGGCAGTCTCCGAGTGCCACACGTCTTTTTTTTTTTGCAACTATGCAATAGCTTAGCCGCGGCAGTCTCCGAGTGCCACACGTCTTTTTTTTTTTGCAACTATGCAATAGCTTAGCCGCGGCAGTCTCCGAGTGCCACACGTCTTTTTTTTTTTGCAACTATGCAATAGCTTAGCCGCGGCAGTCTCCGAGTGCCACACGTCTTTTTTTTTTTAATTCCGCGGCCCAAGGCCGTGGCCTCTCTTAAGTCCGTTGCCTGGCGTCTCTGTTACACACGCAGAAGGTATTTCCAGTGGTGCCCGGCGGATAGGCTTAACCTCCACTGTGCTATTAGTAGGTTCGCTTGATATTATGTGAACCAATAAAGTTACTGAGGATAAAAAAAATTAGAAACAGGTTTTGTTTTAAATTGTATACATACAACCCATTTTAACCGATTTAAAAAAAAGAGTAAGTTATCAATTCAACTGCATGTTTTTCTCATTATGTTTCGACTGAGTGAAACGATTTTGAATTTTTTTAAATTGAATGCTATTGTTTTCCGGGTGTTCCCATTCCGACAATTATTTGGTCCCATGCCGGTAATTTGAAGTAATTTTTTGTGTCAAAAATTGACTTTTATTATTTTTTACTTACTAAAAATAGATCTGTAATTCAATGTTCACCGAAAAAGCGATTCTTTCCTGATTATTGTAAGAAATCGCTCGTAGCGATAATAATATTAATTATAATTAAATAATAATTTGTGTTATCTGTGCACTCTGTCCAGTCTCACAATGAAAAAGCTCCTATTAATTATGTAAGTAAGTAGGTAGGTACTCTATAAACAATAAGTATTCAAACAAATTTTTAATCTTTCAGTTATTTATTTATCATGGAAAAAATAAGTTTGAGTAAGAAGAAGAAGTAAGAAGTTATCTGAGATTTAAATATTTGTTACTTTGGAGCTAGAAAAGCATTAGAACTTCTCATAATTTTACAAATTTTTATCAATGGGTATAGAGCCATAAATATAGTTACACAATTTTACGATTTGATAAGGACTCCATGTAGTTATAGAGGTATTATGAATTGATTGGTTTTTGCAACACCTGTATTTGTAATGAGCTATGCAATTATTTGAATACAATAGATTTTTTAATAGAATGCCAACCTATAACATGTCATTGTAACAAATAGTCTGGTCAATTTAGACATTCGAAGGTGCATAAAGTCCCAGCAAGCTGAAAATCAGTAAAATTGTTCAGAACATAATTATAAATAAAATTTAAAAGTTCCCCATCATTCCCGTGTGTGGAAAATTTTTTATTCGAGGTCAAAGGTCCAAAAAATGACTTTTTCGTAATTTTCAGCAAAACGGTAAGTTTTATCATAAAAGTACCCTAGGCAAAAATTGTAGATCTTAAAATTATGTATAAAAATGTTTCAAAACTTTTTTTCCTACAAGCCACCGTTTCTGAGATATCTATATATACAAATGGGAAATCTAATTTTTGTCCTCCCCTTAGCTCTCGAGAACTGCTTATGCTACAATGATGGTTGACCCCTCTATGGATAGCCCTCGATCTGGAGGCAAGCTAAAAAGTAGAAAATTTGACCTAGCCCTAAGGGGTCCAAAGTTATAGGCCAAAACCTATGAATTATTTTATTAATTCTAATTATGTAACTTCAGAACAGCTTATGCTACAATGATGACTGACCCCTCTATGGATAGCCCTCGATCTGAAGGCAAGCCAAAAATTAGAAAATTTGACCTAGCCCTAAGGGGTCCAAAGTTATAGGCCAAACCCTTGGCCGAAATCTTGGCATCCGCCAAGATACCATACTGGTTTTGGCCTATAACTTTGGACCCCTTAAGTCTAGGTCAAATTTTCTACTTTTAGGCTTGCCTCCAGATCAAGGGCTATCCATAGAGAGGTCAACCATCATTGTAGCATAAACAGTTCTCGAGAGCTAAGGGGGACATTCCCCATATCTATTTGGCCTATAACTTTGGACCCCTTAGGGCTAGGTCAAATTTTCTATTTTTGGCTTGCGTCCAGATTGAGGGCTATCCATAGAGGGGTCAACCATCATTGTAGCATAAGCAGTTCTCGAGAGGTAAGGGGGGACAAAAATTACATTTCCCATTTTTATATATAGATATCTCAGAAACGGTGGCTCGTAGGAAAAAAGTATTGATACATTTTTATAGATATTTTTAAGATCTACAATTTTTCGGTAGGGTACTTTTATGATAAAACTTACCGTTTTGCCGAAAACTGCGAAAAACTATTTTTTTTTACCTTTGACCTCGAATAAATTTTTTTCCATACACGGGAATGATGGGGAACTTTAAAATTTTATTTATAATTATGTTCTGAACAATTTTACTGATTTTTAGCATGCTGGGACTTTATGCACCTTCACTCTCATTTTTTGGTCTAATTTGACCGGACTAAAAGGGCATTTGTCATTCAAATTCAAAATGTTGCAATACAACTTGTCTTGTATTCCACTAGCTCATTACCGCGGCATGCACGCCTGTTCCCCAATTCCTACGGGAACACATTAACATGATAATAAAATTGTGCGGTCCGGGGGACCCCCGTCAGGAACGAAGTTCTTTACACAACGCAACCCTTCCTGGGTTTGGGTTACTTTTGTTTTACTAACGACGCTGAAGCTAAATTAAAAAAAAAAGAAAAATAAGGGAACCATATTTTGGCTTCTGAGGACCACCGGTTGACCACTGATAAGCGTAACGTGACCCGTAAGCTGCGATCGAGAACTTCGTTCCAAAAAGTTTAAGTTGTTACGGAGCACATTCAATGCAATAAACGAGGGACATAGTTTTCTCGCGGGGGACATTCAAAACTATGAAATCTTCCCCTTTATAATATTAGTATAGATAATTCAAAAAGTACCTACCTGAGTAGGGCTGTACATTGACACCCCATTCTTCTGGATTCAATCTGTAAGCCTCAAGGGACCTTTTCTGTGCTAGAAGTTCTATTTCATCAATGAATTCATTGCCTCCATAGTACCTGAAACAACATAAAATTTTTAAACTGTAACAATATTTCTCACTCAAGAAAACCCATTATCACGGGTATATATAGGTATAGTCGGGGAGCAATAAGATATGAAACCTTTAATATTATTACGATTCAGAAGTTACATATTTGTATTCATTATTTTAATTAGTTTTAAATTATAAAATACTTTCTGATCGTTAAATTTAAATTCATATCAAATTAATATATTTGTAATACAAATTTTGAATTGAATTTTGTAACATGATGGATGACTATTCAACAAAATAATTGCTGTAAAAGTGGAAACAACCTTTGGTGATTAAAACCATGAGGCTGTAATGACTCGCCAGGGCTTGTCAAAACCTAAATAAAAAAATAATCACCGTTGATTAGGCATGCCTTCTGAATATTTGTTGTGAAGACATGAGCTCAAACATTGTAGAACTGGGACCGATGTAAAGTTCTCTGATGCAATCATCTCAAGCCCAGCCCGCTGGCGTTCCTTCTCCTTTTTCATGATCTCAAATAGCTCCTGATCAGTATCCCAGAGATTCCCATTTAGGAAATTGCTGTTACTGGCCATAGTTGCACTGCTATGAAATAGTTTCACTAAGTTTGAACTCTGAAAATAGAACACTGTCTAATAATTCCTAAAAAAACTTATGTGGCAGTACTTTATATATGTCCTAAGACCTTAACCTCTCTAAAAATTATTATGAACTGAATAGTTAAAAACACACTGATGTAATTTAAACCCGTTACAATGACGTCAAACTGTTATCTGTATACTGCAATCAAAAACAAAAGTTAACTATTTAATGCCTTCGTCTCGCATTAATATACCCACTTAATATTATTATGAAGTAAACAATTTGTGTAATAAACAGTGTAACTTACACAACGTTCTGTAGATAAAAGTTGTGTCCTGTATTTCTACTTTGTCAATAGAAATTAAATGAGTATTACATGTAACCTTAAATTACAAAACTGAGAATAAAAACATTATAGTTACCCAACGTGGGCAATTGGCGCGCAAAACTAAATCAAAATTAATTTAAAAGTTATATTACACATACCTCAAAGTTGATTTTTCCGTAGACGGCCGGTAATGGACCCACTAAATTACTCAATGAATACGTACAGAAAGTGCGAGATAAAATATTAATACCACTTTTCGCTAGTATATTGGACATAGTAGTAACTTATAACATATACTATCCGCTTGATTAAACTGTACAACGTGTTTTTATTTGTATGAACTCTATTAATTGTTATCAATCTTGATAACCCATTCTGAACTCTGAAAGCGTAACTTGACGTTTCGCACGAGTGTCAGTTGCAGATTGGTAGAACGTTTCGTTTCACAACACTTCTATCTTCTATCAACTTTTTGTAGTTTGTACGTCTTGCTCGCTACGACCGACACTGTGTGAATGCCACTGCGACTACTTTAACCAATCATCGAAGTGTTTAAAGTTAACTTCATAGTTAACTAATTTCAACAAAGAAAAGAATAACGAACGTGTACATTTGTAAATGTTTATCATAACTGATTACAAAACCACTCTATTATATTATCTCTGGTACCTAATGAGTCGGGTGTCGGTGAGTGATTTATGTCCCCTGAGGGAGATTCAGGAAGATATTTGATATTAATTATGAGTATCTACTGGCAAAATATGGATGTGTAAAATGATATACAACAATAAAATACAACCCAATACACTGTGTTCAATGTTGTAGGCTTAGATGAACTATAAGGTAGGTATAGGTAGGTAGGTTATAGCATAGAAAGAATAGGGAATAGTATGTAAGTACGTACAGTAATAGGTACACCTCTGCTAACCCACTCGGAGATACACGATCCGATCATATGAGCGTGTACTTACAAATTTTATCTTCGTTTGAATTTGACTCTACTATGTAGTGTACATACCTAACCATTTAAAATCGTGTTTTATTATGAAATTCAAGCATTGGTATAAATTGAATTTTGATTAAAATCTAGCCTAAAAACAAGGGTATATTGACTGGAAACTTACCCAATTGGCAAAGTTTATTAAACATTCCTCGTTTGTGATGATAACAATGACTTAAAACTCCATCGTTTTGAGGAGAAAAGGTAAACTACTACCTAATATTAAGTAGGTAGGTACACACTTGTGCGATCATCGGACTTCACTTACAGACACTAGTTAGTTGGTAGGAAAATAGAAAAGGCCCTGCTGTTAGGTAGGTAGGCGTACCTAACAGCAGGCCCACCAACACCGACTTTTGTACAGGACAATGTGTTTTGCGAGTTCTCAAAATAAGTAGAGGTACAGGTAATCTACGTTCTATGTAATCCCGTAGCTGGAGACGATACATTACTACGCGTAGCCCGTAGCATGTCACGCATAGAATAGGGTTCCGTAGTCACCCATAACAACCTCTATAACTCCTGAATTAACAGAGCTATCTAATCCGCATTATTTTTCTTCAAAGTTCAGTACATGGATTACCATCAAGAATAGTTTCAGGTTCTTCACGTCAACCGTTTATTGATTTCGCAATAACATGCTCTTCAAAGCTAAATATCTCGCACGGATACTTTAATCAAAAAATCATCTTAACAACCTTTGGATATTTTTAAAAGATCGATCTAACCCCACCCTCCGGGGTAAAATCTTCATAATTAAAGATAATTCTTGTAATGTTATTTTCACACACAAAAAGGTAAGGGTGTTATGGGGCTCGAATTCGATCAACATTACCTAAGTACTACTATCCTAATATTATAATTAAATAGAAAATGAAATTATGTATTTTGCAAGTTAAGAATTATAAACGTGGGCTTAGATACAAAAGAAATAAGATAATAATAAGACCCAAACAAAATGTAAAGCAATTTTCTGTTGTGTGCACGCTATTGTTGAGATGAGTACCTAGTCTACAAACGTTAATTGAAAATTTTTCATTTCCGATGGGTCGCCGCCCGCGCCCGCTGCCCTTATTCTGGTATTAAAATGACAAAATGTGTTTGCTTAAGTGAATTAACTTTATAAGTTCAGCGTTTTCCGTGCCATAGCTGAATTTTTAACTAAATGTTTTTAAATTCAATTCATGAAACTTAAATATTTATCATTTTAATGTTAAGATTTAAAAAAAAGATGTCACAATATTTTGTTAAAGTTGCCTACCAAACTCAGCTAGGGATTTCGGATATCGAAAATAAATTCTATCTAGCCCAAATTAAGTATCAATAAATCAATCAAAATATTTTTATTCAAAATAGGAGCACTTTTTGAAAGTTAAGAAATTCGCCCATTCGATTACCATACATCCGAGAAGAAGGGCAAGAAACTCGGCAGCTTTTCTCACAAGTTCTCAAACAAGGAATATCGTAAACAAAATTGGATCTAGCATCGAATCTAGTTAGTCGCTTGTATAAAATTAAGCTTCTCCTCACCGTTTTATGCGGTTCAAGAGTTCAAGGCAAATAGGTATGCACATTGAGGTCGAGTACATTGCAACCAGCTACTACCAAGCTGGTTGAATGAATTTAAACTGAATGTATAAGTATAACGAATTTTTTAGATAGGTACCTGTTACGAAAACTAAACTAACGGCACAGATATAAGAATACCTACTTAATACTAGTAGTGGCTAACGGTTAGTTATTGAAGTTGTCATTGAAATGTTGCTTAATATCAACTGCCTTATCTACATATATGAGTATAGCAGCGTCAACTTGATTGAGGATTATATGGAGGAAATTTCGATCATGTCGACCTTATCAACTTATTTTTAAATATAATGTTGATCAATATATTTATTGTATTTCAAAGCAGTGTGTTCTTTTTTTAAAAGCGTGGCTCCATCGATGGTCATCGATGACTTCGCCAATGACAAGGTAATGCTTGATTAGTTGATAGTACCACCGCACAGAAGAACTAGTTATTCCTAACTGGCTTCAGGTGCAGGATAAGAAACGTTGTTCGGTATGTGCGTGTCTGGGAACCCGATTTAAGCGGAGCGCCAGAGATAACCTAAAAAGCCACCAACCACGCGCTCAGCAAAAATTGAACTCCCGTGAGTTTGCTTAAACTATTCTTAAAATCGTACAATAAATTATAATATAGGTAACGCTAAGATATGGATGTCGGTATTAGTCATCGTAAGTTCGGTTGGTCAGAGCATTCCCATTGTTAGGGAAAGGCCGTGGCTCCAGTTTATGTGATTTATAATTTATATATTAATATTTTTATAATGTTGATTGGCTGAAGTCGACACTAGCTGTGACTTCTTGTAGAAGTAATATATACACATACATCACACCTATATCCCCGAAGGCGTAGGCAGACAACACACCTACATTTGGTCAGTAATTTTGTTGGTCCCACGTAATAGGGGACAAGCCTATTGCAGTTACCGGGCAATATAAAAAACTCATAACCACTCTGTAATTCAAACTTAAATTCAAACAGCCTGGACGAATGTTACATAAGTACAAATTATGCACGAAAAGCAGTTTCCTACTAGGTACTTATAGTAGGTTACGTGCCTAGACGCAATTCTCTGTAAATTTTGTTACATATAAGAATACAATAGGTACTACTAAGTACTAGGTATTGCACGAATGAACCACAAAACACATCTATGTACGTGGGACAAACACACTTGCAGTCGGTATTCATTAAAATATAGGTTGGTACAGTGTGTTAATAAGTTCTCACGTTTGTGTGAACTTATGAAGTAATCCCGAAGTTATCAATTTGTTACTACACAGTTAACATGAAACTTTGTCTATTTTTCTTAATCAAAATGTCAACATGCTTATATTTTTTTTTGTCTCTGAAGTCCCAGACTATAATTTTTTTGCTGTCTTTCCGTAGATAATTATTTTTGCATCTTGTCCTGCTTAAGAGTATGATAAGAATTTTAATGTTTAGATGACTGACTAATAAACTTAGGTGCAAATAACGCCTAAAAATTGAATTTATAAAATCACGTTCCTCAATTGAAAAAGATACTTATCAAGTTGACCTGAGTTAGAAAGTAGCTTTTATATTTTCTATGGAACTTTAAAAGTGGCAAATAGCTTTATGATGCATGAAGGATAAAAGTCAGCAATTTACAGAGGTTGTCCATGAAATAAAAAGCCGATGAAAGTCGTAACCACGCGTCGACGTGAAGATATTTCTTATTTATTGCGAATATTTTTTTGAATTGATGTGTGTGCTTCAAGCTGTAATCCTCATATTTGAAATCTCAATGAAAACGAATTTTGACAACGCTAAAAAATAGTCATGAAATAGTCATAAATAGTCGTACATGTAAAAAAAATAGTCGTATTATAGTTTCGGCGTTACAGCTATAAGTTAATGAGGTTTATGGCTTGACCGTCAAGCTGTAATCCTCATCTCTGGTGCAAGCAAACGGTAAAGCCTATCGAATTGGTTTAGGTTCCAAAAAATAGTCATGAAATAGTCGTAACGACATGCCAAATCTCAGAAATAGCCCTTCAAAGGTTCCAGAGATATAAAGGTAACCTGATGAGGATTATGGCTTGAACATTTGAAAACTTCAACTTTCTCCGGAACGCCTGCGATTTTCGGTTTAAAGTTTATGCCAAAAAATAGTCGTGAAATAGTCGTATGAACGACTATAAATTTGAGCTGCTTTAATTTGAAAAAAAAAAAGTTTTTGTTTGCCCTACATTTGTATGGAGTACAGTCGTGTACAAAATTGATAACTTCATATGATATTATTGTGAAACATTTATAATTTGTATCCTTATTTATTACAATCGAAAGCTTGCAAATACGTACATAACTTGTATAGATCTCATGTGTTTCCTGTCCGTTGAGGTTACTACCCTTATATTTGTGATTAGCTACGCCAAATATATTTTTTATTATTGATTTAACTTCATCATAAGAAGTAGATTTTTTAATAGCTCTAATGCAATTGATATAAAAGTTTGCAACTCTTTTGTCTACATTTTAAAATATCGATTGGTGCTGGAAGAACTGTGATTATTATGATTAAAAAATTTTTGTAGTAGTAAGTTTTTAAGACAATGACAAGATATTCTGATTGTTTACACTTTAATAGGTACTTAATTTAGGTAGTTTTATTCTATATAAGTAGGTAATTAAAAGTTTTTGATATTGTTGGTGTCGGATTCGTTTATGGAATTTGTGATTTTAGAAAATGCACTCAGCGCTATCTATTGAAATTTTCTAGAAACAAACTGAATGAACTAATCCCACACCAGCACATATTGAACTAACTGTGATATTTGTGATCAAAACTAATTGCTGTGATATAAACATATATGTACTGAGATTTATACATGTTATGTACGTATTTGCAAGCTTTCGAATGTAATAAATAAGGATACAAATTATAAATGTTTCACAATAATATCATTTGAAGTTATCAATTTTGTATTGCATGTACGTCTATTTCATGACTATTTTTTAGCGTTGTCAAAATTCGTTTTCATTGAGATTTCAAATATGAGGATTACAGCTTGAAGCACACATTGATGTTGTGTGTATAACACATTTGTGTAAAAGAGGTCACACAAATGCAAAGCTCCGCCTACACCTCGCGACCTGTACCTACTTACCTACTTACACCTGCTCATCCATTTAGGCATTGTTGCACGCACATAAACAATCATGCTAAGTATATGTATGTAATAGGTAGGTATATTACATTAATGTAACTTGTCTAACGATGTCTGCGGGGAAAAATAAATCTGACATTAAAAAGACAGTGATAAATTGCAGTAGGTAGTTAGAACCTACTCGTATTTATTCTTCAAGCGTATAACGGATCGTGATACAAGCACACAATTTGTCTTCAT
This sequence comes from Nudaria mundana, assembly GCA_963556515.1. NCBI lineage: Eukaryota > Metazoa > Arthropoda > Insecta > Lepidoptera > Erebidae > Nudaria > Nudaria mundana. The sequence continues at coordinate 8,446,751 of OY748294.1, forward strand.
CTTTTCTATTTGATATACTTTATCTAATTCAGTGATAGTTGAGAAAAGCCAGTGTTTGATTAATAAATAGAGAGCGTTGTGGGTTTCACCAAGATTTTAAAGGCGCAAGCTAAAGTCATTTGCAAGTTGTGCACCTACCGATCAACCAAGGAGACTCTGACTATCAGAATATTAGTGGTACATACTCATACCTACTGTACTCGTAATTTAATGTGCAAGCTGGAAAAATATGTTTATTAACTGATATACAAGTAATTGAAATTGGCAGTCGCTTCACGGAAAATATCGAAGTTCAGCCGAATCGCAGTTAGACTGGAAAGCCGACCCCAACTGAGTTGGGAAAAAGGCTCGGTGAATGATGATACAAGTAATTGAAATATTGCGATTTTAGTTTTTGGACTATGGATTATTGTTCATTGATCTATCCTATAGGTGTAATTTTTCAGTTCTTAATTGTTATATTAAATATTATGTTAAAATTATATTTGTTCAATAAAGATCCGCAGTGAGTGAGCTGGAGTACCTTTTCAGGCGTACTTTCAACCCTCTGGGAAAGTTATAAATATTGTTTCTACAGTTTCAAGAGGCTGACTTTTATTTGGGAAATTTCCTCCTCTTTTTGAAAATATTTTCAAAAAAATAAATAAACAAAATAGATTTAGAGAAATTTGTGAAAATCCAAACCGAATTGAAAAAAACCGCACCAAACTCTCGGACAATTAGAAAGAGTTGTGACCTAAAAAGGACTTGTGAACAACTATAATATGGGTGAAAGAATTTTTTGTTACATTGTTTCAGTGTAATCTGAGCGAAAACACAAAGCTAGCATCGCTTTTCGAATTTCACGTGGACGTAGCCCGCTGCAATAGCTAGTTATTAAATAAAAAAGATAGAGATAAAAGATAGAGATAAATTAGGTGGGTACCTTCCCTCGGTCATAGATATAAGAATAGGTACTATACTAGTACGGTAGCCACGATAAACTTTGCTTTTAGTATCTCGTTAAAGGCTGCCAAGAAGTTTATTGTGTAGGTATATAAACTTATTGTAGGACTGCCAATGAAAAGGATCGAACAAGGTCGACAATTGTCTTTGTGTTATCGGTCCCTTGTTATGAAACAAAATATGATACTTTGATCAACCAAATGCTTTAAGAGATTCTACAAAATATTTAATAAAAACTTAGACATAAAGAAAGAAAGAAAATACGTTTAATCTCTACACAGAAATGGACACAAAACTAAGAATACAGGGTACACGAAAAAAAACAAGAGTGTAAAATAACTAAGGTACGATGCACTGTAGTAAATTTAAAGGAAACAAATTAAAAATATTAGTGCTGAAGTTCTTAATTTACAGAAGAAAAAAACTAGCAATAAAAATATTTATAAAAGTGCCTTTGTCCCATGAACCGCGCCAGTGCAACCACCACCTAGTGCCTGATCTGTGCAAAAACTAGGCCCACTCTCAGCTTGATGCTGTTGGACAGCGCTGTTTTTCATAGAGGGCATAGGATCGAGATCGCGCCACTACCCCTCCTACAAAGTAAAACAATAAAAAATTATAAAACGATAATAAATAGAAAATATACATTAAATAAATAAATAAACCGTATACTAATAAACTGAAAAAATAAAAATAACTAGGAGCTGCGGTCGCTGTCGTGGTACTGTGCTGCAGCATGCATTTAATTGAGCGAAGCGACTATTGTCATATTTTTGGTCAATAACTATTTTTGAGGGTCCTAAATCAAAATTCGGTCTCGAACAAAACCTGCTCCTGAGAATGCTTAATTTTTGAGTGAAAAAATCATGAAAAACGGTTGGGTAGTTGTCGAGAAACAATTTCACATCGAGTTGCATTTGAGTCACCTGATAAGGAGCTCCGCTCGCGACGCTCGCTTCGCTCAAATAGGTGCACAACATGTATTAAATAGATAGTTGTAGAAAAAAGCTGCGTTTGAAGTTTCGAAGCTCTTCTTCTTCTTCGTTTTAAAAACGTGGCTTTATCGTTATTATCGATGATTTTGCTAATATCAAGGTAATGCTTGATGGATCACACAACAAAGAACTAGTTATTCCGAACTAGCTCGAGGCGTTATTCGGTATAAGTGAGGGTCTGGGAACCCGATTTTTGCGGAGCGCCAGAGGTAACCTAAAAGCCACCAGCCACGCCCTCAACCAAAATCGAACTCCTTTCGAAGCTTAAGTGAATTATTAAAGTACCTAACTACTTGATCAGATAAATGCATGGCACTGATAACGGTGCACTTGCGGTACTGGTACTGGTACGAATACTGGTACGAATTAATTGCCTCTATACCCCATAGCCATTATAACTGAGATTTTTGGTACCTACTAGCGAAAACATATAAGAAACAATATTTTATTTAAAACATCAAACTCAACATAATAATGAACTCTTTTATATTCTATTCGCAGCTGGTAGTAGGTAATCCTAAAGAAACGTGATGAATCCTCAAATTCGAGCATTTACCTTGTTCTGCAAACGATTGTTGAGAGATATTAAAATTCCACTGGATTCGCAAAATTAAGGTTTGTATAGACAAGGGTTTAGGCTGCTTGTTTGTTGTTCAAAATGTTCTCAACATAAGAACCTAAACTTACGATAAGTAATATTATGATTAGGATTATTTCATTGTTATGTTATAGGATAGGATTTCAATTTTTTTAAGGAAACATTGTAACTCTACTTGTGTGAATTGATAAGTGAGGTAGAATTCATGTATTCTGTTTTCATAACATTAATAGGTAGGTACGCTGTAGTTTCTACCTCTGCCCCAGTTTGTCAACTCATGCTTCATGCATTTCATGCGTTGTGCTGCATAACGCATGAATACATGAAGCATGTTTCAAACCTATGGGGAAATCTATGGTACAGTGGGACAAGACCTTTACAACGTCGTCGCTCTGAACAGGAAACTTGGGAATTTGGTAAATAAAATACACAGACATAAATTACGTCCTTCTCCCCGAAAGGGGTGACAGACGCGTTTGTTACACCCGCATTTCGCCACTACTACTACTTAATTAAACGACTTATTAGCAGGCAAAATTGCAATGACTGCTTAATTAAACTAGTCTTAAACAGATCACAAAACCTGATGTCATCTTACAGGGGGAATGCTCTGCCAACACTAACCGTAATAGCGCGATCTAGAAATTATGATATGAAGCAAAAATTTAATGTCGTTGGTATTGGTCATCGTAGCTCAGTGTACAGAGCATTCCCCATGAAAGGGAGAGGCCGTGGGGTCGAGTCCTGCCGATGACATCAGTTTTTGTGATCTGTTTATATTTTCTATCTTAATACCTTTAATTTTCTAAATTGATTGAACAATCTCAGCGTAAATTGACTTCATTATTAAAGCTCGTAAGCTATCCTGTCCTATCATTATATAAATTATTCAATCAAGAAATTATATCTTTATGAATGGCTTTGTTTTGAACAACGTTCATCAAGTTGATCAAAATTTATGTTAAATTTTAACAGAATTTCACGTTCTTTGATATTTCTGTGTCAGTGAAAGGCATCATACTACTAAACAAACAGCCTTTGGGACTAAAAAGATATCCTTTTTCTGTGTAGGTATCTATTGTTCGGTATCGCGTAAAAATGACGTGACCGATTATGATATACGTACTTACGACGAATATAAAGTTCATCTCAAGATCATAGTATAGGAATATAGTTGTAGGTACCTCCTTTTATCGCTGTCATAAATAAAGAAATAAAATAAATATTTTTGGACTTTCTCACACAATGTCATCAAACCCAAATTAAGCTAATATAAGTTTGTGTTATGGGATCTAGACGACTGATAAACATACTTATATATTTCTAAATAAATAGGTACATATTATACATAGAAAACACCCATACTTCGAAACAAACATTTGTGGATCACACAAATAATTTGATTCGACCCGGAATCGAACCGCAGTTGCATACTCAAACCACTGCGCCACCGAGGCAGTCAAAAGAGTGTAATTTTTGGTCATTTGGTCATGGTCATGGTCCTGGTATGGAAATGGAAAAAATAAACCCTGCCAGAGCCGCCACAAGAATCTGCCATCCTTTAAAAGCATTTAATAATGTTTTATGTGTTTTTATTACTCTGTATACTAAACGGTTCTAAAATAAATGGCAAAACAAGTTAAACATTTACAGCTTGTTTCGCTTGTTAGATTTTCGTATGAAATTCTATTTTCATTTCTTTAAGTAAGAAGAATTTGCTAAGAACAGGTAGGATAAAGTTAAAGAGTTGCTGCATCGTATTGTTTATTTTCACAGTCAATTTAGATATAAGTACTTAATTTTCGTCCTAGTCAAGTTCATAATTTCATTACGATGCGCGATGGCTTGTGAACACTCGGGATGGTTCTATATTAATTCCGTGACAGCATTTTGAGGATGCTGGCTACTTGCCAAGCAAATCCTGTTTGCCGTCCGTGACTCACTCAACTTTAAACTTCAATAAGACTTGACCCTGATTTCCAACTGAGCAGAAGTGATTCATAATTAATTTGAATGTAATAAAGTATTTCAGGTGTCAGACGTGCTTTTCTGCTGGTTGAATTTAATATTAAGTATGTTTTTATTAATATTCATTGACCGCCCCTTTTGAGCATAATCCTCTTCCAGCTTTAGGTACCTACCTACATCACTGCAAAGACAGTTCATAGATACATCAACACATTTGTTCGGTTAGAGTCGCAGTACATAAAGAGACCATAGACCTCTAGGTTTGGAAACCTCATCTAAGAACCAAAAGGCTTAGGCTTTAGGAGAGTAAGGCCTGCTTTTTACTACCCATAACTCTGAAGCTAACGATAGGCTAAGGTAAGTAGTACTTAATGACTATAATTTTAGTTTAACAGAATTCTAATTTTCGCTCCACAGAACGTAAACAAAATTTTACGTTGATACTTAGGGAAATCGTTACTTTTATGTTTGTTTCTTTAAACATACTTTAATACCTTCAGAATAATCAAACTTTGTTTCAAACAAAATCTATTAACTTTAACAAAATAACAACAAATGTTTGCCACCCCAAATTTCCAACATCATCTTACTCTCAAAAAGTAGGAAGGTAATTATATAATTTTACAATATGAATCACAAAAACTATAGTCTTAGCCCAAGACCCTCTTCTCTAATTTTGTGATCATATTGTGTTAATTTCGCGACTTAGGGCTATTTTAGACGAGTGTTTTTTTCACCGGACAACGGGCCGTGGTTTTCGCCTGCGAACTCCTCTCACCAGTCCGTTGTCCGGTGAAAAAACGGCCGTGTAAATGTAGCCTCGAAGTCGCTGGTTTGAGTCCCACCCGAGACTATAGTTTTTGTAAATACTGAATGGAGTCAGGCGTCACCCGGCGAAAGTCCATGATAGAACAGGCTGTTCTCTTTGAGACAGTCTTGATAATGCCTCGTGAGTATTATAGGTGAAACATACGAGTATGACGACGTTTATAATGTCGTCTATTTAGCGAAATCATTGCAATTATCTAAAATTCAACATCATATTTTCAATTGTTTTATAGTTTTGGTGATTCATATTGTAAAATCTTATGAAATTCAGTCCAATGCTAGTATATACCTAAGTATAAGACATAATCTGATAGATGCGCTATCGTCGTCGTAAAATTATTCATCACTCACGACTTCACGACAATATTTCTTACCGCGAATTTTTGCGAATATCCTCGTTGTGGGGAACTGATGGTTTAATGATGTACCTACAGATAAATCCTCCAATTATACCGTTTCCAGCTGCTTTCCAAGAATTCGTTAGTCGACTTTAAACATGGTTATTGTAAATAGGGTTGCCTACAATGTTTGCGAAAACAGTTTTAATTAATTAATTTGTCAAAGTATTGTTTTGAATTGTGGTACCTAATTATTAAGTTATTTTTTATTTTATATAAATAATTTAGTTAAATGTAAGTTTTGTTTGCTACTCTTCTGTGGTTTAGCGTACCTATTTACTGTAAGTGCCTTCAACGTTTACCTATAACATTTCATTGGCAAAGCTGTAATAGTGTTATAGTGAATAAATAAATAAATAAATAAATTTCATTCTGATTGCAGATGAGTTCAAACATAAGTTAAAAAGTACGAGTATTAACTAACTTTTGGGTTCTTTAAGCGAAGCGTGAAGAGGCACATTACTGGGTCGTCAAGTTGATGGTCACTCTCTATAGTATTCCTGTGTACTGTGAGAGTTGCCTACAACCGCCAGACGTCGCCACAGCTTACCATCAGGCGGGTGGTGTCAATTTGTCGACCTAAATATAAAAAAATAAAAATAAATAAATAAATTACTTTTCTAACTGGTATGCGACGAGTTAATATTCACGGTAGAGTTTTGCTGTTCAATATTTGGTGATCATCTCTTTAAAGAAAATAGTTTTTGAGGAAATAAAAATACTTCGTGTCTTGTTTAAGTTTAACTGACAACATTTTACACTTTATTTGACGCACATAGGATTATAATTTTATATTATTTTGTAAATAAACGAGCTTTTTGCTACATAACCTACATTGAATAAGACAGCGCAATATCATGGCAATATCGTTACCGCATTGTCATAGAGCAACACGGCTGTCGTATACAGTATGTAATATACTAGGAATTCACTTATTTTAAACAAAGTAAATAACAAAGTAAGCAGTGTGTTACAAGTTGAAACAATGTGAAGTGTAGTAGGTCACGTATATACTTTGTAAGATTAAACATGCAATTTATAAGAGTTGAAATAGGTTACAGATTGCCACATTACTCTATTACTCCATTCAGTAGGTACTTGATTTCATCTGACACTAGCGGACGCCCGCGGCTACACCCGCTTGACAAATTATACAGGGTTACTGGTAATTCGATGTCCTCCGGGGAGGAGGGTGTAGGAGAGGGCAAATGCAGTAAATTTAGTGTTTGTAATACAATAAATCAATGGGAGGTTATTCACACATCTTTTTATTTGTAGGTATGCTATAAACACACTTTAATAAGCTGTAAGATTTTACAAAACACGTTAAATGTGAATGTATGGTCTAATTCTGAATTTTATATTAATAAATTACATTAATATAAAATTCAGAATTAGGCCCTACAACATTTAACATGTCAAAAGCCAAGCCACACATTTGCTTAAGTTGTAGAGTTTGTTGAGAACTTAAAACTAGGACTCACACAGAGCGCTATACACTAAGATGCGGGAAAGTGTTAGTGTGTTTTTTCAATTGGAACTAGTTTAGTAGGTAGGTACTTCCTGAAATTAGCGCGTTCAACCAAACAAAAATAAGCTATATAGGTAATATTAGTACGTGCTCGTATCTATAGAGTTACAGAGCCGTCTATTAAACGTCTTAAAACTTAAATTGAACAAAGAAACAAGCTTACATAATAGGCTTACCATTAGGTGCCATTAGGCAAACGTAGAAGTTTTAGAACTAATCCAAAAACTGATATTGCCTGAAGTAAAAATGCAATTTATTTGAGTGGTTACCGCTCTTACATTGTAACAGATTGCTCTGTTACTCTGAAATTCATTAATTGCTTTTGTAACATAAATTTTCACCATAAAATGACGGAAGATGAAGTCATGGTGTTGACGTGGACTACGAGTACTACCTACTCCATGTCAACACCATTACTTCATCTTCATTTTAGACAGTACAGAGTTCTTTACTTCAATTTGCATTTTAGAGACAGGTAGGCGGACATTAAAAAAAAGAGAATCTGACACACTTTAATAAAATTTTGTCATTCTCTTCAACAGCTTGGGACTTCATATTTTGTGTCCGAGACGACTAAACCTAGTCCGAGACGTGAGATCAAAAAATTACTGGCAAAGAGTGGGTGTGTAATGCACCACTGCACTGCCTACCCCTTCGGGGATTTAGGCGTGATATATGTATGTATGTATATTTTGTGTTAATAATTATCCACTCAACAAACAGAACTAGTCTATAATAAAGTAAGTAACTACCTACTTAGGTACCATAGTTATCTAGATACTCGTAATAGGTACCTATAGCTTTTTTCATAACATGTTTAAAATGTTATTCTGTTCGTTTACGGTGGTTAATGCTCTTATTTATTTTATTTTACGTTAGTAGATATTTTTATTTACGCATAAGAAATTTAATAAAAATAATAATAAAATAATAAAAATAAAAACTGCATTTACAGATTTATGAAAAACTTGTACTCAGCCCGGGAATTGAACCAGAATCTTAAAAAAAACTTACGCTATTTCTATTTAGATATCGATTGTGTAGGTCTTAAGTAGTAAATATTACTATGAAACATAATGCCTAAAATTAATAAAATGCATTGTTTTAATATATTTTATTTATTTTAGTAGGTGTTCGACACTACTTCTATTTTTTTCAATACAACGTTGAATTCGTTTCTGTGCGTAAAATTGTAATAAGCAAATGTATTTTTTGAACAGGATAGAGCACTCTGTTACATGCACCCCTTAGTTTACAATCGTCACCTAGCTGTAAACTTATTTATTCATTAAAAAACATATTTTTTTTGAAATCTGAACATCTTGTAATTTCAGACTTTCACATACTAACCCATATGTTATACCCTGTATATTTAAATACATTACCTACAGCAGTATTTTGTTGGTATTAGGTGTAGTTTACGGACAATTTGGGCATATTTACCAGAGTCTCGCAAAGAGTAGGCCATATATTTATAATCGCTAGTGTCTCGTTAAGCCTATCAGCAGGGGCAGTGCGTGTACTGGTGCGTGCAGTTGATCGAGAGTCCCGTAGCAGCCTGTCCATTAATAAATATAGTGTAGGGTCTTTCGTAGTTTCAGTCGTTTTTAATAAAACTTTCAATTTAAGTAAATAATAACGTAATATAGGTTATGTAGCCATTATAATGTGAACATAAATTATGTTATGTGGTGAATTTCGTCTCTATATTTTTGGTGAACTGACATCGAAGCGAAATAGATTGTAAGAAATACTGAAAGACATTGATTGATGTCGTATGAGTAAATTCAGATGTTATTCTTTGGTAAACTTGACAGAATGTCGCCTGAAAGTTTATAGGCGACCGAACTAAGTTAATAATAAATGCGAAAGTTTGTCAGAATTGATTGATAATAATGTGTTTGTCAATCACGCAAAAGCCATGTTGACGGATAGGAATATTATTGAATGACACCAAATATATTTTCTATTCCAGGAATCTCCCCTATATTTTGGTTACGCACTGCTCTGATAGGTTCTACTGTGCTGGTATGTGCTGTTAGTATGTCTAATAACTAAGAAGTTTTAACATCTTTATTTAAGAAGTATTTAATTGTCTATTAAATGCAAATTATTTAATTAAGCTAGCATTATTAGTTTGCGAGATTTTTAGGATTCGTTAAGTGACCCGGATTCATTGCTCTCGAACGTTCGCGTAAATAGTTTACTTGTTCAAAATTCACGCGAGAATACATACACAGAATACATATCACGAGAATACATATCAGAATAACACATAGACTACTTTTATCTTGAAACTTTTTCAGTCTATGTATCGTATATAGGGTCGCCAGGTGATGTCGGGGTTTTAAAGGGAACAACCACATCGGTTAAGGTACGTATATTGAATGCTCAATGTCATACAATTAGTTACATTGAAATGCATATTATAAAGTAAAGTGCTTAGTTAACATAATTACGGTATAAAGGAGCGTACACATACTACTATACTGTCTAAAGGATCCTTTACCTATGTAATATCTACACTTCAGAGCTATATTATTGTTTAATTAATAATTAATCAATCTAACCGTCCATTCATCCCTACAAACTTTCACGTTTAAATGTTTTGTAGGATATGATGTCATATGTGTAAGGTCAAAGTAAGTAGGTTATTTCTTTATTATGACTTCGGTTACATTTATGGTTACATTTGCAGCACTCAAGTGTTCAATAAAAACAGTCAATAAATATTAATAGTAAATTTAACTTTGTGGGGGAGTAAGTAAGTGCTACGTACTTAGACAGATTCCTAATAAATTTATGCGACTGCGTGAGGTTACGGGTAAGGATTGGGATTCTTGTTTCAAAGCTCTGACGAAGTTAAAGTATAAAGTAAATTTGCCAAAAGAAGAAATAAAAAACCGGCCAAATGCGTGTTGGGCCACGCATAATAAAGGGTTCCGTAGTTACCCATTATAGGCTCTATAGCTCCTAAACTAACAAAGTGATCTGGACCGTTATAGTTTTTCTTCAAAGTTTATCATGATTTTTTTCAGATTCTTCGAGCTAGCCGTTTAGATTTAATAGGGGGGGAGAAGGGGCTATGTTTTAACAAAAGAATGCGATTTAAACTTGAATATCTCGCGGACACCTAAATCAAAATATTGTCTTAGCAACCTCCCAATGTTTTAAAAAGACCTATCTAATGATATCCCACACAATCGGGTTGACCCGAGAAAAAGGAAACATCCCCACTTTACTTGTAGGGGAGGTACCAAAAAAAAATTTTTTGATAATTTTATTTTAGCACTTTGTCGGAATAGTAAATACATATATCCATGCAAAATATCATATATCCAGCACTAACCGTTTGGAAGGAAAGCCGAGGACAGACGGACGGATGGACATGACGAATTTATAAGTGTTTAGACACTTTTACTACGGAACCCTAAAAAGAATTTCTTTATTACTTAGATAGGTATAACTTGCAATTATTATATTTGTCGCCTACTTATTATAAATCAATCATGCAGTGTGTACACTCTTAAGTACTTACTGACTGACACAATCCCGAGATTTGGTGTAGTTCTAACTACCCAACCTGTGATATCTCAATATGACTAGATAGTCTCATTCATAATCACAAAATCTCGAAATTATAATTTGTTATTTATTGTTCATAATATATGAAGTACCTACCTACCCTACATACAAACATAACATATTGTAATTTAGTTATAAACCCTTATCAATGTCGGGGAACTTAATTGAACATCAAATCCATTAGGGAATATACTCGTAATATATCAAATCGTGTTATGAGTTCATTATGATATTGATTCAAAATGTATCTGTTAAGGAAGGTTTGTCCCCGACAGACCCCATGACTGACACCACAAATGTGCTCCGATGGATGTTAAAAATAATTTCAAGCCCATCCACCTCTGTCATTTTTATGAGGTCAGATAGTAATTTTAATGAGTTATACAGACTTTCTACCTACCTAAATTCATGTCTATAGGGGCAAAAAAACTCTAGTGTAACACTATTATAAGTGGCACAACCATAGGTACCTACCTCTAATTTAATACCCTTCAACTTTATTGTGCAAAATAATTTTAATAATAGCCATCGTGTATAGGTAATATATTATTATTTGTTGGGCTCGAATTCCGCATAAGATCATTATATAGTTATTGCGAAATTTAATTTTTTACAAGAAAAGTTACCAAGTTACTTATTGCTTTAAAATATCCATTTAACTATTAATTTTCAATGAACTTTCTGTGTTATTAGATGACACACATACAAAGTTAGTTGTGTGTCAGCTCCTTCACAACTTCACCTGAACTTGTGTAAACTAGCTCAGGTATCTAGGTCACGTTTCTGTACCTACCTAAAGATGTTCGGTACAGAACTACAGAATCGAATCGAGAGCCAGCTTAGCATACTTCTATTAATTACTTTGCATAAGTTCTGTAAAAAGTTTTACTTCCAACTAAAGTGTTACTCTACAAAGTTATTATAGGTAAGTAATTAATTATTTTGTATTTTATTTGAACGTGATATGAGCTAAACATCTTCGAGTCCCATCCAAGTGATCCTCAATTACACGCGGACCTGTTGAAAGACGGACGAAGCTCTGGCCAATATACCTACCTACTTAAGGACTCAAAATGCTTGACAACACGCTGGTCATTCACCACGCTGTCTTACGCGTCACCGCGCCAGATTTGCATGTTCCCATGCTATTCCACGCGTACGACGCTGTCACACACGTTTAAAGTGTCATAGCGCGTAGATAATGTAAACGTCAGACGTAGGACCAGTGTGTTGCTGATTCCCACGTCGCGTGGCATACGATACGTCGTATGTGAAGGACCAGTGTGTTTCAAGCTTAATGGCCACGTCTGTTTATCCCTTTACGACGATATTCTGTGTTGTATTTATTTGGACGTAGACTTAACAGTCTAGCATTAGCTAACAAGCAAGCTGCCTTGCCTTAGGTGGAGGAAATCCTCCACACAAAGTCGACATGTCGTGCAACTCAAGTTACGTTGTATTGTATGTAGCTCGGTAGCAGATTCGTTTCAAAACCGTGCCATGAACAAGAGCCCTAATAAGCAAATGGCCGCCGGCTCCGTCGACGTGGCTTAAATTTCTCATTACAGTTTCCCAGGGGAACATTATATCAGTATAAAAAGTAGCATAATATCTGAAACCCGAAGTTTCTGACTATTTCCATACCGTACCTATATTTCTTTAAAGCACCAACATTTTTTAATTGTAAAGATTGACCCCAAGTCTTTTACTTGCTCCACTCTTTCTTCTTCAATTACAATCGTCAGGTTTGTTTCAACCAATTTTCCGAAATTTACACTGTTTTATTTTGAGGAAAAATATTTCGTGAGATTAGCCGATATACAGCTACGGTTTTTCATGTAACCTGCTACTTATCATCTCCATATAAGAACAGGCAATTACAAGCAAGGCTCCGAAGGGAGAGCCTTCGTAACTTAATCTTTTGTAGGAGCCCCTAAAAGGGTTACTCTCAGAACTCGAGGCGTATCAAATGGGAAGAGGTTAAGTATATTTTCTTACGCGCCTGCGGTGTGTGACTGATCCTACTTAAGATGGCTTCGTTTCCTTAACCCTTCGTCACGCACAAGGAACACGTCAAAGGCAGCAGATCAAGACTGGAAAAAAAATGTAAAGCTATTTTAAATATTTGTTACGGCGTACTTAGTATACATACCTCTATAAAAAACAAGTTATTTCTTTCTGAAGTGAAAGCAGTGTGCCTTCACTTCACTTGTATAAAATATTTTATTTCTATCTGAATAAATATTGTGCTGTTCTTTGTTGTCACTGAACAAAGAAAACTAGGTACAGTTCACGAGGGATGAGCGGAGCTTTGCATTTGTGTGAGTTCAGTGTACGTGAACGTATATGTGAACTCTGTGATACACACGTGTTACAAAAAAAAAATTACTCTACTTTTCGTGTTCACTCACACAAAACCAAAGCTCCGCTTATCCCTCGCGAACTGTACCTACCTATTCTAAATATGTATATTTATGTAGTTCCACTGGCTGGTATTGGCTTAAAGTAAATATTAAAATAAAATAACGTTTATTATCTTTGAAATTTTTAGCAAATTATTTAGATTCGTCAAAAGTTGGTGTGACTCTACCGAGGGTTCCAAAATGCAACGAGACTGAGAAGAGCCCTCAAGAAAGTCAGTTCGGCTTTTTTCAAATTATTTCATCTTAAATCTAATACAGAGTTATTTAGAAAGGAGCAATTCGTGTTACAACCAGGCAGCCTTGTCATCTAAGAAATCATTAATACTATAATAAGCTTTATGGCACAATTTACTTTTTATTAGTTTTTTAAATTTATTGACAGATAAATTTGCTATTTCGGTTGGCAATGTATTGTACATTCGAATAAAGTTCCCCGCAAAAGAATGTAATTCGTATTATCGATTACTCACTTTATGAATCCTAAATTTAGGAACAGCCAGTTTATCCTTATTTCTTAAGTTTAGATTATGATTATTACTATTTTTCACAAACTTTTGTTCTTGTGGGTATACAATAAAATTTCATAAATATACTGTGAATACACTGTAAGGATGTTAATATGCTTAAACTTATCTCTTAATGACTCCCGAGACCCCATTCCATAGATAGTCCGGATAGCCCTCTTCTGCAACACAAAGATGCATTCAATATCGGCAGCGTTACCCCACAGTAGTATGCCATATGTCATGATACAGTCTATAGTCGTATTCGGAAGCGGTCAGTCGTGTTACTCTTTGCGCAGTAATCATATTATTATAACTGTTTTTCTATTGGTCGTGTGACCTTTCTTCAATTCTTTGTTGCTCGTACAGTGTTTAAATCGGAAGTGTACGCCCACTTGGAGGAGTCCGATCGGGATAGCGGATATCGGTGGGCTACGTCTTTAATTGCAGTGCTACACAGCAGCCCTTTATAAAATAAATTATTTAACAAAATTTTTGAAAGTCACAAAAAGTGCTGTTGGTAGGGAGATTCGAACCCGAGACTCAGCGGTCCGAGACCGGCGCGCTACACACCGTGCCACGCTGTCGGCCGAGCACTCGATCCAAATAGCTACTTGATATCGGCTAGACGTTTTTTACTACATACTATGTCTCGAAACATATACTCGTCGCCTAATAACCGGCTTCAAGAAACACAATCCGAACCGGATATCTCACTGGCCGGTGCTGCCTCAACTTCTCAGCATAGCCCTGACTGGTGACATAAATATATCTGCAAGACCTAGTAACAAACGCTATAGGCTTGAGGATGCTTCTCCAACTCATTGTTTACAACAATCGGACAAATTCGACGAGATAAAAAACGTGCTGTTATCCTGGAAGGCCGAACAGGATGTTATCCTCAATAGATTGGTCTCCGATGTTGCTGATTTGAAGTTACAAAATATATCAATTCAGAAAATTAATTTAGACATAGAAAAATCGATATCTTTTATTAACCAAGGGTTCGAGGACATTAGAAACAGAGTTCGGGCGTTAGAAAAAACCAAGTAGTTCAGGAGAAGCGCTTCAGTGACCTGACGAAAAGTGGCAACTATCAAAAAGTGATGGAACTTGAAGCCAAAATCGATTCTATGGAACAGCAAGCACGTCAATGTAACATAGAAATATGTAATTTGCCCGAAAAAAGAAACGAAAACCTACTTAATATAATGGAATCTATTGGTAAGGCTGTGAACTTTCCAGTTTTGTCTAGTGATATCCTGTCTGTTCACAGGGTTCCTCATGCTCAACAACATGATAGTAAACCGAAAAACGTTATTGTTAAACTGAAATCTAAGATTACACGTGACAATCTGATTAGCGCCTACCGAAAAAATAAGAGTGTCAAATCTGACCAACTGGGATTAGCAGGCGTTGCCGTTCAAATATAGCTTAACGAACACCTTACTCTAAAGAACAAAACGTTATTTCGGAAAAGTAGGGATATCGCCAGCGGTAGCGGATTTAAGTACGTGTGGATTTCTAATGCGACTGTGCTGGTGCGTGAACGCGACGGGGCCCCGTCGTTCGCTGTTCGCTCTGAAGAGGATCTCAAAAAGTTCACTCAAAAACATAGGGCCAGTGCGCCGGGTTCATAGAAATAACCACAAATATCAGCCCATTCTGCAAATCGTCACTATGACTACTACATTTGCTAATCACTATTTAAACGTATCTATTTTTTGTACATTATTGTGTCTATGTGTATTGTGTCTTGTCATTCTCATAAAAGTGTGCTATTTTCTTGTGAAGTTGATTCACATATTAAGAGCGTGTCTATGCGCAGTTTGACTCAAAAACAATACTTTTCAAACCTGTTAATATCGTAAAATACTTATCTTACAAAAATGTTAATTACTAATAACTTTAGGAAATTTTGTAGTCTCAATAGTTAGTAGAGAAAATATTTCGATTAATACAGTATTTGTGCATTCTATCAAAATAACCTAATAGAGGTTTTCTCAATTACCCTTTCAGCATCAATTTCGAAGCTGCAAATATATGAAACTACTCACAAAATTAATTAACAAAAATTATAAACCAATCGATAAGTAATTTAGGAAAATAGTAAGTTAATAAGATTTTATGATTTAGGTATATTATTACAAGAAATTAAAATTCAAACAATGTGAAATATTAGGAAATTTAAAAGGTTTTTTCACCGATATATCTTATTAAATTCAATATAATAATAGTTCAACTTAAAAGATCAATACCTTTTTTAAAATACTTAATTTGTATTTTTAATAAATTTATTTCTATTAATTTTCTATAAATTTTTGAAAACTATCATAAAACGTAGCGCGTCAATCTATTCAAATCAGTTCGCCGCGTGGCTTTCTACAGTGAGGATGTGTCGCTCGGCGCTCTGATTGACCTGTGTCGACCTTTGCCGTGCGTATAAGGATAGCAGACATTTATAGCGTCATCGACAAATCTTGGTAATTTGGTAAGTAAAATATTATTTGATTTTTTTTTAGGCAGACAATATTTTTAGTCACAACAAATTATATTTCAGCCGCAATGGGAAATAAAACCAAGTTAGTTTTAGCGAAGAAACGAAACCAAAAAGTAATACAAATTTGGAAAAGGCAAGAGCTAAAAGGTATATATGATATATATACTATACTAGCTTAAACCCTCTGCTTCGCCAAATTAAAATATTCACTTTCGCATCCTTATATTAATTTGGTGTTTTATCTGGATCCTAATAACGCTAAGAGGAAATGTCTTTCAGATGCATGAAAACATACATACTAATAAGTGACTTAGCTTGTAGTGTTTAGTGGTACTTTTTACTATTAGTCTACTTGAGCCAGGTTTTATTTCAGAAAGGCCCGTTACCCATGGCAATTTCAATTGTATTTCAATGCCATAGATTTACACGATTAACATACAATTTTTTTTTTGGGTGCGAAGGGGCTCTACCAACATCTTTAGAGCCCCAACGACCTCACCTGCTAGTGGCGCACCTGCTGATCAACGGACGAGGCTCGTTAATTTACGGTACCTATAGAGTGGCTATCCCGAACAACACGTGCCGGGCAGAGATGCCACTCCCACGAAAAAGTAAAAAGTAAAAACAGTGGATAGCATGTTCGCGAGAACCGAGCGTTTTAAGCGTTCGTTTCTCTGCCGAACGATAGTGGCCTGGAACGCCCTGCCTGTGCACGTGTTTCCTCCCACATATAATCCTGGGTTCTTTAAGCGGAGCGTGAAGAGGCACATCAGTAGGTCGTCAAGTTGAGGGCCACTCTCTATAGTAGTGTGCTGTGAGAGTGACCCACAATCGCTAGACGTCGTCACGACTTACCACCAGGCGGGCGGCGTCAATTTGGCGAACCAAATATAAAAAAAAACTATACAATTTTATTTAAAAACGTTGATTTTATTAAGTCTGTTTTCATAATTTTTTTATTTAATTACTGCGTGATTCTAACGCTTGCTTTAAATAACAAGGTTTGTGTGCTTATTGGTGTATGGTTTCGCTACAGGCAATGTAAAAGAAACTCAAGTGATGAAGGAATAACGGGAACAGTTGAGTATGACCATGCAAAATGTCATGAAGGAGCAAAATGGTAGACCCACGAAAGTCCAGGTCGATGCCGCTGAGAACTACGACATTTTAATTGAATTTATAAAGATGTTATTTCCTTCTTTTTATTTTGTTTTATTTCTCTCTACACTAAATCCCAAGTACGAAGTCGCAAGCAGAAGCTAGTGTAAAATAAGGGTCTCCCTTGTTTGACTGAAAGGAACTGGCAAATGTACACTTCCCAAAAAAAAAATCGCATAATTTCATTTGCCAAATTATTACTTAGCAAAAAATATATTCACAAAAACTTTTAACGCAAACTTAATGTTTTGGAAATTAACGTTTAAACTATAACTTGTTTATCAACGGGAACACCCAAATACTCCGAAAAACTTTATTCCGAATTTTGATGTTCCGATTT
Organism: Nudaria mundana; assembly: GCA_963556515.1. NCBI lineage: Eukaryota > Metazoa > Arthropoda > Insecta > Lepidoptera > Erebidae > Nudaria > Nudaria mundana. The sequence goes on from OY748294.1 coordinate 8,464,523, forward strand.
TCAAAAGTCCGAATTTCATAATACCTAAGAATATATCTATTATTAAAAATCACGAAACTTATTTTACGGAAAGTCATTAACGCGATTTGTTAGTTTTCCGATTTTCATACGTTCGAAGAGTCAAATGCTCGAAGGGTTCTCGGTCCGAAACAACATTCCGATTTTCAATACTTTGAATAAACTAAAAGTCAACAGTTTGTTCTACAGAATTTAATGCCAGAAAGAAATAGCTGCAGAACCAACTTCACGCAGTCTGGTCTGGGTACTGGAATGGGTAGAAGTGGGTTAGGTTAAGTTAGAACTGTGACCACAACAGAGAGACCGGAATCGATCTGTATTTAAAAAAATTGGGAAACATACTATGGCTATTTAGGTATTTTAATAATCAGAATTCGTATTGTTGATGTTTCGAAATATCATTAAGTGGGACTTTTTGTTATTCGATCTATTGAAGCTCGGTATTTGAGAGTACTAATTATAAACGTTGGGAATATGGAAATTTAGGATTTTTAAAAATAGGAATAATTATATTAATAATTATTATATTCGGAATTTTGAACCAGTCGGAATTATGAAAAACGGTATTTTGAAATTCGTATTTGTGACTGACGGAATAAAGCTATTCGTATTTATGCAGTGTACCCTTTATCAATTACAACTTTTAATATTTTTTATTTAATCAAATATTTCAGTTGGAATAACAGTTTTTACGCAAAATCAAATAAGCCAAATATTTAGTACAGTCAGTTTTCAATTCTCCCTTTCCTATTCAGTCAAATGCTTCAATGACAAAAATGTGTTAAAGAAGAAATTAACACTACACACACACACTAACACAACACACTTTTAAATAGTTCAGTTCCGGGTAACCTACTAAAAACAATCTTTTTTTTCCATTAATGCAAGTTGTTTCTGGTGTAGGAGGTTACAGTTTTAACCTAGCCTAACCTACCCATTTTGTTTACTTCCCATATTTTTTGTATTAACAAATCATTTCACCATACGTTTATTGTCTGAAGATTGTTTACTGTAATAAATCATTTGATTAAAGACCAAATGCCATAATGACATTGTACTTGGTAATATTTTGCCAAGTAAAAATTTGACCAAATAAAAATATGCGTACTAAAATCATTCGAAATATTGCAATGGTACAAAAAATTGGTTGCCAAAATTTGTTTGGGTAATTAAATTTTGTCAAAATCTTTTCGGCAAAACGGTAGTAAAATAAACTACTAAGTTTTAATTGAATACCAAAAAAAAAATCATAAATTTATGATATTCTTTTTCAAACTAACTACACTGGAACTTTAATGTTCACTTGAATGGATCAAGATATATTAGTTTGATTATAGCACGCCAGCGCTTCACACACAGTTACACTCGTGTCCGCGCTTCTTCTGTATGGGTTTGAATTACCTAAACTTAACATCGCGCTCAAGGCGTACACGCTCTTAAAATATGAATATTGTACTTTATTCATAAACTTTAGTTAAATATGTCTTGTATAAGTATAACTCGTATGTAATATCATCAAAACATATTATTTTATTTAGATATGTTTTGTATAAGTTTAACTTGTATGTAATAATATCTTTGATCTGCTCAGTATATAATTGCGTTATGTCTGTTTCAAATAATTATGGTCAACTTATTTTGTTGTATAACATAGGTTTATGCTCCGGGGTATTTATGTTAAGATTTATAAGCTGGATAGGGTTCCATATTGTATTATATTTTAAAACATTATATCATCATATAGTAATATGCATTTATAAGCTACACACTTTCAATGCTCTCTATGGCTTCTAATAGTAATAGTGTTGTTGTGTATTATCAGAACTGTGGAGGCTTTCGCACGAAGTTACAAACACTATATATTATGAACATTTTGGCGAATTCATATGACGTTGTAGTTCTAACTGAAACATGGCTTACACCAGACATCCCAGACAACCACTTTAGCGATGACCGCTACCTGGTTTTCAGATGTGATCGTGACAGGACTGCTACCTCGAAGGATGAAGGAGGTGGTGTTCTTGTAGCGGTAAGACGCGAATTACGTTCTACTCTACTGCCATCGCCGTTTGATAATTCTTCGATTGAACAGATCATTGTACAACTCCCAGCATCACAAAATATTACTCGTCACATTTTTAGTGCTGTGTACATTCCTCCTCGCTCTAGTAACGCAGTATATTTAGAATACCTAAACATGCTTCAAGACATTGTCATGAGTCCATCAGTTGAATCCTTTTTTATTACTGGAGACTTTAATTGTCCAGACATTGACTGGATAGATCAAAATAATCACGTTGTACCCAGTTTGGTTTCGTCTTCGGTTAGTGCCTCCAGTCGAACACTAAAAGTTGCCGTGCCTACATGAGGTCAGTTGAAAATAGCATACCTAAAAACATTAAATATTTCTGGTCCTATATTGCCAATAAAAATAATAAATCTAACTTTCCTAGTAAAATGTATCATAACAACGTTGCTACAGACAACCCTACAGACTTTTTCTCTTCCGTCTACGAACACTCCACCCTCGACCCAGGTACCCAGGTAGGTAACAATTCTCGGAGCTCTCCTCGTGTATATCGCAAATTGATCTGACAGAAAAATCTATTCAAGAGGCCCTCAAATCATTAGACTCTTCTAAAGGCGCCGGTCCCGATGGCATTCCACCGTACTTCTTTTTAAAAACAGCTAATAAAATTTCTTGTGCTTTACACATTATATTTAACAAATGTCTGCAAGAGTCTGTTTTTCCATCCGTGTGGAAAGAGGCTTTCTTAACACCTATTTACAAGAACGGTGACAAAAACAGTGTTGAAAATTATCGCCCTATCTCAATTTTATCTACGTTGTCTAAGCTGTTTGAAAGACTCGTCCACGATGCTCTGTATCCCCATATTCACCAGCTTATTTTACCACAACAACACGGTTTCGTAAAGCGGCGCTCAACTTGCACAAACCTTATGAGCTTTGTAGGGTACTTATTCGCAAACATGGATAGGCAAGTGCAAGTGGATGCCGTTTATACTGATTTCCAGAAGGCATTTGATAAGGTGGATGGAAAATTGCTTTCAACGGAATACGAGGCAACTTACTTCGTTGGTTTATGTCGTATATTGTAAATAGAACACAAAAAGTCGTTGTTAATGGATACTACTCAAACCCAATCATTGCTAGCTCTGGAGTACCACAGGGATCGATACTAGGGCCTCTCCTTTTTATAATTTTCATTAATGACATAAAACAATGCTTTGAGCACTCTAACTTTTTGATGTACGCCGATGACATTAAAATTTATAAATCCTGCAAAAATATTCAAGACTGTCAGTTGCTTCAACAGGACTTATGTAGACTCCAAAATTATTGTATCCAAAATAAGCTCTTTCTCAGTCTTCCTAAATGCCATACTATCTCATTTACCAAGAATATTAATAAACTTAACTTTTCATATTCCATCAATAATGTTTCACTAAACAAGGTAAACTTGGTTCGTGACCTGGGGGTGTTATTGGATCCTTCTCTACATTTCGACAAACATATTGACAATATTGTAAACAAAGCTTATCGTATGTACGGATTTGTTATAAGGTCCTCCCGGGACTTCGTGCGACCTTCCACATTTTTGTTGCTGTACAAAACACTGATAAGGTCTCAATTAGAATACGCCGTTCCCATATGGAACCCTCTCTATGCTAAATACTCCTATAGACTGGAGTTGCTGCAGAAAAAGTTCCTACGCACCACTTATTATAAATGTACACGGTCTAGACTACCGTACTCTGATTTGTTAAACCACTTTAATCTTCTGAGCCTGGAATCTAGACGTCTATTTCTTGATTCCATGATGCTACATGGCCTATGTAATAATAAATTTGACTGCACGGCCATCACTAATGAAATATGCTACACTGTACCTAGAACAGTCTATCGGCGAAGGGCACGCCAATATCAGCTTTTTCATATTCCACATTGCAGGACTAATGCTGGTGTCCGCGTGCCTCTTCGTCGTCTTGTTGAAACGTACAATAAATATTTCAATGACATTGACATATTCGCTTCATCTAATTATCAATTCAAAAGTCATATTAATGAACTATTATCTGCTTAGCCAAACTAGGCTATCCTGGTTTATATTTTGTTTTTTTTTTAGTAAATTTCAAGATATAACATCGTTATCACTACCTATCTGTTATCAGATACCTGTTGTACCTACCTGTTTGCTTTTTGTATACCTACTTTGATAATAATATTAATATGTTAAATGTACTATGTACTAATACGTAGATTTGAGCACCTAACATTTTCAATTTTAGTAACTACCTCTTGTGTTTTTGTAACAATGTTCTGACCTGTTTCTTCGTTATATAAATTAATTTTGTTAATCTGCGAACAATGTTGTGGGTTATGTGTTTACCTACTTACTTATTTTTAATGTTATTTAGTTTACACTTTAACGGTTACACCGTTTTTTGTTCCTAATAAATAAATAAATAAATAAGATACTGTGGAAGTAGCTGAAGTAGACAAGACGCGCCGTTTTAATGTCTGTAAGTTGTCGGATCTTTTTGACAGCATAGGCTGCTGAACTAAGCCTGGCCGAAATTTTCCCGATATGAGGCCCCCATTGCAATTTGGAGTCTAACGTTATGCCCAGAAAGACAGTGTCATCGACCAATTCTATTATATCATCCCTAACCTTAACACTGGTTTTAACAAGTCTTACATTAGGTAAGGTGAATCTTACACATTTAGTTTTATTTTCATTTAATAATAAATTATTAGCACAAAACCAGTGGACTATCCTAGAGAGGGCAATGTTTACATCGTCAAGTTCGCGCTGTCCACGTTTAACTTTAAATATTAAAGAAGTGTCATCAGCAAACAAAACTACCTCGTGGTCGTCTCTTATGAGGTGAGGGAGATCATTAATATATACTAGAAAAAGAAAAGGTCCCAAAATTGAACCCTGCGGTACCCCCATTGCTACAGGAGAACCAGGTGATTGTTTACCATTGATCACTACTTTCTGGACCCTATCACTTAAGTAAGAATTGACGAAATTCAAGGCCGTCCTCCGGATTCCGTAATGATCAAGTTTCTTAATTAAAGTCTGGTGCTGAACGCAATCGAAGGCCTTAGATAAGTCACAGAATACACCATAAGCATCATATGACTCATCCCAGGCCCTGTATATACACTCTAATAATTGAATTGTGGTGGACCGACCACGAGTGAAACCGAATTGTTTTGTATGTAATAGTTTATTAACGTTAAAGTGATTTTGCATTTGATTAAGCATAATTTTTTCAAAAATTTTACTAAATGTAGGTAGTACAGAAATGGGACGGAAATTGGACGGATCTGAAGTACTACCCGATTTAAACAGGGGAATAATTTACTACATATCATTAAATCAGGGTACACACCACTATCAGCACAATTATTAAATATTATTACTAGTTCAGGAGCAACCATTTCAATAAAAGAATTTACTAAATACACAGAGATGCCCCAGAGGTCAGCTGTTTTCTTGATATTTAAAGATTTAAAAGTTTTTAAGATAGTGTTTATGTTAACTTTACTGAATTTAAATATAACGTTACAACAAGGAACGTTTGCTTTTAACAAAGATTCTGCAATGGGGGTTGAAGAGCCTAGGGTTTTTGTCAAATCTACAGGAATTCGGGAGAAAAAATTTTCAAATTCGTTAGCGACCTCGAAGTCTGATGTAGTTATTTTACCATTTATATTAAGTTTAAAATTATTATCATTTAATTTTTGTTGACCTCTTTCCGCGTTTATAATTTTTCAAGTAGATTTAACTTTAGTTTGTACGATTCACAATAAAATCGAGAACGTGTTCACCACGTAAGGTTCCGTTAAATGGAATCGTCAAACTCTATTACTTAATGTCTGTGCTCCCACTTTGTTGAAAATGTTAACCTACAATGTTATATTTTCCATTTTATAATGCAAGCATTGGCGTAATATTTTAGATTAGAGTTTAAATATTTTCTAAAACCCCAGTGTTTGCACGTACCATTTATAGAATCCAATTAACATTATGTTTGTACTTGAAAGAAAAATAACCACTCCCTCGCTTGAAACACATTTAGTAGGGATATAGGTAATTAGGTATCTACAACGTGAGCATCACTGGGCTACTTTCTGTTCCTTGACTCTATTCATTTTTAGGGTCCCGTACCCAAAGGATAAAACGGGATCCCACTTCTAAGGTTCCGCTGTCCGTCCGTTAGTCTGTCACCAGGCTGTATCTCATGAACCGTGATAGTTATACAGTTGAAATTAATACTTAAAACAGAATAAATTAAATATTGAAGGGGGCTCCCCTACAACAGACATAATTTTTTACATAACCCTTCGTGTGCGAGTCCGACTCGCTCTTGGCCGTTTTTTCTTTTTAATTTACCCATTCCTGTTGTGCATGAATCTGTAGTCACGTAAACACTTTCCATCAAGTCGGCTGTGGTTTTTTTTACTATCCAAGCAGTATAAAAATACAAAATCTTTGAATCATGAATGTTAAATTTGCAGCAGTATAAAATAAAAGTTTATCGTTGAATCTGAAACATAATATTAAATCTAAAAACCGGCCAAGTCCGACTCGGACTCGCGCACAAAGGTTTCCGTACCAAAACGGAAAAAAAATCACCTTTGTTGGATGGGAGCCCTCTAAAATGTTTAATTATATTCTGTTTTTTAATATTTGTTGTTATAGAGGCAGCAGAAATACATCATGTGTGACAATTTCTACTTTTTAACTATCACGGTTTATGAGATACATCCCAAGACAGACGGAAGGATAGCGAAGTCTTAGTAATAGGGTTCCCGTTTTACCCTTTGGGTACGGAACCCTAAAAAGTAAAAGGCTGTAAAAGTAAAGCTAATGTTCTTACCCACTGTGTATATGCGAGCTTGAAGTCACGTCTTGAATTAATATGCTGAAAGAGTCTTCCAATATTATTGTTTGAATTTCAAAAAATCAAGTCACGGCAATATAACCTTATTACCCACTAGCTGTTGCCCGCAGCTCCGCCTGCGTGTTACTTTAGATCTACATAACTTTTTTATTTATGAAGCGATTGAAAACCAAACCGCAAGTTCAAATCAAAAAATCAAATCATTTCTGAAATTAGCGTGTTCAAACATTCAGACAAACAGACAAAAGTTCTAAAAACCATTAATAGTGAACTCCACTGCGGGTGACGTAACCTGTTCTGAAGAGCTCTTCAATCTGATCCCACCCTCTTCCTTCCGATCCCGAACAACGCGTGCCGGGCATACATGCCACTCCCACACAGTGGATAGCATGTTCGCGAGAACCGAACGTTTTAACCGTTCGTTTTTCTGCCGAACGATAGTGGCCTGGAACGCCCTGCCTGTGCACGTGTTTCCTCCCACATATAACCCTGGGTTCTTTAAGCGGAGCGTGAAGAGGCACATCAGTAGGTCGTCAAGTTGAGGGCCACTCTCTATCGTATGTGCTGTGAGAGTGGCCCACAATCGCTAGACGTGTGTCGTCACGACTTACCACCAGGCGGGCGGTGTCAATTTGGCGAACCGAATATAAAAAATTAAAAAAACCTACGACAAACTTATTATTTGCGGTTGGTACAGTACTCGGGTCAAGGGATCGAACCGCAAAATTAAGTTTGTTTTTTATTGTATATACTTTTCCGGGATAAAAAGTACCCAGTGTGGTGCCCAGGATATTAAAGAATAATTATACCAAGTTTCATCGTAATCGAACCAGTAGGTTTTGCGTGATGCCTGAACAGACAGACAGACAGACAAAAATTTTTTTATCACATTTTTGGGTTCAGTGTCAGTCTAGTAACACCCCCTGCCATTTATTTTTTTGATATCTTCAATGTACAGAATTTTCACTTCTACAGATTTATTATAAGTATAGATGTAAAACTTAAGTAATGATTGTTTTCCTGAGAGATGTTTGTAACTTTAGTGAAACTCTGCTTTTCTATATTCTACTTAATTATAAATTATAAAGGAAGCTTTTAGCATAAATACGACCATTTACCTACAGAAGAAACATGGTTATGTAATGTAAATTTATCAATAGGAAAATCTATAAAGAATCCGTTGTTTAAATATGATGTAATATTTATTGCGACCTATTTCACGCATAGAAAGGGCGACACATTTATTGATATTTATACGAGTTTGTAGTGAAGTCTGGAAATAGAGAAGCAATTTTAAAAATTCTTACAACACATGAATTCTTCATTATACATGGGGCACACTAAAAGTTTTGCACTTCTAGCTAATCGGAACTATTTGAATTTCGAATGTTATATTTTTTTAAACGTTGCAACCTTCTTAGTAATAAAAAAATCAATTGGCGGGAAATCCTTTGTTAATTGTTTTTTATCACACATCAAAGTTCTACGTATGAAACGTAAATGGAATTAAGTCGAAAAGATTTTAGAGCGATGATTTTTTATGATTTTAAAAGTTCTCTCTCTCCGCTAGACTGTGCCGCTCGTCTTTAAAATGCTTTTGGGAGAGAAGCACCTTGTTTGAGCACCGTGAGGCGATGGTTTGCTGAATTTGAGAGAGGTCGAGTTTCTTTACATGACGAATTTCGTGAAGGGCGGCCTTCAACTGACGTCAACGAAAAAAATGTGGCTACTGTTCAGCGGTTAATTGCAGAAAACCCGCGGATTACCTATAAGACAATTCGAGGACTATTGGGGATTGGTATGAGTCAAATCCAGAAAAATAAAGAAAATTTAAAAATAAATGTTCTTTTTTTTTTTTTTTAGTTCCGCGTCCGAGGCCGCGGCCGCTCTAACGTCCGTTGCCGGCCGTCTCTGGTTACAAGCAGAACGTATTTCCAGTGGCGCCCGGCGGACTTTGACCACCTCTGTGGTCTCTGCGGGGGTTGGGTCGGGATGAGAATCCCGCGTCAGTGAGTGAATCTGGTTGCGTGCTATGGGGCAAAGGCCCCGCAGCACGCAACCCTTCTAGCCTGCTTCTGTAAGGACGACGGGTGGCGATCCCGCCGTCCTCAGGCCCCGATCATGGAGGTCGATGGTCTTGGGCGTAGATGAGTCTGCGGCGCCCTCGCCGCTGACTACGGATCTCGGCGGGGAGGGTACGCTCCCTCTCCCTCTCGGCCGCCTCCTTCGCGAGCACGACTTGCTCGCAGAAGGACACGGCCGCGTTCCACCTACTCCCGCTGGAGACCATGGCTTGAAGCATGGTCTCCAGCGAGAGGGTATCCACGCCCAGACCCACTACGAGGTCCCGGCGCTAACTCGCCCACGCTGAGCACTCCACTAACGTGTGGAGTGCGGTGTCGTCGTCGGAAACCTCGCAGTGTTGACACCGAGGTGTGACCTCACGATGGATGCGAAACAGATAGCTACCGAAGCATCCATGCCCGGTAACGATCTGCGTCGCACGATACGTGAGGTCACCATGCTGCCTCTGCAGCCAATCGTCCATGATCGGTCTCACCGCCGCGATGGTGGCACCCCACTTGGGTTGCTCAAGTCGCACCCTCCATGACTCCATGAGATCCTGTCGGAGTTGGGACCGCCGGTCATCGATTTCTCGAGACGCAAGCCTGTGGTCCCGCTCCAGCGCCTCCTTGCGCCATTGGAACAATGAAGCAAGGGCTCTCGCTTCCAGGTCCCATGGAGGGGTCCCGGCTAGGAGACATGCAGCCTCTCCGGAGATCGTGCGGTAGCCCCTTATTAGTAGCCAAGGTCCTCAAAGGTCTGTTAAGGAGCGTTGAGTTGTTGGCCGTCAACCGCGCCGCCCATACGGGAGCCCCGTATAGGGCCATACTCCGCATGATCCCCAGGTACAGTCTCCTGCAGGAAGCGTTGGGTCCCTTTAGGTTGGGCATCAGTCGCGAAAGCGCGACCGATGCCTGTGTCACCTTGGGGACCAAACTTCGGAAATGTGGTCCGAAGTTCCATCGGTTATCAAGTACGATCCCTAAATACTTCATCGAGGGCTTGATGCCGATGCTAACGCCTCCCACATTTATGCTGGAACCTTCAGGTGGACCGTTCCGAGGTCTGTGAAAACACAGAACCTCGGACTTGTGCAAGGCCACCTCCAGTCCCAGCCGCCGTATCCGACCCACGACTTGAGCAACACCCGTCTTGACGTTGAGTGCTGCCTCCTGGTACGTTGCACCCCGCGCCGTGACGAGGGTATCGTCGGCGTAGCACGTTACACCGACGCCCTCAGGCAACGCACCCCGCAGCACCCAGTCGTAGCCGATGTTCCACAGAAGCGGCCCCAGGACCGACCCCTGCGGAACACCGCACGACACATCTCGCCGAGCTGGCCCGAGCCAGCTGGGGAAAGCTATGGCCCTCTCCGAGAGATAGGCCTCGACAATACGACGGAGGTAGAGAGGCGTTTCGTGATACACGAGCGCCTCCCTAACGCAGCTCCATGGCAAGGTGTTGAACGCGTTGGCGATGTCAAGAGACACCGCCACCACCACCCTGCCCTGCGAGACTGCTTCCTCCGTCAGGCTCTTCTTCTTCTTGACGCGCATGATCGCGCTCACGGTGGAGCGTCCCCGACGGAAACCGTAATGGTTGTCCGCCAGGTGCACCGTGGAAAGATGCTCGACGAGGCGTTCCGCGATAATTCGCTCAAAGAGCTTACACACCTCGTCGAGCAACACGATCGACCGGTATCCGGACGGTGAGTCCACCGGCCGATCGTGCCGCCTTACGGATCAGGACCAGTTTCCCCGTCCTCCACACCTTGGGAAACTGGCCCCTTTCGAGGCATGCGCTAAAGAGCCCCATCAGTCGAGGCCCGAGTTCTTCGACGGCCAGGACCCATGCACGGCCAGGAATGCCGTCGGGTCCGGGGGCAGTGATTTTCCGGCGTTTAAGCCGGAGTACTGCCGCATCTAGCTCCCCCACCCTGACTTCAGGTACGTCGTCTTCACTGATGCTATCAGCGTCGGGCAGAGACGGAGCCATGCGCGGAGGGACGTGCTCCTCCGCGCTCGTCGGAAACAGGGAGCCCATGACCCGCTCCAGCTGCTGCGGCTGGAGACTCTGGGTGAGTGGGGGCGCCCTAGATCGGAGTTTCTCCCTGACCTGTAGGTACGGGCGCCCCCATGGGTTCTGCTGCAGGGCCTCCAGTTGCTCCTCGCGGGCCGCCGTCTTGGCCCGCTTTATTGTCTCCTGGAGATTACCTTTAGCCTCCCTGTAAGCCTGATAAAGCTCCGCCTCTCGGGTTGCCGCGTCGTCTGGGCGGCGATGCCTCCGGCGAAACCTGGTGTACTGGCGGCGGGCGGAGATGCATGCTGCGCGCAGCTGTGCAATCTCCGGCGACCACCAGTACACCTGCTTCCTTGCCGGTCTGGGTGTAACCCTAGGCATCGCCGCATCACAGATTTGCGACATGGCTCTCCTGAACCACTCCGCCTCGGCATCCACATCGGCAGGCCGGTCCGGTGCCGGAATCCAGGCCTGCACGATGGAAGCCTCCAGGAGAGCCTCCCGATCCAGATGGTGAAGTGCCCAACGCGGATCCGGGGGATTTTCTACCGGCTGTGGGAGGTCAGGTGGGGGGGGGACATCGAATCGGATGTACCGATGGTCCGAGTGCGTCTCCTCACCCTCCTCCACGTGCCAGCCAGTAATACGGGCGGCGACGGCAGAGGTCGCGAACGATACGTCCACGACCGAGCTGGTCCCCCGCCGCCAGAAGGTGGCGACATTCCAGGTCCAGTCCTCAAGAAGCCTCCCCTTGTCCCTGGTTTCCCGGGAGCCCCACGCCTCACTCCAGGCGTTGAAGTCTCCCAGGAGCAGGGCAGGGTGAGGACGGCACGCAGCGAAGACGACGTCGAGCTCAGTGAGCCATAGTTCAAACTGAGTCTCGTCCAGTGTCGGCGTGATGTAGGTGGCCACGACTGCCAACCCATCATATTCCGCCGCAACACACCAGCGACCCCTTGCAATGATAGCAAGGCGCGAGTTGTCTGCGGCGGACCCCCCGAAGATAAAACAGGCCGAGCCGTCCTCGTCCACCGGGCTTCCCGGGTGGACGTAGTACGGCTCGGCGACCACGGCCAAGTTTATGGACCACTGCCGGATGCTCTGGTACAGAAGATCCTGAGCAGCGCGGCAGCGGTTCAAATTCACTTGCAGGATGCGGATATGGGCGTCAGACATTAATGGACGTCCATATCAGCATCCCGCCGAGAAACATCTGGCCGTGCAGTAGCGGCACCCCCACCGCTCTCAGCGGACGGACGAGGCTTTGGCCTCGAGGCGGCGCAGGTTGTGCTGCCGACACGGTGGTCCGCAGTTTTGCCCTCCGCCTCGCATCTAAAGCAGCGAGGCGGGGCATCACAGGCACTTGCCTTGTGACCGGGCCGGCTGCAGCGGAAGCACCGATCGCCCACGGTGACTTCCGCTGTGCACTGCACTCCGACGTGCCCCACCACCATGCACCGGAAACATCTGGTTTCCCGAGCACGAAGGAGGTGCACCTGCGCCTTTAGGAAGCCCCCTACGAGGAGGCTTCGTCCGTCCGTCACTTTCAGTGCCGCCGTGACGGGGCACTGGACGACTGTCATCCCATGACCAGTGGAGCCGAAGGAGATGTCTCCAGCCTTCACCTGGTCACGGTGGCAGCCGCCCGCCTCCACGACGGCGGAGATTACTTCCTCCGTCGTGGCCGCGTCATCCAGACCCGTGATGCGCAATGCAGCGCATTTGGTGGGTCTGGTGACGCGGACGGCTTCTGCGTCCAGCGCGTCCCTAAGCTGCGCTGCTAGGGCGTCAGCTTTAGGGCCGCTGGAGGCGCCGGAGACCTCAAGGAGGTGAGCCCCGGTGCGTGTCGTCTTGCACCGGAGACCCCCCTGGATATCGAGGGCTGAGAGGTTGACTGAGGACGTCACGGTCCTCAGGACATCAGCGTACCCCACACCCCTCTCCACATCCTCCGTCGTCACCGTAAGGACGACGGCTGTGGAGCGAGGAGCGCGGGGCCTCTTCGGCGCCTTCGCCGCGGCGGCTTTGGCCACTTTCTTGGCGGCCTTCGTCTTCCTCTTCTTGGCCCCCAGTACCTCCCATCCCTCCCGTCCGGAGGGATGTAAAGAAGTAGCGGGAGCGTTAGAGGAAGAGGAGGCGGCAGGGGTGCCGCTTTTCTTGCCGCGTCCCTTCGCCTTCCGCGCCTGGGCCGCGGTTTCGGCCGGCAACCGGTACGCTGGAGCGGACTGGGGCGGAGCGGGGCGGCGGACAGCGGGTGTGCCGCTTGGTCCTGGAGCGGGAGAACCGCCAACAGCCGCCGCGTATGAGAACGCGGGACGTGCTAGCGGAGGGCGGTACGCCCGGTCCTCCAAGACCGCGAGGCGCCTCTCGATCGTCGTCAGGACCTGTACCATAGTCGGCACAGGCTGTGGCGGCGATCCGGGCGCCGTGTTGGGCGCCGTGGTGGGCGCCGTGGTGGGCGCCTTGGTGGACGCCGTGGTTGGCGCCGTGGTGGGCGCCTTGGTGGGCGCCGTGGTGGGCGCCGTGGGTGACGCCGTCTTCGGCGCTGGTCCAGCCGTCGGAGGAGGAGGCGGCAGCATGGGACCGGGAGGTGCCTTGACCACCTTGGTCAAGTCAGCGACCTCCCGCCACAGGTCATCCATCTGCTTCCTGGAAGCAGCGAGCTCCGCCTCCAGGCTCGTCACCTGCTTCCGGAGCCTCGCCTCCTCCTTGGTGACGCTCCGCGCGAGGAGCTTGTTGAGGGAAGATTGGTCTTCATCCACCAGTGAAGCCACAATCTTCTTCCTCCCCGCCACGTTCCTGTTGCCCCGCATGGCCGCGTTCATGCGGGCAAAAACGCTCATCAGCTCCCGCGCGGGCGGCCCACCGATTTCCCGGCGACTTCGCTGGGTCAGTTGGACCGTGGACGGAGGAGGAGTTGGCGGCCGCCTTCTGTACGTTTCGAGACGCGTACGCACCGTCTTGACCGGCACCTCCTCCTCCGAATCGCTGGAGAGGAGGGACCCCCACCCGGAGCAGCTGGTGCTACGGTCGCACGGCGGCCCCCCCTTCTCCTCGAGGGTCCTCTTCTCTGTCGAAGAAGAGCGGCCCTTCTTCTTCACACTCCTGGGAGCTGACCCATCGTCAGTCCCAGTCGGCGACGCCCCAGTTACTTGGGGCGTCGACGTCGCGCTGTGACTAGGCAGCGCGGCGCGAGCCCCCAAATCGATAGGCATCAGAATCAGTTCATCTTGCATAAGGTCGTTGGTTGACACTGCCCGGGTAAGGGCAGTGTCCGGACCGGGGGTCTCTTCGGAGTTATCCATAGGAAAACAAAATCTCAAAAATTTGGCCAATCACAAGTACAGACTAGGACGTTCGGTCACCCAAATTGCCACTGCGTTACCAAGTTGGGGTCCAGGGCGGACGGCGAGGACGTAGTCACTAATTACTTGGGGCCCCGCCCCAAAGAGAATACAATACTACGTCCCCGCCCCAAATAAATGTTCTAAACAAAGCTCCCGAAGTCTACGGTCTGTCAAAATGTAATCCGTAACCATAGCAACCCATATAAATAAAATCAAAAGTCATGCAAATAAATACAATTTAAGAATAAACAAAGTCGCTCCCGAAGTCTACGGTTCACAGAACCACTAGTATAGGTACAGAAAAATCTGTACTCCCCTTTTGAAAAATAGAAACAAGTTGTATAAAAATAGTAAACGGAAATTAGCTAAAATCATTATTTGCTAGTTACGCATGGTACACCAAATGTGCGTGGAATCCGCTATACGGTAGTATTCCTCTTGAACGTCGTTGCCATCCAGTTGCGTGTCTCGTGCGTCATCGTTAAGCCGCTTGCTAACTATTGCGTAAGGCGCGATTATTAAGGCGAGAGACAAAGTACTTCGGTTGAAGTATATCCAAACCCGAGGAGCGTCATCCTTCCAGGGTGGTAGCAAACTTGAATGTAGTGAGTTCGTTCGTGCAGGAGTTAATCTGGTAATCTGGCTCTTTGCATGATTACCAGAAACAAAAATCTCCATTTATATTCTTGCACTTGGTCATCATCACGTCGGGGTCACCAATATTGCGAGTCAGTAAAACAATATGGAATTGTATGACTGTATAATATCTGACTGATAGACTGATCTTGTATTAGTATTATATCTAGACTTATATATTAATTACAAACAAAGGAAATGTACTATGTCAAGAATCAAAGAATCAAAGAATCAATTTCATTTATTCAGTTTAGGCACATAAAGAGCACATATGAATGTCAAAATTTTACAATTTTGTCAAGTAATATTATAAAAATACTAAATTAAGTAAGTACATAAATAACCATTAGAAAATGATTCTTTCGCTGGTTCGGTAATTTGGTTCTCCTGAGAAGAGACCAGCAAGAAACTCAGGTAGATTATCCATTTTCTTTTTTAATATTGTTTTGTTTACATTGTTACAATTAGTTTCTATTGTATTATACGAGTGGCCAACAACAGAAGATTAGGGTGACCATGCATTTTTATCATTAAGATATTCGTCTACATTATAGTAGCCTTTCATCATCAAACATTTTTTAACTACTATTTTAAACTTATTAAGAGGCATGTCAACCAAATCCTGAGGAATTTTATTATAAATTTTTATACATTTGCCAACAAACGAATTACCAACTTTATGAAGTCTAATTTTTGTCATTGCCAATTTATTTTTATTTCTTGTATTAAAATTATGGTTATCGGAATTTTTTTTGAATAGATCTATGTTCTTCCGTACATATAAGATGTTGTCGTAAACATATTGAGAAGCAACTGTTAAAATATTAATTTCTTTAAATAATTCTTTCAGCGAGTCACGGGGTCCGAGTCTATAGATTGCTCGTATAGCTCGTTTCTGTAATATGAATATTGTCTCAATATCGGCAGCTGAGCCCCACAGCAGCAGACCATATGACATAACGCTATGAAAGTAGCTAAAATAAACTAATCGTGCCGTTTTTTCGTCAGTCAGAGACCTTATCTTTCTAACCGCATAGGCAGCTGAGCTAAGTCTTCCTGCCAAGGCTGTGATATGAAGACCCCATTGTAGTTTACTATCTAGAGTTATCCCAAGAAAAACTGTGGTATTGACTATTTGAACTAATTCATTATTCATAGTAATATGAGTATCCACCTGTCTAACATTGGGCATAGTAAATTTTACACATTTTGTTTTCTTCGCATTGAGCAGCAAGTTGTTACTTGTGACCCAATGCAATATTTCCGAAAGGGTATTATTTACATCGTCAAGTGCTACTTTTTGTCTATCACTTTTAAAAATTAATGATGTGTCATCAGCAAATAATACTATCTCACAAAGATTTTTAGTGAAATAAGGAAGATCGTTTACGTATATTAAGAATAAAAGGGTCCTAATATCGAGCCCTGGGGTACTCCCATGAGTAATGAGGCGCCAGAAGAGTCGGTGCCATTAATGTTTACTTTTTGTACTCTACCAGTGAGGTAAGACTCGAGTAAGCCAAGTGAGCTGTTCGAAACACCATAATAACCCAATTTTAGTAGCAAAGTCCCATGATCAACACAATCAAAAGCTTTTGATAGATCACAAAATATACCAATAGCATCCTGCTTTTCCTCCCAAGCATCAAATATATGTTTCACAAGTGCAACTCCTGCATCCGTTGTGTTCCTGCCTTTAGTGAAACCAAACTGTTTGTTATGAAGTAACTTATTGTCTGTAAAATGTGAAAGCAATTGATTAAATATTATTTTTTCAAAAATTTTACTGAGGGATGGGAGTATGGAAATAGGTCGAAAATTTGAAGGATCACTTTTGTCTCCTGCTTTAAATAAAGGATTGATTTTACTGTACTTCATAAGATGAGGAAACTGATTTTCATCTATACATTTATTGAATATGAATGCAAGGTGAGGTGCTATAGCGGGCACTATTGATTTTATTATATTAGTTGAAATGCCCCAAAGATCCTCGGTATTTTTTATATTTAGTTGTTTAAAAGTTTTAAGTATAGTGACAGAGTCAATATACTGAAAATCAAAGTTAATTCTACATTTATCAACACTAGATTTAAGAAGAGAATTGGCTACGTTTTTTGACGAATTTAACTTATTTGTAGTGGTGATTGGAACATTTGTGAAGAAAGATTCAAATGCATTGGCCACTTCAGAATCAGTTTTAATATGTTTATCATCTATTTTTAACTCGAAGGATCGATCACGTGACTTTGCTTTACAAGTTTCTTTGTTAATAACATTCCATATTGCCTTCGTTTTATTATCAGATTTTTCAATTTTAGCCCGTATATAATTAGATTTAGCTGTTGAACATACTTTTTTGAATAGTTTGGAGTACTTTTTAATCTGTTCAATTACTTGTGGCTCATTAGTAGATGCCTTTGTCTCGTATAATTCATATAATTTCCTTCTACTTTTATAGATTCCAGGCGTAGCCCAATCACTTAATTTTATTTTAAATTGATTTACATTTATTGTTTTTTTAGTGAAAATGTTATCACATTCGTATTTGATTACTCCGAACAAATCTCCGTAATGATCATTCGGGTGTTTATCATTATTCAACTCCAAAAGAGGTACTTTATTCTTAATGTTTTCTTTAAATTTTTCTAATCTATAAGTTGTGATTGGTCTACAAACAATATTTTTTGATAATGGAACATGTTGGAACTTAAATCTAGCTAACTGACCTGCATGATCTGAATTTACAAAATGTATTATAGATTTCTCATCTACATCGCTGTTAGAAAAAATATTATCTAAGCAGGTAGCTGATGTGGCTGTGGTGCGTGTTGGTTCACAAAAAAGATTTTGTAAGTTAAAAGATTTAAAAAGGTTGAGGAACCTTAGCGCGTTCTGAGAGTTTTCTAAAATATTAATATTAAAATCGCCACATACAACTATAGTCTTCTTACATTTACATACCTCTTTTAAGGCTTCCTCCATAATGGACTCAAACAGGTAGTAATCTCCAGAAGGAGGTCTATAGACGCTAATAATAATATATTGTTCTAGCTCTGCACATGATAGTTCAATATTTCGCTCACTTGTGAGTGCTACTACGTCTTTTCGGTCTTTTGATTTTAATTTGTCATTAATTAAAATGAGAGACCCACCTCTTATAGCGGAATCTCTAGTAAACGCACTAATGATTTTATAATTATCAATATTAACTAAGAGTTCATGTTTTTTTAACCAGTGTTCAGTTAAACAAAGTACATGGATACGTTTTTCATTTAAAAATAATTCTAGTTCTAACTCTTTGCCAGAAAAGCCTTCAATATTTTGATGAATTATATTCATGAACATAGACTTTTCCTTTGTCCTTAAATTTAATTTGCTAGGGATTTCCTCTATTGTCCTACAACTAAGTTTAAATTATTGTCACCCTTTTCAGGAACAGATTCCAAGGTCACAAGACAAACATTGTCACTTTTCTGCTCAATAAAAGCAGATTGTTTAGCCAAGTTTTTGGCTGAATAACTAATAAAATATGATAGCGAAGATGCTATCTGTCTCCTAAAATATCTATTCAAATAGAATTTATCTTCCGTCAATAACAATTTATTTTCTAAATACATGTTAATGTCAATCAGATGGAATTTATTTGGATTATGAAATGTCAATGTATGTATTGTTTGATTTAGCTTATATCTAAGATTGTTTTCGGCCTGTGACAAGCCACGGCTATAAGGAAGTGTGAATAAAATAATGTTTTTAACATCTAATAAGCTCAGTAATTCTAAACAGTTTACAATTGCATTTCTGTCTGCATTTCCCCTATCTCCCACCAAAATTAAAAGTGTACAGTTGCTGTTTAAATTACAATTTTTAATTTTTTTTATAATGTTACAGTAAGTTAATCCCGGCATACAATAGTTAGTAACATTTTGTTCTAAATATGAACTAAGTAACTGGCCCATTGATTTCCCTAATTCATCACAAAACATCACTATTTCAGATTTAATCATATTTCGTTTGGTGAAGGAACTACTGGGTTTCTTGTTTGACTCAAGTGAAGGGCTTATGTTTGAAGTCAGCGAGGACTTACAGACCGGCTCAGGACTAATTAAATGGTTGTTTGATGTCAATGTGGAATTTGGACTCATAAGCTTCTTCATGGCCAGAATGTATTCCTGATACTCACTTTTAACATTACAATACCTGTCAGTCATTATGTCTAGTGAATTTTTTAAATTATTAATTTCTGATTCTAACTTTAAAATATTGTTATTATGATCAGAGATATTATTTTCAATTAATAATGAATACATGTCAAGTTCATCGCCTAGTTGCCTTCTCTCATTAATATACTTGACTTTTTTGTACATACTTTTTTGTCTTTTAATAAGTTTTTGTGTTTTTCTTATGTATTTATTAATTTTCACATATTTCTTAATTTTGTTTCTACTGCACTCAACTATGCCCATCTTGTGATTGGAACAATGAGCTGTTAAGGTATCATCCTTTGTTAAATCTATAGTAATAGTGGGTTCTAAGCTGGGTTCAGTAGCAACAAGGCTGGGCACACTACCAACTAACTCCTCAAACAAGTTATGGGTATGGGATACTATGGTGTCACGTTTCTCAGCCTCAAGGTGGGAAATGAGGTGGTGGGCTTCGTGCAGTTCCTGTTCCAAGACTGACATGCGCTTGAGACCCTGTTCATACTCGTCACTACACTCTCTGAACCCAGTCACAATATTTTGTAATCTGTCCCGCTCATCTAACACTAACCTATTCTCTGTGTGCATCTCAGCCATCTGCTTTTTTATGAAGTCGTATTTATTTAGGCTATCTAATAGTTCCTTTTCATTTTCATCTCTTTCCCTATGCAACTGTTTAATCAACGTTTTGGATACCTCTAATTCCTTCAATGTCAGGTCAAGTTTTCTCAAGATATCTTCTTGTTTAGCCTCATCACGGCGAGCAGAATACATGCTACGTGTGACTGGCATTACGATATTATAAATTTATACTGACTTAGATAGTAAAAAGCTACCTGATAATACACTAAATACACAAATAAATACGTAAGTAATGTCAAAAAGAATCTGATTGAATATACTACAACTTCAAAAACTAACAGGTACGATAATAAGTAGTTATTTATTAGTACGATTACCTGTATAAAAATCACTCAAATCACATTAAATCCGAGTTGATAAAGTTTCACTTTTAAAATTTTCAAACAGTCATTGACTTTTAGCCGGTAAAACAAAATACGCAAATATCACTAATTTCTTATTTATTTTACACTGGGTTTTACCTAGATACACTTTGATAATGGTAAGATTGTGTTTTGTGATGAATTTTAGCCCTAATTATCGAAAATATTAATAATAAATTAAAATAAATACAAGACGAAATGCGAACAGATGTTAGCCGTAGTGTTGCCACAACCCAAAAAAAAAATGTGTATGTGTAATTAGCAAGGTGGGGTGAACATAACAGCAATTCTTAGGTACGTGCTTATTTTTATTTACATAAACGCACGTACCAAAATAATATTATAATTTGCTAAGGTTGCATTGACAGAATATACCTAATACAAGTTACATTCTATGGCTTCGCCATATTATGCAAAACTTATAGTGTGACCTACGTATAAGCCCGAGTGGCATACGTTTAATCAAGATAACACGCTCAGTAAGAAACTTGAGCAACCTTCTCCATCCGGAAACGTCCGGCGTCGGCCAGTGCCCGGTACAGTGAGATAAAACTCTGGGTTCAGATAAAATGATTCTATGGTTCAAAGTTATAGTCTTGTTTGGGTCTTTTTTATGAATAACTAGCGGACGCCCGCGACTTCGCCTGTTTGACAAATAATATACACAAAAACCTTCCTCGAGAACCCCTATATCCATAGGTGAAAAACGCATCATAATTCGATGCGTAGTTTTAAAAATCTAAGCATAACAACGGAACATTCCGTTGTTATGCTTAGATTTTAGCACTACATAGTGCTGATAGTGATTATGATGATAAATACGTATTATTCATTGAAAAGACCCAAACCTGACTATTTATATTTTTGTGAATATTACAGAAGTAAGTACAAGTATTATGTATGTATTGTATTCACAAACGATAAGTTTTTAAATAAGGCACAGTGCGAGGCGCAACCTGAGCTATGCATTTGTGTGAGTGCACGTACACTTAATGTGACTTGTTTTACACACACAGCTACACACATCTTTTTTACTCGACTTTTCGTGATCACTCACACAAATGCAAAGCTCAGCTTAGGCCTCGCGCACTGTATCAGCTTATAACATGGTCATGATCACTTTCAAATTGAATAAATTACACCGTGCCTCCAGCCTAATTCATTTTCCGTTTATACGCTCGTTACACTCCCTCCTTTAACCGGTATCTCGAAACTGTTATTTAATTTATTAAATCTCGGAGCTTACCTTACTTGCAGAGCGCAGGTGGCTTAAGTCCATAAAATGTAATACGTCTGTTTTTACAGCTTATTTTTCATGTCGAAAACCAATACAGAGAGAGATAGTAAATTTTTTTTTGGGTCTCGAGTCTCGAAGTTATTTATATTCTAATACATATATCTAACCCGGGACTCAGATTAGGAAATAGTTACCCGGGCGTAGGTACTTCGTTTGGCTATCAAAGTTAGAAAATTATTAAACGCATGTGAAGGACTTGGGTTTTTGCAAAGCGTATGGCTGGTTGTTTTTTAGGTTACCTCTGGCGCTGGGCAAAAATCCAAGCCCAAACGCACAATTGCAATACCGAACAACGTTTCCTTATCCCGCACCGCGAACTAATTCAGAGTAACTAGTTCTTCTGTGCGGGAAAATTCAAGCATTACCTTGACATTGGCGAAATCATCGATGATCATCAATGGAGTTTTTAAAGAAGAAACGCATGTGACAGTTACGAACAGTTTCTATCTACAAATAATGTTTGGTTTTGTTTTACTATTTGACAATAAATATATCCAAAGTGTGAGTTTAATGAACGCCTTTGGCAGACAGAGGTCTACCCCTCCGGGGATTAATACGTGATTTTGTGTCTTCTTATCAAATGTTCTGTTGTAATTGAAAATTGAGGCAAAAACATGATGACGTTGTTGTCCTAATTTTCAAATTACAATTTTATATTTGCTTATTTAGTTTGTCAATATTGTTTTATTCAAATGTTAAACGCTCCCGAATAATTATTCCAGCAGCCTCATGACCAAATTTTTTTGTTTTCATGAATAAGATTATTCGCAGCCTTCGCCATTATATATTACTTATTGTTATGTTAATAAGGTACTGACTAAATATGAAGCAAACATATGTAATATTATGCTATTTTATATGCATAAAAGCCAATTTTACCATTATGTTGCTAGTCAACTTGACGAGCTACATAAAATAAACTAACTTCGTTATGTAGGTAGTGGTAAAAATTAACAAAGATAGTCAGTTCCATATTTGAAGGGTAAAAAAGCAATCACTGTTTCAGACATGTTATAAAGTAAAGATTCATACGCGTTCGACCGACCTCTCGATACGGAGTATATAGTGCAAACTAATTAATTATTTATTTAATTAATGTGATGCGCGGCAATAGACACCGCCGAATACTTTCGCTATGAGTTCGCAAACTCTCATAGCTAACGAGCTGTTGGCATTCATTCAGCATGCCATCGACACTATGGACGAAGTTAGCATCCTGCAGATTTGCAAGTCCAACTTCAAAGAAGAGGATGTGAGTAGCGGCAAAAGACTACTCTTCCAGACGCTGGGTAAGCTCGACGAGATACCACCTCGACGGAGGGATGGTACCGAGAAGAATATCCAGGATATAGTTACCTTGCTGAAGGTGACTGACCCAGACGACGTGCCAGCTTTCGTCGCGAAAAATTTGCACAAGTTGCCCCCGGTTACGTTTGATCACGTCGACGTCACTAGGTTGCTCAAGGATTTCACACCGGACACCCCGAGCGTTCACCCGAGTCGTGGGGCTCAAAATGCAACGGTGAGCAGTTTAGAGTCCCTAAGTGAATTTGCGTCATCGGTCGCCGATAGTGCTTGCAGGGCGAAATGCACCGTCGCTGTCCCTGTTGCAACATCGGTAGCGGAGCACGTTGTGAGTCATGTAGGTACGTTAACACCCAGTCGTGCCTACGCTGACGTAACCGCAACCAAGAAACCCGCGGGAACTTCAAAAAAACGACAGGAGACCTCTCTGCCAAAACTGAGGCCCTCGAAAAAGGATGCGTGCGACGAGGATGACTTTATAAAGGTGGAGAAGAAGAAGAGGAAGCCTCCTTGTCGAAACCTGTGCGGTACAGGACCAGCAGGATCTAATATGCTGTTACGTCCTGCTATACCATGTACGCTACTGTACGTGTCCCGGCTACATCACTCCACGAAGGATAATGAGATCGTGGAGTACATTCGGACGAAGCTGGACTTTAAGAGTCGACAGGTTGGAGTCGCGCCATAACACGAACTTCAAGTCGTTCGTGATTAGGGTACCGACTCAACATCTCGACAAATTCCTTAAAGAAGAGTTTTGGCCGAAAGGTGTCGTGTATAGACGTTTTCGCGGCACGTTACCTAACACGAAGTGTCACACGACACCCGTCTAATGTAAATACAGTGTTAGTTTATATTATAAGATAATTATATTACTAGGTATGCAATACATTCTGCTGTTGCAATAATTGAGCTGAGTTTGTCGATCCGGGTCGAACTCCTAAACAACTGGACCGATCTTTATGAATTCAGATATATGCACTCACGGTGATGGTCACTATGACCGTGCCAAATTTCAAAAAGATCGCTCCTGTCGTTTAGCAGGAATTCAAACACGAACGAAATACACGAGTCGTCTAAGAAAGAGCTTCGTAAACTCCTCTCAATAATGTATTCTTAGTTTTAAGGTATGTATCTATGAGCCATAGAATAAATTAATTACAATATGTAACTTTTCTTGTGTAGCCTGAAAGAAAAATTTATAAAATAAAAAAATTAAAGTTAATGGCTGAACGAAAAAATGTTAAAAATCACATTGCAATAGTATTGTTACGACGGCGGGGACCGAGACGAGCATTTTTAATAATGGCTATGTTATAAAGATTGAATCTTACCTACATTATTGTGGAAATAAAAATCAATTCCTATTGCTGTTATTAATAGATTTAGTTTAATTATATTTTATTTATGCCTAAAATGAATTTACAACTAACTAATTTCATCCTTAAGTTACAGTTACACGGTACGTACACTATGTAGTACCGTGTTAAAGTGATGTTTAAAATGTTTCTTTACAAAATATATCACCTATGTAAGTACCTATGAAACCTTTTACAGACGCCTCAGTCTTACAAAGTACAGTTACACAGTACAGTTCAGTATCTGACTATCATTTTTGTAAACATTCGTTTACTCTGTACTTTTTATTTATATTGAAATAAAGAACCTTTAAAACAAGTCTTGAAACCTTTATAAAGACCACTTTATGTAAAAAAGCATATTGTAAGACAGTTTTTGACAGATTACCTTAACGATAAAAGTGTCTGGCTTGAGAATGGTGCGGGCGCCTCCTAAAATGTCATAATTGTGTGTGCTTCAAGCTGTAATCCTGTAAATCTCAATGAAAACGAATTTTGACAACGCTAAAAAATAGTCATGAAATAGTCATAAATAGTCGTACATGTAAAAAAAATAGTCGTATAATAGTTTCGGTGTTACAGCTATAAGTTAATGAGGATTATGGCTTGACCGTCAAGCTGTAATTTTCATCTCTGGTGCAAGCAAACGGTAAAGCCTATCGAATTGGTTTAGGTTCCAAAAAATAGTCATGAAATAGTCGTAACGACATGCCAAATCTCAGAAATAGTCCTTCAAAGGTTCCAGAGATATAACGGTAACCTGATGAGGATTATGGCTTGAACATTTGAAAACTTCAACTTTCTCCGGAACGCCTGCGATTTTCGGTTTAAAGTTTATGCCAAAAAATAGTCGTGAAATAGTCGTATGAACGACTATAAATTTGAGCTGCTTTAATTTGAAAAAAAAAAGTTTTGTTTTTTACAGCTTGAAGCACACATAATTGTAGCATATTTTGTAATTAGGGCACATAATTGTAGCATATTTTGTAAATAACACGAGATTAATGTACATTCGTCCAAATTTAGTCTTAAGAAAATGTGTAATTTACCTGTCAGTTATAGAAAAAGAATGGCCGTGAGTTTTATTGCTAGGTTCTTTCTCTCGATTCTACCTATTGCTTTGCGAATCTGGCAGTACATTTAAATATAGAAGCAATAATAATTTTTATTTTAAGTACTTACTGACGTTTGTAAGAGCCATTTAATGACCTATACAAATAAATAATTCATTTCATTTCAAGCAAAAACTGAAGGGTTAAAAATCACATTGTAATAGTAATTATTCTATTCTGGTTAGTACTCGTAGAATTACAATGATTGTGTCTCACTATCCAAAAGCTGTAAGATGATGAACAGAGATATTATCCTCCTAATCCTTCATTTCAATTAGTATCACTTAGGTAGTTGCACAGATTATATAGTAGGTAGGTATTTGGCTTAAAGCCAAACTCTTCTGTAGTGCTGCGTAGTTAATAACCTAAACTACCTACATAATAATATTAAAGTAGACAAGTAATATAGCCATAATGGAACCCAAATACCGCAAACTGGTAGTTACTGACAAAGTAAATCCTCTTAGCTGATAAAATCATTCTGTGTCAACACCTGTAGAATTGTTGACATCATCTCACTTAAGTAGGCGTTGCTGTTGGCGCGCCGCCAAACCACAAAAACAAAATGGTTTGCCAATATTTAGTTATCTAAGAACCTTTTTGATTTTAAATTAAGTTCAAATAGCGCACAGAAAATAGGGTATATAAGTAAAGGATACTTAAGTATAATAAGCAATTTCTATGTATCTACTAGTTTTATATGCTTTGAAAGTAAACAATTATTTACTAAAAATATTTACATTACAAAATATCAAACAATGGTAGATATGACGTTTAATTTTTAAAAAGTAATAGCATAATTTCGCTCCAAACAAACGTTATAAACGTCGAAATATGTTTCACCTCTACTCGAGGCATTATCAAGACTGTCTCAAAGGGTTCACTATACATTTGCATAAAAAAAATAACCACAAAATATTTTGGCATATGGTAATTTAGACTAATGATATTTATGTATAATTTTTTTATCCATAACAAATTTAGCATATTTGTCTTAATCATAAATAAAATTATCATATCATATTTAAGCATAAAATTTATAAGCATAGCTTTATAAAGGCATAAACGTATCAAACTATAATGAATATAGTCATAATTATCTTACGCAGAATAAGTAACTATGTAAAATAATGTAAAATAATAAAAGCCGGCTTAGGGGTGGCCCAAGGGCCACCCCCGCCGCACCTAAACCTACTTTGACACTGTATAATATAGGAAATACTGGTTAAAGTAACTTTTTTATTTTTCATTCATTTCATTAATTTATACCTATTCAATTTTAGTAATATATACTATAAGGCGAATGTACACTATGCCTAAAAACATTGTGCAAATTATAACTATGCACAAATATATTAGACCTAAATAAAATTATTCCACAGTACATATGCTGCTAAAAATCAATTATGTATATATATACCAGGTATAATTATGCCAAAAAAAGTATGCCAAATTCATTGTGCCAAAACATTTTAGGATTACATATATTATGTTAACGAAAGGTATACCGTCTCAAAGAGAACAGCCTACAACATATGTCGACGTTTATAACGTTTGTTTGGAGCGAAATTTTGCTATTATTTTTTAAAAATTAAACATCATATTTACCATTGTTTTATCATGGACTTTCGCCAGGTAACGCCTGATTCCATTCAGCATTTTACAAAATATCGTTTAAAAAATCCTCCGCGTCATTGCCGACTGGGAAGGTTCCCAGAATGTTGGCTGTGTTGCCACGTTGGATGGCGATACTAATTATTTGGGCCAGAAAATAGCAAGCCTTCTGGTCCTGAGAAGCATCGATTAAGCGTTTAGCAATCTCTCTATAAAGGCGGCGGGCACTCGGACCCCATGACCCCAGTGTCTCAACCCCAAACGGCTCAAATATGTAATCATCGACTAGGTTAGCATATTTACGCCACTTGAGGCCTTCAGCCGATGCAGCAGCAGCGCCTGCACACGCCCGGGGCTTCGCCCCTGAAAAATTAAATACACAAAACCCTTCCTCGAGAACCAGTTTATCCATTAGTGAAAACCGCATCAAAATCAGTTGTTTAAAAGATCTAAGCATTAGGTACATACTAGTACATACGGACGGAAGCAACTTTGTTTTATAATATAGTGATAGTGGTTTGCTTCTTTCACGTTTAGTAATTAGTGCTTGTCTGTGCAATAGAGCACAGGTGGCTCCAACCAGGTCACCCCATAATACCCCAAGTAATTAACAAAGTTACAACCTAAAATACAACCTCCGGTGAAATACCTATTATGTGTGTGTGAAAGCGTAGAGTCAGTCGATATTTAAATATATAAAGCTTGTCCTCCTGTTACCTGGTTATCGTTACCATGAAATTTTTTAATATTTTCATAGGGTAACAAGAATAAAATTTATTTCATTGAACTGACGGGTTGAAGAACCTAAAGAAAAATTAGGTACGTACTTATCTAACAATAATTCCATTAACCAAGTAAACTCCGTTTTCTGAATTTTGCTAAGCTCTTCTACTTCTCATCCCTGCTGAGTTTTTCTTAATGCTATGGACGGTAATTAGATTGTTGAATAAGTTGAGTCCAAACTTGTTATCAACTCCGGAACTTAGTTGATGATACTTATTAGAACTTCTTCTTATAGTCATGCAGTACCTAAGGGTTTATGTTTATTGAATTACAAAGCTAGGGTAAGTTACTGACTGGTGGGCGTATAATGTGCCTTTTAGCACAGTATAGGGAATAGTACCTACCTTTAGGAAAATATGTATGACTATAGATATGAATATATGTAACTAGAACCAAGCAGCTACTAGCTGTTTGCTTATAAAAATAATATTGGAAAATGTAAGCTACCTACTAGATAATAAATAGGAATAAAAGGATACAAATTCTATCTTCATTCTATCGAAAAATCTCAAAAACCCACGTCACTTCTACGCTTGGTTTTTGTACCGTATTTGATACCCTGCAATGAATTTCGTTTTAGTTTTTCATCATTATACTCGTATGCTTCTCACAAAGTGACTACACTGTAAAATATAACACAAAGTAACCACTTTCTCTCCGGAGTCGTAGCACAGAGTGAGGTCGTAATATGGTACGAGTATGACAGGACGTAAAAGTGGTATTGTTACTTCCTAATACGTTGCTAGCCTGGTATTTTTACGATTTTAGGAACTTTGAGTAGGTTTCAGTAGATACTGCGCGTTCAGGTGAGAATGGTTCTCTTGAGTAGACCTTTTACGACGACGAGTAAAACTAACTTATAGCTGAAAATTAAATTATACTTTTTATTTCAAGACTAATATCTTCCTATAGTATTCAATGGTAATAGAAGCGTATACCCTGTCTAAAAAGTCGTGACGCGGTGCTGGAAAATGTAAGCGTTGGTGGCAATCATTTGGGTCTCGGTGTCGATCTCGCTGATTGTTAAATAGTAGATTGTTAACCAAGGGAAGAAAGCATCCGATATCTGACGAGATATTTTTGCCAATAGTTCGAGGCAGAAATGGGTGTTTTCACCCGAGTTAAAGACTCTACTTTTCATTTCGAATACGAGGAAAGCAAATAAAAGTCAAATAAAACAAATATAACAATAGAGATTGATCACGTATCAAGTATTGTACTTCCCGCCTTTTTTTTAATTTTTGTTTTTCATTCGCACTTTTTCCAGGGCGGGCAAGTCTTTTGGTCATAGCGCCTTGTTATTAGTTATATTTTTCCATACAAAATGGTCTTCAGTTTTTTAATTACTTCAGTTATTTTCTTACGTACATATTTTAGGATGCGCTATAGAGTATTTTTTTATGATTTGACGCGTTATGGCGGTCGAATCAGTCAGGTTTGGTCGGAGTCTCAACCTTAAAATACTGAGTATTTTAAGGTATATCTGTCCAAATAATTATTGTTTGTGCTATTTACGTTTTATTTTATTGTAACTCAACTCTTTTTTGTTTATGATCATTCAAAACCAGAATTTTTTATTGACTTAATCGAACTTTGGCTGTATACGTTTTATGCCATCGCCTCAAGATATGATGATGATTTTTTTTTACTTTTCCTCCCTAGGGCCGAAATGTATCACTTTCAACCCGCATATTAGGTAAGCAATGACCCACTTTCAGAGTATGAGAGATGAAAAGTACTTTTTGACGTCTGGTGGGATTGGCATAGTGCCTCGTATGATTGTCGCCAACACTTACATTTTCGAGGTCCGCGTCTTGACTTTTTAGACAGGGTATAGTTGATGAACCGTCTCTAACCGTCTAATCTGTACTGTCTCTTAAACTTGTTAAAATGAAAATCTATTTTCGAGAGCCCGCATAATTATATACTTACTTACCTAGTTAGGGTTCGTTTACTATTAATTATACTAACGGATAATGGGGGTTCAGTACCTATTGTGTTGTGAAGGTAGGAACGTAATTAATAATTGAACTCAATGTTTCTCTACATCTGGCCGTGACAGAGGTCGGAGGCATTTCAAAAGTTTATTAACAAATCCTTTCATTATTGAGAAATTTTACAATTCCATAAACTATTAGTATGTATTGTTATGAACTGTATGCTAAACTTAGTTAAGAAGCGAATTTAATTACCTTAATTCCATACGTGAATTAACTTTAGTTACCTACCGAAGAGGCCACACAGGTGGCCAAAGTTCGTCGGGCGTCACTAGAAATACCTTCTGGTTTCACCAGAGACACCCGCAGCATTGGACAGGAGAGCGGCCGCGGTCTCGAGTAATTAAAAAAAAAAGTTTAGTTACCTATATTAATATAATAAATACTATACTAATTTTATAAAGAGAAAAGATTTGATTGTCCGTAACTAGTGAACCGATTTTGAAAATTTTTGAAATGAAAGTGAAATGGGCTACTTTAGATCCCGGTAATATATTTTCGAGGAGATTGGAAACTAGAAAAGTGGATCACGCAGGTGGAGACGAGAGGCGAGGCAAACACTCAGGATCTCGTGAAGAGAGTCCTTTTATCTAGGAAATAGGTGGGAGCAGTAACAACATACCAATCATCATTCACCGAGCCTTTTCCCAACTCAGTTGGAGTCGGATTTCCAGTCTAACTGCGATTCGGCTGAACTTCGATAGTTTCCGTGAAGCGACTGCCATCTGACCTCCACAACCCAAGGGCGATATCGAAGATGTGTAGTTAGATGGGTTGGATTTTTGGTTTAGGGCTCCAACTACCCCTAACGACTGCCATAGATGTTCGTATGACAACCGGGACCGACGGCTTAACGTGCTCTCCGAGGCACGGAGGGGTCTCAGTATCTTAAGAAATGGTCACCCATCCTAACTACTGGCCTGATTAGATGTTGCCTAACCTTTGCAATGTGTTAACATTGTCGGTTACCACTAGACCACGAGCCCCACAACATACCAATGAACAGAATAATACTATCGTTATATAAGATAATGACCGCATATCAAACGGGCACTTTGAAATCCATTTCAGCTTTAACGCTCTCAAAATTAAATTGTGTCAGCCTTGACAGAACGAAGCCCGTCCGCGTTTGTGGTTAGGTAATTCAAATAAGTACCTACATGATTGGTTTTTATCCCAATAGGTAACCTTAGGTACAGACCAAACTATAAACGTAATCCATACAGATAAATTAAATAGAAGTCTCTGTGTGTAAATTCAAATTAACAGCTTTTTACTAAATGCATACGGTACTAATATAAAAAACGCACAATTTAAATTTAAAGCAGAGCTTGTGATTTTTTTGTAAATACATACATATTATACATAGGAACCACCCAGACTTATGCACAAATGTATGTGTCATCACACAAAGTTTGTCCTGACCGGGAATCGAACCCGAGACTCCGGCGACGAAAGCGGATGCACTACCGACCACGCCACCGAAGCAGTCAAACTATATATAACTAACCACAGATACAATAATACGAAACTAAGTTGGAGTGACTAATTTATGCTCCAAGGCTTTGAATCACAATAATTTCAATATTAACTGTTTGGACAGACGGAGAGAGGAAGTATTCCGAAACGTCCAGAACTTTAATTGGATGTGCCATAGCGGCTGGCACGTAAGATTTTGTTGCCTGTCATCAACACTTCATCGCAAAACAACGGGATTCAATTTTTTTTTGAAAATTACAATATAGCTGCTACTTTTTAATAAATTCATTTGGCCATTTTGGACATAACCCATTATACTATGTGTGCCTGGTAACGGCAATAGGCTGGCCCCCTATTGCGTGGGACCGAAAATACTGGCAAATTGTGGGTGTGTAATGGACCTTCGCCTACCCCTTCGGGATATAGGCTTGATATGTGTCTGTCTGAGTCTAAGAAAGAGAGTTTATACAAAAAAAAAACTCGACAAAATTGTGTATCGTAGCAAAAATCTACGATGACCTCGTAGCTTTACGCTACGGTATCAAGGCTACGGTACGTTGAAAATGTAATCTACGCCGTAGCTGCACATCACAGCACATCAGCACATATTGCAGTATGACATATAATTATTAATGTTGCGCTATGTACAACATTGTACTCGTATATCTCATCTAAAGAGAACATTACAATACTTTATCGTTGTATATTTATGTTCTGTGGTTGCAGAGGCAATAGTACCATAAACTTGATTTATGACCATTGTGTCCGGTAGTGACCAACAACATTGTCCGAATTAGAATAGAAAGACACTTTGATTTATACGTGTACATAGTCGTATAAGTACTGTTGCGACTATATTCCTGTTAAATATAATTTAACTTATTAAAACAATACTTTTATCGTAACTGCCAGTCCAAATTGTAACTCCACTAGAACTACCGGCACATTTAATTTTTTTTAAATAATGTGGCATTAAAAATACATACAACCCTTTTCACCCTTCTATCACCAACCCCTATTTTTTAATAGTCCCTATTACCCTTGGTAACGACAGGTCTTAAAAAATGCGTCGGAACAGCTGGTTAAATTATATTATGACATTCTTCATATTTTAGATCATACAAGCCCAACATTAAGGGATGGTCAAACTCCTCCTTCACATGCGTACATGCGTACACCACGCATTATGACATCTGATCCGGATCTGGCCTATACAATTTGTATGGTAACGAACACACTGATCATACACCACGCTGTCTTACGCGATACCGCGCCAGATTCGCGTGTTCCCATGCTATCCCACGCGTACGACGCTGTTCGAACGTTTAAAGTGTCATAGCGCGTAGATAACGTCAACGTCAGACGTCGTTAGACGTAGGACCAGTGAGTCGCTGTTTATTTATTTATTGTTAAACTTTTTTGTACACCAATACAAATATGCATATGAAACTATTTATAAGAATGTACAAATGGCGGCTTTATCACTAAACAGCGATCTCTTACAGGCAACCTTTGGATGGAAATAAATTGGTTAAACTTTTATGTGAAATGCGGGTAGTCATTGGTGTTTGAGTACATAGAAACGTAGACAATACTAGCATAATATGAAAACTAGAAAGATAATTAAAATTAGTGAACACAAGTAAAGGACAGAAAGCATACCTTAACATAGATAACCAAATAATTATTATTGAGCGAAGCGAGCCGAAGGCGAGCGGACCTCTCAACGGGTGACTCAAATTATTTTTGTTACGATTTATGTTAAATTGTTTCTCGGCGAATACTCGGCCGATTTCGGATTTTCTTGCACTTATCGAAAGCTTACAGAATTACCCAGGTTATTACCAAGCCAGAATTTTGAATTTAAACTCGCTTCGCTCAAATATATGCTGCAGCGTAACGGTACGTTTCGCGACTGCGGCGACCTAGTTATTCCAGAAATTACAAAGGTATTACATACATACATACATACATACATAGACATAACATTTTGAATATCATATAAAATAAAATATGTTATTATAATTAGATACTTAATACAGTGATAGACGAACAGTGACTCGCTGTTTCACACGTCACGTGGCATACATCGTATGTGAAGGACCAGTGTGTTTCAAGCTTTAAACTTTCATTTTTTTCACTCATAACAGATATTTTAAACGAGACTGGATCGTGATATCTCTTACTATTATAAAGAGGAAAGATTAGTATTTTTGTGTGTATGTTTGTAATGAATAAACTCAAAAACTACTGAGCCGATTTCAAAAATTCTCTACAGCTACATTCACCTTGAGTCACATAGGCTACTTTTATCCCGGTAATGTGTTCCCACGGGAACCGGGAACGAGTAAAGTAAATCAAGCGGGCGGAGCTGCGGCGATCAGCTAGTATCAAATAAAAGATAAGTTATTGCTCCCTTTTCATACAAACTTGAGATTGGAATTTAGCGTGTGGAGCAGAAAAACTCTCGTTTGTATATTCTCTTATTAAATACCACTCGCTTTGAAAGGGTCTGGCAATATTCACATATACACGCGTGTTCTGAATAAAATCGCGTAAAACAAGTAAATGTATGACTGTCAAGGTAAGGTCTTGAATTCTTTAAACGTTAGTGTAGGGCCTCAGTGATAAGAACTTTTTAGACAAAGATGGAAGGATTCTATTCTGTGATACATAATCCTACGTTTACGAACGAATCTTTTAATAACGAAATTAGAACGTAAGAAAGTGCGGAACAAAATGACCAATTCATACGAACTTCGATGTAATCCAACGTAAATGTACCTAGGTAGGTATAGAATATAGTTGGCTGGCACGCATAATATATGACGTCATATATTACGTCAGTTGCGTAATTGATAAACTGATACACAAACATTGAAGGGAATGTTAATTAATATGGATATCAGATCATTTACATTTGGCGCCTCATTAAGCAACAGCGTAGTACCAACACAATAGGAAATAGTACTGACATACAACTCTATGGTCCATGCCGTATCACAAACAAGAGACAACCCTTACTGACTTACAACTTCAAGTTGTAGCTGACGTCACGTATTTTTTGGGATTGTTAGGCGAGTGACATAGGCCTGGTAGTACGTATAACAAACTACAACAACAAATAAAAATTACAATAAATTGTTAAATACATAGAGCAACTTGGTCCCTGCGGTACCGGAGCAAATAATTTGGTGTCTTAGCTACATACCTACCTGGTATCCTGCTCACTTCGATCTAAATCTATGGGTACGACCATACTGTCTATTGTTAAATATAACCTTTTTTTAAACTGAGTTATTAACTGAAAAAAAAAACTGTCTACTTAATTTATTACCCTGCTTATCGGACTACTCTGAAAATGTTATTTAAAAAAAATTGTGCGATTGGGGGACCCGCGTCCGGAACGAAATTCTTTACGCAACTGCAACGCAACCCAACCTGGGTTTGGGTCACTTTTCGTTTTACTAACAGCGCAGCCGCAAAATTTGGAAAAATAACGGACCATATTTTGGCTTCTGTGGACCACCGGTTGGGAACCACGGATAAGCGTAACGTGACCATTTCTACTAAATCGCACTACCCGTAAGCCGCGTTAGAGAACTTCGTTCCAAAAATATTATTATTGACGTCGAATTGAGTAGCTGCTCCTCCATTTTTCGTCGGTCGAAAATGAATACTCACGAGACTTCTAAAGTACATTCAAGATTTTTCGTTATCCAGTATCTCAAAGCATGGAACTCGTAAAATGATTTATTGAGTTTTAATGTTTGTTCAGCGTACCGTTTACACTCTGCGACATTATTTCCTTTAACTTTAATCTCAATTTATTGGAAAATAAACCTTGCAATACCAGTGGTTTATTTAAGTTTGCAAAGGATTGGATTCGAGTATTGTTTGTTATAAAATATGAAGCAAATCCTCTTTGGTTCATACCTCGTCTCGTATAAATAAAAAGCTTTATTGGAAATATATTCTCTTTCGTCACGTATCGTTAATATATTAGCTATTACGATAGCAATGTCGAACAGATACCAATTTATGCAAGGCATTAATAGACAGAGAGACTGGCGTCATCGTCACTGCGTATTTGCTCCTCCTCGTAAGTAGTGATCGTATGGGGCTGTGGGTGGTGAATTGTAGGTACCTAAGTCACGTAAGAACCATACATTTGATAATAAACCTGTCACAGATTTGTAATATACCTATATAGAGGGTATATTACAAGGGAGGGAATAGTACGTAAGAGCATAGTGCAGGCGCCTCCTAAAATGCTGTAATTGTATAGCATATTTTGTAATTAGGTGACTACAGTTTTTTTTTGTTCCATTATAGACGCTTATTGATTTTGACACGAGACCAATGTACATTCGTCCACATTTAGTCTTAAGAAAATGTATAATTTACCTGTCAATTATTGAAAAAGAGTGACCGTGAGTTTTATTGTCAGGTTCTTTATCTCGGTTCTACTTATTGCTTTGTGAATCTGGCAGTACATGTATATATAGAAGCAATAATATTTTTTATTTTAAGTACTTACTGACGTTTGTAAGAGCCATTTAATGACCTATACAAATAAATAATTCATTTCATTTCAAGTACTTACATAGTATGGGCCAGTCTGAAACTATAAGAGATACGAAGATCTGTTCTTGAGAACCTTAATTGTCATCGATTTTAGTAAAAATAAAAACTGCATTCATAGATATTGGATGGATATTGCTGTTCTCTCTGAGACAGTCTTGATAATGCTTCGTTTAGAGGCGAAACGGTTGTCGACGTTTTGTTGTCTTTTTAATCCTGCGAAAAATAGTGCTATTTTTTTTAATTTTTTTAATTCCGCGGCCCAAGGCCGCGGCCGCTCTGACGTCCGTTGCCGGGCGTCTCTGGTTACTAGCAGAGGGTATGTCCAGTGGCGCCCGGCGGACTTTGACCACCTCTGTGGTCTCTTCGGGTGTTGGGTCGGGACGAGAATCCCGCGTCGTTGGGGGAAGGGTTTTATCCCGCGTCAGTGAGTGAATCTGGTTGCGTGCTATGGGGCAAAGGCCCCGCAGCACGCAACCCTTCT
This sequence comes from Nudaria mundana, assembly GCA_963556515.1. Lineage (NCBI taxonomy): Eukaryota > Metazoa > Arthropoda > Insecta > Lepidoptera > Erebidae > Nudaria > Nudaria mundana. Next base: position 8,500,764 of record OY748294.1, read on the forward strand.
AGCCTGCTTCTGTAAGGACGGCGGATGGCGATCCCGCCGTCCTCAGGCCCTGATCATGGAGGTCGATAGTCTTTGGCGTAGTCGCGTAGTCTGGGGCGCCCTGGCCGCCGACTACGGAACTCGGCGGGGAGGGTACGCTCCCTCTCCCTCCCGGCCGCCTCCTTCGCGAGCATGACTTGCTCGCAGAAGGACACGGCCGCGTTCCACCTACTCCGGCTGGAGACCATGGCTTGAAGCATGGTCTCCAGCCAGAGGGTATCCACGCCCAGACCCACTACGAGGTCCCGGCGCTGGCTCGCCCACGCTGAGCACTCCACCAACGTGTGGAGTGCGGTGTCGTCGTCGGAAATCTCGCAGTGTTGACACCGGGGTGTGACCTCACGATGCATGCGAAACAGATAGCTACCGAAGCATCCATGCCCGGCAACGATCTGCGTCGCACGATACGTGAGGTCACCATGCTGCCTCTGCAGCCAATCGTCCATGATCGGTCTCACCGCCGCGATGATGGTGGTACCCCACTTGGGTTGCTCAAGTCGCACCCTCCATGACTCCATGAGATCCTGGCGGAGTTGGGACCGCTGGTCCTCGATTTCTCGAGACGCAGGCCTGTGGTCCCGCTCCAGCGCCTCCTTGCGCCATTGGAACAATGACGCAAGGGCTCTCGCTTCCAGGTCCCATGGAGGGGTCCCGGCTAGGAGACATGCAGCCTCTCCGGAGATCGTGCGGTACCCCCGTATGGTTCTGACGGCCAAGGTTCGAAGTGGTCTGTTTGACAGAGTCACGTTCCCCTTGACCGCCAACCTATCCGCCCATACGGGAGCCCCGTATAGGGCCATACTCCGCACGATTCCAGGTACAGTCTCCTGCAGGAAGCGTTGGGTCCCTTTAGGTTGGGCATCAGTCGCGAAAGCGCGACCGATGCCTGCGTCACCTTGGGGACCAAACTTCGGAAATGTGGTCCGAAGTTCCATCGGCTATCAAGTACGATCCCTAGGTACTTCATCGAGGGCTTGATGCCGATGCTAACGCCTCCCACATTTATGCTGGAACCTTCGGGTGGACCGTTCCGAGGTCTGTGAAAACACAGAACCTCGGACTTGTGCAAGGCCACGTCCAGTCCGAGCTGCCGTATCCGACCCACGACTCGAGCAACACCCGTCGTGACCTTGAGTGCTGCCTCCTGGTACGTTGCACCCCGCGCCGTGACGAGGGTATCGTCGGCGTAGCACGTTACGCCGACGCCCCTAGGCAACGCACCCCGCAGCACCCAGTCGTAGCCGATGTTCCACAGAAGCGGCCCAGGACCGACCCCTGTGGAACACCGCACGACACATCTCGCCGAGCTGGCCCGAGCCAGCTGGGGAAAGCTATGGCCCTCTCCGAGAGATAGGCCCCGACAATACGACGGAGGTAGAGAGGCGTTTCGTGATACACGAGCGCCTCCCTAACGCAGCTCCATGGCAAGGTGTTGAACGCGTTGGCGATGTCAAGAGACACCGCCACCACCACCTTGCCCTGCGAGACTGCTTCCTCTGTCAGGCTCTTCACGCGCATGATCGCGCTCACGGTGGAGCGTCCTCGACGGAAACCGAACTGGTTATCCGCCAGGTCTGGCCCCACATTCGTGAGATGCTCGACGAGGCGTTCCGCGAAAAATAGTGCTATTAAGAAATTTAAACTAAGTTTAAAGTGTTTTTTTTTTAAATATTTTACTTACCATTGCTTTGCATTCATAGATTAAAAAATACTTGTACTCAGCTCCGGAATCGAACCAAGACGATTTCAAAATAAAAAAAATACTCCATTTCTATTTAGATATCATCAAACATGATGTTTAAAATTAATAAGATGCTTTGTCTTTTGGTTTATTTTAGTTGGTATTCGACAGTACTACTCACATTTTGTTTCAATACAACTTTGAACTCGTTTCGGCGCGTATCCTGTTCAAAAGTTAGTTTTTGAACAGGATGGAGCATCCTGTGAATGTCACTCAGTACATTCCATTACAGAATTTGAACATGAAAGATGTGGCGTGGTGTGAGTCAAATTACGTAATTAGGTAATTAGTTATGAGCCTTGATCAAACTACTAAGGGTTTTCGCACTTTATGTTACTTTTATTGTAAGTATTCCACATACATGGGTACTATCTCATCCACCAAGTTGGGGTTGGCGATCCAGTCAAACTGTAGAATATAAAAGTGAAAGTAAAAATATTTTCATATTTCCTGCGGTCTGTGCTGCGGGCACCTATCATTTAACATTCAAATGAAGGTATAAAATGTTTTCCACGACCATTCCCTTTGACCTAAAAAAGTTGTAAAATGGCGAATGGGTCAAGTTTATGAGGTAAACGAATTCGCAAAGCAAAAAAATCCTCTCGGGGCTGTAAAACAGGATATAAAGTAAGGTTATTCGATGGCTTGTGAAGAGGAATAATGATTTTATTGTTACAAAATATTATTTAAACCGGTTTGATTTACCTACTGGTGTAAAAATACTTAAAAATATTGCTACGTACCTCTACGTCCTTTTTAGGGTTCCGTATACAAAGGGTAAAACAGGAACCCTATTACTGAGACTTCGCTGTCCGTCCGTCTGTCTTGGGCTGTATCATATACCGTGATAGTTAGAAAGTTGAAATTTTTACAGATGCTGTATTTTGTTGCCTCTATAACAACAAATATTAAATAAATATTTAAGAGGGCTCTAATACAACAAACGTGCTTTTTTTTTTTTGCTGTTTTTGTACGGAACCCTTTATGCGCGAGTCCGACTCGCATTTGGCCGGTTTTTTATTATCGGTAACTCTGTCATGGCTCCAGAGGAATTTGTACCAATACATTCTTTTTTCGAATTGAACGACACAATGAACACAATACCACAGCTTTTATTATGTCAATATCATCAGTTACTCTGTGATAGTAACTCTATGGCATATTTTCATTCAATTAACTGCAAAACCAGTAAAGGACGACTTCAGACTTCATAATGGTTCCCAATTGACAGATCATCTAATCGAACTAATCGATGATCGGTCAAGAAACCATCAATCTACATGGAAAATAATTAACCAAGATTAAAATGGTTATCCATCAATGTCGCTTGACGTAAAGGACGCAGTTTGTTTTAAGTCTATTGCGTTTCAAACTTTAATACTAATTGCAACTTTACCTTGTGTTCAATGTACGAGTAAGTTAAGATAAATGGGTATTCTCTTTATTTTGCATTGGACGCAATCAATTCCGTTTGTGGCTTTCAAATTTAATTGTTTGACTACAACATCGATTCATTTCCATATTAATTTGTCGTCTGCAAGTAATTATTAATTACTTAATACTATATTTTTATCTATACCTTTAAAAGTGGTTTTAATTAACATTGGAAGTGCTATAAAGAATTTAAATGAAAATAAATAAACATTATGTAAATTATCAACTGCCCAACAATAATTGAATGCTTATAAATACTAAAAGCTCGCTAAGATAAGCTTGGAAGGTTCCAATTCCAAATAATTCTGTCCGCCCAAGTTTTGGGCGAATTGATTTCTACATTTCAAACTTTACTGCGGCTCCTTTGCTTAATGACTTGGAACCACTGGCCGATAATTGCATAGATTTGAGTTAATTAATAAAGTACTAACTCAAAATAATGGTAAGTAAGATGTTCAAACTTTTCAAAATAATTGCATCATTCTCGCAAAAAATATAAGACATTAAAACGTCGACAAATGTTTCACCTCTAAACGAGGCATTCTCAAGACTGTCTCAGAGAGAACAGCCACTAACAACATCAACAACAATGCCACAGTTTAATAGGTATTATATTATTTCGTATGTATACTTAGTTTAATTTTTATATAATAGAATACAAAGGAAATCCACCGTCATGAGCAGCATTTTATAAAATTTTGATTGCTTCGGTGGCGTGGTCGGTAGTGCATCCGGTTCGATTCCCGGGCGGGACAAATATGTGTGAAGACAGATACGTTTGTACCGAAGTCTGGATGTTTCCTATGAATAATATCTATGCATTTACAAAAAAAATGTATACTTATAAGTATTTATATCAGTTTATCAGTTTATCTAGTACCTACTCATGTCACAAGCTCACCTTAGTTTGAGACTAGATGGCGTTGTGTGAATTTTCCTATTTAGGGTATAACATACGCATCTGTCGACTTCTTCGGGGATAAAACGTGAATGTGTATGTTTATAAATAATCTCTATATATAATAATGAATCCCTATTTCCCTTGGTCTCGACATCACGCGTGAACGGCTGGACCGATTTGGCTAATTTGGGTCTTAATATATTCGTGGAGGTTCAGGGAAGGTTCATAAGCAAAATTTCAGGCGGTACGAAGTTCGCCGGAACCACTAGTCGTATAATAAAACAGACATACAACAAAACAGTGAATACCTAATTAAATGCTGAGTTGCTATCAAAATAAAATGTCATCGGATTAATATACATACTACATTTGATTTTAAAATCAATTTGAAACACTTCTCAAGTCTTTGAAACAACTTCTCTGACGCTGATTACGTGTTTACAATGTTATAAATTGAATAACACAAATCAAAAGCTTGTTTGAAAAGCTGGCTTTTTAGGGTTTGATCGAGACAGACCCCTTTTAATTTACTATTTGTTTGAGCTTGTAACCAGAGACGCCCGGCTACGGACGTTATATAGGCCGCGACGTTAGGCCGCTGAATTAAAAAAAAAACTAATTGTTTGAGGGCATCCAATTCCATACTAATTATTTTTTTGGTTTGGATGTCCGTTTATTAACGAATTTTTTAATTTACAACAACCCAAGGTAAAGCGCAAAACCGACATTTAGATAGGTATACCTAACTACTTTAGTATTCTATTAGTAGGAGAAAAATAAAACCAAATAAGAAATTGTACAATATTTTTATTGTTTGTTTCCTGCTAACAAATATTCATTCAAGGGAGTTGCCATTTAATATTTTAAAACATGTATAGTCTGTTTTTATAAATCCATACATAATAGATATAAGTACATAGCTATTAAATTTCATAATCACATTTAAAATAAATAGTTTTTTTTTATCTTAACCGTAATTTATATTTTCACTATAATTTTTAGTCTTCAGACATTTTTACAATTCATGAGCTATACACCTCTTACACATCTTTACTTCAAATATTTTAAAACTTTATGTACAATAGAAATAGAAATTAGAAATATTTAGGTAACTGTTTTACATCAAATATGAATTTTATGTAGATACCTACCTCTTTAAAGCTAAAAAGCCATATTATGTACAATGTATTGTTATAGTACCTCACTATTCAAGTTAATAGAATAGTTAAATTGAATAGCATACAATGTGTGTTTCATTTTCGAAACAAATGTCAAATAGTTACCTCTATATCGATAAAATCAGAGCATCTTTTGCGCTGGCTCTAAGTCAGTTAATTTCCTATTCTGTGGTTATACATACAAAAAAAAATCGTAAGTAGGTAGGTAAATACTTATAACATTAAACAAATTTATCCATTGTTTCTATAGTTTCATAGGATTTGTATGTACTTAGATAGAGATTTATGGATTTACCGACAGCCGAAAGTTGTTAATTAAAGTTGAAACTCATTAAATGTCACAGTTTAAGTCTTGAATGATCTTGAGTTTTGGGACTTGGATTTTGCGGAGCGCGTGGCTGGTTGCCTTTTAGGTTACCTCTGGCGCTGGGCAAAAATCCAGGCCCAAACGCTTTTTCCTTGTCCCGCACCGCGAACTAGGTCAGAGTAAGTAGTAAGTAAATCAAGCATAACCTTGACATTGGCGAAATCATCGATGAACATCGATGGAGCCACGTTTTAAAAAAAAGAAGATCTTGAGTTTGCCATAGTGAAAAAATTTAAAAAAATCTGTCGCAATATGAGCGCACGAAGTGTAGGAAGCAAAGACAAGTGTTTCCACTTGAACAACGAAATGGAGCAGCGAAGCCGTGAGGCGTGAGTTCCCTCAGTAGTTTTTCTTTAGTCATGAGTTCATAACCGACGTTGTATGTACGTGAAGTATTTATCTGCTGTTTTATTTTTGCTCCGTTTGCAAAAAACTACATACCTAATAATTGTTGTTTTTATGCTAACTATAGTTCAAAATATCGACACAGCGAATGCAGTTATGGGTGAAAAAGTATGTTTTCTTTAAAAATCATTGCAAATATAAAAAAATAAAGGTAAGTAGGTACATGGGGCACACTAAAAGTTTTGCACTTCTAGCTAATCGGAACTATTTGAATTTGAATGTTATATTTTTTAAAACGTTGCAACCTTCGTAGTAATTAAAAAAACAATTGGCGGGCAATCATTTGTCAATTGTTTTTTATCACACATCAAAGTTCTACGTATGCAACGAAAATGGAATTAAGTCGAAAAGATTTAAGAGCGATGATTTTTTATGATTTTAAAAGTTCTCTCTCTGTGCTTGTGACTGTGACTGTGCCGCTCGTCTTCAAAATGCTTTTGGGAGAGAAGCACCTTGCTTGAGCACCGTGAGGCGATGGTTTGCTGAATTTGAGAGAGGTCGAGTTTCTTTACATGACGAATTTCGTGAAGGGCGGCCTTCAACTGCCGTCAACGAAAATAATGTGGCTACTGTTAAGCGGTTAATTGTAGAAAACCCGTGGATTACCTATGAGACAATTCGAGGACTATTGGGGATTGGTATGAGTCAAATGCAGAAAATTTTACACAAATAATTGAAAGTTCGGAAACTTTGTTGTCGTTGGATCCCTCATGAACTGACAGCGAAGCAGAAGCAGGCTCGCGTGGAATGGTGCTCACAGATGCTACTGAAGTACGACCACGGACATTCTAATGCTGTTTATGACATTGTCACAGGAGACGAAACGTGGATTTATTGTTTTGAACCCGAAAAAAAAAACAGCAATCTTGTGAATGGGTGTGTGAAAATGAGAACAAGCCAACAAAAGTGAGGCAGGCGAGATAAGTTTGGTAAAAAAATGATCGCGTTTTTTTTCTCAGCTACGGGTCCCATATGTACAATTCCACTTGAAGATCAAAAGAGTGTTAATGCCGAGTGATATCTACCATTTGTTTACCCAGGGTGTTAGAAAAAGTTCGCGAAAGGCGACCCAAAAGCCGCGTTCTCCTACATCATGGCAACGCTTCTTCACACACGGCCAACAAAACGAAGTCATTTTTAGCTTCCGAAAAAGTACAACTCGTCACCCGTCCTGCGCATAGCCCCGACCTAGCACCCTGTGATTTCTGTATTTTCCCCAAAATCAAAGATTTGATAAGGGGTTTCACTTTTACCAAGTCCGAAGAGGCAGTGATAGCGTTCAATCAGCACGTAGAAAACATGCCTTCAGATCTGTGGATCTGTGGGTTTAAAAAATGGTTCGATCGCATGAAAAAATGTTTAAAATGTAAAGGAGAGTATTTTGAAAAGCAATAAACATAATATTGTGGTTTTAACTGTTGTTTTTTAAGTTACTCAAAACTTATAGTGTGACCTACGTACATTTTCGGTGCCACCCATTCCAATTTTTAAGCCAAATATGTCACAGTTCACTGGAAATGTAGGTCTGTACGTTTAGACCAGTGTCGATAATTTCTGAAACCAAAAAAAATCATAGTAGGATGAAACCCATTACAAAAGGACGAGAATATAACAAAAATGAAGGGAAAAATAATTTACGGTCAATAAATAGGCATCTTTGCATATAATTTAAAGAATATTCTACAACTTTCTCAAAATATAGTACATGATTTATTAAAAATTAACCCATTTGGTTGTTAATTATAGTAGTATATTTCGATTTGTATTTTTTTGTTTATCAATGTAACATGGAATCTTACGTTTTTCAAGTAATTAAAGTGTAAATTTTACAAAGTTTCAACCTATTTTAACCCCTGATTTTAAGTCAAAATTAGGTGAAAAAATAAATATTTCAAATCAAAAAAATTACAGTCTTTGGGACATAAAAAGCTAAAGTTTCACCAAATTTCGTGAAAAAAAAAATTGTTTTGCATAAGATAAAAATAAAAAACCAAAAACTTGATTAATTGAATTTTTCACATAAATTTTAAGGTTATGTGAAAAAAGTGTAAACACAAAAGTTGAAGGTCTCTTTATTACCTACAACTTTGTAATTTAATTTTTTTCCATGGGACTTGTAGCCTTGCCGGAAATCGAGATAAACCGTTTTTACCCTTAAAAACTCACCCCTTTCCACTTCCCGACCTCAGATCGACCGTAAATTATTTTTCCCTTAATTTTTATTATATTCTCGTCCTTTTGTAATGGGTTTCATCCTACTATGATTTTTTTTCACTTTTTACCATTTTCAAAGGCTTCAGCCCTAGTCTAGTTATCTATATCTAAACTTTAATAACCTGGCTGTTATACTTTCATTTCTTTTTTTTTTGTATATAGTGTTGTATATTCCGCAAATTGCATTTTCGATTCCAATAACATTTCCTTTGAAGGGTTGAGGATAGAGGTAACTATTGTAATAAGAGCTGCGAGAGGAACATACTGAACTGTTTTCAGTTAGTTCATGTAGGTAGGTACAATACATGATGTATTTTTGGAAGTTAATGTCTTACGACCGAATACGTGAAACGACACTCAAATATTTAGGAGCTCTATAATTGTTTGAACAGCCTGAACTTACTTTCATAACCAAACGTCACTTTTGACTATCGGCGTATTTGAGTGACGTTTTAGTATTTGGCTGATAGACTGTCCTTGGTATTGTAACTCTATTATACATACAGTGACGTGTTATATACTATAGACATAACATCAGTGTCAGAAATGCATTTCAAAAAATATAACCGAACAGTTCGGTTATAAACAGCTTCCCGCTATTTATTGACAATTGTATTGTCAAGGGTTACGGGTTGTTATGCGATAATTTTTTTTGGCCTAAATATGGCTAAATGTGCAATAAAAGTTTGCAGAAACTACAAAGGGCGACTAAAACAACCAGCAAAGTCAGCTACCACCTATAAGTAACTCATAATTCATCATAATTTTATTAAATGAATATTTAAATAATGTGTAATTTATAATTGTCATTTTTGTTGGTATTGCCATTTTCGAATTCAAAATTCCCCAATTTATATTAGTAGAAATAGGTGTTGGACAAGTCATTAGAAAATACAGATACATAAAATAAATAATTTGAAAATGGTCAAGCGTGAGTCGCGAATATAGTAGCGAGTGTATAGTGATGTACCTAGAAAAGATGATACGTTAAGTCGGGACAAGGTCGGGCAAGGTTTTTGATATGTTAAGTAAGAATTTCGTGTCCATTTCGCAATCCAATATGGCTGCCAAAAATAAAAAGTTAAAATAAAAGTTAAAAATAAAAATTAAAAATAAAAAGTTAAAATAAAAGTTCAAATTAAAAAGTTAATAATGAAAAAATAAAAAGTTAAAATAAAAGTTAAAATTAAAAATAAAAAGTTAAAAAGTTGGACGCAACTTGTTAACTTTTTATTTACAACTTTTTAATTTGTTCTTTTTCCCCTGAAAATTTCCTAAATAAAATAGGAAAATAGGAAAAGTTTCTTTAGCTGGCATCACTATACACCCACATAAAGTCAAAAAAGGCGAGTGTATGACAATACGCTCACGCACACTAGCATGCGTAAGCTGAACTGTTTCTATTGTAGTGATATCTTGGAGACGCGCCATCTAGTATATAGTTCATCTAAGTATACATATTTGATTATAGACGTCAGATTGGATTCGTAGCATTTCGTCAGAAAGGCAATTTTTCGTACACGCATTTCCTTAGAAAATGCATATTGTCAGAAACTCATCTCGTCAATAAAAATCAACTTAATCATTTACAATTTTTACAATAAAATTTACAGTATTTTTCATATTTCTGTACATTGTTCGTATCATTTTAGACCCAGTTTAGGAATATTAATCTGCAGACTGAGGGTGTCAAACCCTCAGTCTGCAACAACAGATCTTAGGACTCCTAGGGTCTAGAAATGAAATATGATATTTTCCAATAAGAATAATCATAGATGAGACATTACATCTGCCCTACACATATATACCTACATACATACACACAACTACAAAACTGCAAAATATCTATCACGCATTTATATAGATATCTTCTTTTGATTTAATTGGATAGTCTTTAGGAGGTAACTTGAAACTTCTCCTTATGTATGAGAAACGATGGAAATTGTAGAAGTACTCTTTGCCGTCCGGTGAGTACTGTGGATAAAGTGTATAAGAAGGCAAATCAAAATCTAGGTCAGTAAGGGAGTCCGCGAGCGCGTGCTTAGCGAACTCCTCTTTGTACCGTCATGATTGTTCTCTGTATGCCCGTCGCTTTGTACACTTTTCCTTTAAAATATAGCATAATGCTATAGCTATGAGTACAGCTATTGCGATTGCCATACTTATACTAATCCAGATGATCTCTTCATTTATGCCGCTTGTTGATTTACCTGCGAAAACAATAGATTCGTTTAATGGTTTTCTGAAATATGCAGAACATTCTGCTTAGAAATCCTATCATTTTTTAAAGATATCGCATTATGTTACATTAGGCCAGAGATTTTCCAAAAAGATTTTTGTAATTATATTCCTTTAGGTTTACAAACAGGCTTCGAATTCATTCATTGTGGTATTTTTCTTCTACCATCAGATTTTGATGAAACAATGCCGGTAATTTTTTTAATCTATCTGTGAAAATAGTATATTCCGTTAAATGCACAGACTCAGATGCACCCTAATGAATACCTCAATGCATATAGTAATTTCAGCTGAATTAGAATTAGTATTTTAAAGTGTAACCAATATATACTTTCTTAGATAGCATTGGTTACACTTTTACATTATAAAAATAAAATAATGCAAGAAATAAGAATAAACTGGCAATGACTAAAATTAGACTTCATAAAGTTGGTAATTCGTTTGTAGACAAATGTATAAAAATATTTAATAAAATTCCTCAGGATTTGGTTGACATGCCTCTTAATAAGTTTAAAATAGTAGTGAAAAAATGTTTGATAAAGAAAGGCAACTATGATGTAGAGGAATATCTTAATGATAAAAATGTATGGTCCCCCTAATGTTCTGTTGTTAGCCACTCGTACAATACAATATAAATTGGAACACAATGTAAACGAAACAATATTAAAAAAGAAAATGGATAATCTACCTGAGTTTCTTGCTGGTATCTTCTTTGGGAGTACCAACTTACCGAACCAGCGAAAGAATCATTATCAAATGGTTATTTATGTACATAATCGACCTATAAATATAGCCCACGCACAGTAAATACTGTGCGTGGGCTATATTTATAGGTCGATTCAATTTATCGCCGCAGCATATATTATGAGCCCTTTGGGATACTTCTCTGTCCAAAATAGGCATTTTTCTACTTTCGCGAATCCAATTTTGTCGTGTTGAATATTTAGTTACTATTGAAAATGCGCGTTTACTGTAACCAAAAACTACTAACAGTTTTAATCTCCCAAGATTAATTATAAGAAAAAATAACGAAGTAACAGAAGCTGTCGAAGTTAGATATTTGCAATAGTTAGGCAATTCTACACCACTTGAAAACCTGTAGAATCCAAGAATGAAACTCTTTGACTGGTTTAGAATAGCCAAGTAAAGCACAAGCCGTGAGTTCGATCAAAGAATCAAAGAATCAATTTCATTTATTCAGTTTAGGTACATAAAGAGCACATATGAATGTCAAAATTTTACAATTTTATGTCAAGCAATATTATAAAAATACTAAATTATGTACATAAATAACCATTTGAAAATGATTCTTTCGCTGGTTCGGTAATTTGGTTCTCCCGAGAAGATACCAGCAAGAAGCTCAGGTAGATTATCCATTTTCTTTTTTAATATTGTTTCGTTTACATTGTGTTCCAATTTATATTGTATTGTACGAGTGGCTAACAACAGAAGATTAGGGTGACCATGCATTTTTATCATTAAGATATTCCTCTACATTATAGTTGCCTTTCTTTTATCAAACATTTTTTCACTACTATTATAAACTTTTCAAGAGGTATGTCAACTAATTCCTGAGGAATTTTATTAAATATTTTTATACATTTGTCTACAAACGAATTACCAACTTTATGAAGTCTAATTTTTGTCATTGCCAGTTTATTTTTATTTCTTGTATTAATTTTTTTTAATATTTCTATGTTCTTTCTTACATATAACATGTTGTCGTAAACATATTGAGAAGCAACTGTTTAAATATTAATTTTCTTTAAATAGTTCTTTCAGCGAGTCACAGGGTCTGAGTCTATAGATTGCTCATATAGCTCGTTTCTGTAATATGAATATTGTCTCAATACCAGTAGCTGAGCCCCATAGCAGCAGACCATATGACGTAATGCTATGAAAGTAGCTAAAATAAGCTAATAGTGCCGTTTTTTCATCAGTCAGTGACCTTATCTTTCTAACCGCATAGGCAGCCGAACTAAGTCTTCCTGCCAAGGCTGAGATATGAGAACCCCATTGCAGTTTACTATCTAGAGTTATCCCAAGAAAAACTGTGGTATTGACTATTTGAACTAATTCATTATTCATATTAATATGAGTATTCACCTGTCTAACATTGAGCATAGTAAATTTTACACATTTTGTTTTCTTCGCATTGAGCAGCAAGTTGTTACTTGTCAACCAATGCAGTATATCCGAATGGGTATTATTTACATCGTCAAGTACTACTTTTTGTCTATCTATATAATTAGTGAAGTAAGAAAGATCATTTACATATATTAGAATAAAAGGGTTCCTAATATCGAGCCCTGGGGTACTCCCATGACTAATGAGGCGCCAGAAGAGTCGGTGCCGTTAATGTTAACTTTTTGTACTCTATCAGTGAGGTAAGACTCCAGTAAGCCAAGTGAGCTGTTCGAAACACCATAATACCCTAATTTTAATAACAAAGTCTCATGATCAACACCATCAAAAGCTTTTGCTAGATCACAAAAGATACCAATGGCATCCTGCTTTTCCTCCCATGCATCAAATATATGTTTCACAAGTGCAACTCCAGCATCCGTTGTGTTCCTGCCATTAGTGAAACCAAACTGTTTGTTATGAAGTAACTTATTTTCTGTAAAATGTGAAAGCAATTGATTAAATATTATTTTTACAAAAAAATTACTGAGGGTTGGGAGCACGGAGAATGGTCGAAAATTTGAAGGATCACTTTTGTCTCCTGCTTTGAATAAAGGAATGATTTTTCTGTACTTCATAAGATTGATTGATGAACTGATTTTCATCCATACGTTTATTGAATATGAATGCAAGGTAAGGCGCAATAGCGGGCATTATTGATTTTATTATATCGGTTGAAATGCCCCAAACATCCTCAGTATTTTTTATATTCAGTTGTTTAAAGTCAAAATACTGAAAGTCAAAGTTACCTCTACATTTATCAACACTAGATTTAAGAAGAGAATTGGCTACGTTTTTTGAAGTATTGAACTTATTTGTAGTGATAATTGAAACATTTGTGAAAAACGATTCAAATGCATTTCGATTCCGAGGATAGCTCAGAGGAGATCGTAGGACACTTAAATACATTATTCTCTGATAAAGTTCTACTACTGTGGTGGGTATAAATACAGCGTGGCAGTGCGCCGCTTTCACGAGACACAAATTTTCCGTTCGCACGCGGTAGTTACAAAAGTCTGACACGCTCAAATAAAAACGGTTAGGTGAAGCATAATTTTGCGATCTGTTTTCGGAGTTTAGGTAGGTACCTACCTAAACTCCGAAAACACTCTTTCTGTATTTTATGTTTATTTCATTGTATGGTATATGTATTAAGTTTGAAATCTGATAGAGGTAACAAACCACTCTCATAGGTTTTTCTATCACTGACTGTTCATCTTTTTTGCACTCTGCAATGTACGAAAATCCCCTTTTACAAATGTGTGTGGCAGTTTATCCGACGCCTTCAGCAGTATGTCGGTACTACTTAGATACCTACTTTTAACATAAACCGAGTAAACTACATACAATAAAATACTCGTAAATCTCTGTGCGGGTATTTCTCAAACATTATAAACTAGGTACAAACAACAACAAGCCAGGAATACCAACCACGAGTATAATGTCCCAGTTTCTGGTTCATTTAACCCATATACATACCTACAACGCTTGTCAGTGCATAATGCTACTGTTTCCGTGACGCTTAGTAGGTTATTGTGTCTATGAGATATTTTTCTCTACTTGTTAGGACATAGCGATAAAACTCACATAATAATATAAATAATTGCTAGTTGTACCTACTATACCCTCTGAACACGTGGTCCGACTGCTTTGTCCGACTAATCGGATCACGTGAACTTTTTTTCCTGTTGGTTCGATTAATCGTACTACAAGAAATCGTAATTCCGCTTCGTCCGACTAATCGGACCACGTGAACATTTTTTTCTGTTGGTTCGGTTAATCCGACGTTTCCTTGTCGTAAGTACAATACAAGGTCTATTCCACCTAGTTACATTGTAGTTACATTAATGTAACTAGTTGGACAGTTTCATTCCAAGTAGTTATATCATATATATACAGGTGCACCGAGTACAGATGAAAATGATTGTCCATTAAAAGGACACAAACCTCAAATGTACCAGGAATACATAACAACATAAGAGCCTTCAAGATTTTAAATTCTTTTAAATTCAGTGAAAACCAATTGAATTATTCTGAAAAAGTACCAGGCGATTTTAAAAATAAAACAATTTAAAATTAAAATGATTTTTATTTAAATAATGTCAGCGGTAAAAGTTAGCGGTAAAATTGCATGGAACAAATGGGACAAAAATCGTGTATTGTAAGGTTGCAAAAGTTCCAAGTGGAACTGGCTTTATGGAACTACTAGGAATAAAATATTAAGAAAGAAATTATGAATAGATCACAAAAACTGATGTCATCGGCGGGACTCGAACCCACGGCCTTTCCATTTGGCCATTTGTCGGACAAAGCAGTCGGACCACGCGTTCAGAGGGCTACTATACCTATGTATTTACAATTATTATAAGAAATACAAATACGGGTAAGTAAATTACGCGAAGAGAGTCTCTTCCCACTTATATTTTTGTAACATTATTAAAAAAATTAAAAATTTTAATTTAAACAGCAACTGTACACTTTTAATTTTGGTGGGAGATAGAGGAAATACAGACAGAAATGCAATTGTAAATTGTTTAGAATTACTGAGCTTATTAGATGTTAAAAATAATATTTTAATCACACTTCCTTATAGCCGTGGCTTGTCACAGGCCGAAAACAATCTTAGATATAAGCTAAATCAAACAATACATACATTGACATTTCATAATTCGAATAAATTCCATCTGATTGACATAAACATGTATTTAGAAAATAAATTGTTATTGAGTCATATTTTATTAAATATTCAGCCAAAAACTTGGCTAAACAATCTGCTTTTATTGAGCAGAAAAATGACAATTTTTGTTTTGTGACCTTGGAATCTGTTCCAAATAAGGGTGACAATAATTTAAACTTAATTCTAAGGCAATAGAGGAAATCCCTAGCAAATTAAATTTAAGGACAAAGAAAAAGTCTATGTCATGAATATTATTCATCAAAATATTGAAGGCTTTTCTGGCAAAGAGTTAGAGTTAGAATTATTTTTAAATGAAAAGCGTATTCATGTACTTTGTTTACATGGTTAAAAAAACATGAACTCTTAGTTAATATTGATAATTATAAAATCATTAGTGCGTTTACTAGAGATTCCGCTATAAGAGGTGGGTCACTCATTTTAATTAATGACAAATTAAAATCGAAAGACAGAAAAGATGTAGTAGCACTCACGAGTGAGCGAAATATTGAACTATCATGTGCAGAGCTAGAACAATATATTATTATTAACGTCTATTGACCTCCTTCTGGAGATTACTACCTGTTTGAGTCCATTATGGAAGAAACCTTAAAAAAGGTATGTAAATGTAAGAAGACTATAGTTGTATGTGGCGATTTTAATATTAATATTTTAGAAAACTCCCAGAACGCGCTAAGGTTCCTCAACCTTTTTAAATCTTTTAACTTACAATTTTTTTTTCTGATCCAACTCGCACCACAGGCACATCAGCTACCTGCTTAGACAATATTTTTTCTAACAGCGATGTAGATAAGAAATCAATAATACATTTTATTAATTCAGATCATGCAGGTCAGTTAGCTAGATTTAAGTACCAACATGTTCCATTATCAAAAAATATTGTATGTAGACCAATCACAAAATATCGATTAGAAAAATTTAAACAACTATTAAGAATAAAGTACCTCTTTTGGAGTTGAATAATGATAAAAACTCGAATGATCTTTACGGAGATTTGAATACGAATGCAATAACATATTCACTAAAAAAACAATAAATGTAAATCAATTCAAAATTAAATTTAGTGATTGGGCTACGCCTAGAATCTATAAAAGTAGAAAGAAATTATATGAATTATACGAGACAAAGGCATCTACTAATGAGCCACAAGTAATTGAACGGATTAAAAAGTACTCCAAACTGTTCAAAAAAGTTTGTTCAATAGCCAAATCTAATTATATACGGGCTACAATAGAAAAATCCAATAATAAAACTAAGGCATTATAGAATATTATTAACAAAGAAACCTGTAAAGCAAAGTCACGTGATCGATCCTTGGAGTTAAAAATGGATGATAAAAATATTAAAACTGATTCTGCAGTGGCCAATGCATTTGAATCTTTTTTCACAAATGTTTCAATTATCACTAAAAGAAGTTAAATTCTTCAAAAAACGTAGCCAATTCTCTTCTCAATTCTAGTGTTGATAAATGTAGAGTTAACTTTGATTTTCAGTAAAATGACTCTGTCACTATACTTAAAACTTTTAAACAACTGAATACAAAAAATACTGAGTATCTATGGGGCATTTCAACCAATATAATAAAATCAATAATGCCTGCTATTGCGCCTTACCTTGCATTCATATTCAATAAATGTATGGATGAAAATCAGTTTCCTAATCTTATGAAGTACAGTAAAATCATTCCTTTATTCAAAGCAGGAGACAAAAGTGATCCTTCAAATTTTCGACCTATCTCCATACTCCCAACACTGAGTAAAATTTTTGAAAAAATAATATTTAATCAATTGCTTTCACATTTTACAGAAAAAAAGTTACTTCATAGCAAACAGTTTGGTTTCACTAAAGGCAGAAACACAACGGATGCAGGAGTTGCACTTGTGAAACATATATTTGATGCATGGGAGGAAAAGCAGGATGCCATTGGTATCTTTTGTGATCTATCAAAAGCTTTTGATTTTTTTTTTTTATGAATAAATTTGAGTGCCTTTGACCACAATCTTACCTGATGTTAAGTAACGATGCGGTCTAAGATGAAGCACGCAAACTCAAATAATGCCTATTTACTCTTGCCTTGAAAATCCCAAGATTATATGTATCGGGGAACAAAGACGCTGGAAGGGAATTCCATTCCTTTGCGGTTCGCATGATGAAAGAAGAAGCGAATCGAGAGGTACGAAGAGGTGGAATATCGACCACATACGGATGTAATCTCAGACCACGCCTTGATGTCCGATGATGGAATGGTGCTGGTGGAATTAATTCATGCAATTCCTGCGCACACTCTCCGAAATGTAACCTGTAGAAGACACACAGACTCGCAACCAGATGGCGATGGTCGAGGCTCTGAAGTCGGTTGCTTGTGAGCGCCTCATCGCTTATAAGTTTTCTGGCGCGTCTGTCAATAGCTTCCAGGGCCTCAAGCTGGTAGCGGGCGGATCCATCCCAAAGGTGCGAGCAGTACTCCATGCAGGAGCGAACCTGTGCTGAGTAAAGACTGAGCAGTTGACTCGAGGTAAAATATTTACGCACCTTAGAGAGGATGCCTATTTTTTCGAAGCTGTTTTAGCCCTGGATTCTATGTAGCTTCCAAAGTTCAGGTTGGATGATAAGTCCACACCAAGGAGCTGAAGATGCTGAGTCACAGGTACAGGGACATCCCGGAAAGTAGGAGCCTTGGTGAACGGGCTCTTTTTAGCGGAGAAAAGACATGCCTGGGTTTCCGTGGTGTTGAATGTGACAAGGTTAGCATCGCCCCAGTCAGACACTGCCTGAAGGGTTAAGTTAGTGCGTTCAACCATTGCCACTCTAAGATCGTAGATTTCCGGTTTTTTGCCCTTTGCGCTGAAGAAATATCTCTCTGCAACCGTGCTATCGTCCGCATACCCAAACATACCGGGTCTGAGCAGGTCGTTTATATGTAGCAGGAATAACGTGGCCGAGAGAACAGATCCCTGAGGTACCCCAGCGTTAATTGCTAATAGATCAGACGAGCAGCCGTCAACAACCACTCGAGTAGATCGTTCCCTTAGGAAATCTGACATCCAAGCTCAAAGACCAGCCGGAACTCCGTAAGCAGGAAGCTTGGCTATAAGGGCTTCGTGCCAGACCCTGTCAAAAGCCTTCGAAATGTCAAGTGATACAGCAAGTGCCTCACCATATCTTTCAAGAACCTCACCCCAGAGGTGCGTGGCATATACTAGAATATCTCCAGTAGAACGGCGTTGACGATTGTGTTGATCATGACTTTGTTATTAAAATTAGGGTATTATGGTGTTTCGAACAGCTCACTTGGCTTACTGGAGTCTTACCTCACTGATAGAGTACAAAAAGTTAACGTTAATGGCACCGACTTTTCTGGCACCTCATTAGTCATGGGAGTACCCCAGGCTTCGTTATTAGAACCCTTCTTAATATACGTAAATGATCTTCCTTACTTCACTAAAAATCTTTGTGAAATTATTATTTGCTGATGACACATCATTAATTTTTAAAAGTGATAGTCAAAAAGTAGTACTTGACGATGTAAATAATACCCTTTCGGAAATACTGCATTGGTTGACAAGTAACAACTTGCTGCTCAATGCGAAGAAAACAAAATGTGTAAAATTTACTATGCTCAATGTTAGACAGGTGAATACTCATATTACTATGAATAATGAATTAGTTCAAATAGTCAATACCACAGTTTTTCTTGGGATAACTCTAGATAGTAAACTGCAATGGGGTTCTCATATCACAGCCTTGGCAGGAAGACTTAGTTCGGCTGCCTATGCGGTTAGAAAGATAAGGTTACCTGACTGATGAAAAAACGGCACGATTAGTTTATTTTAGCTACTTTCATAGCGTTATGTCGTATGGTCTGCTGCTATATCAGCTGCCGATATTGAGACGATATTCATATTACAGAAATGAGCTATACGAGCAATCTATAGACTCAGACCCCGTGACTCGCTGAAAGAACTATTTAAAGAAATTAATATTTTAACAGTTGCTTCTCAATATGTTTACGACAACATCTTATATGTACAGAAGAAAATAGAACTCTTCAAAAAAATCCGACAACAATAATTATAATACAAGAAATAAACTAACAATGACAAAAATTAGACTTCATAAAGTTGATAATTCGTTTGTAGGCAAATTAATCAAAATATTTAATAAAATTCCTCAGAATTTGGTTGACAAATTTATAAGTTTAAAATAGTGGTGTAAAAACATTTGATGAAGAAAGGCTATTATAATTTAGACGAATATCTTAATATTGAATGGAATCAGGCGTTACCTGGCAAAAGTCCATGATAAAGCAATGGGGTAAGATGTTGATTTTTTTACATAATTGCACAAATTTCTCTAAATAGACGACATTATAAACGTCGACATATGTTTCACCTACTCACGAGGCATTCTCAAGACTGTCTCAAAGAGAACAGCAAAGAGAGGCTTTGTACTTTTTGTGTGTTTTGTATAAATTAAACATCCGACGTACTTTATTTTATAACCTCGGTGTATTTTATTTATGTTAAAACTCTGTAGTTAGATAGATACTCAAATTGAACATTACAGAAAAGTTAAACCTTCCACTATTTTAAGCATTGCATGGCCTGTTAAACGTTATTTTCTTATCAATTTAATTGTATTTGATTGCTTGTCTGTAATCATGTGAACATGATTCAGTAACACTCCATATAACAATAATAATACGAGTACTCCACCCTTGTCAAGAAATAATATAATAATAAATTTAATTTTTAATTAAATTTAATAATTTAATAAATTTAATTTAATTTAATAATTTAATAATTTAATTTTTAATTTAATTTAATAATTTAATTTAATTTAATAAATTTAATTTAATTTAATTTAATTTAATTTAATTTAATTTATTTAAGTTAATTTAATTTAATAATTTAATAATATTAAATTTAATTTAATTTAATTAATTTAATTTAATTTAATTTAATGGACATTCTCACACTACGTCATCTAGCCCAAACTAAGCTATAAGCTTGTGCTATGGGATCTAGACAACTGAAAAACATACTTGTATATTTCTAAATACATACAATACAATATACATAGATAACACCCAAACTCCGACACAAACATTTGTCGATGACACAAATATTTGATTCGACCCGGGGATCGAACCCGAGACTCCGGAGTCGAAAGCCGATGCACTACCGACCACGCCACCGAAGCAGTCAAGCAGCAAATGGACAGTTGTCACATATTACAAGCGACAGTTTCTACTCACTTGGGTGTTAGCAATGGAAACAAAATAAGTAGAAAATAATCATATCTACCTCCCTTCTTGTTAGAGTAGCCACCCATCTTGCCAGCGACACGGGCTGATGCGCCACCCGCCATAATCAGCAGAACCGCACCGCTCCCCATTGTGCCATCTAGAACGTATGATTCGATAAGTAAACGCGTTGTAGCAGCTTACATTTGTATGCTTGACTTGGTTCTTTTTAACTAGCTTTCTAAAAACAGAAGGTACGATAGTTAAATATATTAAATAAATATATTTTGAACATTCTCATACAACGTCATCTAGCCCAAACTAAGCTATAAGCTTGTGCTATGGGATCTAGACAACTGATAAACGTACTTATATATTTCTAAATACATACATAACAAACATAGAAAACACCCAAACTCCGAAACAAACATTAGTAGATCACACAAATATTGGATTCGACCCGAGACTCCGGAGTCGAAAGCCGATGCACTACCGACCACGCCACCGAATCAGGAACGATAGTTGGATGGAAGGTTATAGTACTGACTTGACGGACGTCTAAGAGGCCCTGCCTACTCCAGGGCCCAAGTCATCCTCACTTGCACGCGGTGCACCTGCTAACAAACAGACGAGGCTCTAGCAAATATATACTCAGTCCCCGGAAACGACAATAGGCTCGCCACATATTACACGGGGTTAACAACGTGACTGGTAAACCGTGGGCGTAATTTCGACCAGAGATGTGCTGCGCTACGTTGCTATGGATGCGTTTGACATCCAGCAATCATATTCATTTGTCCACACATCACGTCATAGCACAATCATTTTCATTGGTCCACAAGCACATCCTCGCAGCATAGCTACATAGCACATCTCTGGTGAAAGGCAGCCTTATAACGGCAACCATTACCGCGGAGCACTTCTTAACGAAATACATTTTTTCGGGCTTCACGCAACGAGCTATGGAGAGGGCTAACTCTGTATTTATCTACGTGATCAGAAATCAGGAGGACCAAGATAGTTTGACATAGTCCGAAGGATTAGCAATCGGAAATGCTAGTGGGCCGGCCACATAGCACGAAGATCGGTCAGTCAATGGAGCAAAAATATATTTGATTGGAGACTACGTACCGGTAAACGCAGAGTGGGACGGTCACCTACCAGATGAACCGAAGGCTTAGCGAAAAGCGCTGCGTCTCGTTGGATTCAGGTAATGGACCGGTCGAACCTTAATCTTAATGGAGAGGTCTAAGTCCAGAAGTGTCCGCGGTACAACTATTTTAATTATAATGGAATAAAATTTTGATGGAACAGGGTATGATGGGAATTAAATAAATAAATATGTTAGGACAATTCACACAACACCATCTAGTCTCAAACTAAGTAGAGCTTGTGATATGAGTACTAGATAAACTATACTATATAAAAATACTTACATACATTTCTTTTTGTAAATACATACATATTATACATAGGAAACATCCAGACTTCGGTACAAACGTATCTGTCTTCACACAAAGTTTGTCCCGACCGGGAATCGAACCCGAGACTCCGGCGTCGAAAGCGAATGCACTACCGACCACGCCACCGAAGTTCAACACACCGAAGATTAAACTTACAAATCATGACGGCCATCTTGAATACACGAATGAACTCGCTGTTTTCTTATTCACATTGATGTAGACAACGTCTTTTTTCTACTTACACCATCGATCGGCATCTGTAAACAAGTAGAACGTTGGTATTAGATGTAGCGTATCCCAGCTAAACCACCGATGACGCTGCCTAAGCCATTGAATTTCTGCATTATATGTTAAGATAAAGATAAAGACTTTATTGTGAAGAAAAGATGGATGAAATGCAGGAAATAGAATATGACAAGAGAGGGTACGAAGTAAAAGAGAGAGTGGATCGTGTATGTTCCTTATTTTTAACTACCAAACGTTTTGGCAACGTTGAGAACATATTTATTTTATCGGCAGGTTTAAGAACTACTCGGTTTGACAAAAAAAAACAAAATACAACAAATAGGTATAGTAACAAAGGTATAAGTGCCACACTAAGAATTTAACAACACCTCACTTTTCAAAATGTGTGTGTAAATTTTCGTTTTGATATTTCTCATTTGCGATCTTGTACATACAAGAAATTACTTCCGATTTCATCAGATGAATGTGAATGGTGAATGGTAGGAAAAGGAATTGACGATTGAGGAAACGCTCGAAATGCGGTGATATGGAATATCCCGAGGAACAAATGATTAACGGTCCAGATTCATTAGGCCAATGAGAGTAAAACAGGCTTCTTTTCCAAAATCTATTTTTTTACAAGCCTAATACCCTAATCTACCTTTGTAATATAGATCTACCTATGTAATATACCTAATTAATCTTTGGAAGTACTGAACTGATTCCGAAAATGGTTTCACTGTAAACATGTATAGCTGCATTGTGAAACATTAACATTTCCTTGAGTGCTATAGAGTACTATATGTACTTGTAGTCACGGGCTGATCTCCACAAGCCCACGTCTAGTGCGTGGGTTTTGCGTGTGGGTGGGACTTTATCTAACAGTTATGATCCGGGGAATTGAGGACGAAGGAACTGTGACATCGGTGTTTTCACATTGCACGATATCGTCACGATAATTTACATTCTTACTGCCCATCAGCTCTACGCCAAAGATATTTTTGGTCGAAGCATATGCAGTTAACCTTATAGTTACCTACTTATATCTCACTACCAACGAGACGCAGCAGCAGTTTAGATGTTTTAACTTGTCACGTTAAAACTAGGTACTGATTTTTTTGGAACGAAGTTCTCTAACGCGGCTTGTGGGTAGTGCGATTTTGTAGAAATGGTCATGTTACGCTTACAAGTGATTCCCAACCGGTAGTCCACAGAAGCCAAACATTGTCCGCTTTGTTTTTTAATTTATCATCGGCGTCGTTTGTAAAATGAAAAGTAACCCAATAAACCTAATAAACCCAGGTTGGGTTGCATTGCAGTTGTTTAAAGAACTTCGTTCCTGACGGGGTCCTCCGACTCCACAATTGTTTTTTAATAAAACCTTATAATAATATATATATAGAAATGGGGAATGTCCCCCTTAGCTCTCGAGAACTGCTTATGCTTCAATGATGGTTGACCCCTCTATGCGATTATATAATTTTCGATTTTTTGGCTTGCCTCCAGATCGAGGGCGATCGATCTGGAGGCAAGCCAAAAAATCGAACATTTGAACTAGCCCTAAGGGGTCAAAAGTTATAGGCCAAAACCTATGGCGTGGTGCGGTGCGAGGCACCGCGCAAGACACCGTACTAGTGATATAGATTACAATAACATTTATGCTACTTTTCATCCTGATAATAATGTGTTACCGTGAGATTGGAGAACGAAAAACCCATTTCACGCGATCGGAGCGGCTTTAGTCGCTCATTATGAACACTCTTTACAACCATAAGTTCAAAGGGATTTTAAATAAACTTGCATAATTCAGTTACAATTTGAGAAAGCTGTTATTATGTACATATTATTATTTAGGTCGGCTAGAAAGGAAACTTCGATTAACCTTTAACTTTACAACTTAGTTCACAGTATTAAGTACTTAATTGAAAGCGTATTACTTCTGTTGTATTCTCATCTAAGTTAAAACTGGAAGTAGAACGGAATATCTTCACTGAGACCTCGTAGTTTACTTAATCCCATTAAGCAGATTAAACAAGAAAACTGATGTTGATACATAGTAAAAATAAACATAATTATAGACTAAAAATATTTACATTACAAAATGTCGTTTAAAAAATCCTCCGCGTCATTGCCGACTGGGAAGGTTCCCAGAATGCTGGCTGTGTTGCCACGTTGGATGGCAATTTTCCTGACTAATTCTTCGGTGCTATGGACCGACGACAGAAATGCTGGCAGACTGACTCTGATCTGTGACTCTACGAATACCTAGCCCGCCCAAGCGAACTGGAAGAGACGCTTGGACCCAGGCCCGGATATTTACATTTAAAATTTTACACAAAGAATTTTGTATTAAGTTGTCTAGTCTGCCCAAAATTTCTACATTTTTCCAAAATTGTCCTGAACGGAGGGCATGTGTAAATTTGGGTACGAAAAGACAAAAACGAAGAATAGTGAAAGCTGAATGAATACTGATATTACATAGACCATCAATAACCTGATCAAAATTTAGAATTTTTTCCTCGATAAAAGTGGAAAAGCCATCTTCTAAAATCGGGGACCCTAGGAGGCGTAAAGAAGTTTAGTCCAAAACTTTTATGTTGGGGGCCAAACAGTTGAATTTGGAGATTGTTGTTAATTTATCTGTGTTTTCAGATATAAAAATCTCTCTCTCGAAAACTGTCTCTACTTTTCCCCCTAAAGTCCCGTCTTATAGGTACCAAATGTTGAATTTTGATTTTATTTTTTGAATTATTGGGTTAATGGCCAAACTGAAGATGACTGGTCCCAACGGATCACCTTGCTGACATCCAACAGCTGAACTCAAAAGGTGGTCTTTATAAATAAATTTTGTTGGCTGACTATAGCATTGCCAAAGAAAGTTAAAAATTTTGGGGGTTTCTCAAGGTGTCCCTGTTTACAGAGTTGAAGGCGTTTTTCAGGTCGACTTTCAAGATGACCTCTCCATCTTCGCTACTGTCAAGGTATGTTGCAAGCGCATGGATTGCGGCCTCACAACCTCCTTTGGAACCAAAACCTAATTGAAAGGGCTGAAATTTGGTAGTAAGCCAAATGCCGCAAAGTGCTACCTACGGCAATGGGACGAATGCCACCATCCTTCTTGTTAAGGGCATATAAATTGGCCCCATACAAAATATCTGTGATGCCACTGTCCACATTGCCTGAGAGTATGAGGTTGACTAGAGCTGTTAGCTCCCTCAGAAGTGCATCACCAGCTTCCCCAGCGCTCGGACACAACAGATCCTTAAGGTGCTGTGGTGTCAGACCGTCAAGTCCACCAGCTGATCCAAAACGAAAGGAGTCAACAGCTGTGCGCACATCCTTGGCAGTAGTCTCAAGATTTTCGGTGTCGTTGTTCGGAGGATCAGGGAAAGAGAGGTCAGCTGCGGATGGTGGGTGCTTACTCTGCAAGCCCGTCAAAGTTTCTACAGAATAAGGAGCCAGCACGTCGCTACTAAAAAGTAGTCTTGCCGCCCCACTGATGTCGCCTTCCCTAACTTTATTCTCTACAAGTTTTAATTTCTTGGCCTGAGAATAATCAGGGGCCAAAATGTGGATTGAATTTGAATTTAAAATGCTAAAATTGTTTGTACAATTTTCTTTGATTTGGACCGTCAAAGATGTCAACGGCCTTTTCTTTACGTGTAGGATTCTAATTGATAATGGTGATACTGAATTTTGATCTTGGAATGAATTTACGAGTATATAGGTAAATAAATGAATAAATATTTTTGGACATTCTCACACAACGTCATCTAGCCCAAATTAAGCTAATATAAGCTTGTGCTATGGGATCTAGACGACTGATAAACACACTTATGTATTTCTTAATACATAATTATATATTATATAGAAAATACCCAAACTCCGAAACAAATATTTGTGAATCACACAAATAATTTGATTTGACCCGGAATAGAACCTGGAACCTGCAGTCGCATACATATACCACTGCGCCACCGAGGTAGTCAAGGTCATAGTTTAAGCACGTCTAAGCTAGATATATGTGTATATCCAATTGTTGGGTTAAGAAACTGCATACATGCATACTATAATGACGCCTATTTTCTTTCATGACCAAAGGCTAGGCAGAGGTATAGGTATTATTGGCCGGCAGGTGCATCACTTGCAGTTGATGTTTGTTTGGGCCTATAAGGTTTAAGTATGCCTCTATTTATTAACCTATAAAAATATCCTGAGGAAATCAACAAAACTATTTGCAAATTAAACAAAAAATATTTATTTTATTTTATTTTATTAGGAAACTCAACAGTTAATTTACAAATGATGCACTACAATTAAAAAAATAAGAATGAAATAGGTATCTTAAGCCAATTAAAGAGTTTCACGACATTTGCAAACACTCGAAAACTGGTAGTAGATGGTAAAACTAAACTAAACCAGGCCTATGTCACTCGCCTAACATTCTTTTGCGAATGTTAGGCGAGTGACATAGGCCTGGTTTACGTGACGTCAGCGACAACTTGAAGTTGTAAGTCAGTAAGAGTTGTCTCTTGTTTGTGACACGGAATTGACCATAGAGTTGATATTGAGGCATTAACGTCATAATTATTCGTCAAATTATGCTGGTACTTTACTGACAACCCTAACGTTCGAATTATGTTATATGTAAACAAAAGAAAGTTGGGAGTTCGATTTTTGCTGAGCGCATGGCTGGTGGCTTTTTAGGTTACCTCTGGCGCTCCGCAAAAATCGGGCTCCCAGATACTCACATACCGAACAACGTTTCTTGTCCCTGCACCTGGAGCTAGTTAGGAATAACTAGTTCTTCTGTGCGACTATCAACTAATCAAGCATTACCTTGACATTGGCGAATCATCGATCATTATCGATGGAGCCACGTTTTTATAAGAAGAAGAAGACAAAAGAATGTGCTCAAATATTGGATAGAAACAGGCGTTACCTGGCGAAAATCCATGACAAAGTAATGGTAAGTAAGATGTTAAAACTTTTCAAAATATAATATCATTATTTTCGCAAAAACAAAAGACAATAAAACTTCGACAATTGTTTCACCTCTAAACGAGGCATTCTCAAGACTGTCTCAGCTGTAACAGTCGCTCAACAGATAAACTCCTGACTTGTGTGAAACCGAAACTAAATCTTTGCCATTACACAACTCCCTCAAGGTGTTCTGGGTTCTAAAAGCTGTAAATATATTGTTTTCCCTCATGATCTTAGCCACACTCAGCGAAACGGAACCCACGAACGGCAAACACGCAGTGTACTTCCTAGGTGGCTCCTGAGATGGATGCAATAAACGAAAGCTAATATTTCTACGTTTCTTATTTAACAATGAGTACACCATACCTACGTTATAGCCATTACAGTGCGCTATATGACTAATTATATTTAATTCCTTGTCATATGCCTGTTGATTCAACGGCACTGCTAACAACCTACTCACTAGGCTATGGAAAGCAACCATCTTGTGTTGCCATGGGTGGTTGGAAGAGTAAGGAATAACTGTATCTGTACAAGTTGGTTTCCTGTAAATACAAAACTCGTGAATGAACCCCACCCCTCCCAGAGATTGATAGGTCTAGAAAATTAAGGGTAGCCTCTGTTTCCACTTCTAATGAGAAATCAATCCTAGGATGTACTGAGTTCAGGTTCGAAATCAGAACACCAAGTTGACGTCTTGTACCTGTCCAGCAGATGATGATATCATCTACGTATCTAAAATAATATAATATATGCATATTCCCTACTATGTGATTTGTCTCGAAAGAATCCATAAATTGGCGAGCCCATAGACAAACCATCTTTTTGTAGGAAATAACTATTTTTAAATTGGAAGTAATTTTGTGTCATAGACAATTTTGTTAGTTTTAAAATTTCTTCTATTTTATTACAATGAATTCTTTTAATTATTAGTTTATTTTTTATAATTTCCAAAACTTCAGTGAAGGGTACGTTTGTGAACAGGCTCTTAACATCCAGAGACACAAGTTGAGCGTTGGACGGTAGTTTGACATTTTTAATTTTTTCGATGAGGTCAATACTGTTTTTTCATTCAAAGAATGTGCTTTAATTAACGTCGGTGTGCAAGTTCTGTATGTAAGTACTATTCCCTATTCTGTGACTAAACTATAATTAGGTAATACAAGGTAATGAATCGCTTTTATATACAAGCGACTCAATACCGTATCTATACAATAAAAAAAAACAAAGATGCTCATGTTTAACACAAAAAAGAACAGAAATAATCCATGGATACAAACATTAGGATAGAAATATGTTAACCATTTTATTCATAAACCAATACGATTATAAATACAGTTTCCTACTAGTCTATTTACTAGACAGTAAATGGCTATACATACACTTACAAAACACACCGTTCCATCCAGTCTGTTAAAATCGGTTTATAAATAAACCGTATATCCTATTACTTCTCCTCAAACCTTTGATTTCTAGCTGTTTTAATAACACAACCGTAATAAAGCCAAAAGGTAATGTTCAATGTTACGTTGCTCTCGTGATTGCAGTAGCGTGTAAGTAAGTATGTCCTCTGCGTCGCACGAACAATGCTAATAAAACCATAAAAGGATTTTTACAATGACTGTCAGTTTATGGTTGAGTTTGTTGTTTACAGAGGACTACGTGGATGTGATTTGGTTTTAATATTACTTGGCGAACGATACGCCTCTGCCATCCCTACGGAGAATTGGCGCGATTGATATGAACGTTGTTGGTTTAATTTTCTCAACTTATATTAACTGTAAAAAAACCAATTCAAATAATATTCCCAATATCCCCAAGAGCATTAAATTGTTAAATAATAATAGTTTTATTATAGTGTTAAGGATTTTTTTGAAGACCAAATTTTATGACATTGATTAATAATTGTAGGTATATAATAAGAATAAGAATTTGAATAATATAAATGCATTGAATGATTTGAATAATTAGAATTTTTTGTTTTTCTTATTATTATTTTTTATCATCCTTATAAATTGTATAAGTTTAAGCATAATTTGTACACAATGATAATGGTAAAACACTAAATCCTAATGAAATACACACATGATTTTTGCAAATAAATAAATATCTTATCTTATCCTATCTCATCTTATCTTATTGACTATTTATAAAGTCGATTGACGGCAATTGCTGCTACACATATTGCACAAAAACAGATATACTTTTCCGCTGGATTTTTATTTATTTTAACACTAGTGTTTTGATGTCCTTAATAATTTGTAGTATGATATTATTATGTGCTTTATTGAAATTATATTAATACCTCTGATGATGCCGTGAGGTGAAACCGGTCAGTAAAAACAAAAATTATACCAATGGAAAAGTAAATGTGTTTTTGTGAAATAATATTGAGTTTCTAAAGTTGTTCGTACCTAACAATTTCGTAGCGAAAACATTTTCTTTTCATTACAAATATGTAATACAAATATCTTTTACTTTTTATATTGTGTGGATCATGAAATGAGACCCTCCAAATGATATCTACTTACTTAATATTACCCACCTTTGGGTTCCAAAGATTATCGTTTCAATATCTCGTTAAAAAAATTTCTTTAATTTTTTATTCCTTTTTGGCCTTCGCCTATAGAAGATTGTTATTATCATAATTTATACTATTCGGACTGTTAGACACGGTTTGCATGTTTGTATGTCGTTACCGTGACATATAGAATTATATACGGTACTAGCTGTTGCCCGCAGCTCCGCCTGCGCGTTACTTTAGATCTACATAACTTTTTTATTTATGAAACGATTGAAAACCAAACCGCAAATTCAAATCAAAAATGGAAATCGGTTAAGCCGTTTCTGAGATTAGCGTGTTCAAACATTCAGACAAACAGACAAAAGTTCTAAAAACCATTGTTTTGGGTTTTATTGCGTTCATAAAGCCCCCCTACAACAGTTTCTCCATTATATCTTCTATTATATTCTCTATAGCTGTTGCCCGCAGCTCCGCCTGCGTGTTACTTTAGATCTATATAACTTTTTTATTTATGAAGCGATTGAAAACCAAACCGCAAGTTCAAATCAAAAAATCATTTCTGAGATTAGCGTGTTCAAACATTCAGACAAACAGACAAAAGTTCTAAAAACCATTAATAGTGAACTCCACTGCGGGTGACGTAACCTGTTCTGAAGAGCTCTTCAATCTGATCCCACCCTCTTCCTTCCGATCCCGAACAACGCGTGCCGGGCAGAGATGCCACCCCCACACAGTGGATAGCATGTTCGCGAGAACCGAACGTTTTAACCGTTCGTTTTTCTGCCGAACGATAGTGGCCTGGAACGCCCTGCCTGTGCACGTGTTTCCTCCCACATATAACCCTGGGTTCTTTAAGCGGAGCGTGAAGAGGCACATCAGTAGGTCGTCAAGTTGAGGGCCACTCTCTATCGTATGTGCTGTGAGAGTGGCCCACAATCGCTAGACGTGCGTCGTCACGACTTACCACCAGGCGGGCGGTGTCAATTTGGCGAACCGAATATAAAAAATTAAAAAAACCTACGACAAACTTATTATTTGCGGTTGGTATAGTACTCGGGTCTAGGGATCAAACCGCAAAATTAAGTTTGTTTTTTATTGTATATACTTTTCCGGGATAAAAAGTACCCAGTGTGGTGCCCAGGATATTAAAGAATAATTATACCAAGTTTCATCGTATTCGAACCAGTAGTTTTTGCGTGATGCCTGAACAGACAGACAGACAGACTGACAGACAAAATTTTTTTTAATCACATTTTTGGGTTCAGTGTCAGTCTAGTAACACCCCCTGCCATTTATTTTTTTGATATCTTCAATGTACAGAATTTTCACTTCTACAGATTTATTATAAGTATATAAATAAATAAATAAATAAAATATATAAGGGATGACGTCAGGGAAGTGGTCTTATAAAGCCAAGATCAAATAGAGCGAGACATAATTCGCAAGGGAGTGGATGGTAATTACCCGGCAAATTATATATTAATTGATTAATTATTTGTGATTTCAAAAGCATAGTTCTATAACTTAATTATCTGAAATTATGTATGTATTCACATCAAAAGAACTGTCATATCAAAAACATGCCCTTGAACACAGCCCGTCATACTCGCATATTAAACTAATTGTAATTATCTAACGAACCAAATATACCTATGTACCTAAAATACGGTCCACTTTTTATTTACCACCAAACCTCAAGAACATATGGTACAAATCAACACAGTAGTGGCAGTAAATGAACAGTCGTTTCTTTAGACAAAATGCAAGTTTTGAGCTTAATAAAATGTCTGTCTCGAAAATTTCGCAGCCTCGCAAGATAACGTGAGCCGAACCAAAGTGAAAACAATGTGAGACTCAAGTGGGGGGGGGGGCACTTACTTAGTTGTACTACTATATAATGTGGTTGGGGGCTCCCAACGCATTAGTAATTTGCGATATAATCGCAAAAATGCTGTTTTTATCTTTTCTTCGTTCAAGGGAATGTCGTTTATTATCGTTAAAATGTGCAAATTGTTCTTACTTCTGTTTTGCGCACATTAAGGACCGCTATAATATGCTTAATTTAATCTTTTCGTTTCTTTCTTGACCCATTTCCTTAACGATTATCACTTTACAGGTACTTAGAGTTTTATAAGCAAGTATAGGGTATGGTGGTACACTTGTTAGGGTCCCGTACCCAAAGGTTAAAACGGCCCATCCGTTTGTCTGTCTTGGGCTGTATCTCATGAACCGTGATAGTTAGAAAGTTGAAATATCCACAGATGATGTATTTCTGTCGCCTCTATGACAACAAATATTAAAAACAGAATATAATAAATATTTAAGGGGCAGGGGTATATACAACAAACTTGATATTTTTTGCCGTTTTGGTACGGAACTCCTTTGTGAGCGAGTCCGACGCGCATTTGGCCAGTTTTTTTTTTTAAATCATGTGAATAGATTTTAAGAAACCTCCACGTACTTCCAATTCCCGTAGATCACATTTTCGTGATTTACATTAAACAGAAATTAACATAACTAGGTCGCCGCAGTCGCGAAACGTACCGTTACGCTACAGCATATATTTGAGCGAAGCGAGTTTAAATTCAAAATTCTGGCATCGTAATAACCTGGGTAATTCTGTAAGCTTTTGATGAGTGCAAGACAATCCAAAATCGGCCGAGTATTCGCCGAGAAACAATTTAACATAAATCGTTTGAAAAATAATTTGAGTCAACCGTTGAGAGCTCCGCTCGCCTTCGGCTCACTTCGCTCAAAAAGTATAAAGGGGTCAAATGCCTGAACAAAATGCTCGTTTATTCTATCAAAGTAGGTAACGACGGAAAGGTGAAAATTAAAGATTTATAAGTCAACCACACTGATACGTTAGAAACCAAACAAAAGATAAAACCCTACACGCCAAGTAATGTCAGAAGTTGGTGACAGAACCCATTTCAAAGTTATGTAGGTAGGTAGAGGTACGTAAATAATGCATTGTTCTCAATACAAAATCTGAGTCTACCTGCTCCAAGTTATTCCAGTTTGATAATGCGCAATGTAGTGGACTGAATTTCATTGAAACGTAAACCCGCAGAATAAGCTTCAACTCAGAAACTATTTACGTGTTCCTTTGAAAATACTTGTTCTCGATACTACAGACATAATTGGGCTGGATTTATGTCATTTTCGAACGTGAATAGGATTATTTATAAGAAAACTTTTAGGTCAGGTAGAAATAAAATTCAAATAAAATAAAATAAAGTAATTTCTCCGAGGGTTCGGTATAAATTGGTTTTTTGGATGTAGTTATCCCATGGACGGCAGAGTGGTTAACATATCATTCTAAAAATAATTTAGTAGGTAGGTACCTAATTAGAGTTGATTATGTATAATTTACATAATACTCGTATTATAAGGGTTTTATGTATACACCTAATCTACACATCTCAGTTCTCGGTATATAGGTACATGGAAACATGATGCGGAGATACTTAATTAAAGAAATGAGCACCTCACTCAATTACTATACGGTAGACCCAAACGCGCCAAGTTTGTGTTTGAACCTGAAAGATAATTAAGAGAAGGAGTAATGAAGTTAGTTGGCTTCAAAGCAAATTTGTCTTCAGTATTTGATATTTGCCAATGTTACTCATTTCATTAGTTAGTTAAGTAATAATAAACTATTCCTTAAAGAAGGCACATCCTCCTTATCACTACAGGCATATCGGTCCATATTATATCTGCAGATATAATATGGCCGAGTATATCTGCAAATTTAACGCCGTGTCTAGCTATAGACAAAGTGTCTTCGGTTAGGTACCTTGGCGTTGTGTTGGACAGCGGTCTGAGCTTCCAAGAGCAAATCATCACCTTGTCTAACAGGGCGAAAGCTGGTACATATTTTCAGGTCGCTGCGTGGCTCTGCCAGTCCTGAGGTGATGAAGGTAGTGTTACTTATTTATTTATTTACAATAAGAATTAAAATGTACAAAATATACATAATTATATACTAAAAATATTTACATTACAAAATATCGTTTAAAAAATCCTCCGCGTCATTGCCGACTGGGAAGGTTCCCAGAATGCTGGCTGTGTTGCCACGTTGGATGGCGATACTTATTCTTTGGGCCAGAAAATAGCCAGCCTTCTGGTCCTGAGAAGCATCGATTAGGCGTTTAGCAATGTCTCTATAAAGGCGGCGAGCACTCGGACCCCATGACCCCAGTGTCTCAACCCCAAACAGCTCAAATATGTAATCACCTGCTAGGTTAGCATATTTACGCCGTTTGAGGTCTTCAGCCGATGCAGCAGCAGCGCCGGTACATCCGGATGTGCTTGGAAGGTGTGAAGGTGCTAAGGTGTCAACGTATGTAGCGTCCCACACCAAAGGCCTTCCCATCTTCCACGGTAGCAACGACATACCGTCCGATCTCTTTCCATCGCTTCGTGCTAAACCATTTGGTTCACGTACGGCCGGAAGATCTGCGGTGGAAAGAGCCCTACGAATTATGTCGTTTAGAATAGCGTGCCGAGGTATACGACCTGCGCTTCTGCTACAAGAAACACCATGGTGTCCCAGATTATCGACGGCTACTCCACAGGTGCAATGATGCGGGGATACACAAGGTGTACCCAGCCGACGGCAAGTGGCAATGCGGAAGGTTGTGTCGTCCAACATTGTATCGATGTTGGGCGATGGGAGCGCCTGGATCCATAACCCTGACTCCTATTCTCCAACAGCTAGTAGGCGTGCACGTTCTGAAATATTGACAGAAGTGTCAATTAGTGTAATAATTCTCAATTTACAGAGCGGCAAATCCCACAGTCGCGGTGAGCCTAGGCGGGAGGGCAGGTCAGTGTCGGGGCAAGACATCCTCCAAGCATTTATGGCATCGGTCTTGCATCGAACCTCGGAATCAATCAGTGTATTTGACAAAATTTTCCTGACTAATTCTTCGGTGCTATGGACCGACGACAGAAATGCTGGCAGACTGACATCTGTGACTTTACGAATACCTAGCCCGCCCAAGCGAACTGGAAGAGACGCTTGGACCCAGGCTCGGTCATTAATATTTACATTTAAAATTTTACACAAAGAATTTTGTATTAAGTTGTCTAGTCTGCCCAAAATTTCTACATTTTTCCAAAATTGTCCTGAACGGAGGGCATGTGTAAATTTGGGTACGAAAAGACAAAAACGAAGACTAGTGAAAGCTGAATGAATACTGATATTACATAGACTATCAATAACCTGATCAAAATTTTGAATTTTTTCCTCGATAAAAGTGGAAAAGCCCTCTTCTAAAATCGGGGACCCCAGTAGACGTAAAGAAGTTTTGTCCAAAACTTTTATGTTGGGGGCCAAACAGTTGAAATTAGAGATAAATGTTAATTTATCTGTGTTTTCAGATATAAAAATCTCACATTTCACTGTTCAGTTCTAAGCCAATTGACTGACACTCGTTCTTTATTAGGGTTAAATCTTGTAAAACTCTCTCTACGGAACCCTTATAGTTTCGTCCGTCCGTCTGTCCGTCCGTCCTCGGCTTTCCTCCAAACGTAGGTTTTTTTTGAGATAGGTAAAATGAAATCGTTTATTGGTTAGAAACATGGTTGACATAGGTTTTCTAATCAGTCTAAGGTTCTTCATGTTTCACCGGATGGTTCACGGCATGCAAATTTTTAAGTTTGAACACATGTTCACCAATTAATTAGATATAACGTAATGTCTTCTGGGTTTAAAGATCTTTATTATCAAGCAAGACATTCGTCACTTATGTGATAACTTAGTATTAAAAACATTCATCTGTCCGTCGTCACTAGACAAGTAGCTAGGTACACAATATAAGTGTAGGTAGTGCTAAATAATTATTCAGTAACATTAGGTAGGTAGGTAAACAATTTTGACAAAACACGTAAGAGCGGCAATTTGAGTATATACAATAGCAACCAGAGACAACTTCATCACAAAACAAAACTCAAATAAAACACCCAATACTCCAAATAATACTCCAAATAATACTCCAAAATACCGCTAGTAGGTATGTATACCAACAAAAGTAATGGCAAGATGTGGATGCGCAATGTACCACTGGCCACCCCCTCAGACATACAGGCGTGATTATAATAATTGTGTATAATGTGTTTGTACGTAGGTACGTATGTATGTATGGTAAAGGAATCTTTCATAAATTATTATTAAGTAAATAGATGGGTACTAATTATCTTCCAGAATATATCTAGTTAATAGTTTTTTAAAAGTATATAATGATTCCGCGTTTTTTATTGTAGCTGGCAGCTCATTGTACATACGGGCACGGGCGGTTTTCTTAAAACTAAATCAATAAAATAATGTCAAATAATATTTATAAAACAATGTAAACAATATAATATTTTTCCTTATATCTACCCTTTATTATCTTAAATTTAATAAAGTACCAATGTCCTAATGTTTCTTTAATTTTTATATTCCCAAAAATCTTTCATTGAGTAAAAGCATTTTTGTATAAGCCACTCGTTAGTGCGTCTTCAGAACAAATTCCTTGGCAATGCCCTCAATACTTTGGGTAACTTATTATATACTCTGATTGCCATGCTACTGCAATTATTCTGGTGAAGGGTGCTGTTAGACTTTGGTGCAACGAGTTTAGTTACATCTCTAGAGCTGTAGGACGTCTGGGCACACACTTTAGAGAACAGGTGTTGATGCTTTCTGACAAATAGTGCTAGCTCTAGAATATACAGACACACCACAGTAAGGATCTTATTCTTTCTAAACAAAGGTCTACAAGATATCCAGGGTGCGGCACCACATATAGCCCTAATACATTTTTTTGGGGATATTAGCGTCAGCGGAGTTACCCCATAACAATACTCCATATACCCGCACACTCCCAACATACCCGTGGTAGGCAGACAATGCTGCTTGCCAGCCCACCTGATTTTTAATATTTCTTAAAGCATACACGAATTTATTCAATCGGACACAAACATTCGCAACGTTATCCTTCCAGTTGCAGTGTTTGTCAAGCGTTATACCTAAAAATTTTATTGTTTCTACCTCTTGTACCATGTTATTGTCATAATTAATATTGATCTCGTCATAGTTGTTTTTATAATTGTGAAATTGAACTAGATTAGTTTTACTAAGATTAACAGTTAAATTATTGTTATTCAACCAGTCAGTCACAGTCGCAATAGTTGATTTTAGTATGTCATTATATGTTTCTAGATTTCATTCCTCCGAGATTACCACTGAAATATCATCTGCAAAAAGTACACATTTATGCTGTATAGCTTTCGGGATGTCATTAATATAAATAAGAAAAAGCCACTCCTACATGTAAGGTGGGGATGTCTTTTTTTTCAGGGGACTACCCCATTGTGTAGGGTATTATTAGATAGGTCTTCTTAAAAGGTGAGAGGTTGCTAAGACAATTTTTGTTTAAGAAACCGTTTGCGAGATATTGAACTGTAAATGGTTTTTTTTTATTAAAACAGAAAAGAAAATCTAAAATCAATCATTATTCAAACTAAAGAGGGTCAGATTACTCTGTGACTTTAGGAGTTATAGAGGCTATTATGGTTGACTACGGAACCCTATTCTATGCGTTTTTTAGGTCTGTGAATGTAATGACAAAAAACACTATGTTAAGATTTCATTAAATATTTTGAAAGCTTTTAAGTACCTTTTTTTCATACATTTCTTTTCCTTTTTTATAGCTGTTCCCCGCAGCTCCGCTTGCGTGTTATAGCTTTCTTGATCACCAGTTACTGATTTATTATGTATAGCTGTTGAGCGATATTGTATCTTAAGATAAAACATTATAGTATCTTAGTCGTGTGCAGCGCCCCTTAGTGAACTCCACTGCGGGTGACGTAACCTACGACAAACTTATTAATTGCGGTTGGTACAGTAATCGGGTCTGGGTATCGAACCGCAAAATTGTTTGTTTTTTATTGTATATACTTTTCTGGGATAAAAAGTACCCAGAGTGGTGCCCAGGATATTAAAGAATAATTATATCAAGTTTCATCGTAATCGAACCCGTAGTTTTTGCGTAATACCTGAACAAACAGACAGACAAAAAAAAAATTAATCACATTTTTGGGTTCGGTGTCGGTCTAGTAATACCCCTTGCCATTTAGTTTTTGATATTTTCAATGTACAGAATTTTCACTTCTACAGATTTATTATAAGCATAGATATATAGATAAGTACATACTTATCTATATATCTATGCTTATACATACATATGTACATAACATTTATTATATACTAAGTACCAGTTTAATGTCAAATT
Source organism: Nudaria mundana (assembly GCA_963556515.1). Lineage (NCBI taxonomy): Eukaryota > Metazoa > Arthropoda > Insecta > Lepidoptera > Erebidae > Nudaria > Nudaria mundana. The sequence goes on from OY748294.1 coordinate 8,538,882, forward strand.
ACAGCCAAAACTCATTCAAATAACCCAGTGGAGTGTTATTAAGATGAATTAATTCCTAACAGTGTCGTTATGATACGAAACTACCTTGAACAAAAGTTTCACATTTCATTTTAGTTGGCTGAGTTTGTTAGTCAAAAGCAATTTGTATTCAGGTAGAAAGATTGATTGCGAAACGCTTCAGAAATTGTTTACAATTGTACCTACTTGGTTTATTTATTTATTTATCGCTGTTATCACATTTTACAAAGACTGTATAACCTAAAATAGCATGCGCACTAAGTAACAGTAACAACAACAGATAAGCAGCAACCTCAGCGTGATTGGTGCGTAACCTAATACAATTATAACTGAGCAGTCCTCGCTAAGAGATCCCGTGTCGAGGACTACCACAGTCGTCCGATTCCCCCCCAGCCGCAGGTACAGAACCAGAAAAAATAAAAACTAGGAGAAAAAGAAAAACCAGCATCACCTCTGTTATGTTAATACTATGTCGAAGTAATAGGTAGGTCGTTCAAAAATCATCTCATCAGTTTAGATACTCGTAGTTACCTCTGTTTATAATCGTACAGTTTAAGACAGATTATTTTGTTTGGACTCACATTTATAATAATTAATACTATTATTAGAATAAATGTTAAGGTTACAGAACGTTTGGTTGTTTGTTACTTAATTACGCGTAAATTGTTGAACTTTTTGAATAACATTGGCACATATACCTTTCGTGTATTAAACTGAGGGTACCTACTTTTTATACTGAATTCGGATAAAACAAATATACTGACTGTGATGTCATATACATAGTCATTACTTATTTTATGACTTTCTTTTCAAATCAAATCATTTAGCGAATATGGTCAGGTTTATGTTACATGATAGATTATTGACAATATGCACAGCCACATTCCACCTTACGGTATGCATATACATTGGTAATAAGTAGTTAGTGGCATGTCAAATTTAAAATATTTGAATAACATACGAAACATCCAATAAAATTAAAAAATCGTGTCTAAATTTAAAATATTTGAATAAGAATCGTACAATATAATTCTTTTGAATACAATATCAAAGTATCGAACTTCGAAAGGCTTTGTACGTAAAACATTGAGTCGTATGACAACCAGAAGCTTAAAGTTTAACACAAATCAAATTTTTATGCCCGAAAGGGTAGAAAAAAGAAAGACGCGCTTATTATGCCTACATTTCGGCAATTCGTTAATCCCCACGTAATAGTAGGCGAGCCTATTGACCTTACCAGGGAGTATATTTCCAGATCTTCGTCGGTTTGTCAGCAGATACACCGGTACGAGGATGACTTGACCCCTGGAGAGGTTGATAGGGCCCTTAGCACCCTTACCATCAACCTTAAATATATGAATATAGTGGGCTTATTAAACAAGACTATCGCCTCTCGGTTTTACTTTAATTACGGGCCTTCAAGGGTCTCAATAAAAGAAGGTTTTTTCGACATACATACTCGTACATAAACTGAAACTACACTATAATAAAGCTCCTCTCGTGTAAAACAATAAGAGCTGGCCTCTTCTTACTCGACCCTCATAAATTTCACTTTGAGATTAATCGCCCCTATCTATACGACTAGTAAGATCGCACTATAAGGTGTTATGTTCTCTATTCTGACATGGAATATCCTAACAAACGAGGTTGTGGCTGTATAATACTATGGAAGGGGAAAACTGGCATTTCATTTGAGCGGATCCGTACTTTGTAGAGACTTAAAAGTCAATCCCGGCTGGTTGGCTAACGTTAGGTCAAGTCTGAGACCTATATGTGCAAAACGAACTAAAATGTACTCAGGCACCATATTGCCTTAGATCAAAAATACTATAGATATTGGATTCAGTACAAATACAACGCGGAATCTTGGCACTCGAATACTATATAGGTAATTATTAGTATATTAGAGAGTCAGTAAGCGGAATAGGAACTTAGTACGGAAGCGGCTGAAGCGCCTAGGTGTGCAATGACCGAGGTGAAGTGGTGCCGTTTTTAAAGCACTGATCCGTAATCTAGGTATTTTTGATCTGAGCATATTGCCCATAGTTTCTTACCTTAAAGGCCGCCCCTACGTCCATTATCTTACTACATGACATGTTTAAGAACTGTATCACACGCGAATACACACAATTTCTCTTTCTAACGATTTAATTGAAATAAAATAGGTATTTTTGTATTTGAAACCAGTGAGTTTGCTTCTACTATTTCTCAAATATTTAGATAAAAATTATAATTCACAGAAACGAAGCGTTCACTCACACAGGTGACGCAGGTGTCTTGCCAATGATATTCGTTTTATAATTACTATTAGTACACGGGCCGTAGAACATTGAAAAATATTGATTAACAGCAAGCTCATTTTTCGGAAGTAGCTTTATTTTACCGAGTCTCCCACATATATCTCAAAAAGAAATCTCAAATCAGGTATAAGGTAACAGAGTTATCCAGTTAAAATATTCGGAACAAAATTGTAAGGTTGCATTAATTTGTATAGAGCTGCAAAGTGGTGCAGGTATTAAGTACATCATTATAAATCAAATTCAATATGGCTTTTATCAACATTTCATAGCAAGGCAACGGGTTTTAATTTTTTTTCAAAATTACAATACATATAGCTGCTCCTTTTTAATAAATTAATTTGGCCATTTTGGACATAACCCATAATATGTGTACCCGGTGACGGCTGGGTTGCCCCCTATTACGTAGGCCGTACCAAAAATACTGGCAAATTGTGGGTATATAATGCACCTCTGCTTAAGTATTTAAAGCTGTGATAGTAGGTTACACTATAAGTTTTGCGTAACTTAAAAAAACAACATGTTAAAACCAAAAATTATGTTTATTGCTTTTCAAAATACTCTCCTTTACATTTTAAACACTTTTTCATGCGATCGAACCATTTTTTAAAACAGGAGGACCACAGATCTGAAATCATGTTTTCTACGTGCTGATTGAACGCTATCACTGCCTCTTCGGAGTTGGTAAAAGTGAAACCTCTCATCAAATCTTTGATTTTGCGGAAAATATAGAAATCACAGGGTGCTAGGTCGGGGCTATGCGCAGGATGGGTGACTTTGTTTTGTTGGCCGTGTGTGAAGAAGCGTTGTCATGATGTAGGAGAACGCGGCTTTTGGGTCGTATTTCGCGAACTTTTTCTAACACCCTGGGTAAACAAATGGTAGAATACCACTCGGCATTAACACTCTTTTGATCTTCAAGTCGAATTGTACAGATGGGACCCGTAGCTGAGAAAAAAACGCGATAATTTTTTTACCAACGTTTCTCGCCTGTCTCACTTTTGTTGGCTTGTTCTCATTTTCAAACACCCATTCACAAGATTGCTGTTTTTTGTCGGGTTCAAAACAATAAATCCACGTTTCGTCTCCTGTGACAATGTCATAAACAGCATTAGAATGTCCGTGGTCGTACTTCAGTAGCATCTGTGAGCACCATTCCACGCGAGCTCGCTTCTGCTCCGCTGTCAGTTCATGAGGGATCCAACGACAACCAAGTTTCCGAACTTTCAATTCTTCGTGTAAAATATTCTGGATTTGACTCATACCAATCCCCAATAGTCCTCGAATTGTCTCATAGGTAATCCGCGGGTTTTCTTCAATTAACCGCTTAACAGTAACCACATTATTTTCGTTGACGGCAGTTGAAGGCCGCCCTTCACGAAATTTGTTATATAAAGAACCTCTCTCAAATTCAGCAAGCTATCGCCTCACGGTGCTCAAGCAAGGTGCTTCTCTCCCAAACGCATTTTGAAGACGAACGGCACAGTCTTGCGGAGAGAGAGAACTTTTAAAATCATAAAAAATCATCGCTCTAAAATCTTTTCGACTTAATTCCATTTTCGTTGCATACGTAGAACTTTGATGTGTGATTGTTTTTTTTTATTACTTAGAAGGTTGCAACGTTTAGAAAAATATAACATTCGTAATTAAAATAGTTCCGATTAGCTAGAAGTGCAAAACTTTTAGTGTGCCCCATGTATGTATGTCTGTCAGAAAACCATGTAGGCCTATTCACCTAATATTTGTTTTGTATAAAAAGTCACAACACAACCCAAGATCAAGTCTTTATCTTCGAAGAGGTAGACAGAGGCATTATTACGACCACACTTCGTCAATCACTTTGTTGGTCCCACGTAGGTACCTAATAGGCCTATAGGCTCAATGCTGTTTCAATCTACGAGTATGTTGTACCAATCTGTACCTACTTTGTTTGAAAACTTTCAACCGAATAGGTACTCTACAAAACTTTTACGTTACCTATCTATGTAGGTAATGCCTAAGATATTAAATATCATATCTATTTGTTTTAAAATGTAACTTATCTGTTAGAATATGTAAGACGTAAGTACCTACGCCTACATACTTGTGCCAACAATATGACATCATATTAGTGCGTCACATAATAATAAAGTAGGTACGAGACAACCTTAGTCTGGAAACTTGGGGCGGGGCCCCAAAAGATTCGACTACGTCCTCGCCGTCCGCCCTGGACCCCAACTTGACCACGGTAACGCAGTGGCAAGTTGGGTGACCGAACGTCGATATCGAGACTTGAGTGGCCAACATTGCGATGAATTGTGCTATCATGGATATGCCTGACGAGACCGTGAAGATTGTGGCTTCACTGGTGGATGAAGCCCAATCCTCCCTCGACAAGCTCCTCGAGCGGAGCGTCACAGAGGAGGAGGCGAAGCTCCGCAAGCAGATTGCGAGCCTGGAGGTGGAGCTCACTGCCTCCCGAAAGGAGATGGAAGATCTCCGTCGGGAGGTCGCTGAGTTGACCAAAGCGGTCAAGGCACCTCCAGGTCCCATGCCGCCTCCTCCTCTGACGGCTGGACCAGCGCCGAAGATGGCGCCTAGGACCGCGCCCACCATGGCGCCCGGCTCGCCGCCGATGCCTGTACCGACTACGGTGCAGGTCCTGACGGCGATCGAGAGGCGCCTCGCGGTCCTGGAGGACCGGGCGTACCCTCCGCTAGCGCGTCCCGCGTTTTCATACGCGGCGGCTGTTGGCGGTGCTCCCGCTCCGGGTCCAAGCGGCACTCCCGCTGTCCGCCGCCCCGCTCCGCCCCCGTCCGCTTCAGCGAACCGGATGCCGGCCGAGACCGCGGCCCAGGCGCGGAAGGCCAAGGGGCGCGGTAAGAAGAGTGGCACCCCTGCCGCCTCGTCTTCCTCTAACGTCGCTCCCGTTGCTTCCTTACATCCCTCCAGACGGGAGGGATGGGAAGTAGTGGGGGCCAAGAAGAGGAAGACGAAGGCCGCAAAGAAAGCGGCCAAAGCCGCCGCGGCGAAGGCGCCGAAGAGGCCCCGCCCTCCTCGCTCCACCGCCGTCGTCCTGACGGTGACGACGGTAGGTGTGGATGGATGTGGGGGTGGGGTACGCTGACGTACTGAGGACTGTGAAGTCCTCAGTCAACCTCTCGGCCCTCGATATACAGGGGGGGCTCCGGTGCAAGACGACACGCACCGGGGCTCGCCTCCTCGAGGTCTCCGGCGCCTCCAGCGGCCCTAAAGCTGACGCCCTAGCGGCTCAGCTTAGGGTCGCGCTGGACGAAGAAGCCGTCCGCGTCACCAGACCCACCAAATGCGCCGCATTGCGCATCACGGGTCTGGATGACGCGGCCACGACGGAGGAAGTTGTCTCCGCCGTCGTGGAGGCGGGCGGCTGCCCCCGTGACCAGGTGTAGGCTGGAGATATCTCCTTCGGCTCCACTGGTCACGGGATGACAGTCGTCCAGTGCCCCGTCGCGGCGGCACTGAAAGTGGCGGACGGACGAAGCCTCCTCGTAGGGGGCTTCCTAAAGGCGCAGGTGCACCTCCTTCGTGCCCGGGAAACCAGATGTTTCCGGTGCATGGTGGTGGGGCACGTCGGAGTGCAGTGTACAGCGGAAGTCACCGTGGGCGATCGGTGCTTCCGCTGCAGCCGGCCCGGTCACAAGGCAAGTGCCTGTGACGCCCCGCCTCGCTGCTTTAGATGCGAGGCGGAGGGCAAGACCGCGGATCACCGGGTCGGCAGCACAACCTGCGCCGCCTCGAGGCCAAAACCTCGTCCGTCCGCTGAGAGCGGTGGGGGTGCCGCCCTTGCGCGGCCAGTTGTTTCGCAGCGGGATGCGGTTATGGACGTCAATTAATGTCTGACGCCCGGATCCGTATCCTGCAAGTGAATTTGAACCACTGCCGTGCTGTTCAGGATCTTCTGTACCAGAGCATCCGGCAGTGGTCCATAAACTTGGCCGTGGTCGCCGAGCCGTACTACGTCCACCCGGGAAGCCCGGTGGACGAGGACGGCTCGGCCTGTTGTATCTTTGGGGGGTCCGCCGCAGACAACTCGCGATCATTGCAAGGGGCCGTGGGTGTGTTGCGGCGGACTATGATGGGTTGGCAGTCGTGGCCACCTACATCTCGCCGAACATTGACGAGTCTCAGTTTGAGCTATGGCTCACTGAGCTCGACATCGTCTTCGCTGCGATCCGTCCTCGCCCTGTCCTGCTCCTGGGAGACTTCAACGCCTGGAGTGAGGCGTGGGGCTCCCGGGAAACCAGGGACAAGGGGAGGCTTCTTGAGGACTGGACCAGAACACGTGGTCTGGAGGTCCTCAACCGGGGGAATGTCGCCACCTTTTGGCGGCGGCGGGGGGGGGGAATCGATCGTGGACGTAACGTTCGCATCCCCTGACCTCGCCGCCCGTATTACAGGCTGGCGCGTGGAGGAGGGTGAGGAGACGCACTCGGATCATCGGTACATCCGGTTCGATGTCGTCCCCCCACCTGACCTCCCACAGCCGGTGGCAAATCCCCCGGATCCGCGTTGGGCCGCGGCGGACCGGCCTGCCGATGTGGATGCCGAGGCGGAGTGGTTCAGGAGAGCCATGTCGCAAATCTGTGATGCGGCGATGCTCAGGGTTACACCCAGACCGGCCAGGAAGCAGGTGTACTGGTGGTCGCCGGAGATTGCAGAGCTGCGCGCAGCATGCATCTCCGCCCGCCGCCGGTACACCAGGTTTCGCCGGAGGCGTCGCCGCCCAGACGACGCGGCAGCCCGAGAGGCGGAGCTTTTTCAGGCATACAGGGAGGCTAAAGGTAATCTCCAGGAGACGATAAAGCGGGCCAAGACGGCGGCCCGCGAGGAGCTCCTGGAGACCCTGCAGCAGAACCCATGGGGGCGCCCGTATCTACAGGTCAGGGAGAAACTCCGACCTAGGGCGCCCCCACTGACCCAGAGTCTCCAGCCGCAGCAGCTGGAGCGGGTCATGGGCTCCCTGTTTCCGACGAGCGCGGAGGAGCACGTCCCTCCGCGCATGGCTCCGTCTCTGCCCGACGCGGATAGCACCAGCGAAGACGACGTACCCGAAGTCAGGGTGGGGGAGCTAGGTGCGGCAGTACTCCGGCTTAAACGCCGGAAAATCACTGCCCCCGGACCCGACGGCATTCCTGGCCGTGCATGGGTCCTGGCCCTCGAAGAACTCGGGCCTCGACTGATGGGGCTCTTTAGCGCATGCCTCGAAAGGGGCCAGTTTCCCAAGGTGTGGAGGACGGGGAAACTGGTCCTGATCCGTAAGGCGGGGCGGCCGGTGGACACACCGTCCGGATACCGGCCGATCGTGTTGCTCGACGAGGTGTGTAAGCTCTTTGAGCGAATTATCGCGGAACGCCTCGTCGAGCATCTCACGAGTGTGGGGCCAGACCTGGCGGATAACCAGTTCGGTTTCCGTCGGGGACGCTCCACCGTGAGCGCGAACATGCGCGTGAAGAGCCTGACGGAGGAAGCAGTCTCGCAGGGCAAGGTGGTGGTGGCGGTGTCTCTTGACATCGCCAACTCGTTCAACACCTTGCCATGGAGCTGCGTTAGGGAGGCGCTCGTGTATCACGAAACGCCTCTCTACCTCCGTCGTATTGTCGGGGCCTATCTCTCGGAGAGCCCTCTCCATAGCTCATAGCTTTCCCCAGCTGGCTCGGGCCAGCTCGGCGAGATGTGTCGTGCGGTGTTCCGCAGGGGTCGGTCCTGGGGCCGCTTCTGTGGAACATCGGCTACGACTGGGTGCTGCGGGGTGCGTTGCCTAGGGGTGTCGGCGTAACGTGCTACGCTGACGATACCCTCGTCACGGCGCGGGGTGCAACGTACCAGGAGGCAGCACTCAAGGTCACGACGGGTGTTGCTCGAGTCGTGGGTCGGATACGGCAGCTGGGACTGGAGGTGGCCTTGCACAAGTCCGAGGTTCTGTGTTTTCACAGACCTCGGAACGGTCCACCAGAAGGTTCCAGCATAAATGTGGGAGGCGTTAGGATCGGCATCAAGCCCTCGATGAAGTACCTAGGGATCGTACTTGATAGCCGATGGAACTTCGGACCACATTTCCGAAGTTTGGTCCCCAAGGTGACGCAGGCATCGGTCGCGCTTTCGCGACTGATGCCCAACCTAAAGGGACCCAACGCCTCCTGCAGGAGACTGTACCTGGGGATCGTGCGGAGTATGGCCCTATACGGGGCTCCCGTATGGGCGGATAGGTTGGCGGTCAAGGGGAACGTGACTCTGTTAAACAGACCACTTAGAACCTTGGCCGTCAGAACCGTACGGGGGTACCGCACGATCTCCGGAGAGGCTGCATGTCTCCTAGCCGGGACCCCTCCATGGGACCTGGAAGCGAGAGCCCTTGCGTCATTGTTCCAATGGCGCAAGGAGGCGCTGGAGCGGGACCACAGGCCTGCGTCTCGAGAAATCGAGGACCAGCGGTCCCAACTCCGCCAGGATCTCATGGAGTCATGGAGGGTGCGACTTGAGCAACCCAAGGGGGGTGCCATCTTCATCGCGGCGGTGAGACCGATCATGGACGATTGGCTGCAGAGGCAGCATGGTGACCTCACGTACCGTGCGACGCAGGTGGTTGCCGGGCATGGATGCTTCGGTAGCTATCTGTTTCGCATGCATCGTGAGGTCACACCCCGGTGTCAACACTGCGAGGTTTCCGACGACGACACCGCACTCCACACGTTGGTGGAGTGCTCAGCGTAGGCGAGTCAGCGCCGGGACCTCGTAGTGGGTCTGGGCGTGGATACCCTCTCGCTGGGGACCATGCTTCAAGCCATGGTATCCAGCGGGAGTAGGTGGAACGCGGCCGTGTCCTTCTGCGAGCAAGTCATGCTCGCGAAGGAGGCGGCCGGGAGGGAGAGGGAGCGTACCCTCCCCGCCGAGTTCCGTAGTCGGCGGCCAGGCCGCCCCAGACTACGCGACTACGCCCAAGACTATCGTCCTCCATGATCGGGGCCTGAGGACGGCGGGATCGCCACCCACCGTCCTTACAGAAGCAGGCTAGAAGGGTTGCGTGCTGCGGGGCCTTTGCCCCATAGCACGCAACCAGATTCACTCACTGACATCACGGATAAAACCCGACCCCAATGACGCGGGATTCTCGTCCCGACCAAACACCCGCAGAGACCACAGGGGTGGTCAAAGTCCGCCGGGCGCCACTGGACATACCCTCTGCTAGTAACCAGGGACGCCCGGCAACGGACGTTAGAGCGGCCGCGGCCTTGGGCCGCGGAATTAAAAAAAAAAAAAAAAAAAAAAAAAAGTCTGGAAACTTATTTGAAATTACTTAAGCTATAAAAGCTGCTACATATCTCACATAATGCCGTAACTTCTTCGTCAATATCTCATATCGTAACAATATGTATACCTACCTAAATTATATTTTTATTATCACGATCCATTATAAAACTGCTTTTTTTTCAATTAAAGAGTTCATTGAATCACAAACCGACTATAGACTCCCCAACCGAGTGATGATTTTGAAGTAGTAACCTTTTTCACAAAACAGAAAAGTTTGTTAATAATTATTAATCTTTTATCTGTTACATTGTTAGGTTAAAAATATAAATATAATAGTATATATTGTTAGATACAGTAACTCTAAATTAAAACGCAATGCTTAATTATTAATGTTCCAGTCTCATACTTTGAACAGAAGCTATCGTGAGAAGGCTGAACAGTTAGTCGGTGCGAACACATCATGGAACTAACAATATCTGAACATTTCCGTACAGCTGGATTTAACCTCGTCAAATTAGCTGAGCTTGGGACAGTTGAAATTCTAGGTACAGTCGGCCCCAAAAGTCGCTGAACATATTCAAACTTCCAAAACATCTGAACACTAAAAATGTCATAAGTCAGTGACGCAACTAGAGAACAAAATAAACTCAACATACAGAACTCCATAAAACGCTGAGCACTAGTATTCCAAAAGTAGCTGAACATCATTAACATCATAAGTAGATTAACAAATCATATTTTCAATGTTGTTGCCTGTTAATCTAATTTTGGTGTTCTTGATGTTACACGAATTTTGGTCTTTTGACATGTAGGATGATTTGAGAAAAGTTTTAAAGCTAAAATGGTCTTTACCTATGAAATTACCGTTTTGTATGAAAAAAATTAAACGATTTTTTTTTCATGTTATTTGACGTAATCACCCATGCAATCAATGCATCTTTGCCAACGCAGGGGCAGTTTATTGATGCCCTTCTTAAAGAAATCAGCTGGACGGGAGGCAACAAATTCTTCAAAGGCATTTTGTACTGCCTCTCGGGTAGTGAATTTCTTTCCGGCCAAGAAGTTATCCAAATTCTGAAAAAAGTAGTAGTCTGTAGGCGCAAGGTCTGGTGAGTATGGCGGATGACGGAGAGCTTCCAACCCCAGTTCTTGCTACTTGGAGACCATATGCTGTGCAGTATGAGGTCGCGCATTGTCGTGCAAGAGCAGCGGAGACGAGCGATTGACCAATACTGGTTGGAGATGTGCCAGCTCCTCCATCATTGTGTTCAGTTCTTCACAGTATAAATCTGCAGCGACGTCTACGGAGCTAACACTACAAACCAACGCACCGCCTGTTATTGGTTTGCTCGCTTCCGTTCTGGAAATTTCGACCTGAAAAATGAATCTCGCGGTCGTCCGAAGACTTTGGTCGACAATGACGAATTAAAAGTGATTGTGGAAGCCGATGATACCCAATCTACGGCTGAATTAGCAGCAGTTTTCGACGTTAGCGTCAAAACAATTTTAGTCCATTTGCGTCAAATTGGCAAGGTAAAAAAGCTTGACAAATGGGTGCCCCACGAACTCAATGATCGCCAGCGCGAAGTACGCGTCGAAAAATGCCTTGCATTGCTCAACAGACACACGAATCAAGGAATTTTGAACAGTATTGTAACTTGCTATGAAAAATGTATTCTGTTTGATAACCGCAAGCGCTCAGCAAGTTGGTTGGATCCTGGTTCAGCACCTAAACAATGCCCTAAACGAAAACTTACCCCTAGAAAAGTGATGGTCACTGTTTGGTGGTCTAGCGCCCCGGTGTGATTCATCACATCTTCTTACCAAACGGGGTGAGCATTACTGCAGATGTGTACTGTGAAGAACTGAACACAATGATGGAGAAGCTGGCACATCTCCAACCAGCATTGGTCAATCGCTCGTCTCCGCTGCTCCTACGCGACCTCATACTGCACAGCAGACGGTCTCCAAGTTGCAAGAACTGGGGTTGGAAGCTCTCCGTCATCCACCATACTCACCAGACCTTGCTCCTACAGACTACTACTTTTTCCAGAATTTGGATAACTTCTTGGCGGGAAAGAAATTGAATACCCGAGAGGCAGTACAAAATGCCTTTGAAGAATTTGTTGCCTCCCGTCCAGCTGATTTCTTTAAGAAGAGCATTAATAAACTGCCGCTGCGTTAGCAAAGATGCATTGATTGCATGGGTGATTACTTCGATTAATACATGAAAAAAAAATAGGTTTAATTTTTTTATAAAAAACGGCAATTTCATAGGTAAAGACCATATTAGCTTTAAAACTTTTGTCAAATTATCCTACATGTCAAAGGACCAAAATTCGTGTAACATCAAGAACACCAAAATTAGATTAACAGGCAACAACATTGAAAATAGGATTTGTTAATCTACTTATGATGTTAATGATGTTCAGCTACTTTTGGAATACTAGTGGTCAGCGTTTTATGGACTTTTGTATGTAGAGTTTATTTTGTTCTCTTGTTGCGTCACTGACTTATGACATTTTTAGTGTTCAGTTGTTTTGGAAGTTTGAATGTGTTTAGAGACTTTTGGGGCCGACTGTACAATTAAAAAGGATTTTCAACGCTAGGCTTATATTCATTTGAAATTTAATGGTTGTGATTTCCTGAGTCCAATGGAAACAATAAATAGATAATAAATATAAATAAAATAAATATATTAGGACAATGCACACAACGCCATCTAGTCTCAAACTAAGCAGAGCTTGTGATATGAGTACTAGATAAACTGATATAAATACTTATATACATTTTTTTTTTTTTGTAAATACATACATATTATACATAGGAAACATCCAGACTTCGGTACAAACGCATATGTCATCACACAAAGTTTGTCCCGACCGGGAATCGAACCCGAGACTCCGGCGTCGAAAGCCGATGCACTACCGACCACGCCACCGAAGCAGTCAAATTATATATTAATAAATAAGGATACATTATGAAGGATGATTATGTTCCACCAAGTGCCAACAATCGAAAGCATAAATTATATAGACAAATATGGGTTTAGCGATACTACAAGTATACCTATTATAATGATTACGTAAAACTTTGTTTAATCTTAGCAAAGTGCTGGTGATAAGTCTCAGCCTCCACATACAAAGAAATCCTATTATTTTATTACTTACCTACCCTTTTTTTTTAATTGTGCGGCCCGAGGCCGTGGGATGAGAATCCCGCGTCGTTGGGGAATTATACTTAGACTAAAATCAAAGCTGAAAATCCGCCGGCTCTAGTTTAACTGTCATTAATTTAACATATTCATGTTTTATTAAGTTCTTTTAACTAACTAAGTATTTATAATTTTTAAGATTTAAAGACATTCGATTGCTATTAAAATGTGTCCTTTTATAATATTATACGGTAAATAATTAAATTTTTGGGGATTACCTAAAATGGACGACGCAGAGTGAGCAGAAGACCGAAATTAATCCGCCAAACTTCTATCCGTACCTATCTATTATTACCTACTAATATGACAAAGCTGAAGAGTTTGTTTGTTTGGACACGCTAATCTCAGGAAATACTGGTTCCAACTGATAAATTAATTTAGTGTTGAATAGTCCAGGCTATATTCTCGTTATGAATTGGAGCAGATATGAAAAATGTTGCTAAAACGGTCCCTTGTGAGAGCTATTCCGTGCGCTGCCTAAACGCTAAATTACTCTAGGTACAGTTTTGTGCCAAGTACTGTGTGAGAACTTTTGGCGAAAGTTCAACGTGGCTGAAGTCGCCGCTTACCTTTATATATATAACTTTATATAACTTTTTATTGTACGTACCTACCTACCTATATACCTACATGATGGTAGTACCATTATATATACCTATACAACGGTAGGTAAAAGACACCCAAACTCGGTGTCAATAAATATTCATAGATACGTAGCAGACAGCAGACATTCGTAAGGGCGTTTATGTTATTTTATTCAACACACTTTTTTCCATCTATTTGTAGTCAGTGGTTTGACATGAAAGCAATCTTTGTAATAAACAGTCTAACAAGAAAAACAAAACCAGCCAAGTGCGAGTCGAACTCGCGCACAAAGGGTTCCGTACCAAAACGGCAAATAAAATCACGTTTGTTGTATTAGACCCCCCTTTAAATATTTACTTTATTATTTTTTTTAGTATTTGTTGTTATAGAAGCAACAGAAATACATCATCTGTGAGAATTTCAACTTTCTAACTATTTCGGTTCATGAGATACAGCCCAAGACGGACGGACAGCGAAGTCTCAGTAATAGCACAGAATAGGGGATAGTAGTTACATACAGAATCTTTACTCCGACGTTAATTAAAGCACATTATTTTGTTTACAGAGAACATAATTCGAACATTAAGGTTGTCCAGTAAAGTAAAATATATACCAGCATAATTTGACCAATAATTATGACGTTAATCCCTTAATATCAACTCTATGGTCAATGCCGTGTCACAAACAAGAGACTTACTGATTTACAACTTCAAGTTGTCGCTGACGTCAGGTATTTTTTGCGGTTGTTAGGCGATTGACATAGGCCTGTATGTCTAGTACCAGTTCTTTACGTTAATTTGCTCGAAATACGTTTTCGTATTCCCCATACATTTCACACCCCCCTAGCGGTAGCGTCAGGGAACTGTGTGAAATGTATGGAGGAATACGAAAACGTATTTCGAGCAAATTAACGTAAGGAACTGGTACTAGCTGTACTGGTAATAGTTAACCCTTGAACGGGTTTGGATGAAATATTTGATGAGCATATTATGTGTGATATATAATTTCCTGAATTGATACATGTGATACCCTTCATTCAGGTAATGTAATGTGTTCCCATGGGAAATTGGAAACGAGAAAACTATTCCAAAATCTCATTATAAAACCTAAACCAATATCTAGTTATTTAGTTACCAAAACAAATCTACTTATGAATAAAAATTCTGCACATCACATGAAACAATGAACAAAATATGTACGAATAGGTAATAATTTAACACTTTTTCAAATTGTCACAACGGGTTCCGTAGTCACCCATTATAAGCTCTATAACTCCTAATCTGGACCGTTATAGTTTTATTTAAAAATTCATCATAATATATACTACCATCATGACTTTCTTCAGATTTTTCGAGCTAGACGTTAAGATTTTAGAGGGGGGGGGGGGGCTGGTTTAGCAAAAAAATGTCCTTTAGAGTTGAATATCTCGCAAACGAATTCCTAAATCAAAAAGTTGTCTTAGCAACTTCTCAATGTTTTAGGAAGACCTATGTAATGATACCCCCCACGATGGGGTAATCGCGAGAAAAAAAATCATCCCCACTTTACTTGAAGGAGAGGCATAAATATATATTTTTTTAAATTTTATTTTAGTACTTTAGCGCCGTAGCAAATATACATATCCATGCAAAATTTCATGTTTCTAGCACTAACCGTTTGGGAGGAAAGCCGAGCACAAACGAACGGACGGACGGACATGACGAAACTATAAGGGTTCCGAGACTTTTACTACGGAACCCTAACAAATAATCATCAAAAATCAGTTAACCCAGTGGAAAGTTTTGAAGTAACAATCATTGGAAAAAAACAGTCGAGTTGAGAGCCTTCTCTTGTTTTCAGCTCGGTTAATAATTTATGGAAATAGTTTAGCCACTCAACGAGTAAACTTTGATTTATATTTATTTGGCTTATATCGGCTTTGAGAAGCATATCGTTGGGAAAAATTATGATACGAAATCTTTTTTTATCGTGGTTATTTGCCAAAATTGTAAGAGGCGATGTTTTTGGGAGGTAAATGTCTACTCTCACACACAGAACGCCAATAAATATTCAGTGAAATCGACGCAGAAAAGTTCGCTTTATCCTTATCTTAGCGAGTAACGAAACTTTCAAATTCAGAAGCAGTGCAATGGAACTGAAAAGAGAAGTACCTTACCTTAGACTGACTACCTGAGTTACATTAGATTAAATTGGAGACCGTTTTTTTAATTAAACTAATGACAATCATCATTCACCGAGCCTTTTCACAACGCAGTTAGGGTCGGCTTTCCAGTCTAACTGCGATTCGGCTGAACTTCGATATTTTCGTGAAAATCGAAGTTCTATAGTTAGACGGGTCGGATTTTTGGTTTAGGGCTCCAACTACCCCTAACGACTGCCATAGATGTTCGTATGACAACCGGGACCGACGGTTTAACGTGCTCTCCGAGGCACGGAGGGGTCTCAGTGTCTTAAGAAATGGTCAGCCATACTAAGACCATCCTGACTCGATGTTGCTTAACCTTTGCAATGTGTTAACATTGTCGGTTACCACTAGACCACGCCCCCAAACTAGTGACAATACTCAGCAATAAATATTTATTTAGCATATCGGTCTTTTTAAGCGGTATTTTATTAAGTAACTAGCGGACGCCCGCGGCTTCGCACAAATTATATACACAAAAACCTTCTTCAAGAACCACTCTATCCATTGGTGACAACAATCCGTTGGGTAGTTTCCAAAGATCTAAGCATACGGTAGACTGAACTCTATTGGCTTTACCGGCCAGGGTTCATATAAAAGTGCCTATCTAGGTACCTACAATAAAAATGCCATTATTATTTCCCAGTCTTTTTACTATACACAATATTAGGTAGGTAAGTACTCCGCTCGTACTTTAGTAGAACGTATGAATTCTATGATGTAGAAAATAAAGATAGATGTACCAAATATATTTATCGCTTGCTGTCCCCATTTTAATTAAATAAACGGTCTCCAGCTAAATTAATTGACTGAAACTTAAGTGGTCCTCTTCACTTCCACTACTGAAATCCGACGATTACGTAGCACAGATAAGGTAAAGCGAGTTTACCTGCGTCCATTTCCTTGAACATTACATTTGCATATTCTGTCCTTAGAGTAAGCACAGAACATATGTAAAGTAGAGTTACCCTAATATAGGTACACAGCACACCTAAAATATCAATACCTAGTTACAGTTCGCGAGGGATAAGCGGAGCTTTGCATTTGTGTGAGTGACCACGAAAAGTAGAGTAAAAACTCTTTTTGTAGCTGTGTGTACAACACATGTGAGTGTCAAAGAGGTCACATATACGATTCATACTAATGCAAAGCTCAGCTTATCCCTCGCGAACTATACTTACTTGATAATTTGCTAGAAGAAGCATTTGTTGTTTTTGTACAGTGTGAAATTCTTTTTCAAGAGGTTGACATGAAATGAAAAACTGTTTTACACACGCTTAAAATACTTGTTACGTTGTTGCCTTCAGCTCACTTCTTTCTAAGTACAACAAGTTTAGCCAAGCGAATGTTGAGTAAGTAAAAACATTTTATCGTGAAAACGACAGTTTACTTTCACACTGTTTAACGTAGTGTTTAAATAAAAACAACGTTTGTTGTTTCTAATGTTACAATCATCCAAGCGCTGATTAATTATAGACACCTTTTGATATTGTTGTTTGAATAGTCGTACTTATACGGCGACCGCGTTGGTCTATGTTTGAATACCAAGTACTTCAGTTCACAAAAAAAAACAAAAACAAATAAGTAAATACATTTTTGGACCACAATATTATGTGAAATAATAATAACACCATGTTCTTACAGAGCGAATGGTTTGTATTGTACGGATCCAACATACAATATTGAAAATTTATGGGTCCTATGGAAAAGGCTCAACATAAATAAAAAGCATTGATAAAACCGTAGGAGCCAGTCAATGAGCTGGAACCATACGCCAGGCGAACAAGTAACCCGTATATAAAATGTACTCTTTGCAAGTAACTGATCCGTACCTATAGTATACCCATCTATTTATCATTATCTATGGTAGATATTATGATGCACTGAAGTGTTTGGGATAAATATAATGATGGCAACTACAATGAAGTTTTGTAATCAGTTTGATCGGAAATAGTTCAATATGCCTAAAAGTAATTGGCTTTAAGCCACTAGAAACTAGGTAATTGTACTACTTATTATAATATATCTTCGGTGACCCTAGAGCTGTACGTAGAGCGTTTAGAACTTAGATCACAAGTTGCCTGATCTGCGTCTAATGAATTTAATTATATTCTTATGACAATAAATCCTTTAAACTTCATTATTAGATATGATGATTTTGAAAATTCACATGTTGCTTAGAATAGAGCAACATACTCGTAACTTGAAAGTTTACGTTTTTTTCCTAGAACTAGGTTCCTACCTAATAATAACTAAGTATTAGAAAGTTTAAGTTAAAATTCCTTCTTAATAAAGTAAAGGGAGTAATAAAAACATAATCTTGTTACTTAAATAAAATTAAAATAGTAGGTAGAATATTTTATATAGGTAGTCATTAGGGACTAAAAGAATTCAAATTTTAGAGGACAGCTTAATTATGGTAATTTTGAGTCTCAAAGTCCCATTTATAACGATGTTTTAGAAGTACCCTAAAGCAGTACACATAGTGTTAATTTATCTTTAAGTAAGATACTCGTAACTATAAGACAATTAACTTGAATTTAGTTCGTGCGGAATCCTAACTTTCTATTCAATTAAATATTAAATAAGTACCTATACAACTACCATACTATTTAGGACGTCCGCGGTGTTTTACGCGCGTAGTTATGTATGTTCCTTTGTTCCCCTTTACAGGCCTAACGGCTGGATGGATTTCGATGACTTAGGTCTCAAATGAAACGTATTTATTTATCTTCTGAGTGTTAAAAAGTGCATACAGTGTGAATAAAAGTACACCCTGGCTTTTTGTCAAAAAAATATTGTCACTCAAACTCATCGGGTGCTCAGCTTTGTAATTTCAATAATAAAAGTATACATAAATAATAATAATAATAAATAAATAAATATTTTTGGACATTCTCACACAACGTCATCTAGTCCAAATTAAGCTAATATAAGCTTGTGTTATGGGATCTAGACGACTGATAAACATACTTATATATTTCTAAATACATACATATTATACATAGAAAATACCCAAACTCCGAAACAAACATTTGCGGATCACACAAATAATTTGAATCGACCCGGAATCGAACCTGGGACCTCAGGGTCGGCAGTCGCATACTCATACCACTGAGCCACCGAGGCAGTCAAAAAATACAACTTATATTATTATATTTTAATGTAATTTAATGTGATAAATCGTATCAATGAGTTTCTCTTGTAGGTAGGTATGCTAGCTAAAAAGCTGTAAATAAAAGTATATAATTTAATAATAAAAACCCGACTGCACTTAACCAGTTATTTAACTATAATCAGGCGGGACACCAGTTTAATCGTAGATACAAAATGAGTCCCGCTTGCTTATACTTAATAATTATATAATATACCTAGGTATGCAATACATTCTGCTGTTGCAAATAATTGAGCTGAGTTTGTCGATCCGGGTCGAACTCCTAAACGACTGGACCGATCTTTATGAATTCAGATATATGCACTCACGGTGATGGTCACTATGACCGTGCCAAATTTCAAAAAGATCGGTCCAGTCGTTTAGGAGGGATTCGATAACGAAGGAAATACACGAGTCGTCTAAGAAAGAGCTTCGTAAACTCCGCTCAATTATCTGGATAAGTCGGTCGGGTTAATTATTAAACTCCATACAAGAATGGGCATGTGAACAGGGTTTTTGTTTGGCATATAATTAAAAATTTCATACCCTTAATTTGAAATCCAGCAGAAATTCCATAATTAAAAAACCATCGAAGCTTTAACGGAAATCAGTAAACACTGGGCACAATATGTAGAGCACAATTACAGCGCTTCACATTTTCGATCCAGCGCTATCAAACGTAGTGATCCCATTGTGCGATTGTCGGCGAAGTTAGATCGCGATGTAAACTGCGGAGATACAGGAGGGATGTTGGCGAGCCGGGCTCCGGGAGGGAACTGCTCCAGCCGACCCGGGGCGGGTGCGCCCAGCCGATATAACGCGCACGCTACCACCGACTTAACGCACGCTACAACTCTTCCATTTTCACTAAGGATCGTAGGTATTTTCTGAAAGAATTATTACTCCGAATACCCATTTTTAGGATCAGTGTTAAGTAGTATTATTTAATTTAGTACGTAGACAAATGATTTACTTAAAGCAAATACCAATTTCGTAAAATCATAGATAATTTAAATATAATGACAGATCTTTCAGAGATTTGTGGAAATAACCCTTTGAAAATTACAGATTTCAAAATATTGTCTTATTCATTTCGTTGTTATTACGATATCATTGGTACAAAACCTACTATAAAGTAGGTAAGTAATCTCTCAACATGTAAACGATGTCATAATGTGCGATGATGAGCACGATCTACATACACACCCACAGGAATCTTCCACTAGTATGTCTCGTAAAATCTTGAGATAATCTACTGATAAAATATTACTATTCGTATCTCGAATCAAAGAGTGCCGAAAATTCTTATATTATATTTACACAAAGTTGTTACACAAATTCGGTACGTACGAAGACAGAAAAATGGTCTGTTCTTAGAATAATATGATAAAGTCAAAGAAAGTGCTAAGAAAAACAAACACAGAAACGTGAGAAATTGTCATCAATTATGTGAATTGCCACTTCTAGTATTTTATTAGTGTAAATAAAAGGACGCCCGCATTCTAGTTTGTAGCGTATAATTTTAGAGTTTTTTTTTTATTCAAGTGGTACGTGATTTTGGAAAATTGCGTTCGTGTTAGAACTTACTGACCTATTAAATTGATTTTTATTATTTGAAGTCTCAAGAAGTCGCCCTATTGCCGCCTTGTCCATCTGTCAGAAGGGACAGAGAGTGCATGTAGTGGGGAAAGTTGTCAGGGCCTGGCCTCTTGGTACAACATGGTACCCGATGGCAAAATGTGGATGTAATGAGCGTTCCCCTTTTTACGTTTCCGTAGTAAAAGTCTCGGAACCCTTATAGTTTTGTCATGTCTGTCCGTCCAGCCTCGGCTTTCCTCCCAAACGGTTAGTGCTAGAAACATGAAACTGCATTGATATGTATATTTACTACGCCGACAAAGCGCTACCGACAAAGTGCCTAAACAAAATTTTGAAAAATATTTATTTTTGTGGTACCTCCTCCCTTACATGTAAAGTACAAATAGTATTATTTTCTCACGTCTATCCCATCGTGAGGGTTATCATTAGATAGGTCTTTTAAAAACATTAAGAGGTTGCTAAGATGGTTTTTTTGATTTAAGCATCTGTAAGTTTGTGAGATATTTTGCTTTGAAGAGCATGTGTTTATGCGAAAACAGGGAGTCCTCTTTAAAATCTAAACAACTAGCGCGAAGAACCTGAAAAAATTCATGATGGTACTCCATGTACTCAACTTAAAAGAAAAACTATAGCGGATTAGATAGCTCTGTTAGTTCAGGAGTTATATAGGCTATTATGGGTGACTACGGAAGTCTATTTTATGCGACACACGACACGCTCTTTTCTTTTAATTCCGTGGTCGCTCCTACATCTATTGCCGAGCGCCTCTAGTTAGCACTAGGAAGAATTTCCAGTGGCGCCCGGCGGTAATGAACGCCCCTGTCTTGCTTTTCGGCGATAAAGACGTGACTTTGTGTTTATCCCCATTGACTTATCAAATAACCCTTGCCTAGTTGTCAGTGTGCCATAATGAAAAATACAGACCCAAACCGGGTAAACGAAGCCATTAAAAATTACAGGTATTTCATGAATAAATGCAAATTCTTAAATACTACGTAAATTATTGAAGTACGTAAATAACTACTTCTTCACAAATAATATTTCATAAAAGTACCTCGTTCAGCTGCCCTTTTGTCCCTTCGTTTACATGGGACGGATAATTTTAAGCATCGAGTGCTACTTTCATACAAAGCGTGGTAATATTGCTCCATTTTGTTATTACGGCGAAAGGACCCTTAAACAAAACGTTTGGCATAAAGGATGTTGTTTACTCATTAAATAGGTACTTTCCCTATTAATTTTTATTTCAAAGTAAAATTATGATTATTTATAGTCCTACCTACTGTCGTTTGACAACACTTAGTGGAATTTGCTACACACATTAAACAAAAGATTGTTCTGTTATTCATTTTTTTAGCATTTATTTTTGCAGTTATTCTGCCAATTGCGACAGAGATAAATACAGCATTTTAAAACCCATGACAATTGGTCCAGCCGTTTTCGAGTTATAAGTGTTCAAACAAACCCGACGTTGTTTTATACTGCCTCGCCGTCCCCTGAGGTCCCAGGTTCGATTCCGCGTCGAATGAAATATATGTATGATCAACAAATATTTGTTTCGGCTTTTGGGTGTATAATATGTTTGTATTTAGAAACATATATTTGTGTTTATCAGTCGTCTAGATCACATAGCACAAGTTTATATTAGCTTAATTTGAGCTATAGATGACTTTATGTGAGAATGTCAAAAAAAAAATAGGTATCTGTTTGTATAGGTACAGTATAGATATAGAGATATATACGTGTAGATCTAGATAAAGATAATCGGTAGGTAAATAGATATTTCTAGGAAATTAGACACATTCACCTCAATATCCTAATTTTCTATTTAATTGAGGCTGTTTTACCATTGACGTCGTTAGCGAAGAAACGTGAATAACTCGACACTCGTTGATCACTTAACCATAGGGTAAGAAGATCTAAATTATCTTCTTACCCTACCTACCTAATTATAATTACGCAATATTATACTGAATTACGTGATCTTTGAACTCTCACGAGGCTTAACTATCTTACGTAATAAAACTGATTGCCTCTCTCAGGTTGTACTATCTATTATACCCAGATTCAGAAGGTTGACCCACACTTCCTGAATCCAAATTTCTAAACCTTTTGCATGAGAGGGCCCAAGGGCGTTATGTGTGTTTACAACTTTGATGTTACGGGTAGGTACTAAGCTAGTTTCGCTTTGGTTATAATAGGTTTTCAGAATTAGATAGACAGCCTTAATTTTGAAACTTCAATTTTAATGCATGTTGGTATCAATAGTACCTACTCATTTTTCTTTTTTTTTTTAGTTCTGCAAGACCGCGGCCGCTCCCATGTCAATTGCTGCGGGCGTCTCTGGTACACACCAGAAGGTATTTCCAGCGGCACCCAGCGGATTTTGGCCATCTGTGTGGCCTCTTCGGGGGTTCAATAGTACTCCTAAAGTAATTGGAACTCAGTAAGACTTCGGTTAACAACAACAAAACAACTTAGGAGTTTTGTACACAAAAGTTCAAACATTTGTAAAGCTAAAATTCTACTGGAATTTGTTGTGAATTGTCAGTCAGCCAAAGTCTGTTGGTTCTCATTAGAAACACGCATTACTTTGAGAGTTACAGAACAACTAAATTGACTCTGGTTAAATTGTTGAAAGAATGTGTAACCAGATGTGGTTATCAACGTAACTTTTGGTGTGGAGTTTACAATGTGTCTAGTTGATGATTACGCATATATTGATTGTTTGCATTAGTTGTTACCTTGTTATAATGATAACAAGTTACAACTAACAAACAACCAACATATGTAGTAAATATGATGTATATTCCGACTTAATGGTGACGGATAGTTACGGTTTCTTATACTCGTATTACCTTGTTAATCATGTCAACCTTTCATCTTACATCATTATATTATTTTGAACTAGCTATCCCGGTTAACTTCGTACCGCATACATTTTTCTAATGTTACGAACAACTTTTTTTTTCTTCTAAAGATCCTTCTCCTGATAATAACGAACACAACAAAAAAAGAATTAGCGAAATCGGTCCAGCTGTTCTCGAGCCATTAACCTCTTAACCAACACGACTTTGTTTTATATATGTATACTATATATAGATAGATATGTGTGGATTACTTCCAAAAAAACAGTAGGACTTTGTTTGAGCAATACTCGTAATGATGGTCATCCTGCACAGTTTGGTTTGAAGTTTTCACGTTAAATAATGAACTTAAATAGACTTAACACATTATGTACTTACCTAATTTAAAAAAAAATGGTAAGAATCACGACTTTTAAACATCATTATAAACTTAAGACAACGACATGAGGGTAGTAGTGACGACGAAGTGAGGGTAGTTGAACAAACCCGCACTTCACGAAGACGACGATGAGCTGAAGCCAGTCCACCCGTGACCACGGCTCTTGTAACAGGGCCGAAATGTCGGGTAATAAAGAGGCATGTATATCTCAATAATCGCGTAAAATACCCGTATGTCTTAGGTTTATATTGTGTACAAAACGCGAAAGTTTAAAAAAGTATTTTAAAGCAATCTCGATCCATATTTTGTTATCCGGGATTGATAATTCATACAATTCCCAATTTTACATTAACAGGATTTGATGGAATTATTATTACATCATCATCATCAATTACATTTCAAAAGAGAATACTTAGGTTCGTAATATATCACCATTTTGTACTGGAAACAAAGAAAAAGTACCTATATATCGAATGTTTAGGTAAAAGGACCGCTTTTAATATCATTGCAATGAAATTCCCTTTTGTTCGTGTAGTTTAAATTACGAACTTCATCGATATTTTAGACAAAAATGTATTTTTTACTGCTGTACCGCGTCCCTTTGGAAACCTGTAATCGTGTTCCTTGAAAAACAGGTAGTTTCTTACAATACTACATATTTACTACAAGTTTAGTAAAGTTATATCTCATGCTGTTGTATAAGTAGTTAGGTAGTGGGTGCAAAAAGTCCTTAATGAAAATTTATTGCAACGCTTAGTCTATTTGCTATTGTACTTACTTACTTACACGTTACTTGGCATTTGTAATTATTAGAGTAGTGGAGGCCACCTGACCTGAGTTAGTTGGGTCTAATAATTTACTACAGAAATCTAATAAATTTGTTCAAACGAAAAAGACCAAATTTAGTGTTGTTTTGACAGGTTCCTGTACCCAACCACTTAACAATTAACAAACCGTTGCCGACGAAGTAGGTACGTAATTAAATTTCCTCTCGCTGACGATTTCACAGCGCACTTCACATGTATTGGTATCCTGCCTGTTCCCACAAATACTCGTATAAATATAATAGCTTACTTCCAGCCACTGTTCTTTATTTACACACACAAACACACACACACACATACCACGCCTATATCCTCGAAAGGGTAGGCAGAGGTGCAATACACACCCACAATTTGCCAGTATTTTTAGTCCCACGTAATAGGGGGCAAGCCTATTGCCGTCTCCGGGCACACATATAAGGAATTACGAGTATGTCCAAAATGGCCGAATGTATTTAATACAAAGTAGCAGCTATATGAATAGTAATAAACCCGTTTGCCTTGCGATGAAATGTTGTTTAAAGGCAACAAAATCTTACGTGCCAGCCGCTATGGTACAGCCAATTAAAGTCCTGGGCGTCTCGGACTATTGGGCATCTTTCTTTATTTACAAGTTATATTATCTTTCGTTGCTGCTGAAACAATACCACAAATTAATTCTAACTTGTTTTCAACATAATTTAATTTAAATAACTTTGTAGAAAGTTAGGTACATTTCTTTCTCTTCATATAATAGTCCTTAACCACAGAAATGTGATCTCTGTGATGAATAGGCTATTTGTGACTAAGCCAAGATCTACAGGGCCCAAATCATCTTCACCTGTAAGCGAGGCACCTGTTAACAGACAGTTGAGACTCAGGCAAATATGTCCAAAGTTCCCGTAAACGACAATAGGCTCGCCCGCTAATACGTAGGACCAATAAAATTACTTCCCAAAAGTGTTTTTAAAATATGTCCATGCCTCTGAAAGAGGCGTGATTAAAATTAATTAAAAATATACAAGCATTAAATTGAAAATATGTACAATTCCTCTCTTGACGGAATTCAAAGCATTAGTCTCGAGCAGCATTGTTTTTCAACAACATTGTACTACACTGTTCAAATATAATGAAGTAGGTAGGTATCGTATTTGCAGGCTTTGCGTTTCGTATAAAAATAAAATAAAATAACGTTTATTATCTTTGAAATTTTTAGAAAATTATTTAGATTCGTCAAAAGTTGGTGTGACTCTACCGAGGGTTCCAAAATGCGACGAGACTGAGAAGAGCCCTCATGAAACTCAGTTCGGCTTTTTTTCAAAATATTTCATCTAAATCTAATACAGAGTTATTTAGAAAGGAGCAATTCGTGTTACAACCAGGCAGCCTTGTCATCTAAGAAATCATTAGTACTAAAATAAGCTTTATGGCACAATTTACTTTTTATTAGTTTTTTAAATTTATTGACAGATAAATTTGCTATTTCGGTTGGCAATGTATTGTACATTCGAATAAAGTTCCCCACAAAAGAATTACTCATTTTATGAAGCCTAAATTTAGGAACAGCCAGTTTATCCTTATTTCTTAAGTTTAGATTATGATTATCACTATTTTTCATAAATTTACTTTTGTTCTTGTGGGTATACAATAAAATTTCATAAATATACTGTGAATACACTGTAAGGATGTTAATAAGCTTAAACTTATCTCTTAATGACTCCCGAGACCCCATACCATAGATAGTCCGGACAGCCCTCTTCTGCAACACAAAGATGCATTCAATGTCGGCAGCGTTACCCCAGAGTAGTATGCCATATGTTATGATACTGTGGAAGTAGCTGAAGTAGACAAGACGCGCCGTTTTGATGTCTGTAAGTTGTCGGATCTTTTTGACAGCATAGGCTGCAGAACTAAGCCTGGCCGAAATTTTCCCGATATGAGGCCCCTATTGCAATTTGGAGTCTAACGTTATGCCCAGAAAGACAGTGTCATCGACCAATTCTATTATATCATCCCTAACCTTAACACTGGTTTTAACAAGTCTTACATTAGGTAAGGTGAATCTTACACATTTAGTTTTATTTTCATTTAATAATAAATTATTAGCACAAAACCAGTGGGCTATCCTAGAGAGGGCAATGTTTACATCGTCAAGTTCGCGCTGTCCACGTTTAACTTTAAATATTAAAGAAGTGTCATCAGCAAACAAAACTACCTCGTGGTCGTCTCTTATGAGGTGAGGGAGATCATTAATATATACTGGAAAAAGAAAAGGTCCCAAAATTGGACTCTGCGGTAGATTGCTACAGGAGAACTAGGTGACTGTTTACCATTGATCACTACTTTCTGGACCCAATCACTTAAGTAAGAATTGACAAAATTCAAGGCCGTCCCCCGGATTCCGTAATGATCAAGTTTCTTAATTAAAGTCTGGTGCTGAACGCAATCGAAGGCCTTAGATAAGTCACAGAATACACCATAAGCATCATATGACTCATCCCAGGCCCTGTATATACACTCTAATAATTTAATTCAGTGGTGGACCGACCACGAGTGAAACCGAATTGTTTAGTATGTAATACTTTATTAACGTTAAAGTGATTCTGCATTTGACTAAGCATAATTTTTTCAAAAATTTTACTAAATGTAGGTAGTACATAAATGGGACGGAAATTGGACGGATCTGAAGTACTACCCGATTTAAACAGGGGAATTAATTTACTAGATTTCATTAAATCAGGGAACACACCATTATCAACACAATTATTAAATATTATTACTAGTTCAGGAGCAACCATTTCAATAAAAGAATTTACTAAATACACAAAGATGCCCCAGAGGTCAGCTGTTTTCTTGATATTTAAAGATTTAAAAGTTTTTAAGATAGTGTTTATGTTAACTTTACTGAATTTAAATATAACGTTACAACAAGGAACGTTTGCTTTTAACAAAGATTCTACAATGGGGGTTGAAGAGCCTAGGCTCTTCAACCCCCAAAGGTTTTTGTCAAATCTACAGGAATTCGGGAGAAAAAAAAATCAAATTCGTTAGCGACCTCGAAGTCTGATGTAGTTATTTTACCATTTATATTAAGTTTAAAATTATTATCATTTAATTTTTGTTGACCTCTTTCCGCGTTTATAATTTTCCAAGTAGATTTAACTTTGTCTGCACTATTGAGAATTTTATCACTTATATATTTTGATTTAGCTGCTAAACAATCTGCTTTAAACTTTTTTGAATAAGTTTTAACATAATCTAGAAATTCAACTGATCTATTAAGCTGTCGTTCTGAGTATAGTTCATAAAGTTTTTGTCTACTTTTGTGTATACCCTCAGTGGCCTATTCACGGAAAGTAGGACTATCACTAATCATGACCTCCTTAGACTTGAATATGGGGTTGAACTCGTTGTAAAAAGAATCAAAAAATAATTTATACATTACATTTGGATCTAAGCCAGTGTCTAAGAATGGAATTTTATTGCAAAGTCCAACCCTCATACGTTCCAAGCGGTCACCAGTTATTGGTCTACATAATATTTTACGTTTTATAACTTTTTCTTTAGTGATTTTAAAAGATGCTATTTGCCCACAATGGTCTGAATCTAGCTTTTTTATAATACTTTTACTTTCTGGCAACATATCGCTGTACATATTATCCAGGCAAGTGGCTATTGTAGCACAATATCTAGTAGGCTCCAAAAATAAGTTTGTAAGATTGTGTGATTTAAATAAGTTTAAAATATTAAAATTCATAGGCGAGTTAACAAGTAAATCGACATTAAAATCACCACACACTATTAGTTTTTCCAAGTTTACATAGAACTTTGTCAATAAGTTCCTCAAATTCGCAAAAGGGGGACGTTCCAGGTTTATACACGCATACTACTATGAATTGCTCCATTTCCACGCACGACAGTTCGACTTTACACTCTAGAGAAAGAGACACAATATCTTTCCGTTCTTTAAATTTAAGTTTTTTAAAATCAAAGATCCCCCCCGTACTGTGGTCACCCTGCAGAATGCACTACCAACCCGGTGATTACTGAAATTGAACATGAGCTCATTCGATTTACGCATATGGTCTGTAATACAAAAAATATCAATATTATCTGAATTCATTAACAATTCCAACTCTAACTCTTTGCCATGTGTTAAACAACCAATATTATATATAACGTTCTAGTCTATGGTCATGTCAAATGACAACGTCCAAATTTTTCTCGGAAATAATAAAATTTATTTTTATTTCAAATCGACCACATATTATTTTATTTTTCTGAATACTAACAACTTTTTTTTTATAGGTGCTGATGCGGGTGCCGCGAAGCCTGCCGCCTACCTCCTCGGCGTGACGACTACGCCACCGCTTCGGTGCCGCCGGGGCAGCGCTGCGCTTTGTGACAGTGCGTCGAACCTATATAAACTTTAAAGCTTTCTGTGTTTACTGTTTAAGTTTAGTGTATTCATAGTGAAAAGTGTAAATAAATGCAAGCAGCAAAAAATAATGGATGTGGCAATGCGGATGTAAATTCAGGTGAGCTTGCAAGTGCATCAAGTGGTCTTGTACGGTGCCCACATTGTCCCCAAGCCCGTTTTTTTAAAGGTGAACGCGGATTGAAAGTACGTTTTGGAAAAATTCATAAAGTACAAAATGTATCTTCAAACGCGTCTACGATATCCCAATTTTTTCTAAATCAACAAGAAAATTCTGATAATATCGAAATTCCCTTTTGGCAAAGGTTAAGTACCATGAAAAATTCTATTCCGGTTTTAAAAAGAATCCCCCGAGGTGCGAGACCCTCTGTGGCTCAATGTTTAGCCTCCTGCATTGGTCAAGTAGTCCGGGAAAATACCTTTAGCGCTTGGGAACAAATGTTAACCTTCCCTTATAGAATCCTACACGTAAAGAAAAGGCCGTTGACATCTTTGACGGTCCAAATCAAAGAAAATTGTACAAACAATTATAACATTTTAAATTCAAATTCAATCCACATTTCGGCCCCTGATTATTCTCAGGCCAAGAAATTAAAACTTGTAGAGAATAAAGTAAGGGAAGGTGACATCAGTGGGGCGGCAAGGCTACTTTTTAGTAGCGACGTTCTGGCTCCTTATTCTGTAGAAACTTTGACGGGCTTGCAGAGTAAGCACCCACCATCCGCAGCTGACCTCTCTTTCCCTGATCCTCCGAACAACGATACAGAAAATCTTGAGACTACTGCCAAGGATGTGCGCACAGCTGTTGACTCCTTTCGTTTTGGATCAGCTGGTGGACTTGACGGTCTGACACCACAGCACCTTAAGGATCTGTTGTGTCCGAGCGCTGGGGAAGCTGGTGATGCACTTCTGAGGGAGCTAACAGCTCTAGTCAACCTCATGCTCTCAGGCAATGTGGACAGTGGCATCACAGATATTTTGTATGGGGCCAATTTATGTGCCCTTAATAAGAAGGATGGTGGCATTCGTCCCATTGCCGTAGTTAGCACTTTGCGGCGTTTGGCAGCCAAAATTTGTTGTCGTTTTTATAGTACGGAGCTTACTATCAAATTTCAGCCCTTTCAATTAGGTTTTGGTTCAAAAGGAGGTTGTGAGGCCGCAATCCATGCGCTTGCAACATACCTTGACAGTAGCGAAGATGGAGAGGTCATCTTGAAAGTTGACCTGAAAAACGCCTTCAACTCTGTAAACAGGGACACCTTGCTGACACAGGCCAAATTAGAAACCCCCAAAATATTTAATTTTCTTTGGCAATGCTATAGTCAGCCAACAAAATTAATTTATAAAGACCACCTTTTGAATTCAGCCGTTGGATGTCAGCAAGGTGATCCGTTGGGACCAGTCATCTTCAGTTTGGCCATTAACCCAATAATTCAAAAAATAAAATCCAAATTTAACATTTGGTATCTAGACGACGGTACTTTAGGGGGAAAAGTAGAGACAGTTTTACAAGATTTAGCCCTAATAAAGAACGAGTTTCAGTCAATTGGCTTAGAACTGAACCCGAATAAATGTGAGATTTTTATATCTGAAAACAGATAAATTAACAACAATCTCCAAATTCAACTGTCTGGCCCCCAACATAAAAGTTTTGGACAAAACTTCTTTACGCCTCCTAGGGTCCCCGATTTTAGAAGATGGCTTTTCCAGTTTTATCGAGGAAAAAGTCAAAATTTTGATCAGGTTATTGATAGTCTATGTAATATCAGTATTCATTCAGCTTTCACTATTCTTCGTTTTTGTCTTTTCGTACCCAAATTTACACATGCCCTCCCGTTCAGGACAATTTTGGAAAAATGTAGAAATTTTGGGCAGACTAGACAACTTGATACAAAATTCTTTGTGTAAAATTTTAAATGTAAATATTAATGACCGGGCCTGGGTCCAAGCGTCTCTTCCAGTTCGCTTGGGCGGCCTAGGTATTCGTAGAGTCACAGATAAATAATAAGTATAATGTACGAAGGCTCGATCCCACAGACAAACCGACAACACGGTTTTGTGGGGCAATGTATAACTAAAAAAAAAAAAAAAAAAATTGTAATATGTCTAATAAATGTCAGTCTGCCAGCATTTCTGTCGTCGGTCCATAGCACTGAAGAATTAGTCAGGAAAATTTTGTCAAATACACTGATTGATTCCGAGGTGCGATGCAAGACCGATGCCATAAATGCTTGGAGGATGTCATGCCCCGACACTGACCTGCCCTCACGCCTAGGCTCACAGCGACTGTGGGATTCACCGCTCTGTAAATTGAGAATTAATACACTAATTGACACTTCTGTCAATATTTCAGAGCGTGCACGCCTACTAGCTGTTGAAGAATGGGAGTCAGGGTTATGGATCCAGGCGCTCCCATCGCCCAACATCGGTACAATGTTGGACGACATAACCTTCCGCATTGCCACTTGCCTTCGGCTGGGTACACCTTGTGTATCCCCGCATCATTGCACCTGTGGAGTAGCCGTCAATAATCTGGGACACCATGGCCTTTCTTGTAGCAGAAGCGCAGGTCGTATACCTCGGCACGCTATTCTAAACGACATAATTCGTAGGGCTCTTTCCACCGCAGGTCTTCCGGCCGTACGTGAACCAAATGGTTTAGCACGAAGCGATGGAAAGAGACCGGACGGTATGTCGTTGCTACCGTGGAAGATGGGAAGGCCTTTGATGTGGGACGCTACATGCGTTGACACCTTAGCACCTTCACACCTTCCAAGCACATCCGGATGTGCCAGCGCTGCTGCTGCATCGGCTGAAGGCTTTAAACGGCGTAAATATGCTAACCTAGCAGGTGATTACATATTTGAGCCGTTTGGGGTTGAGACACTGGGGTCATGGGGTCCGAGTGCTCGCCGCCTTTATAGAGACATTGCTAAACGCCTAATAGATGCTTCTCAGGACCAGAAGGCTGGCTATTTTCTGGCCCAAAGAATAAGTATCGCCATCCAACGTGGCAACACAGCCAGCATTCTGGGAACCTTCCCAGTCGGCAATGACGCGGAGGATTTTTTAAACGATATTTTGTAATGTAAATATTTTTAGTCTATAATTATGTTTATTTTGTATATTGTAATTCTTATTGTAAATAAATAACCACCAATATTTTGATGCCCCTATGTTGATATAATCTACATTTTTGATTTGGTTTGATTTGGAGGGCATTTTTTAACATAATTAATATTTGTAACTAAATTTAATTCAATATGTCTGCTAAAGGGTAATATTGCCTCTGTTGTCGCAGAACTTAATTTAAATTACTTGGAACAGATTCCAAAGTCTTAACACTAAATCTACATTGCTCAATAAAAGCAGTTTTGTCAGCCAAGTTCTTGGCTGAAGTGTAAAAATAATTGAATAGCAAACTTGATATTTGTCTCTTATAATGCTTTGGTAGAAAATACCTACCTTTGTTTACATAAACAATATGTTTGTTATTGTTAAACTTACTGTCAGAAGTTGACAAATTGTATTTATATACAGTCTTAAAAACAGAATTAAAGTCAATTACATTGAATTTATTATTATATTGGCTATTTAAATTGAGTTGTAAATTTATCTTATACTAGCTGTTGCCCGCAGCTCCACCTGCGTTTTACTTTAGATCTACATAACTTTTATATTTATGAAGCGATTGAAAACCAAACCGCAAATTCAAATCGGTTAAGCCGTTTCTGAGGTTAGCGTGTTCAAACATTCAGACAAACAGACAAAAGTTCTAAAAACCATTGTTTTGTGTTTTATTGCGTTCATAAAGCCCCCCTACAACAGTTTCTCTATTATATCTTCTATTATATTCTCTATTATTTACAACGATATGTAAATTTAGTTATATAGGTACTATGTATATAAACTACTTAAATAAAAAGAACACGCCAAAAGAATTATCGGAAAAAAAATACTACAATATCATGCGGTACTTAGAATAGTACCTAAATTTTTAGAGAAATTGCAAAACAAAATACACTCTTAATAATGAGAGTTCGCACACAACAGTACCGTAAGGAGCCGACCACGCGTCTGAGCCGCGCGGTATGGCACCTCGTAGACCTAACAGGCGACGGCCGGCAGTCGACTCACGCATGCGCGGTGCGCACTCCAACGTCGTCGCCCACCTTCAAAATAGTGTACTTTTTGACTAAATCTATAATATCTCTTAAGATATTCGTTGAAATCAAATTATGTAAAGGACTAATTTGTTCTAAATTAAATTCTTATGATGTATAGCATATTTGTTTGGATAAGGATTAATATCGTAAGCATAAAAATAGCTTCGCAAACCATGAATTGTTTTGAATCAATTTTGATTGCTATAAATTACGTTATAGTGCGTTAACCCTAAGAGGTAGATATATGCCATCGCGGACTTTTTTATAGAACTTTTTAAGGCAAATAAATTCGTAGTACACAATTTTAACGTTACTTTAACCATTTAAGCAGCGTACGCCACGGAAGCTCCCAAAAGAAATAATTTTCCCCCGTTTTTGAAACATATACCATTGCTGCTCCGCTCCTACTCATCGTAGCGTAATGTTATATAGCCTATAGCCAACGTGGATAAATGTATTACATAACTTAAAAAGATTTTTTTTTATCGGACTAGTACTTTCTGAGATTAGCGCGTTCAAACAAACAAATAAACTCTTCAGCTTTATAATATTAGTACAGATATATAATATATAGTGTAGATTCCTTTTCGAATTTAAGTTAAGTATCCGTATCAAATGTCAAAATTCGTTCCAGAATTTTGACATTTGGCGTACTCAGTGGATGTTCCACTTCAAATTCTCAATTCAGAAACCGGCCGTTAGTCTACTAGCGTCTAGCAGCGCACTATTCAAGTGATACAAGTATTGTACAGTAAGTGATAATATGTCATTCTTTATAATTATCATTCATTCATTCGTTATATCCACCCCACTTGAAGTTATCGTTTACTTAGATATGCAGAACGACAGTCGACTTTTCGTCGCCTGGAACTTAGCCAATAACCCGGATAAGATGAAAATTAAAATGGATTGATATGTTACGTTAGATACTGGAGGCATTACATCCGGGCATCTATCCAAAAATGACCTAAGTACATGCCATCTGTAGATGTCCTGTGGAAATCTACTTAGGTTTTCTATGTGCATGTATTAGCACTCGGCCACGCTGAGCACTCCACAAACGCGTGGAGTGCCGTGTCTTCGCCGGAGGCCTCGCAGTGTTGACACTGGGGTATGACGTCACGAGCATGTAAAATGTTCAAAGTATTGGTAGGTAATACCGAACATTATGGTACTGAAGTATTGTTGATAAATAAATAAATTACGTTCTACCATACCTACCATAACAAAGCCAATTCAAAATTTTCTGCCATAAATACTAAGATAAAATTATTCTCCGCTCTGTAAGAGACTAATTTTCTCACTTCATAGCTTTAAAATGCAGTGAAACGAAAGTAGATAATTTCCCCGTAGACGGACAACGTATTCGAGTGCGAAAAGGAAACAAAGAATTGTTGTCATTACGTTTATTTGTGGTGTGAGAAGGATGAAAATGGTTACTATACATAGTTGAACATTTTTTACAAGGGCTGTAATAGGAATACGTCCATGGTAATAGATACATAAGGTTATTTATATCGCTCCTTTTTAGGTCCGAGATTTCAGGTGTGATACCTCACGTAGGTCGTTTGATGTGGGTAAATTTATGTCAACCTGTCAATAATGCTAAAAATAAAAATATTTCGCATCTGAAATTTCAAAGAAAGAAAGAAAGCGAAAATGTCGATAACCAAGTAGGTAGGTAACTATTCTGTTTCAATGTAAAAAATACCTATGCATTTTTTATTACGTTTTTATATTTTTTTTGTTTTTTGTTTTTTGCAACTGCCTCTATCATCATCATGTATTTACGGCATTAACAATATTCTATTAAAATATCACGGTATAATAATAAATACCAAATTTAAATATAGGTAGGTAGGTATAATTGATATTTCACATAAGATCATTTACAATTAATATATTAAAGTTAATATCCTCGCTGCGAGAATAAATTATCGTTTTACGCGGGTGTTAAACGTGGAAGAGCCATTTGTAAATACACCTCGTACAAACAAACTCATAAAGTTTATTTACATCGCGACTAATTAAACTTTATTATAACCTAGGTTATTAATATTTTTAATTATTATAAGTCAGTATTTAACAGTAAAATAAGATAAGTAAAAGGCTGTAAAACCGGCGGTGTGCATAAACCAACATAGACGTCCAACCTGTAGTCTGGCAGTATAAAAAAAATTGTGTCGTACGAGGACGCGCGAGGTGACGTCATCGCAGTCACAAAACTGGAAAATTACGAAATATAGTAATATAACAGACATTAATGAATAGATGATATTATAGAAATTAAATAATAAAATTAAATAAAAATATACGCAATTGACTATAATATGAGTTATTATATTGAAAGTCTTTGTAAACAAACTTTAGATTAGATAGGTACGAATAATCTATTTTATAAAAATAATAGGTACGGGACCTTTTTGGGAAAAAAATCATTACATTAAAAACAGTTCGTCACTAAGGATAAAAATTATAACCATGCTAAAGTCTAAAACTTCTAATGTCAATTTAAAGATATGTTAGGAAATAAATTACTTAACAAATAACATGATAAGCTACCTCGCGATAAACCCCTATTTTCGTTGACCCTTCCAACATATTTCATTTACCGCAACATTCTGAGGAAGAGGATATCCCTAATCCCGGGAGCCTTGTAGGCCTTCAAGATTATAATAACCTGATTTTTTTGTAGTTTCTAACCTACTATAATACAACGAAGTATTAGAGTATTATTCTGAAAAAGTAGAAAGAAGATAATAGTTTCATTCAAAATGCCTAGGAAAAAGAATTCCATACAAACCTTTCGTTCATTCGACTGCTAACAAATTCAAGTTCCTAATAAAAGGAATCAATGGCTTAGAATCGGGTTATCAAACTAAAAGAATTTCTTTATGATTCATGGGTCGTTCCAACTAATACGAGGTATAACGACTGAATTTCATGTATTCGTCGTGTAGTTCAATGATATTCAATGCTTAAAAAATTACGATATAACTAGTTAGTAACTTTTCTCACACACACACACATATCACGCCTATATCCCCGAAGGGGTAGGTGTAGGTATATCACTTTTGGTTACGTAAATTGAAATAGAAGACTTCAAGAACTGTCAAATTGAACCTGACAAAAAGTTCAAACCTTAGGGCAACTATCTCTATACTCCATATATATAGAGCGCTGATAACCGGTCTAAACCACTAACAACCATTCTGCACGTCTGAGCAGCCAAACAGTCCAGGATAACGTAACGTCACTACAGTTACCCAGTTTAAGTTGGCGTGTAGCAAAAATTGAAACTAATTAGTTTTTGCAGTTATTGTTCTGAGATCTTGTTTTTGACGTGTTTCAATGTAAAGTGGCGCCCCTAGTGGAACGCAAACATATATGGGGCAACCTATATCACAGCTGCTTAGTAGTCGTCACGAAGAAAACGGGTGACACTCGTCATCTATCTAAAGATGGTTGATCTGAGGTTCAAACGATAAATTGAGCCCAACTGTACATATGCCATAGAAAGCGAAAAGTGGCTTCATGTGAGTGTATCTGTCACGTAGCTTGAGAAGGCACTTTTAAAGATAGGTATAAGCTTTTAGGTCAAGCTAGAGGCCCATTTGGGTGACCTGAACAACTCTGGCACCAAGTTGGCCACACACACACTCACTCACATACGAAGAAGTAGAAGATAAAGTGGCAAATATATTGAGACAAGATAACAGATACTTACAGCTTGGACTTTAGTTAAATGTATGTTTGTGCAATTCTCGTGATGGGCAAACAAAACAAAAAGTTAGGGAGTTGCGTTTTGTGGGAAAACTTATTTTGTGTGTCTCTAGTCAGATGTATTGTTTATTATTATTTTCATTTTCTCCTCAAGAAATTATTTGTAACCTTATTCCCCTAGAGTATATCCTTAAAAGCTGGTTTCTTTCTGGTTCAGAGAATTAGCATTAGCATTCAATGTGTCTCCATTCTGGAATTATTTTCCATGCATGTTTGAAAATATTATAACTACCTACCTACCTACTTATTAATTTAAAAATTATAAATCGAAGTATCGTGATCGTCAGATTTTGAGTTTCCCATAATCCCTAAGCTCTCCTGGGTCGAAATTCATAGATAAAAGTAATGATATATGTAAATGATTATTTCATCTGTCATGCTCTGAACGTGGGTCATTGCTAACCTGATATGCGGGTTGAAAGTGATACATTTCGAACCTAGGGCGGACAAGTAAAAAAAAATATGGGCACATCTTAAGGCGATGGCAAAAACGTATACAGCCAAAGTTCAATTAAGTCAATACTACATACTGGTTTTTGAATAGTCATAAACAAAAAAGAGTTGAGTTACAATAAAATAAAACGTAATTAGCACAAACAATAATTATTTGGACAGTTATACCTTAAAATATTGAGTATTTTAAGTAATAACAGTTCTGTATTTTAAGGTTGAGACTCCAACTAAACCTGACCAAATCGCCTGCCGTAACGCGTCAAATCATAAAAAAGAACTCTATAACGCTTCAAAAAAATATGCGCGTAAAAAAATTAACTGAAGAAATTAAAAATCTAAAGACTATTTTGTATGGAAAATTATAACTAATGACAAGGCGGTATGATCTTGCCTGCCCTGAAAAAAGGACGAATAAAAACAAAAATTTTAAAAAAGGCGGGATGTACAATACTTGATACGTGATCAATCTCTATTGTTATAATTTTTTTATTTGACTTTTATTTGCTTTCCTCGTATTCGAAATGAAAAGTAGAGTGTGTAACTCGGGTGAAAACACCTATTTCTGCCTCGAACTATTGGTGCTCTGACTACGTTCGAGCGCCAAAATATCTCGTCAGAAATGGGATGCTTTCATCCCTTGGTTAACAGTCTACTAAATTTTTATCTATGAATGTTTCGACCTATATAGCTGCTGTAGATGCCAAAGTATGCCCACTTGCTACGATCGTGGCATACTTCTTTCGCTTCTTCCACTTTCTTAACTATCTTCATGCTGGCTCTCCGATTTGGTCGAAGTACGTTCTACTAGGTCGACCCTTACCTGCCTGTCCATTCCGCCCGTCTTATGTATCTGTTTCGTCAATCTTCTCTCATTCATCCTTTCTACGTGCACGAACCATCTAAGCATCAATTTTTCTCTCTTACTCACTACATTTCTGACACACCGCAACGTTCTCGTATCACGCTGTTCCTCACTTTATCAACCAATGTCGCCCCAGTCATACTTCTCAAACTTCTCATTTCCACTGCATTTATTTTACTTTCATGCTTCTTCTGCCAAACCCAACATGTAGGTACAGTTTGCAGAGTTGCTTTAGGATTTATGTATGGAGGTGACTCCATACATAAATCATACATAAAAGAGTTGCTTTAGGATTTATGTATGGAGTCACCTCCATACATAAATCCTAAATCAACTCTGCAAACTGTACCTACATAAGTACATAATACGAGTATAACCATTTTCGGTTACTTTTACTGTCAATATAACACACCTTATCATATAATACAATATAATATAATATGATGTAATATATAACTGTATATGTTATTATTTTCAATATACACATTGCCAGCCCAAACTCAAAGCTGGGCGTTAACTCGTTAATCCATTAATCGTTAATTAACGAAGTTAACCTTTCGAGTAACGGATTAACTTTTTAACTTAAAAATATGTTAACGGACTTTGTAACTTCCGTTAAATTTCCCCAAGTCCGTTAATCGTTAATACAGCCCCCGCGATCACGTTCCGTCCAGTGACACTGCGACCATATTCACACGTCACAATATTCGCGTGTCCCGAAGACTACATAACTATGAGTACAAACCGCAAAAGCCTAAAAATAATAAGTTTGACTAATTAGTGTTTCGTCCACAACGCAACTAGACAATCATCCAAATGAACGAAAAAACATTGTTTGTCAACATGCCTATATTATGCATACTCTATTAAGTATACCTGTTTTTTAGAGTTCCGTACCTACCCAAAGGGTAAAACGGGATCCCTATTACTAAGACTCCGCTGTCCGTCCGTATGTCTGTCACCAAGAATGTCATAAACCGTTAAAGCTATAAAGTTGAAATTTGACAGATGATGTATTTCTGTTAACAAATACTAAAAACTGGTCTGAAAACAGATCTGTAAAGTTGAATATCTCGAAAACGGATACTTAAATTACGTTTAGCGGAGCTACAACAAATTCTTAGTAATTTTATTCTAGCACTTTGTCGGCATAGTAAATACACATAGCCATTTTTCTTTAATCCGCGAGACTGCGGCCGCTGCTTGCCGTTGCCGAGCGCCACTGGTGAACACGCAGGGAATTTCCAGTGGCGCCCGGCGGACTTTGGCCACCTGTGTGGTCTCTCTCTCTGCGCTGGGGTTTGGTCGGGTTTAATGCCGCGTCGTTGGGTTCAGGTTTTATCCCACATGAGCGAAACTGGTTTCGTGCTGCGGGGCCTCGGCCACTCAGCACTATCTGTTTTTGGTACGGTTTTGTTGTTTCTAACCTGTTAACTTTTAGAACCAACAGTAGGAAGATGCTATTTATATTTTACGTGTTAACGGATTAAGGATTAACGTTAACTTGCGTTAAAATTTCTAAAAAGTAACGCATTAACTTTTAACGAAGTTAACTTTTTCAGTAACGGATTAGCGATTAACGAAGTTAACTATTTAATGCATGCTAACAAAAAACACTTAACACCGTTTCACTTTTATTTAATTTCCAGGATTTAAACTAACCGCTTTCGCTTTACAGCATTATCAAAGGTTGTTGTTCACTTTACATATTTATTAAACAAGTATTTTACTACACTACAAAGTTAACTATTTGATTAACGGTGCCCATCTATGCCCAAACTGTAGTATAATCACTTAATTTTATGTTTTTCTTATGATGGACATAATTATTGAGCGAAGCGAGCCGAAGGCGAGCGGAGCTCTCAACGGGTTTTCAACGGGGATTACGATTTATGTTAAATTGTTTCTCGGCGAATACTCGGCCGATTTCGGATTTTCTTGCACTCATCAAAAGCTTACAGAATTACCCAGGTTCTTACAAAGCCAGAATTTTGAATTTCGATCAAATAAAATAATTTAATTGATGGTAAAAATTCCCATAGCCTAATGACAAAAAATACTTTGACAGAGTTATATCGCTTTGAATCAAAACTCGCTTCGCTCAAATATATGCTGCAGCGTAACGGTACGTTTCGCGACTGCGGCGACCTAGTTATGTACCTTGCTATTCTGTCATTCGATTTCCTTTGTTTCCTCAACTGTAATTAAATGAACGGCACAGTTCATTATTTCATTAATTTAAATATTTTGCTTTAACTGAAAACGTACGTTAATACAAAGCATTCTACTGTAACGTTTTAAATTAGCTTACATTCAAATCGGTCGAAAATAATTACTTTGCCTCCATTCATTTAAATTGACTCAACTTTGTTTGGTATTTTCTCTGTTTGTTGATAATGAATATATTTTAATTGTTACGTTACTAACGACTTCAAAATGTGTTTTTAGGAACCTGTAAGGTACGTAAGTTCGATAAGTTTACTTCACTTACTAGTATAGTATTCTTATACCTGTGCTTCATTTTTTTTAAAATATTTATATCGACAATTTGTCGCCGCCCGCATAATGGTAAGGTGTGGCGACGTCTGGCGATTGTGGGCGACTCTCATAGTACACAGAAATACTATAGAGTTGACGACTCAACTTGACAACCTAGTAATGTACATCCTCACGCTTTGCTTAAAGAACCCAGGGTTATATGTGGAAGGAAACATGTGTGCAGGCAGAGCGTTCCAGGGCACCATCGGTCGGCAGAGAAACGAACGTTTAAAACGCTCAGTTCTCGCAAAGATGGTTTCCACACCCGCTCACCCACACACACGCCCGGAACGCGTTTTTCGGGATCGGAAGGGAGAGGGTGGGATCAGGTGGAAGGGCCCTTCAGTTTACTACTAGCACAGATATAAGAAAGAATACTATACTACTGGCAAATAAACATTTTCCTCTTTGCGTGCTTCGTTCTTCCAAAGGGACGTCTGGCTGCCAACATTTTAAACCTCTACGAGCAGTTCTGGTCTACGCTCGGATATTTATCACCCACAAGTAAATCCTCGCTGTTTCTCCTTACTCTACTCTATATAACCACTACTCTATATTCGAGGGTTCACTTTTAATCAAAACCCTTACATACACAACTGAGCTGGGATGAACTAATTTCGAAATTAAACGAAAAAAGTTGAAATAAGTGTGTATCCAAAAATATAGTGTAGGTACCTAGTCTTTGTGTGGAAGAGGGTTATTGGAACAAACTTGCAAACTTTTGTAAATATTCAGTGGATATAGACGTCAAACTGACGGTAAAACTAATTAATCAACAAGTAAATATCTAAAGCCTTTATTTACAACTAGCTGTTGCCCGCAGCTCCGCCTGCGTGTAACTTTAGATCTAAGTACCTACAGACCTTTTTTATTTATGAAGCGATTGAAAACCAAACCGCAAATTCAAATTAAAAAAAATCAAATTGTTTCTGAGATGAGCGTGTAACAATGGTTTTTAGAATGTTTGATTCAGACAAACGGACAAAAGTTCTAAAATCCATTGTTTTGGTTTTTATTGCGGTTATAAAGCCCCTACACCAGTTTCTCTATTATAATAATATCTTCTATTATATTCTCTACTAGCTGTTGCCCGCAGCTCCGCCTGCGTGTTACTTTACTCCTGACTCCTGGAAACGCCACCATCTTGGCGGCTGTCCCAGGCTGCTACTGGATCTACTGCCCAGGCGGTGGAGCTAATGAACGGCCTGATACGAACGAACCCTGAGGTAGATCTTTTCTTTGATAGGACAAATCAAATGGTTTGGAAAGTTAGAAATTATTTGAATGAGCTAATGCAGAGAATGTGAAATAATAATCAAATAATTGATAAATATTGACAGTAATATTACCTAGTGCAGAATTGACCTACTAAAGATACTATGACATACTACTTTAAATTTAATCGTTGCTGAATCGACTTCCCTGACAATGTAGGTACAATAAGTAGGTACAATAGGTAATGAATGGTTGAAGTGTGATTATGTGTTTTTAGTTTTAGTCTACCGAAATTGACATCCTCATTTAAATACATAAGTTTACTGGCATTTTAATTGAATTTCCTGACATCATATTATACATGTTAGCAGTTGTTGTTCTTGGTAGGTATATATTGTGAACTACAGCGTCAAATGTTGATATCTCATTGCTGTAGGTATTGTTGTTGTTGTGTTGAGACTGTTTTGAGTAGGTAGACATTATTTAATACTTAGTTATAATATTGTTTATTTTTTGTTTTTTTTTTGTTGTTGTTGTAATATAGCGTAACA
This sequence comes from Nudaria mundana, assembly GCA_963556515.1. Lineage (NCBI taxonomy): Eukaryota > Metazoa > Arthropoda > Insecta > Lepidoptera > Erebidae > Nudaria > Nudaria mundana. The sequence continues at coordinate 8,581,249 of OY748294.1, forward strand.
TGCGAGCGCCTTGGTGTCAACTACATAAATAAATTTAGATCTACCTACAGACCTTTTTTATTTATGAAGCGATTGAATACCAAACCGCAAATTCAAATCAAAAAATCAAATCGTTTCTGAGATGAGCGTGTTCAAACATTCAGACAAACGGACAAAAGTTCTAAAAACCATTTTTTTGGTTTTTATTGCGGTTATAAAGCCCCTACACCAGTTTCTCTATTATAATAATATCTTCTATTATATTCTCTATTATACCATAAAAAATCATCTTAAGATACGAAAATATGAAATATTATGTATTATCTACGTCGTGTGTCCGTTGAATTGTATGGCGAGCGATATTGTATCTCAAGATAAAATATTATAGTATCTTATCTGTGTGCAGCGCCCCTTAGTGAACTCCACTGCGGGTGACGTAACCTGTTCTGAAGATCTCTTCAATTTGATCCCACCCTCTTCCTTCCGATCCCGAACGCGTGCCGGGCAGAGATGCCACTCCCACACAGTGGATAGCATGTTTGCGAGAACCGAACGTCTTTAACGTTCGTTTCTCTGCCGAACGATAGTGGCCTGGAACGCCCTGCCTGTGCACGTGTTTCCTCCCACATATAACCCTGGGTTCTTTAAGCGAAGCGTGAAGAGGCACATCAGTAGGTCGTCAAGTTGAGGGCCAAAGATTTTTTATTGGTTGTGGCGGCTCCTGAAGGTTATGAAGACAAACTTTACCTGAAGCACAGCACACAGCATTAGGTTCGTCCGCCCATTTCTTGGCAGAGCAGTTAGAACAGATCTTATTCATGACTCCGATTAGGACGGACGCTTGTTGTGCATAATCAACCTGCGGATCATATCTGAAAGCCAGTCTGTTGCTATTAGCTAAAATTCGATTGCGAACTCTATTTGTGGACAACTGCTGTCTCTCTGCCTGAGCTCTAAGTCGCTGCAAACGCTCGACTCTCTTTCGCGCAACTGAGAGGTCCTTATATTTTGTTCATGAAGACGTTAGGAACGCTCCAGCCTCGACTCTTGAGCGGGTAGCTCAGAGGCTCTCAAGCTTTGTTCGGCAAGGCGTCGCGAACGCTCGAGACTTGACTCTCGTTCGCGTAAGTCAGAGGTTCTCAGATTTTGTTGTGCAAGGCGATTGCGAACGTTTGACACTCGACTCTCGTTCGCGTAAGTCAGAGGTTCTCAGATTTTGTTCTGCAAGGCGTTGTGAACGTTCAGGTGAAGATTCTCCCATAAGACGTATTCTTGCTGCCCGTGCTTGAGAACTATGTTTAGAAAGTTGAGACCTGGCTCTCTTAGGCATTTTCAAATATTTAAGAAAATGTTAATAGCATGTAATATTCTAGCTCTGAAAAGAACTGTCCGTTGCCAGGCGTCTCTGGTTACAAGCAGAACGTATTTCCAGTGGCGCCCGGCGGACTTTGATCACCTGTCTCTGCGGGGGTTGGGTCGGGATGAGAATCCCGCGTCGTTGGGGTAGGGTTTTATCCCGTGTCAGTGAGTGAATCTGGTTGCGTGCTATGGGGCAAAGGCCCCGCAGCACGCAACCCTTCTAGCCTGCTTCTGTAAGGACGACGGGTGGCGATCCCGCCTTCCTCAGGCCCCGATCATGGAGGTCGATGGTCTTGGGCGTAGATGAGTCTGCGGCGGCCTCGCCGCTGACTACGGAACTCGGCGGGGAGGGCACGCTCCCTCTCCCTCTCGGCCGCCTCCTTCGCGAGCACGACTTGCTCGCAGAAGGACACGGCCGCGTTCCACCTACTCCCGCTGGAGACCATGGCTTGAAGCATGGTCTCCAGCGAGAGGGCATCCACGCCCAGACCCACTACGAGGTCCCGGCGCTGACTCGCCCACGCTGAGCACTCCACCAACGTGTGGAGTGCGGTATGAATGGTACTAGGCAAGATTCGCCATGAATTTAGTAGCCATGAGCCATGAATTTAGTACGTACTCATATTCTTATTAGAAACCACAAGGAAAAATACTTCGGTGCTATAATATCTTACAAAGCAAAGTCCTGCTTTTCTTCAAATAACTCAAGCTTCAATTGATTTTTTTGGTAAGCTACTGACAGTAACGGACTAATAAATTACATTACGGCAATGTTACGGCAGTTATGGTTATTTGCAACGTGGGGTTGTCAGTATAATACAAACGACCTCATTAGATTCCAAAGAATGGCGAGACTGATGACGCCAACCTTTTCATGTCTAACGCCGTCAGTTCAAAGGCAACGGAAACGCGCATTTGTGTTGAAATTTGGGAAAATCATGAGAATGGGCAATGAATATTATGAATGAGTTTGTTTTGGTACCTACGGATTTTTTATTTGAGATGTTTTATTACTTCTACAGATTTAGTTATCACGAATGTGTAAATATGCCATTTCTGTTTCTAGTCTCACGTAGGTATTTTAAGTAGGTACCTTATACATATAAATATGTTAGGACAATTCACACAACGCCATCTAGTCTCAAACTAAGCAGAGCTTGTGATATGAGTACTAGATAAAGTGATATAAATACTTATATACATTTTTTTGTAAATACATACTTACATATTATACATAGGAGACATCCAGACTTCGGTACAAACGGATGTGACAAAGTTTGTCCCGACCGGGAATCGAACCCGAGACTCCGGCGTCGAAAGCGGATGCACTACCGACCACATCACCGAAGCAGTCAAAAACATATTTTTGTATAAAAACATATTACACTAGTGGTTCTGTGAACCGTAGACTTCGGGAGCTTTATTTGGAAAATTTATTTTTCAATTTTCTTTATTACTCTTTCATTTTTCATCCAATCCAAAAAATATCATTCACATGTTATTCATTGTAAGCAAGGAGTGTGTGTGTAAAGTTTCATGAAAATCGGTTGATAAATACGGCCGCAAACATGATCTGACAGAACCCGTAGATGTAGAGATGTAGAGATGTAGAGGTATAGACGAAAGAAATTCTCCCCAGTCTGCAAGTTGAAACGGAGACTTCCGTCGCTTCGCTCCCTCAGTCAATAAGCATACAACAATATGTTCTATATAAAACATGTTGTTGGTAAAACCTGAAACTTGATTAGTTTGCCAGAGTTTTATCCGTGGATCCACAGGTTATCTATTTAGGTGTATCTATTTTGTCAGTCACCACTTGTATCTATTTAATTCTAAGATTAATACTTTAAAGTTTTACAAAATTAATTGTGCGCGACTTGAAAGCTTTAGTAACTACCAAGTCTACCAACTGCTGGAATTTCATCCGAGTTTAAAAGCTGCTAAAAGGCAGTGAGTATAGTTTACTTAGGTAACCGTTAAGATCTAAGGATATTAAGACTGTTGTGACAAAGGTAAATATTACTTAGCCTTTAGTAACTGTTCTTAGAAATAATGTGTACGTACTTGCTTCGTACACGAATGAACATGAACACGCCAATAAACTTACAAAACCGGTCAAATGCGAGTCGGATTCGCGCACAAATGAATTCGTACCAAAACGGCAAAAAACCCACGTCTGTTGTATGTGAGCCCCCTTAAATATATATATTATATTCTGTTTTTTTTAGTATTTGTTGTTATAGCGGCAACATAAATACATCATCTGTGAAAATTTCAACTTTCCAACTATCACGGCTCATGAGAGAGATGGATGGACGGAAAGCGGAGTCTTAGTAATAGGATTCCCGTTTTACCATTTAGGTACGGAACCCTTATAAAAGACACCACTCTCGTTCGTTTTATGGCCCAATTCAACACCCGTAGTTTATTGCGTGAATATGATGTCGTTTTATCTTCAACAGGGAAAGGTTTACGACTTAAAAAGTCCAAGAGAGCTAAAAACCATGATATATATTATAATATAGACAGAACTAGATATAGGAGGATGGGTTATCCGCACTCAGAAAATGGCGCGAATGCTGTGACAGTACGCTTTATCAAATTCTCTAATAAATAAATATAGGTATAAGGCTGTTTAATGTTTAGGGCTGTATATTTACTCCATAAAAGTACATGGACTTGTTGATCTGAAAACACAGATAAATTAACAACAATCTCCAAATTCAACTGTTTGGCCCCCAACATAAAAGTTTTGGACAAAACTTCTTTACGCCTTCTATGGTCCCCGATTTTAGAAGATGGCTTTTCCACTTTTATCGAGGAAAAAAATTCAAAATTTTGATCAGGTTATTGATAGTTTATGTAATATCAGTATTCATTCAGCTTTCACTATTCTTCGTTTTTGTCTTTTCGTACCCAAATTTACACATACCGGTGGGTACAGGTTCAGGACAATTTTGGAAAAATGTAGAAATTTTGGGCAGACTAGACAACTTGATACAAAATTCTTTGTGTAAAATTTTAAATGTAAATATTAATGACCGGGCCTGGGTCCAAGCGTCCCTTCCAGTTCGCTTGGGCGGGCTAGGTATCCGTAGAGTCACAGATGTCAGTCTGCTAGCATTTCTGTCGTCGGTCCATAGCACAGAAGAATTAGTCAGGGCTCTTTCCACCGCAGGTCTTCCGGCCGAACGTGAACCAAATGGTTTAGCACGAAGCGATGGAAAGAGACCGGACGGTATGTCGTTGCTACCGTGGAAGATGGGAAGGCCTTTGGTGTGGGACGCTACATGCGTTGACACCTTAGCACCTTCACACCTTCCAAGCACATCCGGATGTGCCGGCGCTGCTGCTGCATCGGCTGAAGGCCTTAAACGGCGTAAATATGCTAACCTAGCAGGTGATTACATATTTGAGCCGTTTGGGGTTGAGACACAGGGGTCATGGGGTCCGAGTGCTCGCCGCCTTTATAGAGACATTGCTAAACGCCTAATCGATGCTTCTCAGGACCAGAAAGCTGGCTATTTTCTGGCCCCAAGAATAAGTATCGCCATCCAACGTGGCAACACAGTCAGCATTCTGGGAACCTTCCCAGTCGGCAATGACGCGGAGGATTTTTAAACGATATTTTGTAATGTAAATATTTTTAGTCTATAATTATGTTTATTTTGTGTATTGTAATTCTTATCTACACTAATATTATAAAGAGGAAAACTTTGTTTGTATGTTTGTTTGTTTGTAATGAATAGGCTCAAAAACTACTGGACCGATTTAAAAAATTCTTTCACCATTCGAAAGCTACATTATCCACGAGTAACATAAGCTATATTTTATTTTGGAAAAAAATAGGGTTCCGTAAGATATTTGGGTTTTTCGGACACAAGGTGTAAAAAATCAACCAGAAAAGTTACTTATTTTGCGTACGCTGCCTAAACTATAAAAGATAGAACCATAAAATGTTCTAATTAATTGTAGATCTTATAAATATCTACAAAAAAGTCCGGGACACACTATACCTATCTATGTCGAGTAAGGCACAACAACCATTTTTTTATTTAAAAATCTTGAATTTTTTTTGGACTACATTTAAAAGCGTTTATTTTACTCATGCTATCAATCCTTATCAAAATAAATTACAGTTACACTAACTACAGTTTATGTAGATAATATTTGGTCTTTGAATGATAAAAATTGGACGTTTGGTTTTGAAGTTATGGCAAAATTAAAATATTAAGATTTCTGCTGCACGGCCCGTTGCGAAGTGGGCGGGGATGCGCGTGCGGGTTTAGATCTATGTTTAGAAAGTTGAGACCTGGCTCTCTTAGGCATTTTCAAATATTTAAGAAAATGTTAATAGCATGTAATATTCTAGCTCTGAAAAGAACTGTTGTTTAGCCCTGAAAAGAACTGTTGGTTAGCCCTGAAAAGAACTGTTGGTTAGCCCTGAAAAGAACTGTTGGTTAGCCCTGAAAAGAACTGTTGGTTAGCCCTGAAAAGAACTGTTGTTTAGCTCTGAGAAGAACTTTTGCGTAGGTGTAGCTTTAAGAACGAAATCTAAAAAAAATCGCACGAAAATTATCAGACTTCACACACGACCGCTGCGTAGTGAGCCGACCTCGCGTCTGAGCCGCGCGGGTACCTTACTCATAGATCTAAACCCGCACGCGCATCCCCGCCCACTTCGCAACGGGCCGTGCAGCAGAAATCTTAATATTTTAATTTTGCCATAACTTCAAAACCAAACGTCCAATTTTTATCATTCAAAGACCAAATATTATCTACATAAACTGTAGTTAGTGTAACTGTAATTTATTTTGATAAGGATTGATAGCATGAGTAAAATAAACGCTTTTAAATGTAGTCCAAAAAAAATTCAAGATTTTTAAATAAAAAAATGGTTGTTGTGCCTTACTCGACATAGATAGGTATAGTGTGTCCCGGACTTTTTTGTAGATATTTATAAGATCTACAATTAATTAGAACATTTTATGGTTCTATCTTTTATAGTTTAGGCAGCGTACGCAAAATAAGTAACTTTTCTGGTTGATTTTTTACACCTTGTGTCCGAAAAACCCAAATATCTTACGGAACCCTATTTTTTTCCAAAATAAAATATAGCTTATGTTACTCGTGGATAATGTAGCTTTCGAATGGTGAAAGATTTTTTTAAATCGGTCCAGTAGTTTTTGAGCCTATTCATTACAAACAAACAAACATACAAACAAAGTTTTCCTCTTTATAATATTAGTGTAGATAAGAATTACAATACACAAAATAAACATAATTATAGACTAAAAATATTTACATTACAAAATATCGTTTAAAAATCCTCCGCGTCATTGCCGACTGGGAAGGTTCCCAGAATGCTGACTGTGTTGCCACGTTGGATGGCGATACTTATTCTTGGGGCCAGAAAATAGCCAGCTTTCTGGTCCTGAGAAGCATCGATTAGGCGTTTAGCAATGTCTCTATAAAGGCGGCGAGCACTCGGACCCCATGACCCCTGTGTCTCAACCCCAAACGGCTCAAATATGTAATCACCTGCTAGGTTAGCATATTTACGCCGTTTAAGGCCTTCAGCCGATGCAGCAGCAGCGCCGGCACATCCGGATGTGCTTGGAAGGTGTGAAGGTGCTAAGGTGTCAACGCATGTAGCGTCCCACACCAAAGGCCTTCCCATCTTCCACGGTAGCAACGACATACCGTCCGGTCTCTTTCCATCGCTTCGTGCTAAACCATTTGGTTCACGTTCGGCCGGAAGACCTGCGGTGGAAAGAGCCCTGACTAATTCTTCTGTGCTATGGACCGACGACAGAAATGCTAGCAGACTGACATCTGTGACTCTACGGATACCTAGCCCGCCCAAGCGAACTGGAAGGGACGCTTGGACCCAGGCCCGGTCATTAATATTTACATTTAAAATTTTACACAAAGAATTTTGTATCAAGTTGTCTAGTCTGCCCAAAATTTCTACATTTTTCCAAAATTATCCTGAACCTGTACCCACCGGTATGTGTAAATTTGGGTACGAAAAGACAAAAACGAAGAATAGTGAAAGCTGAATGAATACTGATATTACATAAACTATCAATAACCTGATCAAAATTTTGAATTTTTTTCCTCGATAAAAGTGGAAAAGCCATCTTCTAAAATCGGGGACCATAGAAGGCGTAAAGAAGTTTTGTCCAAAACTTTTATGTTGGGGGCCAAACAGTTGAATTTGGAGATTGTTGTTAATTTATCTGTGTTTTCAGATCAACAAGTCCATGTACTTTTATGGAGTAAATATACAGCCCTAAACATTAAACAGCCTTATACCTATATTTATTTATTAGAGAATTTGATAAAGCGTACTGTCACAGCATTCGCGCCATTTTCTGAGTGCGGATAACCCATCCTCCTATATCTAGTTCTGTCTATATTATAATATATATCATGGTTTTTAGCTCTCTTGGACTTTTTAAGTCGTAAACCTTTCCCTGTTGAAGATAAAACGACATCATATTCACGCAATAAACTACGGGTGTTGAATTGGGCCATAAAACGAACGAGAGTGGTGTCTTTTATAAGGGTTCCGTACCTAAATGGTAAAACGGGAATCCTATTACTAAGACTCCGCTTTCCGTCCATCCATCTCTCTCATGAGCCGTGATAGTTGGAAAGTTGAAATTTTCACAGATGATGTATTTATGTTGCCGCTATAACAACAAATACTAAAAAAAACAGAATATAATATATATATTTAAGGGGGCTCACATACAACAGACGTGGGTTTTTTGCCGTTTTGGTACGAATTCATTTGTGCGCGAATCCGACTCGCATTTGACCGGTTTTGTAAGTTTATTGGCGTGTTCATGTTCATTCGTGTACGAAGCAAGTACGTACACATTATTTCTAAGAACAGTTACTAAAGGCTAAGTAATATTTACCTTTGTCACAACAGTCTTAATATCCTTAGATCTTAACGGTTACCTAAGTAAACTATACTCACTGCCTTTTAGCAGCTTTTAAACTCGGATGAAATTCCAGCAGTTGGTAGACTTGGTAGTTACTAAAGCTTTCAAGTCGCGCACAATTAATTTTGTAAAACTTTAAAGTATTAATCTTAGAATTAAATAGATACAAGTGGTGACTGACAAAATAGATACACCTAAATAGATAACCTGTGGATCCACGGATAAAACTCTGGCAAACTAATCAAGTTTCAGGTTTTACCAACAACATGTTTTATATAGAACATATTGTTGTATGCTTATTGACTGAGGGAGCGAAGCGACGGAAGTCTCCGTTTCAACTTGCAGACTGGGGAGAATTTCTTTCGTCTATACCTCTACATCTCTACATCTCTACATCTACGGGTTCTGTCAGATCATGTTTGCGGCCGTATTTATCAACCGATTTTCATGAAACTTTACACACACACTCCTTGCTTACAATGAATAACATGTGAATGATATTTTTTGGATTGGATGAAAAATGAAAGAGTAATAAAGAAAATTGAAAAATAAATTTTCCAAATAAAGCTCCCGAAGTCTACGGTTCACAGAACCACTAGTGTAATATGTTTTTATACAAAAATATGTTTTTGACTGCTTCGGTGATGTGGTCGGTAGTGCATCCGCTTTCGACGCCGGAGTCTCGGGTTCGATTCCCGGTCGGGACAAACTTTGTCACATCCGTTTGTACCGAAGTCTGGATGTCTCCTATGTATAATATGTAAGTATGTATTTACAAAAAAATGTATATAAGTATTTATATCAGTTTATCTAGTACTCATATCACAAGCTCTGCTTAGTTTGAGACTAGATGGCGTTGTGTGAATTGTCCTAACATATTTATATGTATAAGGTACCTACTTAAAATACCTACGTGAGACTAGAAACAGAAATGGCATATTTACACATTCGTGATAACTAAATCTGTAGAAGTAATAAAACATCTCAAATAAAAAATCCGTAGGTACCAAAACAAACTCATTCATAATATTCATTGCCCATTCTCATGATTTTCCCAAATTTCAACACAAATGCGCGTTTCCGTTGCCTTTGAACTGACGGCGTTAGACATGAAAAGGTTGGCGTCATCAGTCTCGCCATTCTTTGGAATCTAATGAGGTCGTTTGTATTATACTGACAACCCCACGTTGCAAATAACCATAACTGCCGTAACATTGCCGTAATGTAATTTATTAGTCCGTTACTGTCAGTAGCTTACCAAAAAAATCAATTGAAGCTTGAGTTATTTGAAGAAAAGCAGGACTTTGCTTTGTAAGATATTATAGCACCGAAGTATTTTTCCTTGTGGTTTCTAATAAGAATATGAGTACGTACTAAATTCATGGCTCATGGCTACTAAATTCATGGCGAATCTTGCCTAGTACCATTCATACCGCACTCCACACGTTGGTGGAGTGCTCAGCGTGGGCGAGTCAGCGCCGGGACCTCGTAGTGGGTCTGGGCGTGGATGCCCTCTCGCTGGAGACCATGCTTCAAGCCATGGTCTCCAGCGGGAGTAGGTGGAACGCGGCCGTGTCCTTCTGCGAGCAAGTCGTGCTCGCGAAGGAGGCGGCCGAGAGGGAGAGGGAGCGTGCCCTCCCCGCCGAGTTCCGTAGTCAGCGGCGAGGCCGCCGCAGACTCATCTACGCCCAAGACCATCGACCTCCATGATCGGGGCCTGAGGAAGGCGGGATCGCCACCCGTCGTCCTTACAGAAGCAGGCTAGAAGGGTTGCGTGCTGCGGGGCCTTTGCCCCATAGCACGCAACCAGATTCACTCACTGACACGGGATAAAACCCTACCCCAACGACGCGGGATTCTCATCCCGACCCAACCCCCGCAGAGACAGGTGATCAAAGTCCGCCGGGCGCCACTGGAAATACGTTCTGCTTGTAACCAGAGACGCCTGGCAACGGACGTTAGAGCGGCCGCGGCCTTGGTCGCGGAACTAAAAAAAAAAAGAAAAACAAAAAAAAAAAAAAAACAAAAAAAAAAGTACCATTCATAATATTTACTAAGATTCATAATATTTACTAAGTAGGTATACTTTATAGTTATAAGTTAGTTTAAGAAAATAAGCTAAGGTCGTAAACGGTTTTCTGCCGTTCACACTCCTGTCTCCCTCGGAAGGTTAGTTCCGGTACACTTCCAGTCACGAAAAGTTGCTCTTGCACCTATTCTAGTCAAGCAGGACATTACGCAAAAAAAACCAATCGCATGTGTCGTTTCTAAGATATGGGAGTGAGGACGGATAGACAGCTAGAAATGATAGTTTCCCCTTCGGAGAGAATTATAATTATGAATAGACTCTGGCAAACATAAAAGTGCCCAATTAGCTGTAGTATCCCTTCAGGGTAAAAGTAATCGTTATGGAGTAGGTATGTACCTATTAATAAGAGTATACAACGACAAATGAACTACGAGCAAACAAGTATGAATAGTTCAAAATATGCCTTTGTGCCCAAATATTGTAGGTTTGCTTCAGTAGGCATTGTAATGTCAAATATTCAAGAATTTGAAACTCGCTTCTGTGCTGGCGAACTATTTGTGTGGGAATATTAATGCGGAATGAATTCAGCTCACGTTTAAGTCTAGTACGTTGGTAGAAGAAGCCTTATATTTCATAACTATCGGACTCCCGTGGATTCACGCGCGTGAAATAGTTTTATGATTCCCTATTACCGCGAGAACATTACAGTACATTATTTTTGGAGTTTAACGTTACAAAAATATTATAATGGATAGTTTTAGTTATACGGATACCTAACCTTCAAACTTTTGTTGCATGTGAAGAGGGCTTATTTCTGTAATCCTAGGAATCATATTACTATATAAGTCTATAGTTTCTCTAGTTTATTGGTGTTGATGATATACCTATGGACACTAATTTTAATGGAGTTTGGAGAACATGATATAAAGTGTTACGATGTGCATACATCGACAATACACATTTTGCGTTTGGTAACAACACTAGTTTAGAATCTTCTAGAATGTTAGCGGACCGGTTCGGACAATGAAGAAATTCCTTCGGTCATTGTCCGGTGAGCCAGGCCAGATCGAAAAGATAAGGATCCGGCCGTTTAACTAATAGCGACGCACACGCGGTCATCGATGCGTGAATGGTCGCGTCACTAGACGCCAGGAGAAGGGGTCGGTACGACTTTATTGCCTAGACCGAGGTCATATAAGCCCACGCAGAGCTAACGGAGCGAAGACATTCGCATAATTGAAATTCTCGTCAAGGCATAGCTTACGTCATAATTGTCAACTTACCCAATAAGTAATTATAATTAATAAATTAATTTAAAGAAAGCTGCCCTTGCCATTAATTATTATCAATATCGGCAACAGTATTGCCGATTAACATCAGTGAGTGAGTTCCCGAGCAAACGGGAACTACCTTGGGGCTTAGAAAAGCTATATTGGTGAAGAATACTATTGCTGAGCAACCCGAAGCTGCGCCGTCGCTCCGTGGCCTTCGACCCGGAGCATCGCGGCCTGCTAGAACAAGATTGATTGGAGGACACCAGCGGACCCGGCCGGCCGACCGCCGTCGCCTGTGGACCCACAGTTAAGTGCACCGGGCACTTCCGTAAACAGCATATGTGATCCTATTCTGCCGACACACTATTAGCTACTAGCATTATATAAACCCTAGGTTCCCTGCCAATAAAGTAACGTTAATTGTCTTACGTCGTTTTAATTGTATCTTCCAAGCAGGGGCCGTATCAAATGACTAGAAATTGCAACTCGCCAGTCGTTCCTGTAAAACAGGACGATCAACTACTCTTTTTTATTAATTTGGCTCGCTAAAATGACGCCGCCCGTCTTATGGAAAGCCGAGGTGACGTCTAGCTATTGAGGACCACTTTCGCGTTCTAAATTCGCCCTCTAGTTGAAGGCCTAGTGATGTGCCTCTTCACGTTCCACATAAAGATCCAAGGGTTGTATATGAGAGGAAACAGATACTTACCTACGCAGCAGTTTGGCCGAGGAACGATAATTTGAAACGATCGGCCCGGACTAATGATCTCTTAGCTTAGAGCTTAGTTTCCTGCTGAAATCTGCTATTTGCACAACTAGGGGTTAAAATCACAAAGTAGTAGTCAGTACCTAGTCCTAAATGTTTCGCGCACTTTGTGTTCTATGTACCCTCTCCTTCCCCACAGTAGGTTTATGTACTGCAAGAGCATTAAACCATGTTTAAAAGTAAAATATTTACCTTAATTGTTATGTCGGATCAATTTTACAGCTGGAATTCAGTAACAAATCGAAAAGCGTAGCTAAAGAAATGAATGAGTGAAATTAAAAGCTTCATCATGCGCACCGCAGTTTTGTTGTAATTTATTGGAAAATAAATCGTTGGGACAGCTTTTTAAGCTTTGTAATGAATTTGCTGCGAGACTTGTTTACTACATAGCGTTTGTAGTTTACCCACAAATTGAAAACGTCGTCTCTTTAGACGCATCCTACAAAAATAAATTGAAAGACTATTTATCTATTGTCGTGTTGGTCTGATTTGATGATGTTGGTAATATTTATCATCATTAATTATATCACTGGTATAATAATATGGTCGAAACGTAAACCTCGCGAATATTAATAAAAAATATAAAAACATTAGGTTGGGCTTTTTCCCTCACTTTCGGCTCCATCAAAAAAAGCTCTCGATGAAAAAAATGTTTTAAATCATAAAAAAAATATTGTGCGAAGTTTCGTATACATCGGATAAAAAATGGGGCCGTTAGCCCGGAACACACATACAGACAATGACAGATACAAATTTGGACGCTTCTTTCTTCTCCATAACTGACTCCTAACTTAACCCAAGCACTTTGAACTGAAAGAGAGGAGTGAATTGGAATGCTAATAAAATTACGATTTGCTCCTCGATATGTTCCTGTACCTCCATACCTAGTAGTAGTTTCTTTATACAGGAAGGTATATTATACACTACCATGCAACGCGGCCGTGTCCTTCTGCGAGCAAGTCATGTTTGCGAAAGAGAGGGAGCGTACCTTCCCCGCTGAGTTCCGCAGTCAGTGTCCAGGGCGCCGCAGACTCATTTACGCCCAAGACCATCGACCTCCATGATCGGGGCCTGAGGACGACGGGGTAGCAACCCGCCGTCTTTAGAGAAGCAACCAGCCCCACAGCACGCAACCAGATTCACTCACCGATGCGGGATAAAACCCGACCCCAACGACGCAGGATTTTCATTCCGACCAAACCCCCGAAGAGGCCACGCAGGTGGCCAAGGTCCGCCGGGCGTCACTGGAAATACCTTCTGGTGTGTACCAGAGACGCCCGCAGCAATGGACATAGGAGCGGCCGCGATCACGCGGAGTTCAAAAAAAAACCAAGCAAATAACACAGCTTATTGCCCGGAACAATAAATATCCTTTTTAAATAATATATACTTAAAAACTCAAAATCGTTAGTATATATTATGTACGTACTATTCTGTGGTATACGTAGTTGCGAATATCTTTAAATTCCTCAATGTTTATTATTTGATGCTTTCACTATAAAAATATTAATTGAACCATTATTCTCAAAATATAACTTAAGTATACTACTATGAAGAAAGGCTTTTAGTGTTATATTACACAATAAACAAGTATCGTCTATCGAATCCAATTCATCTCAAAGCTGAGATAAAGTGATACCGTCCGACCGATTTTTCTTTTTAAAGTAACATGGTTACATGGGTACAACGCTTTGATCATCGTTGATGAAGATGATTAAAGAGACAAGGTTCTGTTCTAACAAAAAGTTTATAATTAAATGGGTGGCATTATACTTTGTAGGAATATCTGTTTGAGTGTGGTTTAGCATAGGCAATAGGTATGGCATATGGCATTTTCAGCAGGTACTGTAGGAATATCTGTTTGAGTGTGGTTTAGCATAGGCAATAGGTATGGCATATGACATTTTCAGCAGGTACCTATGAAATAAAATATGTGGATATATAATATATAATCCACAATCTGTAAAGAACTACGAGGTAGGTAAATGGTTATGTACTTACCTACTTTACTATAATAATAAATTATAATAATATTAATAATAAGCCCCCTATAATCCAACCGTACGTCCGAGTCGAACACCTGACTCACGTGGGGGGCGGACACGCGATATTCATGTTACTGGCGCGGCTAACATGGCTCTGGGAACCCATTTATGGAGATGAATCTAAGAAGTAAACGTATAGGACCGCTTCCCGGGGGTGATCGCCGGGGCACACCTGGAGCTGACGCTGGGTGTCACAGCATGCGAACCGTCAGCGGACAGGAGTTGAATAGGCGGGCTCCCTCCGACAAAAATACTACAGCCAACCAACACAACACAAATCACACAGACAATTTAGATAACATAAGTTTAACTTCATCACTTTCAATAGTAGAACCTTTCAGTCCATCTACTATTTCATATAACCCAACACCTGTGTCTTCTGTGGATGAAAATTCTCGAGAAGCACTAACCCCAACTTTAAATGTTGCGCAGGAGGTAAATACCTTCTTACCTGCGTCCACTAAAGCTGGAAAACCCCGAGTACGCATGAGATGGAGTAAAGATGTTAACATATTTATCATGCGTACTTACTACTACATCACAAAATTAGAAACAGACCTGACCACATACAGAAAACAACTACATGATCATTTCTCAAGACAATACCCAGATATTAAAGTTACTGAACAACGCATTTCCGACCAAAGAAGAACTATAATTAGAAATAAACTACTATCCGAAGAAATACTGAACCGATTAAAAGAAGAAACTAGAATACAGATCCAAGAAAATTTAGAAAATTTAGAACCTCTCACACGTCATGACAACCAAGCAGATCGGTATACTCCACCACAAGCACAATCACACACCTCTTTCTCACAACAACTCACACAGCCCTCGTACATAGTAACACAAACTTCGCACACATCTACACAAACTGAATACACCACACTAATACTAGAGAACGAAATAGGGACTCTTAATGATAACAACCCTATAGCTGAAATACAATCTCAAAATATGTTAGACACACTTAAATCTGCCTTAACACAGTACTCTGGAATGGACCCAAGTGCTAGACCAAGACTGCCTAAATTAAAATATAGCCTAAAATTGTCTCAATTAACCATTTTTTTCAATCGAACCATAATACCACAATTAGTCTCAGAAGACATGCAACTACTAGACCTACACACTCTCGTTTATTGCACAGCTTTAGTCATATCTGAGGAATTAGGATACAAAATATTAGAATCATCAAGTAGAAGATCAAAACATGATAATAAACCATCGTGGCAGATACGACTTGAAAAAGATATAGAAAAACTTAGGGCAGACTGTGGTAGGCTTACACAATACATTAACAACAATAGATCTAATAAAATCGTTAAAAAGGTAGAACAAATATTTAAAAACAGAATAACTCACACTAGACATGAAAGTAACAATAGTAAACCTGAAGAATTTTTAGATACACTTAAACAAAAACTAGCTCTTAAAGTACACAGACTAAGGAGATACAAAAAAGCGCAACAGAGGAAAAATGATAACACATTATTTAGCACTAGCGAAAAGTCTTTTTATAGAAACTTAAAATCACAGAACAACATACATACACAGAATTCAGATATACCCACGAAAACACAACTAGAAACATTTTGGTCTGATATCTGGGAAGAACAAGTACAACACAATGAAAAAGCAAGTTGGATAACACTAGAAGAAAATAAATTTTGTGCAATAGAAGAAATGGAGTTTGAAGAAATTTCCGAAATAGATATAATAAATATAACATCAAAATTACACAATTGGAAAGCACCTGGCATAGATAAAATACACAACTATTGGTATAAAAAATTAACTTCATTACATAAACTCATAGCTCAAAATCTAACAGACATTGTTTTAGGAAAACAAAATATCCCACAGTTTATTGCTACAGGACTAACTTACATGCTACCAAAATCCACACACTCTACACAACCTGCTCACTATAGACCAATAACATGCCTACCTACAATCTACAAAATACTCACATCAGCAATAACAAGAAAAATCTCTACACACATTGAACAGCACAATATAATAGACGAAGAACAGAAGGGATGCAGACGGGCCCACATGGGATGCAAGGAGCAGTTAGTCATAGATTCCACAATACATAAACATGCTAGCACAAAAAATAGGAACCTCCATTGTACTTATATAGATTACAAGAAAGCTTTCGACAGTATACCGCATTCCTGGTTATTAAAAATTCTACAAATTTATAAAATTAGCCCTAAGATAACGAAGTTTTTAAGTAACATTATGCCCTATTGGAAAACTACTTTACAACTTAACAACCAGTTGAACACTGTTACAACGCGACAGGTATTAATTAGGAAGGGTATCTTTCAGGGCGACTCCTTAAGCCCGCTGTGGTTCTGCCTTGCAATGAACCCTCTATCACATTTGCTTCATAGCTGCCGGGCCGGATACAATTTTAAAAGCGGGACAGACGAAACAGTTATCTCACACTTAATATACATGGATGATATAAAACTCTACTCTAAAACAGATAAAGAAATGAAAAAATTAATAGAAGCTACCACTCAATTTAGTAAAGACATAAACATGGAGTTCGGGTTAGATAAATGCAAAACGATACATATTTTAAAAGGTAAAATTCGGCCGGGCGACTATGAAGTAGATGACAATATTACTATATCAGCAATGGAGCCAAACGAAGTCTACAAATATCTTGGCTACAAACAATTAAGAGGACTAGACCACACTACAACTAAAGAAACACTAAACAAAGAATACCAAAGGAGAGTAAATGCCATTTGTAAAACACAACTTACTGGCAAATACCTCATAAAAGCATTAAACACATATGCCATACCAATTCTAACGTACTCTTTCGGCATCATCAAATGGTCCAAAACTGATATAGAACAAATAGAACGAACTACACGCACTACATTAACAAAACATAATAACCTACATCCTAAATCGGCAATAGAGAGACTCACTATCAAAAGGCACAATGGAGGCAGGGGTTTAATAGACATACATCATCTTTGGCAAAAACAAATACACAACCTTAAAACATTATTTCATACAAAATCTAACACAAGTAATTTACACAAAGCTATCACTCAAAACGATCATAACTATACACCACTAAATTTAACGTCTCATTCTACCACACAGAACTCTGACAGTTATAACCCTCAAACACAGAAAATTGACAACTGGAAAAGGAAAACACTTCATGGAAGGCATCCTCATGATTTGGAACAAACCCACATAGATCCAGTAGCATCAAATAAATGGTTACAAATAGGTAGTTTATTCCCCGAAACGGAAGGTTTTATAATAGCTATACAGGATCAAATAATAAACACGAAAAATTACAGAAAATACATAACTAAAGACCCATCTATGACTAATGATAAATGTCGCAAATGTCACAATCAGCCAGAAACCATACAGCACATAACCGGCGCATGTACCACACTCACGCAGACAGATTACACACATAGACACAACCAAATCGCTAACATAATACACCAAAAACTAGCTCTCAAACACAAACTCTTACAAGACTCAGGCACTCCTTACTACAAATACACACCACAAACAATATTAGAAAACGCAACCCATAAATTATATTACGATCGTGCTATACTCACCGACAGAACTATACACTACAATAGACCGGATATAACACTACAAGATAAAATAAATAAAACCACATACCTGATAGATATTGCAGTCCCCAATACACATAACATACAAAAAACTATTACTGAAAAAATAACTAAATATGCAGAACTCAAAGAAGAAGTAACTAGAATATGGAGGCAAGACAAAGTGTATGTCGTGCCTATAGTCCTTTCTACAACAGGTATAATTCCCAAGCATCTCCACCATAGTATTAAATTAATAGACCTAAAAGAAACAATATACATTACTCTCCAAAAAGCAGCCATCTTAAATACATGTAGAATAGTTAGAAAGTTTATGCAACTAGATGAAACAGAAACCTCAACACCATACACAACACCTACATCTTAAAACACACTACACGCTGCATTTACTTGGTTGATGCCCGTAAATGCAGTTATCACCAGCATAAAAGCTGAGAATAAAAATGTATCCGAATAATAATAATGGATAATGATACTGAATAACGATGATAACAAGAGCCAGGAGCAAAAATGCGCAACCACCACCCCCGGACTCATCACTTAGCTCCGCCTCGCAAGCGTCGGACCGCACACCTGCGACACAAGTGCTTGCTGAGGCGTTGAGCTCATCATCAAGTGATGAGTATTTTTCTCCGCCGACGTCGCCAACACCTGTACGTCGTCGAGGAAGAGGCCGGCCGCCGACCAGTTTGGGTCCCCGAAGTGTACCAGCTTCGAGTAGGGTCCCCACTACTGGCGGTATTGTGCACCGCATGCGATGGACCTCATCCATCAATGAAAACGTCATGCGGGCATATTATGAGGCTACAGATGGGGAAACCAACCTGACTGCGTACCGTTCAAGGATGCTTCCTTTGTTTCAGGCTCTTGAATCAACAATGACCGTTGCCGTCCAACGACTATCGGACCAAGTACTATCGGGCTATCCAACGATGTAAGTTGTTAGATCAATCTATGCTTGATCGACTACGCCTGGAAGTATTATCTACTCGTACAGCTCCTGTGGCAACGAGAGCACCGTCACCTGTGACACAGACGGTTGCTACAAGTGGGACGTTAGCGGAGCCCGCACTCGACGTGGGAAATGATACGAGTGATACATCTATCCAGGTAAGCGAGCAATTGAGGAGTACTTTGGGAGATGTGATCTCGCAGTATAGGTTTATACCTAATTCTAGACCGCGGCTACCACGCTTGCCAATGCATAAGCGAAATCTGGCGTTGATGGGAGCCCTGAATGCATTACTAGAGCCGTACTTACGGACTAGCAGTGATTTGCTTGATACTCACTCGATTCTTTACTGTGGAGCCATTGCCGCTTGTCGTGTTGCACGCGTTAAATTCCCCGAAGTTAACCGTGCACCACGACCGGATGGTGTTCCCGTATGGCAGGTAAGAATCGAGCGACGTATCGGCACATTTAGGACTCTCATTGCAAAGCTTGTCTCTTTCAGCCGGGGAAATTGTCGTCCCCGGGTCATGCGTTTCGTGGCTCAGGCATTTGCTGGGACCGGTATTCGTACCCAGCAATACTTAGCCAATGTCACGGAACGTATTGACTTTCTGAAACAGAAAGTGTATGCATGGGCAAGCCGTATCCGTCGTTATAGAGAGCGTGTAAATAGATACTGGAAGAATCGCATCTTCCAAAGTGACCAAAGGAAGGTGTACCGAGAGTGGGAGGGAACTGGACAACGTTTAAGCGACGGACAACTGCCAGATGCTCACGCCATGAACCAATTTTGGCGTGACATATGGTCGGTGCCCGTCGAACATTCGGAGGGCGACTGGATCCGTGTCGTCGAGCGTGAATGCAGTACCATCGAACCCATGGAGTCTATTACCATAGACTCCGAAGACGTTAGTTGTGCAATTCGTACGGCCCCGAACTGGAAAAGTCCTGGGCCGGATGGATTGCACAACTTTTGGATAAAGTGGGTTCAGAACTCGCATGAACGCTTGGCAACACAGTATCAAGAAGCCCTTGAGTCTAGTTCTTTACCCGCTTTCATGACCACTGGCATCACCTTCCTGCTCCATAAATCAGGTAGTACCACGGAACCTAAAAACTATAGACCCATCACTTGCTTACCTACCATCTACAAGCTCCTTACATCTATTCTGAGAAGTAAAATAAACTCACACATATTATCTAATAATATCTTAGATAACGCTCAGAATGGATGTAGAGCTGGGTCTCGTGGTACTAAGGAGCTACTCCTCATTGATATGGCCATTAGCCAACAAGTCAAGCGGAGTAGGGGCGCCCTCTCTACTGCCTGGATTGACTACAAGAAGGCCTATGATTCGGTGCCTCATTCATGGCTGAGGAGGATTTTAGAGTTGTATAAAATTAATCCGACTCTTAAATCCTTCTTAGTCTCATGTATGGGGCGGTGGACCACAGTCCTTCGTCAACCAGGTAGTGGTGGGTATGCCTCTGATCCGCATGGCTTGATAAGGATTGAGCGTGGTATATTCCAGGGCGACAGTTTGAGTCCATTATGGTTTTGTTTAGCACTGAATCCACTTAGCACATTGCTGAAGGATTCAGGGCTAGGCTACCGGTTTCGTAGAGGGGGTGAGGTTTATTTCTCACCTGATGTATATGGATGACCTCAAACTGTTCACACTGAAGCACCAAGATTTAGTGAAATTATTAAAAACTACGGAAGTTTTTAGTAATGCCATTAAGATGGAGTTCGGTGTTGATAAGTGTGCGGTTATGCATGTACAGCGGGGGAAGGTTGTAAATTCACCGAATCTACAACTTTCTGAGATAATAACCCTCAGATCTCTCTCCGAGACCGAAACATACAAATACCTAGGTATGTCAGAGTCATTGGGTATAGCGGTAGAGGATATTAAGAAATCGGTGAAAGAACGTTTTTTTGGCCGCCTGACAAAAGTTCTTAACAGTTCTTTGTCCGGTGGTAACAAAATGCGGGCTTTCAACGGTTGGGTGATACCTTTATTGTTATACTCCTTTGACATACTTAGGTGGACTCAAACGGATTAGACGCCCTGGATAGGCGAGTCCGTCAACAACTGACATTGCATCGAATGTTACACCCACGATCTTCTGTCATGAGACTGTACATTCCGCGGAAGTGGGGGGGTCGAGGCTTTTTGAATGCCAAGAACCTCCACAACCGTGTAGTGTGCAGTCTGAGAGATTACTTTCTACAGAACGGGTGTGACATTCATTGCGATGTCGTGATGGTTGACAAGGGCCTGACACCTCTTTCCTTGGCTAACGAGAACTGGCGTAAACCAAAGGTGCTAGGTACTGAAGACCGTAGGGACGTATGGAAGAGTAAGGAGCTACACGGGCGGTTCTACCGGGTCTTAACAGGACCCGACGTAGACCTGCTCGCTTCGGTGAACTGGCTGCGTTTTGGGGACCTCTTTGGAGAAACTGAAGGTTTTGCCTGTGCAATTGCAGATGAGGTTATCAAGACGAACAACTATCGGAAATACATCATGAAGGACGGTACGGTCGACATTTGTCGAGCATGCCACCGTCCTGGTGAATCACTTCGCCATATTATTTCCGGTTGTTCGTATCTTGCTAACACCGAGTACTTGCATAGGCACAATCAAGTAGCCAGGATCATCCACCAGCAACTTGCTCTTCAATATGGCCTTATTGAGTTTGAAGTACCGTACTATAAGTATACACCAGTGCCAGTTCTTGAGAATGGTCGTGCATTGCTCTACTGGGACCGATCAATCATCACGGACAGGACTATTGTTGCAAATAGGCCCGATATCGTGTTGGTTGATCGGACCCAGCGTCGGGCAGTGCTCGTCGATATCGCCGTCCCGCATGACGAAAATCTCGTGAAGGCAGAGAAGGACAAACTTAGTAAATACCTTGATCTGTCCTTCGAGATAACTGCCATGTGGGACGTAGACTCGACGATCATTGTCCCGGTGGTCGTTTCGGCAAACGGATTAATAGCGAAGAGTCTCGATCAACATCTCAAGAGACTCTCGTTAGATTGTTGGATCAAGAGTCAGATTCAGAAGGCTGTTATCCTCGACATGTGCCGTATTGTTAGGAGGTTTCTTAGTCTGTAGCCTCCACCGCCGGTAGTTTGGGTCCTACTCCGCTACTGGTGGGTCACTATTTTTTATATTTTTAAATGTATTTGTTTTTTTTTTATAAATGTATTTAAAAATGTATAAAATAAGAATGTAAAGGAATAAACGAAATAATAATAACTCTCGCTAGACTGTTGGATCAAGGGTCAGATACAGAAGGCTGTCGTCCTCGACACGGCACGCATTGTTAGGAGGTTTCTCAGTCTGTGACCTCTACCTCTGGTAGTTTGAGCCCTGCTCCGCTACTGGTGGTGGTCTGACATGGATTTTTTTATAATATTATATGTAATTTTTTATATAAATATTGTAAAAAAAATTATGTTAAGAGAATAATTTGAATAAATGAGTATAATAATAATAATAACTGGCAACTCTGAACGTCTCATACATCATTTTCATTCTTAAAATATTTTAATATTTTTATTTATAAATTATTACCTAAATTTATACAATTACTTCAGATTTCATAATAATATCAGCAAAAAGTCAATACATAAAGGATTTTATAATATTTTAGAACTTTAGAACAATAAACATAGTCTACAAAATATGCAACGAAGATTTGACACATGTCATTCAATGAATTCAAAAACATCAACATCACATTCAATATTATGGCCAAACAATATGAAGTGATTGTGAGATGCAAACAAGAGCCAGAAGCAGAAATGCGCAAATAACACCCCCGGACTCGTCACTAAACTCCGCCTCGCAGGCACCGGACCGCACATCGCTGACACAGGTGCTCGCTGAGGCGTCGAGCTCTTCAAGTGACGAGTATTTCTCTCCGCCGACGTCGCCAACACCTGTACGCCGGCGAGGGAGAGGCCGGCCACCGAGCAGTTTGGGGCTCCGAAGCCTACCAGCTTCGAGTAGGGTCCCCACTACCGGTGGTATTGTGCACCGCATGCGATGGACTTCATCCATCAATGAAAACGTCATGCGGGCATATTATGAGGCTACAGATGGGGAAACCAACCTGACTGCGTACCGTTCAAGGATGCTTCCTTTGTTTCAGGCTCTTGAACCAACAATGACTGTTGCCGTCCAACGACTATCGGATCAAGTGCGGGCTATCCAACGATGTAAGTTGTTGGATCAATCTGTGCTTGATCAACTACGCCTGGAAGTATTATCTACTCGTACAGCTGCAGTGTCAACGAGAGCACCGTCACCTGTGACACAGACGGTTGCTACAAGTGCGACGTTAGCAGAGTCCGCACCCGACGCGGGAAATGATCCGAGTGATACATCTATCCAGGTAAGCGAGCAATTGAGGAGTACTTTGGAAGATGTGATCTCGCAGTATAGGTTTATACCTAATTCTAGACCGCTGCTACCACGCTTGCCAATGCATAAACGAAATCTGGCGTTGATGGGAGCCCTGAATGCATTGCTAGAGCCGTACTTACGGACTAGCAGTGATTTGCTTGATACTCACTCGATTCTTTACTGTGGAGCTATTGCCGCTTGTCGTGTTGCACGCGTTAAATTCCCCGAAGTTAACCGTGCACCGCGACCGGATGGTGTTCCCGTATGGCAGGCAAGAATCGAGCGACGTATCGGCACATTTAGGACTCTCATTGCAAAGCTTATCTCTTTCAGCCGGGGTAATAGTCGTCCCCGGGTTATGCGTTTCGTGACTCAGGCATTTGCTGGGACCGGCATTCGTCCCCAGCAATACTTAGCCAATATCACGGAACGTATTGACTTTCTGAAACAGAAAGTGTATGCATGGGCAAGCCGTATCCGTCGTTATAGAGAGCGTGTAAATAGATACTGGCAGAATCGCATCTTCCAAAGTGACCAAAGGAAGGTGTACCGAGAGTGGGAGGGAACTGGACAACGTTTGAGCGACGGACAACTGCCAAATGCTCACACCATGAATCAATTCTGGCGTGACATATGGTCGGTGCCCGTCGAACATTCGGAGGGCGACTGGATCCGTGTCGTCGAGCGTGAATGCAGTATCATCGAACCCATGGAGTCTATTACCATAGACTCCGAAGACGTTAGTTGTGCAATTCGTACGGCCCCGAACTGGAAAAGTCCTGGGCCGGATGGATTGCACAACTTTTGGATAAAGTGGGTTCAGAGCTCGCATGAACGCTTGGCAACACAGTATCAAGAAGCCCTTGAGTCTGGTTCCTTACCCGCTTTCATGACCACTGGCATCACCTTCCTGCTCCATAAATCAGGTAGTACCACGGAACCTAAAAACTATAGACCCATCACTTGCTTACCTACCATCTACAAGCTCCTTACATCTATTCTGAGAAGTAAAGTAAACTCGCACATAGTATCTAATAATATCTTAGATAACGCTCAGAATGGATGTAGGGCTGGGTCTCGTGGTACTAAGGAGCTACTCCTCATTGATATGGCCATTAGCCAACAAGTCAAGCGGAGTAAGGGCGCCCTCTCTACTGCCTGGATTGACTACAAGAAGGCCTATGATTCGGTGCCACATTCATGGCTGAGGAGGATTCTAGAGTTGTATAAAATTAATCCGACTCTTAAATCCTTCTTAGTCTCGTGTATGGGGCAGTGGACCACAGTACTTCGTCAACCAGGTAATGGTGGGCACGCCTCTGACCCGCAAGGCTTGATAAGGATAGAGCGTGGTATATTCCAGGGCGACAGTTTGAGTCCATTGTGGTTTTGTTTAGCACTGAATCCACTTAGCACATTGCTGAAAGATTCAGGGCTAGGCTATCGGTTTCGTAGAGGAGGTGAGGTTATTTCTCACCTGATGTACATGGATGACCTCAAACTGTTCACACTGAAGCACCAAGATTTAGTGACATTATTAAAAACTACGGAAGTTTTTAGTAATGCCATTAAGATGGAGTTCGGTGTTGATAAGTGTGCGGTTATGCATGTACAACGGGGGAAGGTTGTAAATTCACCGAATTTACAACTTTCTGAGATAATAACTCTCAGATCTCTCTCCGAGACCGAAACATACAAATACCTAGGTATGTCAGAGTCATTGGGTATAGCGGTGGAGGATATTAAGAAATCGGTGAAAGACCGTTTTTTTGGCCGCCTGACAAAAGTTCTTAACAGTTCTTTGTCCGGTGGTAACAAAATGCGGGCTTTCAACGGTTGGGTTATACCTTTATTGTTATACTCCTTTGGCATACTTAGGTGGACTCAAACGGAACTAGACGCCCTGGATATGCGAGTCCGTCAACAACTGACATTGCATCGAATGTTACACCCACGTTCTTCTGTCATGAGACTGTACATTCCACGGAAGTGGGGGGGTCGAGGCTTTTTGAATGCCAAGAACCTCCACAACCGTGAAGTGTGCAGTCTGAGAGATTACTTTCTACAGAATGGGTGTGACATTCATTGCGATGTCGTGATGGTTGACAAGGGCCTGACACCTCTTTCCTTGGCTAACGAGAACTGGCGTAAACCAAAGGTGCTAGGTACTTCAGTACCTAGCACCTCTACGGTCTTCAGACCGTAGGGACGTATGGAAGAGTAAGGAGCTACATGGGCGGTTCTACCGGGTCTTAACAGGACCCGAAGTAGACCTGCTCGCTTCGGTGAACTGGCTGCGTTTTGGGGACCTCTTTGGAGAAACTGAAGGTTTTGCCTGTGCAATTGCAGATGAGGTTATCAAGACGAACAACTATCGGAAATACATCATGAAGGACGGTACGGTCGACATTTGTCGAGCATGCCACCGTCCTGGTGAATCACTTCGCCATATTATTTCCGGTTGTTCGTATCTTGCTAACACCGAGTACTTGCATAGGCACAATCAAGTAGCCAGGATCATCCACCAGCAACTTGCTCTTCAATATGGCCTTATTGAGTTTGAAGTACCGTACTATAAGTACACACCAGTGCCAGTTCTTGAGAATGGTCGTGCATTACTCTACTGGGACCGATCAATCATCACGGACAGGACTATTGTTGCCAATAGGCCCGATATCGTGTTGGTTGATCGGACCCAGTGTCGGGCAGTGCTCGTCGATATCGCCGTCCCGCATGACGAAAATCTCGTGAAGGCAGAGAAGGACAAACTTAGTAAATACCTTGATCTGTCCTTCGAGATAACCGCCATGTGGGACGTAGACTCGACGATCATTGTCCCGGTGGTCGTTTCAGCAAACGGATTAATAGCGAAGAGTCTCGATCAACATCTCAAGAGACTCTCGTTAGATTGTTGGATCAAGAGTCAGATTCAGAAGGCTGTTATCCTCGACACGTGCCGTATTGTTAGGAGGTTTCTCAGTCTCTAACCTCCACCGCCGGTAGTTTGGGTCCTACTCCGCTATTGGTGGGTCACTATTTTTTATATTTTTAAATGTATTTGTGTTTTTTATAAATCTATTTAAAAATGTATTAAATAAGAATATAAGCGAATAAACGAAATAATAATAATAAAATAATAATCCCTTCTTGGACTCAGACGGAATTAGAAGCTCTGGATAGGAAGGTGCGTTGTCTATTGACTTCATATCGAATGCACCACCCACGTTCGTCAGTAATGAGGTTGTATATACCACGGAAATGTGGGGGTCGTGGATTTTTAAATGCCAAGACTCTCCATAACCGTGAGATATGCAACCTTAGAGAGTATTTCCTGCAGGTGGACGTGGATGTGCATCGAGATGTTGTGGCAATAGACAACGGACTGACCCCGCTCTCCCTTGCGAAAGAGAACTGGCGCAAACCTGTAATATTAAGTCTATCAGATCGGAAGGAAATATGGAAGAGCAAGGAACTGCATGGTCGATTTTATCGGGCTCTAAATGGGCCCGATGTTGACTCAACAGCATCGGTATCCTGGTTACGATTTGGTGATCTCTTCGGAGAAACTGAGGGTTTCATCTGTGCAATTACTGACGAAGTCGTGATGACGAACAACTATCGGAGATATATTGTAAAAGATGGTACGATTGACATCTGTCGGGCATGTCATCGTCCCGGAGAATCTTTAAGGCATATTATCTCTGGTTGTTCTCGTCTTGCGAATGGTGAGTATTTGCACAGACACAACCAAGTAGCCAGGATTATCCACCAACAACTTGCTCTAAAGTATAACCTTGTCGACGTGGAGGTACCTTATTACAAGTATGTGCCCGACCCAGTTCTTGAAAACGGTCATGTCACATTGTATTGGGATCGATCTATTATCACTGATAGGACGGTTATAGCTAACAGACCTGATATAGTGATAATGGATCGATTAAAGCGTCTTGCAGTAATTGTCGATATCACTGTGCCACATGACGAGAATCTCGTGAAAGCAGAAAAAGATAAACAAATTAAATATTTGGACCTTGCTCACGAGATTGTCGACAAGTGGGATGTGGATTCGGCGATTATTGTTCCGATAGTCGTATCTGCACATGGCCTAATAGCCAAGAGTCTCGACCTCCATCTACAGAGGCTCGCGTTAGGCAGCTGGGTCAAGGGCTTAATGCAGAAGGCGGTTCTGTTGAACACGGCCCGTATTGTGCGGAAGTTCCTATCTCTGGAGCCCTAACCACCGGTAGCTTGGTCCCTGTACTCGATACCGGTGGGTTATTGTTTTTTATATTTTTAAATGTATTTTTTTATAAATCTATTTAAAAATGTAATGAATATGTGGAATGTTTTAATAAAGAGAATAATAATAATAAATTTATTTCGTAATAATAATTGTACAATAAAATTTTACATAGAATCTTAATTTTAATTGTGCGCTATTACATCATAGTTAGTGCATTAGTAGCTTAAGTATGTAGGTATAATAATACCTATTTACATTTATATGTTTCTAGATGTTTTATAAATAGGTAGTCTTATAAACGTAATTTGCACCTGAACTAGGTAGTCCTGTATTTCAGGCGCCAATTGCAGCTAAGTAAATTATGTAACATTACACAAAAACAATTACGTAACATTATATGATTAGGTTATTCGTAATATTATATAATAAGAGCTAGTACAATACCAAAGTGGCTCAATATTGATAACTATATTAGATATGTCTTAATTATTCAACTTATCACTATTTATTTTAATACAGATATTAACTCCTCTGTGTCATCGTAGGACATCCCTTGGAGGGCATTCTTTAATACTTGCTTACAACGAGAATAATTAACAGGATAAATATTTGCTGTAGCGTTTATCCTATTGTACAGAAGCGGTCCTAAGAACAAGTAAAATTTGCCTGTGTATTCGCGTTTTACTGTTTTACTGTGAACTAGCTGGTGCCTGAGGTTACAATATCTACCTACCCTACCTGAGAAAGATGATAGCGATATCCCTATATCGAATTATAATCTGAGCAGACTCCGTAATGCTTGATAATAGAAAAAGACCACCATTCACAGATTCACCAACTTGCATACTTATTTGACATATCGATACAAGAAGATCCTCTACTAAATTAAATTATGAATCAATTGTACGTGAACGATTTGGTATTATATCTACTCAGGTACCTAATTTAAGTGCTATCATATAATTTAGGGTGCCTTGAATGCATACCAGAGACGCCCGGACGTAAGAGCCATCGCGCTTGCGCGGAATTAAAAAAAAGGTGCCTTAAACGTGCTATTAAAAAAGTTTGCGATCCACTCGGTATTCCCTCGGTAAATAATATAGACAGAACTCCACAAGAACAGATATATTTCAATCCTTTCAGTATAATATACCTACATTCCGATTCGTAATCTCTTTCGTTCGTGTCGTCGCCATAGCCAGAATGATTTTCCTCCATTCGCCATTATTCAAATCCGACCCCGTCGTACTTATTCTCATAACAAGTGTTTATGGTTTTTATATTGATACCGTAAATCATTAATATTTATTTCTTTAATTTATCATCATTTTATATATGATAATGGTTACATAATATTTTCATTTACATTTCTATTAAAAATGTAACTTCAAATCTAGGCTTCCGTTCTAGATACGTGATCAAAATAAAAACTTATTATGGTTTTTATTTTGATAGTTTTAGTCAATGTTATTTCCTTTTCTAATTTATGATTTTGATCTTATATGTATAATGGTGAATAGGTACATTGAAATTATTAAAATCTAACAATATTAACACGAATGTTAGTTATATTACAAGTTACCTACTTTATTTTATTCATGCAGCAAAAGGCAGCATATAATTATGCATATAACATATAAAATATACACATACAATATACATACAATATGCATACACATACAATATGCATATAACATATAAAATATAAACCTAACCTACCTACTCATAAGATAAAAATTATCACGATGGCTCACGAATAAGTGTGTAGTCTAACTTAAATATGAAGCTGACGGATCTAATTCTCAACTTTGTATATAAAATTACAGACATGAGGTATGTTATTTAATCTCATCCTTCCTGCATCCCTTTCAGTAACACTGGTCGGAATACTAACACATGTCGCCCACACAACATACTACCGTGGCTTGGCTACGTCAATTATCCGTCGCATCGGAGCAGTATAATTGATGAGGAACAATCTATTAGTAGCTATTAGTATTCCCTGTAGGTACATGAGTTGTCCATTGTCGTAACAAAATTTCATGAAAGCCGGCAGCCATTTGTGTATATAAATGACTAGCTCATCTGTCATAATGTCGGACCCAACTGATGCTATGAAGTTACAAATTGTAAGTCATATCCTTGTTCGGATGGTCTACGTGAGTCAAATATTGACGATCTCTGACTATCCTAAGTAAATTATAATGCTTACAGACCCAGGGTCTTTGAAACCTACGTAGATAACTAGATGCCTACTTATCTATTTATATTACTAAATTAGAATACTAAAACGTTCAAAACAATGATAAAACCGCAAATCAAGATTTATTAAATACCTATTAGCGGACGCCCGCGCCTTCTCCCGCATAAACAATAACCTTCCTCGAGAACCACTCTATCCATTAGTGAAAAACGCATCAAAAGCCGTTGCCTAGTTTTAAAGATCTAAGCATACATACGGAACGGGCGACTTTGGTTTATACTACAATAACTAGCGGACGCCCGCGGCTTCGACCGCTTGACAAAATACTATATAGGTACTAAAAACCTTCCTCGTGAACCACTCTATCCGTTGGTAAAAACTGCAGCAAAATCGGTTGCGAAGTTTTAAAGATCTACGCATACATACAGAACGGGCTACTTTGTTTTATAATTTGTAGTGTTATTGATGATGATAATGAAGTATTATAGGTAAGTGTACAGGTTTAGTATTTGTTCAATATTTGTAGCAAGTTCTACCAAGTGCCACAATAGGAATAAATAAGTAGTTTAAATTAAGAATATAATAATTTATTTTAATAGGTTTACTTTCAATATTTTATTTTTATTTTTAATCCACAATTCAAATAAATTAGTTAATCTTAATATTCACACAGCCTTTACAATACTTCGATTTTGCCTTTTTGTCCCACAGTTTACTCATGCACTTCGCTCATCACCATTTTGGAAACATTCACAGCTTTTGGAAAAGGTTGACACAATCATCCACAACACCCTCAGTCAAATTTTAAATGTGGCCTTGGATGACCGGGCCTGGCCTCAAGCGTCCCTACCAGTTCGTATGGGTGGGCTCGGCGTCCGCAAAATCACTGACATTAGCCTACCGGCTTTTCTGTCATCGGTTCACAGCACTGAAAACTTAACCAGGAAGATTTTAACTCACACACTGGCTGATTCTGAGGTGTTGTATAAAACCGATGCCATAAATGCCTGGAAGACTACTGGCCCCTTCACTGATCTGCCTTCTCAACCATTCTCTCAGAGGCAGTGGGATGCGCCGCTCTGTAATTTAAGGCGAGATTCACTAATTTATACGTCTTCAAATGTTTCAGAGCGAGCGCGTTTACTGGCTGTGGGAGAGTGGGAGTCTGGATTGTGGATCAAAGCACTTCCCTCGCCCAATATAGGTACTATGTTGGACGATACCACTTTCCGCCTTGCCACCTGTCTTCGTTTGGGTGCGCCATGTGTTTCTCCGCATCGTTGCCACTGTGGAGAAGTAGTCGATAACCTTGGAAATCACGATCTTTCCTGCAGTAGAAGCGCAGGTCGTATTTCTCGACACGCTAACCTAAACGACATAATCCGTCGGGCTCTTTCGTCCACCGGTATCCCAGCAGTTCGTGAATCAAATGGGCTCGCACGTGGCGATGGAAAGAGACCTGATGGAATGTCGTTACTGCCATGGAAGATGGGAAGGCCTTTAGTATGGGACGCTACGTGCGTTGACACTCTGGCGCCTTCTCACCTTCCTGGTACAGCGGAGTGTGCGGGCGCTGCTGCTGCATCAGCGGAAAGCCTCAAACGGCGCAAATACTCCAATTTAGCTGGAGACTACATATTTGAGCCGTTTGGGGTAGAGACGCTGGGACCTTGGGGTCCGAGTGCTCGCGGCCTATTCAAAATGTTATCTAAACTCATGATCGACACTTCTCAAGACCAGAAGGCTGGTTACTATTTGGCACAAAGAATAAGCATTGCCATACAACGTGGAAATGCTGCCAGCCTTCTCGGAACATTGCCAGTCGGCGACGAGGCGGAATTCGAAAAAATTTCACACAAAGATATGTGATGCTTGCTGCGTTCTAATATGCTGCCGCGAAGCAGGGTGGCGACCTAGTTATTTTTTATTTTAAGTAATTATGCATCTCTACCAATATATACGCAAAACGCAAAGTAAGATGATTCTGCGCTGAGAGGTTTCAGGAACATTATCTCCTACGGATCATTATCTTAAATTTCCCGTTATCCTGGGAAAAACTCAGCTGTGATAAGTAGAAGGCCAAATAAACGTTCAGAATCAAATTAAGTGCAAAAAGCTGGCGCAATTCCCCCGGTAAAGCCTTTTCGGGTTTCCCTAACTTGTTTAACAGATCTGAAGGATTTCTGTCGGCACAAGTTGTTTTCGAACATTTTTCACGATATTTAGAATTTAAAGAAGGAAAAACACACACACATGCGTTAGTTAACGTTACGGAAGGTTAAAAATTAATAATAGGAAGGTTCACTTAAACTTGAGCTTCGAAGACGTCGATATAAGTATAATCATCAATTGACTAGCTTTTATTTCCTACTTAATAACCTTTGAACGTAACAACATAAGCAAAAATATTATATATTTAATATATTATTTAGATCGGACATTCTCAGTTCTCCGGAGACTTAACCGGGAATCTCATGATAAATCGAATTTGTCCTTCGACGAAGCTGCCGCTAAACTCAATTTCATATTGTGTTTTCCTTAGAAATAGTCGTGTAAAGTTTTCTTCGGTCTGTACCTATAAGTATATTTTGTTCACTGTATTTCGCTTCTGCAGACTATAATTTCGTTTCAGTGTTATAAAAACTTAAGGGTCGCAGACCTTTCGATCTCTCCACCTAGCACTTTATCAAAAAGGGCACGTTGAGGGACATGTTTGGGCATAAAGCATAGACCAAAGGATTCTTTTTTATGGAATATCATGGTTTCAAAGTCAGAATCTATATTTTGTCACTTTGTCAATGTAGGCACCTACCGAAAGTTTTTTGTTCTTTACCTAAGTAGGTATGTCACTGCCGGGCGCCACTGGAAATACCTTCTGGTGCATACTAGAGACGCCCGGCAATGAACGTAAGAGACTTAAAAAAATGTAGGTATGTCAAGAGTGGTCATTATTAATTAGGTAGGTATTAATCCTAGATAAACGTGTGTCTACACTATCAACATAGACATAATGTAGGTATAACCACTGGTAGTCAATTACTAGTATAGTATTCTTATATCTGTGGTATAACGTATATGTACTATGTCAAATATCTGAATCCCAATCATAAGGAATGAACAAAACATGAGTACAACCAATTCGTGATATTCTACATCTGTTGAAGAGGTCTGGTTTTGATTTGTAGGCACTAACAATGTACACACACAATAACCGAATTTCTATTAGGTAAGTATTGACAAACCCTGCCAATTGGTAAATAACATTTTCAGTGACTTACCAAGAAGCAACGTTTCCAACATCATTCCAACGAAATTAATACAAATTAAATAGTTTATTTAGAACTTAAAATAAACTCATCTTTATAAACTTAAGACAAACGGGCCTTTTACACGATTACAAGAGGCGTGTTCACGGGTGGACTGGCTTCAGCGCACCGTACCACGGCTCTTGTAACAGGGGCGAAACGTCGGTATGTATATATCTCAATAATCGAGTAAAATACACGTTTGTCTTAAGTTTGTAATGTGTAGAAAACGCCAAAATTTAAAAAGTATTAAGTTAAACTCATCCTTATATACCTACAGCTTAATTCAGTTTATGATGTTAGAACCTTGGGTTACCTACACACTGCAAACGTACCTATCATATGAGTACCTAATGCAGACCTTATGAGTGCAGATAGAAATCCCTATTTGGATAATCTAAGAAAACTTATTAAAACCTTATTATAATCTAAGCCGTAGCGGTAGGTAATGTGTGTATTGGGAACAATGATTGGGAGTGTCGCCGCGGACATCAGCTTATACAAAAAAGGTATATTACCTATATCTTTGCGCTCTGTACCTACAAAATAAACATATTTGTTCTTTGTCTCAGTGAAATATGTAGATCGATTGAAATAAACAAAGCAGCCATAAGTTTCTGCAAGGAAAAACTGTTTTCCCTGACGTGTATTTTATGGGTGCGCCTAAGTTCACCTACATTTTCAACTCCGATAATTGGAAATCCGAAAATGTTTTTCCTAACAATCACAATTCCTAACTACTCTGTCTCTAATGTTCATAATTTCGAAGCATTCAACGTCATAATGTCAGTAGCAATAAACATCTATTATACTTTTGTTTTCCTATATTTTTTCAATATAACCATCTTTTACACTATTATTCAAAGTCATATCTTTTTTGTTTAGATGTCTTTGGTTTAGGTTAGGTTAGAACTGTGACCACAACGCACGATCCGAGCGAACGAAGCGAGCGTGTCGCGGCAGCGGCCGGCGAAGTGCCAGAACCGAATCGGTCCTATGTTATTGGTTTAGGTACAGTTACCCCCAAATAATAATCATACCCTCAAATTTAAACTATAAATATCATCTTCTACCCACATATATTTTTTATTACACTTTGTAAATGTTTATTTCTGAGTATGGGTGAAAATATTATGGTAATTATGTTTAGAGATAAAAGCGTTATGATAAAAACAGTAGGAGTTTAAATATATTATTAATTACAATTTTCGGAAACATGAGTGTTATGAACATCGCCGGTAGGACTACAAATAGTATGAATGAAAACTTTAGGTTGAAAAATTTTAGGAAGAGTGATCATTCGGATTACAAATCGGAAGAACAATTTCGGGTAAAGAACTTTAGGTGAGCCAATATGGACCCGTATTTTATATTTGTCTTGGCCCTGGCTTTAGAAACTGTCTCAAGACCTTTTGTATTAAAACGATGAATAGGCTGGTAGGTACAACGCGTTATATAAGTATATTAGGTTT
This sequence comes from Nudaria mundana, assembly GCA_963556515.1. Lineage (NCBI taxonomy): Eukaryota > Metazoa > Arthropoda > Insecta > Lepidoptera > Erebidae > Nudaria > Nudaria mundana. The sequence goes on from OY748294.1 coordinate 8,615,897, forward strand.
TAGAGCCGTAGAATTATTTTTTCAGGTAAAAATGTGCTTTTACCCCTAAGGATGACTGAAATATGCACATAGGTATATATGCAATTATATTCCTGTCCCTACTGATAAGCATAGGTTCTATAGGTACACAGGTAAAACATTCAAATCAGTCATTGTGGGAAAGTCTGAAACTATAAGACTTACGAAGATCTGTTCTTAGGAACAATGTCATCGATTTTAGTAGATAAAAATTGCATTCACAGGGTTAAAAAAATCTTTTACTCAGCTCGAACCAGGACTATTTGAAAATAAAACTTATATTATTTCTATTTAGATATCGTTTGTAGGTCTTAAGTAGTAAAAAAATTGTCTGAACAACATTGGGCAGGCCTATGTTACTCCACTGACGCGGGATAAAACCCTACCCCAACGACGCGGGATTCTCATCCCGACCCAACCCCCGCAGAGACCACAGAGGTTGTCAAAGTCCGCCGGGCGCTAGAGCGTTAGCTTAGCTAGGACGTTAGGGCGGCCGTGGCACTAAAAAAAAAAAAAGAAGGCCTATGTTACTCACCTAACAATCGCAAAAAATACGTGACGTCAGCGACAACTTGAAGTTGTAAGTCAGTAAGGGTTGTCTCTTGTTTGTGATACGGCATTGCCATAGAGTTTATATTGAGGCATTAACGTCATAACTAGGTATGCAATACATTCTGCTGTTGCAATAATTGAGCTGAGTTTGTCGATCCGGGTCGAACTCCTAATCGACTGGACCGATCTTTATGAATTCAGATATATGCACTCACGGTGACGGTCACTATGACCGTGCCGAATTTCAAAAAGATCGGTCCAGTCGTTTAGGAGGAGTTCGATCCCAAACGAAATACACGAGTTGCCTAAGAAAGATTACACAATTATTGGTCAAACTATGCTGGTACTTTCCTGACAACCCTAACGTTCGAATGATGTTCTCTCTAAACAAAAGAATGTGCTTTAATTAACGTCGGAGTGCAAGTTCTGTATGTAATACGAGTAGTGTCATAATATTAACTTATAAACCATAGCCTAGATTAGTCTATGCTTAGACGCTTTTTTTACAATAATATACATTTAATATTTCTTATTTGCACTATTCTTAATTCAAACTTATTAAAATTTATTTTCTACTTTTTAGTTGGATAAAAGCGTGTTTTTTTAGTTTTTTTAAACTATTATTTATTTTTTTAGCACGTTGTCTTTTCTCTGGTACCATAATGGCCTCACAGAGGGCACCACTGTAGAACGGGGTGGTGGAGCGGGGTACACAAAGAAATACTCGTAGGATGGGATACAGGAAATATAATAAACAAAAAAATATAGCCTGACATCCGGCTTTCCTACGAGCGCCGTCAAGTAGGTATATAGCACCCAGCAGGGGTGGATGGCCATATACTAGTGATGCCCGATACGTATCGATATTTTGGTGTATAGATACAACACCATGCGAAATTTCGATATTTTGTATCGATACACATCAATACGATATGTGGCGATATCGTATCGCTTCTCGGGTATATCGCATCAAAAATATCGTATGACTTAACTCTTTAAAAGTAATACATAGTTGTTCAATCAAATGTTTAAACAGAGATAAGCCCTGATAAGCTGAATAAGTACATGTTACCAAAGGTTACCTACACAACAAGGGATGGATGATATATTAAAACAATATCTCCGAGAACCGTTCTTAGATCGAAAATCAGATCCTTTTATATACTGGTCAACAAGGGCTGCAGCTTGGCCAGATCTTACAAATTTAGCATTAAAGTATTTGTCAGTAGTTGCAACATCAGTGCCGTCAGAGCGATTGTTTTCTTCAGCTAATAATACGCTTACAGAAAATCGCAATACATTGGATCCGCAACGATTATCTAAATTATTATTCCTTAAAAGTTTAGATGAAAAATTTTAGCAATTATAATTTTATACTATAGATATACTATAACATTACAATTGCCAAAATTTTGCGCATCTTACATATTGTGATATTCTGTATAGGTAACTGTACAAAAAACAAAAAACTAGTGTGACGAATATTAAAATTATATTTATACTGTAAATAAATTAGAGTTTGAATTTTTGATACGATATTAACAATATCGATACAAGGCCATACGATAATATAGTGTATCGATACTATCAGTTACGATACATTACGATGCGAAATATCGATACAAAGTCAAATATCGGGCATCGCTACCATATACCGTCGCGTCGTTGAGTCAGTCCTAAGAGGTCACATGGATACTCAAGCAGTGGTTGAGGTATCCAGCACACGCTCCTAGACCCTACTCGTAGCAAGTAATTCACAATTTCGATAATATGTAGGAGAGGTCATTGACCCTTCGAGAATCTTGACACCGACTTCTAAATTTACCCGTAGCGCCATCTAGTTACGTCTTCGGTACTAACTCAGTAGTACGAACTAGAATGGCGAGTGACGCAATCTGTTTATCTTCGGTGGTAGTCTCGTTACATTTTTCATTTTTTAGTTTATTATTTATTTATTTATTTATTATTTATTTATTTTTAATCGAATTATTGCATTGTCATCGGTTTTTGACAGGTGTGCAAAGTTTGAATTAAATCTGATCGTTCAAAGTAGGGCAAAAGAGCAAAAGAGTCGGTTACAAACAAACATACATACAAGCAAGCAAGCAAGCAAGCAAACATACAAGTGAAGCTAATAAAAGCGTTTTTTTTTATGTTGGGTTCGCCAAATTGACGCCGCCCGCCTGGTGGTAAGTCGTGACGACGCACATAGGAGTATTTCACATAAAAAGCCGGACAATATTGAAAATAGTGATGTTAATCCAAACGCACCCAAAATACATGTTTCTTTACCTACGATAACCGGTTTATCAAAAGGCAAACGCCCCAACCCTCAACTCCCGCGCATGTGCCACAACGTCAGTCGGAACCCAGTCATCGTATTGTACGCGTGTCTTTGTTCTCGGCGCTCTCGTTTGTGTTGATCAGTTCTCTGTGCTAAAATGGCTTCGTGTAGTAAACAACAGGAGATTAACTATTCGAACATGGTTATAGAAGGTTAGTACTATATACTGAATTATATTTTATTATGTTTCTTCCAAATTTTCTACTTGTATAGCCATCAATAAACAGCGGCACTTTTTTGATTCGTTTTTAAAGAAATTTGAAATACATTAGTGTTTTTGTTTATGTGTCGCGTCTTGTCGCCTCAAAATTTTTATGTGGGTATAAAATGTAGACTCTAAGGAAGTAGAAACATGAATAAAAAGTCCCCCCAACGTACCCCATATTTTATTATAGTACGTCAAACTATATGGGGAAGATAATTATAATGACAAAGCTTATTTTTTGTTTTCTTTTTCCCAGGAAGCTATTAGTATGCTTCGCGCGAAAACACCGAATTGTGACAGGTCCGACGACGAAGATGATGAGGACCAAATCACCTGTGAACTCGGAGACAGTGATTCTGTTTGATTCGGCCTCCTCATGATTATCCTCTTGAAAAAAATCCTGTTTTAAGAGTAAATACTCCTATACTTTCTTAGATTAGGAACTTTTTTTTAATTGTTTTTCTTTTTAAATAAATGCCTGAATTATGATGTATTATTGATTTTTATTTCATAAAATAGTAAAATAAAATATAAAATAATATTGTCCGGTTTTTTATGTGAAATACTCCTATGTGCGACGTCTAGCGATTGTGGGCCACTCTCACAGCACACAATACTATAGAGAGTATCCCTCAACTTGACGACCTACTGCTGTGCCTCTTCACGCTCCGCTTAAAGAACCTAGGATTATATGTGGGAGGAAACACGTGCACAGGCAGGGCGTTCCAGGCCACTATCGTTCGGCAGAAAAACGAACGTTTAAAACGCTCGGTTCTCGCGAACATTCTATCCACTGTGTGGGAGTGGCATCTCTGCCCGGCACGCGTTGTTCGGGATCGGAAGGAAGAGGGTGGGATCAGATTGAAGAGCTCTTCAGAACACTCGCCGTGGTAAATACGGTAGAATGCGGCCAAGGAAGTTATTGTTCGGCGTTGAGCTAGCGGCTCAAGGCTTCCCGTTACCTCCGGACAACCTATAATACGGATAGCCCGTCGCTGCATAGCCTCGAGAGCGTCCAGCAGATACTTCGCGGAGCCGTCCCAGAGGTGAGAGCAGTATTCGACGCAGGGTCTAATCTGCGTCTTGTACAGCAGACACCTCTGGTCCGGTGTAAAGAATCTCTTTACCTTATTAGCGTATTAAAAATAAACTACTCCCTCCGTGTTATCGGCTTAGCAAGGTTAGTCATTCTTTCAAGGAGGAAGGTATACGCTTTTATAATAAATTGCCTGAATCGGTCCTTTGTATGCCCGACAATAAATTTAAAACCTTTATAAAGACCACTTTATGTCAAAAAGCATATTATAAAACAGTTGATTACCTTAACGATAAAAGTGTCTGGCTTGAGCATGGTGCTTGTGCCTCCTAAAATGCTACAATTTTTTTATTTTTTTTGTTCATTATACACGCTTATTGATTTTGACACGAGACCAATGTCAGAGAGACATTCGTCCAAATTTAGTCTTAAGAAAATGTGTAAATGTGTCAATTATTTAAAAATAGTGACCGAGAGTTTTATTGCCAGGTTCTTTCTCTCGGTTCTACTTATTGCTTTGCGAATCTGGCAGTACATGTAACTATAGAAACAATGGTATTTTTTATTTTAAGTACTTACTGACGTTTGTAAGAGCCATTTAGTGACCTATACAAATAAATAAATCATTTCATTTCAATATTGGCTGTTTTATTTCAATTATGGCTGACTGAATACACGACACGTATTGACGTACCTATTATTCAAAGCTCCCAAACAACCAACATACAGGGAGATACCCCCAAAAAAAATATTATTCATAATTTTATTTTAACTCTTTGTTGACTAAGTAAATAAGTATAGGTACAAATTATACTCAAGCAAATTTTTTAAATTTCTAGCACTAACCGTTTGATAAGAAAACCGAGAACGGGCGGAAATGACGGTTCCAAAATTTGTACTACGGAAACCTAAAAAGGAATCAATACAGTTGTGAGTTCATTATTATAAATCATCCCAACCGATAACTGTCAAGGGTATTTTGTTCTCATGTTTCATTCATTTATCATGCTTACATAATTCTGTTAGAGCCCTTAATTTTTTGCGAACACTCTCGTTTGCATAAATCTATATTCAAGATATCGCAAGGGATGTATAAAGATGTCAGTCGAAGGTTAAAAAGAAATAACTAATTTATAATGTCCATAATTAAATTGCTTGACTAGTATAGGTTAGATAATTATACTTTATTTGTGACTGTTTTAGGTTCCAAAGATGCAAATCTGCAAAAATGTCTTGACATTTTTCAAAACTTTAAGATAAGGTATCTTAAGTACGAGTCTGTTTGCGACGGATAGGTAATAATTCTCTCTTGACCCTACGGGAAACTCCTATTGGGATTATAAATATAGCATATCTTCCATGCTTGGAATGTAGAGATTCTATTTCGCGGTATGTAACATCTGTCCTGACTGTGTGTGCTGTGGGACTAGTTATTGCGTGATGCTCAAACAAACGACCAAGATATACAATTTTGTAAGAATAATAATGTAGAAATGCAAAGAGATTAGAAAATGTTTGAACAAGAAAAAATCTTGCCTTATTAGGTATACACGGAACAAAAAAAGTTGCCTACTGATGAAAAGGTATAGGTATATTTACCTAAATTTGTTTTTTGAGTCGTCCGCCTGATAAAATGCTAAGGCGACATCTACCGGTTGGGGACCACTTCCATTTACCCCACAAGTAGGTTTCTACCTGCTCGCAGAAGGACACGGCTACGTTCCATCTACTCACGCTGGATACCATGACTTGAAGCATGGTCTCCAGTGAGAGATTATCCACGCCCAGGCCCACGACACGATAGACCCGTGGTTTACCTTATTATTTAAAAATATAGGTACGGATAAACCCCTTATTTGATGAAATTTCGCAACTATCTCTATCTCATCTGAGAGACTATACCCCTAGGGTTCCGTAGTCACCCATAACAAACTCTATAACTCCTGAACTAACAGAGTTATCTAATCCGCTATAGTTTTCCTTTAAATTTCAGTACGTGGACTACCATCATGAATTTTTTCAGGTTCTTCACGCCAGTCGTTTAGATTTCAGAGGGGGTACCTGTTTTTGTAAAAAACATGCTCTTCAAAGCTAAATATCTCGCAAACGGATACTTAAATCAAAAAATCATCTTAGCAACCTCTCAATGTTTTTAAAAGACCTATCTAATGATACCGCACACTACGGGGTAACCGTAAGAAAAAATACAAATTCTGGTTACATGTAGGGGAGGAACCCCAAAAAAAATATTTTTCATGATTTTCTTATAGCACTTTGTCAAAGTAATAAATACACATATCCATGCAAAAGTTTCATGTTTCTAGCACTCACCGTTTAGGAGGAAAGCCGAAGACAGACGGACAGACCGACATGAGGAAACTATATGGGTTCCGAAACTTGAACTACGGAACCCTGAAAGTGAAAAGTATTATGCAAATAGTCGTTAGATGGTGCAAGCTTTCGTAATGAACTCAAGTTTATGAGCGAAGGTTTGGGATCAAAAGACCCTTTGTAATTTCTTTCAAAGTAAAAATTTGGCTCAGAGATTATTAAAAGTTAATACTATATTAAATTAAATAAATCTAACTACTTTGCAATATTCCGCCACATGCAAATTACCCAACTCTCGTATTTATTCATGCACAAGTCCGCCCTCCAAACCCACTTAGGCCGAAAGAATAGAGAAATAATTTTGAAAATAGAATAGATATGAGAGTTGTGTTATCGTTCAATAAATAATAAAAACCTCGACACGTGTTTCGCCCCCAACCAGGGGCATCATCAGGAGACGTCGATGGCCGAGCCATCGACATTTATTATTTATTGCACGATAAAACAACTCTCATATCTATTCTATTTTCAAAATAATTTCTCTATTCTTTCGGCCTCAGTGGGTTTGGAGGGCGGACTTGTGCATGAATAAATACGAGAGTTGGGTAATTTGCATGTGGCGGAATATTGCAAAGTAGTTAGATTTATTTAATTATTAAAAGTTGGATCATAAAGTTTGTTGCGCATATTTTCAACACACTGTTACACTGACCCGCTCTTTATTCTCAACTTAAGACAACTGGCCGGTCATTTAGGCCGTATTTACAAAGCCATTCGCCGGTCGTCGTTCATTCAAGTCCTTAAAGAAGGCAATCATTAAATAAAATCGAATTCTTATTAAAGTAAGTACTTAATATTCCTTTCATGCGATGGGTTTTTAAATTGCGTCTCGAAGGCCAGTTCACTCGCTTCAAAGACCAATTTAAACCGGATAATACTGGCGTTTTTACCCAATACTTGTCAGTTCTCTCATTTTCAGAACACAGCTCTAGATACTAGGTATCAGAGCATTATATTATGTGTGCAGATCTGCGTCTGCACACATAATATTTACCTTTGCGCTCTGAGCATCAAGAGAGACTGCAACTAAATCACACACTGTCAGAAAGCATCTTAAGACTTTAAAAATATCTGCTGTGTTTAAATTGTGATTTTTTTTCTTGACGGGTCATGCCAGCCGGCGCCACTGGAAATACTTCCGAGTGCTCACGTGAGGCACCGCAATGGACGGCGGCCGCGGCAAAGGGATTAAAAAAAAGAAACGGTCCCACCAAGATCTTAAGAAACCCAAGTACATAACTAACTTCACCCTCACGGCGTGAAAAAAATATCTCACCCACTTTCCATGGGACCAAACGTAATTATTATTCGTACAATATACCCTATGTAATTTCGTATTTCCAACAAAGTGATGATCGCACTTTTGTGTGTTTTGTAGAACCGCTACACTCGCCACGACCAAGTTACGCCTATGCTTAGCCACTGGAAGTCTATCGGGGAGACATTAACTGTAACGATAAAATAAAATGTAACGGTAAATTATCATGTCCGAGACGCCCAGGTCTTTAATAGGCTTTGCCATAGCGGCTGGCACGTAAGATTTTGTTGCCTTTCATCAACATTTCATCGCAAGGCAACTGATTTAATTTTTTTTCAAAATTACAATATAGCTGCTACTTTTTATTACATTCATTCCATTCCATGGTCATTTTGGACATAACCCATTATAATAATGTTCCCGGTTATTGTCCACTATTACGTGGGATTAAACATACTGGCAAATTGTGGGTGTGTAATGCACCTCTGCCTACCCCTTCGGGGATATAGGCGTGATATGTGTGAGTGTGTGTGTGTGTGTGTAAATTATCATTTTTGGCAAATAATTACACCCTATTAGCTATTAGATGCCTCATTGTACAACTAATAACTACTAGTCAATACGTAAAATATCCATAAAATAGCTAGCACGTTCCCATTAATATTAAAATAGGTCTCATAATAGGTACGAGTATGGGATGAGGTATTTATGCCTACTAGTCCAGTATTTGTGACTTAGCTTCTTCTTCTTCTTTTTTTAAAAACGTGGCTCCCGGGATACTCCCGCACAGAAGAACTAGTTATTCCTAACTAGTTCCATTACAGGTGCAGGACAAGAAACGTTGTTCGGTATGTGAGTGTCTGGGAACCCGATTTTTGCGGAGCGCCAGAGGTAACCTAAAAAGCCACCAGCCACGTGCTCAGCAAGAATGAAACTCGTGACTTAGCTAAATATCCCTGACTTGGACTTACCATCAAAGTTTAACTATTTGTTACTATAAGTTACGAATTTCACTAATGGCTTGTTAATTGTACACCCACTTATTGAAATATAAACGACGCGGCGACGCTTTAACTCCATTCGAGAACACATAATATTAGATTAAATTTCAATTTGATTTGTTTTCATCTAAAACGAACAAGTTCATTGAACTCTCGTCCTATAAACATCTCTATGGACAATAAAGTACATGAATGTAGTGTTTTATAATTTAGGTCGCCGCCCTAACGTCCATTGCCAAACGCCCTGGGTACGCTATCGTAAAGACAACCCCAGGTCAGCCCTCTGTCAACCGCCGGGCGCCACTGGAAATACCTTCTGCGTGCGTACCAGAGACGCCCGGCAACGGTTGTGAGAGCGGCCGCGGCCGTGGTCCGAAGAATTAAAAAAAAAGCCCTCTGTCAAGGGAGGAGGGTGAGGGGCGAGGTTTTGAAGATCATCCGTTTTTAGAGTTTTCGAAACGAAAATCTCTTATACAACAGTAATGTCCGTCCTCCGTCCGTGAACAACTTTAAACTCGAGAACGGAGAGCTAGAGACTCTAGTGTAAACGCCAACCGACTTAGCATAGTCGAAAAGCCCCCAAAATGAACTTGACCTTTGATCTCTGATCTCAAGGTCAAGGTCAAAACGACGTCAAATCGAGAACGGTAATAGTTAGAGACTCAAGACCAGCTGCAATCAACTTAGCATGGTCAAAGACCTCTAAAATGATGTTGAACTTCATGTCATGTCACATTTTTTAGATTTTATGAAAAAACTTTCGAAAACTCTTAAATATATGGCAAATTTTTGCCATATTTTTAACTTGTTTATATCTTGCAAGGAAAGAGTTTATATTACTTACCTACATTCCATATTTTACAGTTGAAGACTACGAGGTTTTTTTTGTGAATAATTGAATTGAATGTTGAAGTAAATGATATTTCTGCACATAATAACTACATGATAAGTAGGTAGTGCTACGAGTCTAGATACCTACTTTCATCTTTCTAGCACTAACCATTTGGGAGGTATGCCGAGCACGGACGGACTGACGGACAACCAGATTACCTGTTAATGTTCTTATTTGTAAGATAATTCAAACCCCTTATATCCTTAACTCAAAGTTTGTTTCTACCTTATATCTTTCTACGAGTAAACTTAATTACTATATTAACCGCTCGAAGCGATATTGCCAATTATTATGATGTAAACTAATTGCAAACACGTTACATCGCTGTCGTAGCAAATAGTGCTACGAACGTTTATGTCATTTAACAAATTTCGAGGCCTAATTTCTCAAGATTAGTTAACAGAATTAAATAAACAGCTGAAACTTAAATCGGCAAATTTGCAAATGTATGTACAGGTTGTTTTTAAATTTAAAAAACAACGTTGACTAAGTAACACCTCTGATTAAAATTCCATCAATGGACAGGCTGGTAAGGTACATCTACTACACTACACTGATCAAATGGATGTCATATCATGATGCATGAACTGCTGCTGGCAACACCGACGAGTTCAGTGTGGCGGTAGGCTTGCATCAGGGCTCGGCGCTAAGCCCATATCTCTTCCTGTTGATAATGGATGCTTTGACATCGGAGATACAGGAAGAGACCCCCTGGTGTATGCTATTTGCCGATGACATTGTACTCGTCGGTGAAGACGGGCCTGAGGTACAGAGTAGATTGGAAAAATGGCAGTGTAAACTGGAGAGTGTAGGCTTGAAAATCAGTAGAACCAAAACTGAGTACATGTTCTCTGATTTCGGCGGTCTCTCCAGTTCTACACCCATAGTGCTAGACGGCGCACCAATACCAGTTTGCTCCAGTTTCCGGTATCTCGGCTCTCTTATCCAGGACGATGGGGAAATCAATCGGTCAGTGAAGCACAGAATTGACGCAGGTTGGATCAAATGGCGGCAGGTCAAAGGCACTATTTGCGACCCTCTATTTCCCCCAAAACTTAAAGGGAAAATTTACAAGACTGTCGTCAGACCTGCCGTCCTGTATGGACTGTCATGTTTGGCCTTAAAAGCGACGGATGAAAGACAACTGCATGTAGCGGAGATGCGAATGTTAAGAAGGATGTGTGGTGTGACAAGAATGGATAGAGTAAGGAACGAGTATATTAGAGGAAGTTTGAAAGTTGCACCAGTGAACGAAAAATTGAGAAGCGAGCGGTTGTCATGGTATGGACATGTTATGAGAAGAGAGGAAAGCAATGTCGTAAGAAAGGTGCAAAGTATGACTGTAGAGTGTTTAAGAAGTAGAGGTAGGCCAAAGAAAAGATGGATGGAATGTGTGAAAGAGGACATGACAACGAGAGGAGTGACTGAGGAGATGACGTCTGACAGGGATGTGTGGAGGAGAAAGACTTGTTGCGCCGACCCCAAATAATTGGGATAAGGACAGGTAGATGATGATCATGATGCATGAAAATACTTACGAAAATTGAAGGAGTGATACCTACTATGATCTTATCAAGTGGAAATCCATCAGTCTCTACCTACCGCAACTTAAATGTATGTGTGGCTCAAATCTAATCAAAAATTTAATCTGTTGGCCCGGCGAAGACACGGCATTCCACAGGTTGGTGGAATGCTCAGCGTGGGCGAGTCAGCGCCGGGACCTCGTTGTGGGCCTGGAGGTAGATACGCTCTCGCTGGAGACCATGCTACGAGCCATTGTCTCTAGCGGGAGCCAGTGAAACGCGGCCGTTTCCTTCTGCGAGCAGGTCATGCTCGTGAAGGAGGCGGCCGGTAGGGTGAGGGAGCGTACCCTCCCCGCTGAGGTCCGAAGTGTGCGGTGAGGGCGCCGCAGACGTGACTACGCGCAGGACCATCGATCTCCATGATCGGGGCCTGAGGACGATGGATTAGTAACCTTGGACAGCAAGCTAACTTTCAAGACTCATATCACCAACACATGCACTAAGGCTAAAATAGCAATGATGCAGTGTAAAAGGACAATAGGAAGAACCTGGGGAATAAAACCATCGGTAGTGCTATGGATATATTAGGCAATAATTTTGCCAAGAATCCTACATGGAGCCCTGGTATGGTGGCACAAGGCTGCCACAGGTGAAAACAAGAAAGAACTAGACAAAGTCCAAAGGCTAGCAGCCCTCATGACCACGGGCGCGATGAGGTCCACACCAACAGCCGCGCTAGAGATCATATTAGGGCTGAACCCCTTGGACTTAGAAATAAAAAGAAGAGCCACCGAACAATGGTTAAAACTCAGAAGCATTGGCCTATGGACTGGAAACTTCATGGACAAAGGTCATAAGCAAGAACAACGAAGAAAGATTGTCAATGATCCTATCCAATAATGTATCAGGAAGGAGAGAACCTTTGACAAAAAAATACAGAATACATATAGGGACACGAGAAGAATGGCGGATAGATCCCAGTGATACTATCTGCTATACAGACGGTTCAAGAACGGAATTGACTAATCTATCAGGATCCGCAGTGCATATAAAATGCCAAGACGGAACTGAAACAGGTCATTACCCCTAGGAAGATTTGCAAGTGTCTTTCAGGCAGAGGTATATGCCATAAAGGAATGCGTGGAAATAATGGAACACCTGACCACAACGGGAAAGGTGACCATATACAGCGACAGCCAGGCGGCACTGAAAGCGCTTGACAAAGTGGAGACTACATCAGCAATAGATAAGGAATGTAAGGAAACATTGGATAGACTGACCGAGAACACCGACCTAACGATTGCCTGTGTCCCCGAACATGAGGGAAACACTGGCAACGAGCGGGCCGATGAACTAGCCAGAGAAGGTGCTGACGAAAACTTTGTCGGACCGGAACCCCGGTTGCCCATAGCGCACAAAATCGCCAAAGGAGTAATCAGCCACAGAATAAAAGCAGAGAACAACCAAATATGAAAGACCTCGACTGAAATGAGACAGTCGAAAATCTTCATCAAGGGTATGGATAAGAGAACGACGAGTCATATCATGAAACTCCCAAGAGGAAACATGAGACTCGCCATAGAAGTCATAACAGGACACTGTCTACTAAACAGACACCTGACAGTGATAGGCGTAAAAACCGACCCGAAATGCCCAGAGTGCATGGCCAGCGATGAAACTCTACTCTACTCTACTCATTGACCAGATGGGAACTCCTAGGGTCGGACAGACTATACGAGGAAGACATTAGCAGTCTGAAGGTGGAACAGATAATAAGATTTATTAAGTACACAAGAAGATTCGACGGGGCGCCGTGAAAGCTGGATCAACCACACTCTCCCCAAGAGGAGAACTGGGAAAATGGACGAAATGGCCCGCAAGAGTCGCGGGTGGATCGTCCGTCCGGCTGCCGGCGTCCCCGTTGGAAATAATAAAACATCCGACCACCACGCAGCGGCCACACAAGTGGCCAAGGTCCACCGGGCGCCACTGGGTATTCTCTCAGTGTTTACCGGAGGCGCTCGGCAATGGACGTAGGTGCGACCACGGCCAAGGGCCGTTGATTGAAAAAAAAAAAGGCCCATCAGCGGTCCCACCAGGATAATTCAGTTGCTGAAAGGTCTTAAAATTCTTTTATGAAGCCATAAAAAATATATTAAATGTATACGAGTACAATCCTACTGTAGTCATTTTGATATTTACTTTACACTTTACTAACTTACGGCCACTTTTAAATTTTCTTGCGGACATCGAGAGGCGCCTGGTAGAAAAAATTACAAAATAGTGTCGAGAGGTATACCGTCTATCAGTGGGTAACGTTTTAACCAAATAACAACGAGTGTTTCGTTTCAATAAGTAGTATTTTATTATCTTCATCATTCCAGTATATAATTATATGGTATATATTTCTAAGTTGATTGTCATACTTCTAATAACGTTGTAAATAGTATAAAGCACAATATAAATTACAATAATTATTAAATAAAAACACCATACAACAAATAAAGTTGTATGCAGTTTAGAAGCTTCAGTTTGCCAGTTAGAGCATTTTTATAAAATAACGTCACACTATGGCCTTTGAAGGACTATTACAAATACATAGAAAATCATTATTATTTAAAAATAGGGCATTCCTTGTGAAGTGTCATACAATTTCACTTCGTCTTTCTTCATTTCCAACTCGGGTCTAAAATGAGAATAATATTATGAGAAAAAGGGTACATCCTACTAATATTATAAACGCGAAAGTTTGTGAGTAAGTAAGTATGTAAGTATGTAAGTATGTATGTATGTATGTATGTATGGATGGATGGATGTTTGTTACTCTTTCACGTAAAAACTACTGAATGGATTACAAAACTTTTTTGTATTTAATAATACTTACAATGTTAATTCCACTGTTTGCTGTTGAACTGAAAAAAAAACATTGTCATGTTAATATTTCGCGGGCTTTCTAGTGCATTGACGTCCTTTTTTTTAAATTACGTTTTAGACTTTGTTCTATAATCAAAAAGTATTAGGCAGGCTTTCGAATACCTAGTGCATTGATGTCTTTTTTTAAATTCAGTTTTAAACTTTGTTCTGTAATCAAAAAGGTTCTTACCCAACTGCGGCTGTTGTGGTTGCAACATGCCAGTAACATCCGAAAAGTATATAGCATGGTTAGTTATGTACTCGGTCTTAGGCTGTTCTATATAAGTTGGTTGTCCAATTGGAACCGGATGTGCAACTGTCAACTCTTGGACGTGCCATTTTTCCATTTCATTTTCTTGTTTCTGCTGAAGTCTTTCCACTTGTTTGTATGTGGGCTCTCCACCAACATAGTCACGTTTCATGCGATTGTGACTACGGATTTCGTGTTTGCGAAGGTCTGATCTGAGAAAGAGCACATACCTATATCTTATTTAGACTTCTTATGACATATAAAAAAATAGGCCAAGTGCGAGTCGGACTCGCGCAAATGGTTCCGTACCAAAACAGCAAAAAAAATCACGCACGTTCTGTATGGGAGCCCCCTTATACATATATTTATTATATGACGACGACATTGAAAGAAGAGTTATGGCAGGAAATCAAGTGAATGGGGCTCTGCATAACTTTATGAACAGTCAGAACATTTCCCGGAGGGCTAGGCTGGCTGTTCATAGAGTGCTGGTCCCTACACTTATGTATGGAAGTGAATGTTGGGATTGGCTGAAGAAGCATGAAAGTAAAATAAATGCAGTGGAAATGAGAAGTTTGAGAAGTATGACTGGGGTGATATTGGTTGAGAAAGTGAGGAACAGCGAGATACGAGAACTTTGCGGTGTATTAGAAGATGTAGTGAGTAAGATAGAAAAAGGGATGCTTAGATGGTTCGGGCACGTAGAAAGGATGGATGAAAGAAGATTGACGAAACAGATGCATAAGGCGGGCGTGAATAGACAGGCAGGTAAGGGTCGACCTAGGCGAACGTACTTCGACCAAATCGGAGATGTTTTGACCTAAGGCCGGGTCAAGAGCACCCAAAACCGGAGAGCGTGCATGAAGCTAGTTATGAAAGTGGAAGAAGCGAAAGAAGTATGCCACGACCGTAGCAAGTGGAATTCCATAGTCTCTGCCTACCCCTATTGGAAAGGGGCGTGACCGTATGTATGTTATTATATTGTTTTTTAGTATTTGTTGTTACAGAGGCAACAGACATCATCTGTGAAAATTTCAACTTTCTAACTATCACGGATCATGAGATAGGTACAGCCATCAGCACAAGACAGACGGACTTCGGACGGACGGACAGGGAAGTCTCAGTAATAGCAACAATTTTACCTCAAATCACCGGGACCAATTTGAAATAATACCACTTGGAAAGCAGTACATATAATTTATACAAAAAATCAAAATCGGTTCACCCAGTCGAAAGATACGTCGAAAGAACAGACAAAAAAATACAGTCGAATTGAGAACCTCCGCCTTATTTGGAAATCGGTTAAAAACAAATAGCTTGAATAAAACTCGTAATACAAAACCTAATTACAATGATTTAATAGCATTGCAATAAAGCTAAATGGTCCATTAAAATCCTTTTAGAAACTAATAACTTCTGAAACTACTTGGAATAAGTAATGCAGTTAAAATCCGAAGCTTTTATTGTATTGTATTGCATGGCTGCTACTAATGGCCGTAGTAATGTACTGTATATTAAATTAAAGAGCTGCGACACCGACATAATATGCTTTGTAGTATTAGATTAATTAACCCTAGATGACGCTGATGAATGGCTTCGCCCACGTAGAATAGTTTTTCATTCCCAATAGGGTAGGGTAGATGCCTACAACTTTAATAAATAATTTAAATTTATCTTTATTTTTTATTTTTAATCATCAATTGAATCACTAATAGTTACGGATTTGACGCTACATAATGGTATACTAGAGATGTCCGGGAATGGTCGTAAGAGCATAGCAATTTTTATTTTTACTTAGTTCCTAAGAATAGATCTTTGTATGTCTTATAGTTTCAGACATTCCCATACTGACCCATATGAATGTTACACCCTGTATAGGTACTTACTTATAACAGAAATCCCGTCCACAGAAATTACATGTGTGCTTGATGTTCATATGTGTGGCCTCATGGTGCTCTCTCAGTACGGTATTGGTGCGGAATGCTTTTTCACACTGCGTACACTGGCCAAACAGAATAATGGCATTTAAATAAACGTAAAAAATCTATAATGTCTGCAAAATATCATGCTTATGCTCGTTCCTATTTGGGAGACGATAGGGAGTGGTCCCTTGAGACTTGAGGCCGCACAGGGTCAAAATTACCAAAAGTCCGCTGTTATCCTTCTGAGGGCGTACCCAGACCGTTTGCCTATGGATATTAGGTCGAAAAATAAATAAAAAGAAGCTTACCGAAAATTGTTTCGCCTGGTGTGTCAACTTGTGTTTATTAAGATTGGACGGATTGACAAAAGTGGCGGGACACTGCTGACATTTGTATGGCTTCTCACCAGTGTGTGTTCGCATGTGCATCACCAAGTAGTACTTGTGCTTACATTTGTATGGACACAAGTCACAAAAGAAATTGAATGTATTTGTATGGACCAACCTGTGAAAACCCAACCTTTTGATTACTCAGAAAAATGTGTAAGCTAAAATAAAATCCGTAGTGATGTAATACTGTACTCTCTGATAAGGAACCTCTAAACAGTTCGAAAATAATTCATATACACCGTCTTAACGTAATTACATAACATTAAAATCATTTGAGGCCATTCCACCACTTCTAACAAATTCGGTTTCTAAATTTAATGAATTTTCGGACCGCCTCCTTAAAAGGAGCAGCCATTCCGCTCTTTTCATCATTAAGTTTTGTCTATTTGTTCCTAAATTTACGTACCTGCTCCGCTGCTGCCCAGTGTGGAAATTTCCCCATCTAATCCAAGACTTGGACAATACAATAAAATTCCAAATTGAAGCTATCATAAATATCAGACTAAGCGAGCAGGCATGGACCCAAGCCTCCCTACCAATTAGGTATGGTGGCCTGGGAACCCGAAAAATCTCTACTGTAGCACTGCCAGCATTTCTGTCCTCAATCCATAGCTCGTCTGACCTCGCAGGAAAAATCCTTAAAGCCCCCGCGGCTACAAACTGTGAGATCGCGAGCTTGGTCGAGGCTGAAACTGCCTGGCTAGCTGGACCGAGTCCAAATTTCCCTCCCACTCTCAAAAATCAGAAGGCCTGGGATAACATTTCATGCCAACATATTTTACAAACCCTCATTGATACCTCGTCATCTTTAAAAAATCGCGCCAGGCTGGAAGCAGTGTCAAGACAGGAATCCGGACACTGGCTCCATGCCTACCCATCCCCCAACACTGGTACTTTCATTGAACACAACACTCTCCGACTCGCCATCGGTCTCCGGCTGGGGGCCGAGGTTTGTGTAGAACATAGTTGTGCTTCTTGTGGAGCGAGTGTGGATCGCCTAGGTCACCATGGGCTTGCCTGCTCTTCAAGTGCTGGCCGCCTATCCCGCCATGCCGCGATCAACGACATCCTGCGACGGTGTCTCGTCAGTGTAAACGTCCCTGCGAGCCCCAGCACATTGCACGGGACGATGGTAAGAGACCTGACGGGATGTCGATGATACCATGGAGGATGGGTCGCCCACTAGTGTGGGACGCCACGTGTGCCGACACACTAGCTGCGTCCTATCTTCCGGCAACTGCCAAACGTGCCGGTGCGGCGGCCGAGGTACGTGAGCGCTCGAAGGTGGGCAAGTACAGTTGTCTCGGCACTCAATACGACTTTGTCGCATTTGGTGTCGAGACACTGGGCCCGTGGGGCCCGGGCGCGCACTCGCTTTTCAAGGAGCTCAGCAAACGGCTCAGGGAGGTAACGGGAGACTTACGAGCCGGCGGATTTCTCGCGCAGCGGATAAGCATCGCCATACAGCGCGGGAATGCCGCCGCCATGATGGGCACCCTACCGCGGGGCCCAAACTTTTTAAATTTTTTTTAAAATAGTAATAATTTAATTTAGTATTCATTTCATTTTCTATTGTACCTAGTATATAATAATGTATATTGTAAATCCTATTGTAAATTACTTAAATATATCAGTTTATCGACAAAAAAAAAAAAATTAAATGAATGACAAATGTGACAGCTTATTTGAAGGCTTATTATGAGACATTTTACGTAATTATTCTCATTAAAATTTGTCTATGTGGAGCAGTGTCTATTTTTCGATCCTCAGAAATATTACCATGGTAGAACAATGATTTGATCTAAAAATTGATCTATCTATGTACGAACCCATTTTACGAGCAGTTTACGCGTGGTTAACTCACAAACATTCACACATCTTTACAAGAGAAAGTAGAAAAGAAATAAGTAGGAAGCAGAATTAGTAAATATCATTTCATGTTCAGAACATTTAACAGCAACATACATGTGATTTTTTAGTCTTGCTTTTATAGGAAATTCCTTGCCACATGTAGGACATTTATGAGGTACACTTTTTTTGTGTATATACCGCATGTGTTGTGCGATGCTTACGACTAATTGTCCACAAATGTCGCAAGCGCGTCGCATACATTGTCGCTCACGACGATGGGCCGCGAGTTTCTCCTAAAAAGTAAGTAAACTACATTATACACATAGAAGAAAATATATTGAAGAATAAAAATTGGCATTTTTTATTGTGTAGCTCATCAAGAAAGAGGAGCGGCTGTCCTAACTGGAGGATGCCCTCGGTACAAGTAGCAAAATTTACCTTATTAGGAAATGTTAAATCACAGGGAGAGCAAGTAATTTGCTTCACTTTAGCTGACCGTTTTTGTTCCAATTTATCTCTTTCAATTTGTCCTCTAGCTCTTTTCTCTTCATATTTTAAACGTCTCTCTTTCATTCGATGTAGTATCAGTTGGAAATCATGTTTGGAATATGGATATGAAGGATTTGGTTTACCTAAAATTATTCATAAACTCGTTAATGAAAATACACCTTTATTTTTATTTATTTTTTATTTATATAATTTTTGTACCTGTTGGATTTAATATTTGCTTGAATTTTTTGTCTGAAGCTTCGCAAGTTTTTTTAAATTGAAATGAAAACCGCAACGATTCAAGACAATTTGTACAAATATATTTAGGCAAGGAGTCGTCAAGTTCCATCTGCAAAGATCATTAAAGTATGTACATCATACACTATAATTAAATAAATTCTACAAAGGTATAGAAAGGACCTATTTGAAACTTCATTTATGGTTTCATACTTGCTTCACCAGTTAAAGTTATAACACATGGCATAACTAATTCTACCTTCAAGCTTATCATTTATTACTGATTATTATACTTACTGTAACATTTGTAATACTCCTTAAGGCACTCATTATGTTGAATCCATCAATTTGATCAGTGAGAGGTGTACATCCATTTCTGGCACATACTCTACATATCATATCTTTATCCAGACACAAAGTTTTCTTACTGAAAAAATAGAAAAAATAATTAGACATTAAAAACAGCCCAATCAAGTGATTTATGCTAAAAGGTAAATACATTAAAACTTGTAAAAGTTAATTGGTATCTAAAAGTTTAGTTAGGTACTTGTTATCCAGCATAAGCTGTTGCCAGTGATCGCCACTAGTGCTAGGCTCATCCTCGGTAGAGGTAAAAGTACACTGCACATAATTCATCTTCGACAGCATTTTTTTAGTCAAATACACTGCCATTGTATAATGTTGGTTTTCATTACAACCCCGTTGTATTTTGTATTACTAAACGTTCAATATTACAGCGCATTCACTATGTTATATTGAACACATTTTAGCTGTTATTTATTTATAACAAAATACAAATAACTCATTGTAACAATTTGAATGAACTCTATCTATAGGTAGTAAATATATACAAAAATAAACATAATCTTTCCTATTTTCAGAAATGTCATTGTCAAATATGACACATATCTTCAGTTGTGACTTCCGTCCGTGTATCTGTGAATCCACTATCCACTCGCACGGTATGGTAGTGGTAGTGGTACCAATACCCGATTGTCTATTGCCTTGATAATGATGGATGAGTGGATGACAAACGACAGTCAGTCAGTCTACGGTGTTTGGTAGATTGACAGAACTGACAAAAAAATTATATGTAAACAGTACATAGGTACATACATTATATTATTATATTACATTATTATACATACATTTACAATTAATATTTTTTTATAAATTAAAATTATAGGCTCTCTTCTTACTTGTGAAATTATATATATATTTAAGTTTACAGAAGTAAGATGACATCCATAATCTTACTAAAATCTATATTATATGCTAAAGCTCTTCAAAAATCCAAGAAAAAGAAGAAGAAAGAAAAGATTAAAGTGGTGTATGTATAACTTTTGTTTGTTAATTGAACTACAAATACTTGAATACTCCTGTCCTCAAGAATTTCTATGTTTCAGTCATAAAATCCATAGAGATACTAATGTATTAACGTACAATAAAATAAGAGAAATCAGCATACATATGTGTAGGACCTGTAATCAAGAAAAAGGAAATATTCCTATTTTTAACAATTCAAAACAAACAGATATTGCGGAAGAAATACACAACATTTCTGGCATTGCAGTAAGTACTTATACTTATTATTCATGGTGTTCATTGATGGGACCTATTTGAACACACAGCAAGTACCTCCTAATTACTAGATACTATTAGTATAGAATTAATATAGAGTATAGTGATGACTCTAATAAACACACATATGTAGACACTAAAGATGCCATATACTAGTGACAATCAAGACTGGATTGGTAAAAGATATCAAATTGAACTCATATGAGTCAAAAAAGCTAACTGGTGAATTTATCCAATATTATTTAATTTTTTATTTTAAATTCATTTATTTCAGCAAAAATGGCTCAAGGGTGTTAGTAACAATGAAACATAAAACTATGTTAGTACAGTTATTATAGATACAAATACATACAATTATTATAATACCTACATCAATCAGAACTGCAGCCTCACAACTTATGTGGTGAGCCTGAAGCAATGATTGATTTATTATAAATAAAAAATTTTGGACATTTCCACACAACATCATCTAGCCTAAACTAAGAAGTATAAGCTTGTGATATGGGATTTATACAACTGATAAATATGCATATATTGCTAAATACATAAATAATATACATAGAAAACACCCAAACAGAAACAAACATTTTTGTGGATGACACAAATATTTGATTCAACCTGATACTCTGGAGTCAAAAGCCAATGCACTACCAACCATGCCACCGAAGCTTGACTTGAAAGTAGATTGTAGAACCAGTGCTGTTAAGAGTCTGGACACTTATTTTTCTGTTTGCTGTGGCTGTGGACCCTATGTGCCTATTAGTGTTTTTTAATTACTATAATATTTTATATTTCAGTTAAGCAATACAGACAATTTATCAAAACACATGTGCCAAAACTGCATAGATCTGTTAAATGGATGTATTATGTTCAGAGAAATGTGTCAACGGACCAATAAGACCCTAGTTGAGTTGTCTATCAAAAAAGGTGGGTATTAAAATGGTCCCATAAATGTGCCGCTACTTTTTTACATCACTAGTGATGGGCATCATTATCCACTCATGTTGTCGGAATGAAAACCACTGGCTACATAAACTCAAAATAATATATTATTCCCAACTATTTAGTTGGTCACAAAGTAACCCTTATTAATACCAGATTCGCATGGCAAATAGGTATAGCCTTTGTGAAAAGACTTCAAAAGAGACTGGCAACAAAAACTCACAACCGATCTTCCTATGCTGCAAATAATTTACCATGTGTAGATATAACATACATGGCATCACGCCCATACTGCCGAAAGGGTACCTAAGCAGAGGAGCACTATACACTACGACACCATCTATAAATGCCTTTTTTTTTCAGAAGATAATACTAAAGAAATAGTAACAGAAGCACAAAACGAGGAAGAAGACGTATTTAATGTTCCATCTCCAATGTTTTCTGAAATTGATGACAACTCGGAGGTATGGAGTTGTACATCATGTCACAAGGAATACCACGATATGGTTAATAAGTATTATTATTATTGTCACTATTTACATATTTTACTGTTAATGTAATGTTACGTCTTAACTTCAAGCACTTGTGGCTTCGAATCCAAAACCATATTTATTGTTCTTCGCATTAAGCAAAACTGACTGTTCCTAATATTAATACTGTAATCTGGCTTCACGGTCGACGTGGAGTTCAAATGCAGTTGGACCTTGCAGTCAACTTTTGCAACCAAAGTGCAGTTGAAACGCTGTCTATCAAGAGCCTTAGAATTGTATGCTACTGCAAATACTGTCGCGGCTGAAAAGATAATTGTTATTTTTACAGAGATCATACAACAACCATTTATTTGAATGCGACCCTCAAACACCTTATGTCCCTAAATGTGAAGAAAAGAAGAAATTTCTATGCGATACCTGTGGTAAAACTGCAAACTCAAAGGCCAGCCTTTTGTCTCATATGTACGTATCTGTACATTTCATATTATGAAACTTATTCATAATATGAAATATATTGTACATTTCATATTATGAATAGGTTATACTACATAATATGAAAATATATTACATAATATGAAAAGTTCAATACATACATATAATTACGTCGGTTTCCTAGAGAGTGTCAGCAGAGGCATATACGTTTAGGTACTTTTTACCAGTACCGTCCCACGTAAACAGAGCGGGCCGCTAATCAGGAAATAGATTTTCAACCGACTTCCAAAAAAGTTCTCAATTCGACTGTGTTTTCCTTTTTTATTTTTGTTTTTAATGTTTGGTACCTCATATCTTTGGACTCGGTGAACCGATTTGAAAATATAATTTTAAATGAACGCTACTACTTACCAAGTTCCTAATTTCAATTTGGTCCTATTCCGACAATTTTTTGGTCCCATTTCGGTAATTTGAAGTCGGTCGTTGTGTCAATTTTTGACGTGTAGTTTATTAGTCTCGTCCATTGATTGAGGGAACCACTAGTACTTGGGTGTGTTTCTTTTACAGCCGTAATCGTCTATTGCCGGATGCGTTGGCTATGAAACCATGTTTCACGGTTTGGGGTTAGTTAGCCTTCAGAAGGAAACATAACATAGCATCACGCCTTTTTCCCGAAGGGGTAGGCAGAGGTGTGCAAACACACCGACATCTCGCCAGCTATGTTAGGTCCCATGTAATAGGGGGCGAGCCTATTGCCATTTACCGGGCACAAGTTCCAGACTCTGGGATAATTATCTGGGTAAAATTCTAAAGAGAATTATACATTATCCACCAGACCCGGGAATCGAACCCGAGACCTCGAGCGTGGCAGTCCGTACATAGTACCATTGTGCCACCGAGGTAGTCAGAAGGAAACTATTGGCGAATTCCCGAATCAGCCAATTAGAGTCACCTCATTACCTAACTTACGTACTTTTACTTTCTTAAAACAGGAATACCCATGAAAACATATTTCCTTTTAAATGCGAGCAGTGCCCTTATCAGGGCAGAACGATAGATCTATTGAAAGTGCACAAAAGATCTCACCTGGCGGAAAAGCCATACAAATGCTCATTTTGCCCAAAGACGACCACCACATCGAGTAATCTTGCAAAACATGTGCGGCACGTCCATAGTACTACTAGACCATATAAGGTAGGTAAGAATGTTATTTACCCAATTTTTTTGGTGAATGGTGATAGAGAGCAATGCAAGTCAATTAATTGCCCAAGTGGTCAATTGCTGGAGTTAGCAACGAATTTACAATGACAATGGAAGGTAAATATGCGAGCAGTGAGACAATTTTGGAAGTGGGCAATGATTCTGTTGGGCAGTTGTGCTTGTGATAATGGGTAATAAAACAGTTATAGGAGTGGAAAATGTAAAATAGAGGGGCTTATGGTCTAGTGGTAACCGAGTATGCCTGGGAGAGCACGTTAAGCCGTCGTCGGTCGGTCTCGGTTGTCATACGAACATCTATGGCAGTCGTTACGGGTATTTGGAATCCTAAAAACAAAATCCGACCGGTACAACTACAGAGCCTATGGGTTGTGGAGGTAAGATGGCAATGGCAGTTGCTCCACGGAAAATATCGAAGTTCAGCCGCATCGTAGTTAGACTGGAAAGCCGACCCCACTTGTACTTGTACTTGTAGTCACGGGCTGATCTCCGCAAGTCCACGTCTAGTGCGCGGGTTTTGCGTGTGGGTGGGACTCTCTCACTCGAGCCAACCGATCTCCTCCAGGAACGCCAGCAGGCCCCGCACGTTGTGCAGAGCTTCAGGGATTGATCCTGGAGACCCGAGATGCCTTGCCCTGTAGTCTTGGACTTCCTCACAGCGCAGGATTAGATGGCTGACCGTCTCGTCCTCAGCCATGCAGGCCCTGCAAAGGGGACTGTCTGTAACACCGATAGTATATAGGTGTTTGTTTAGGAGGCAATGCCCCGTAATGACACTTGTGAATAGACGGAGATGGGATTTTTTCAACGTCCCAAGTCTGCCGGTTAGCCGACGATTGAGTACAGGCAGAGCCTCCCTCGCCTGCCGACAGTCCGACAGGCTCGTCCACAGTGTGTTGTGTTGTGTATAAGTTCTGTGTGCCAGAAGTGTTCGTATAGTGCCTACACTACACACGGTATTGGTAGGATTGGCTCTGGTCCAATGGACGTTTGGCTCGAGCCCCTTCTGGCAAGCTCGTCCGCTGCGTCATTACCTCTGGAGCCGCTGTGTCCTTTAATCCACTGTAGTGTAACGTGGTTGTACTTACTTATCTCAGCTAAGCGCTGATGACAGTTGTAGATTAGGCCCGAATTGACAATGTTACTGTCAAGGAAAAAGCCGACCCCAACTGAGAGATGTATGAGAGTGGATGATGAGTGGAAAATGTAAGCCAAACTGTGGGAGAACTGTATATTTCCATAAAGTCTAAGACTGTTATTTTTATTTTCAGTGTACATACTGCGACAAAGCCTTCTCATCTAATCATGATATGAATAGGCACATTAGAGATATACATTTGAGACAAGGAACAGTCGAATGTGATGTCTGCTACAAGAAATTTAATACTAAGTCAGTATTTAATGATTATTTCCTGTGTTTTGTAATATTGTTGAAATTTTTTAAAATTAAAACTTCTATTTAAGGAAAATATTACAAGGACACAAATGGAAGATACACAAGATCAAAGGCGAGAGGCATGGTCGTCTGCCGTCTTATTTGCGATGCCAGGCGGTGGAGTCCAATGAAAATGATATACCTACTGATCTTATTGGATAATAACACTAAAGTGGTGGTGGTATGGCTGTTGGCCCATATGGTCTAACAGAAGGTAGACCTCGCAAACGTTAAAAACATGATTTGGGCTTTTTCTCCTGAAACAAAAAAGGTCATGATGAAAAAAAAATGTTTTAAATGAAGAACACTTGCGCCAAGTTACGTGAAAATCGAATAATAATTGTGGGCGCTAGCCCGGAACACACATGCAGACAGACAGGCGGACGTAGGCAAATTTGTCCAATCTCAAAATGTCGACGCTTCGCTAGCTACGCTCGCTCGGTCAATTAATTATGTACACTACATCTTCTATAATATAAAAATGAATCGCTGAATGTGTTGCTAAGCGCAAATCTCGAGAGCAGCTGAACCGATTTCGCTAATTCTTTTTTTGTTGTGATCGTTACTATCAGGAGGTTCTTATGGGGGCCAAAAAACGTTTAGCGAAACATTTTAAAAATTTATGTTCGCCGGGACAGCTAGTACCTATATTATTAATTTTACAGTAGGTATTACTAGATATGGCTCAATTAAAATATTATTTAAATTAATACAAAATATGTTTAAATGATACAATATAATAAATTAATCTTTAAAAACAGAAGTGGTCTTCATAATTATTTGGATTGATATTGAATAATTTGATGGCAGCCCAGCAACCCCCGAGTTTCTAGGTTTCGACTCCAGAGAAGATACTATTGCTTGCTTGAGTAAGGAGTGGATCACACGCCAGTAGCGGGGTGGCAGGAAATCATACGACTTTTATTGCATTATGCAATGCTTGTTGTTGCAATTTGTATATAAATGTGTTCAACTTGTATAAAGCTTTATTGAACTTGTACTTATTTATACAATTTGTGGCTATCCGTGTGACGTCGTACTTGCGTATTGGTATAGCACTTTTAAGTTTTAACCACCAAGCTATGAGCACTGAACATACGATGTACAATGAATAAAGATTGTATTGGTAGATATTACTTTTAATGATAATAAAAATAAGTTACCTACATTTACAATACACTGTATTCAAGCTTAATAACTAAACTTTAATTTAACATGTTAAACATCCATGAACATCATCATTAAGTCTTTTGAAACACCTATGTTAACTAATATTGCTTATATCGTAAATTAACTTTTTGCAAGCTTACATTGCCAGTATGTAATATTTGTTGCTAACACCTGGTTAATAGGGTTCCAAAAAGAACATTGGAGTCAAACAGAACACAAAATATGTCACATTTAACTACTACTGTTGATTCTATAAGTACTATCCCTATTTGTAATTACAGCAGTGGAAATCACATTCACAAATTACTTAAAACTAAGGTATATCTGAGTGTTCTAAGTTCACATTTCACAACTTTAGTTCATCACAATATTGAGTGCAATACATTAACGATTAATACCTATCTAATTTTGGGGTATCATTTTCTTCCCTTGAAACTCCGCGAGACACCCCGGTGTCGCGGCGCGCGCCGTTCCGTCAAGCCCCGAGAGACACCCGGGTGTCGCACCTCCCCAGGCGACTTTAATAATTATTACAGTTATGTACATTAATATCATAAAAATACGGCATTATACTATATTTCTAACAAATAGAACTGGAATAATGTGAGGATTCAGCATTATTTCATCAATAAGTAGTGATAAGCTTCCTTAAAAAGCAATATATTTTCCAGAGAATTGCATATTTCAAATTACAACTTGCATTCCTAACATGCAGTTGGAGATAATTAACAGTTTAAGAATAGCCATATTCATAGCAAACAGTTAACTTTCAGTGTGGAAGTATACTTTGTGATATGATAGGGAATGTCATTGACTGGGCTTGAGAATTTGACAATGCCATTGGTTGACTAGTGCTAGAAATGGTAATCTGCTGTGTAGAAGTTTGATGGACTAGCTGTTGAGCTGAAGGCACCAATTGTTGTTGGGCTGATTGTTGGGCCGCAAGTTGCTGAGCAGATTGCTGTGCCACCATATGTTGAGCAGTTTGCTGGGCAGCTGCTGCTAATTGTTGAGCAGACTGCTGGGCAGCAGCTGCTAAATGTTGGGCAGATTGTTGTGCGGCCAAATGTTGTGCAGATTGCTGTACAGCAAGATGTTGGGCTGATTGTTGTGCCGCTAAGTGCTGGACAGACTGTTGTGCTGCTAAGTGCTGAGCAGACTGCTGTGCTGCTAAGTGCTGAGCAGACTGATGTGCTGCCAAGTGCTGTGCAGATTGTTGTGCTGCCAAATGCTGTGCAGACTGCTGTGCTGCCAAGTGCTGTGCAGACTGCTGTGCTGCTAAGTGCTGGGCAGATTGTTGGGCAGCCAAATGCTGGGCAGACTGTTGTACCAAATGTTGTGCTGACTGCTGTGCTACTAGATGTTGGGCAGATTGTTGAGCTGCATAATGTTGAGCAGTTTGTTGAGCAGCTAAATGTTGTGCAGATTGTTGTGCACTCAACTGCTGAGCAGATTGTTGAGCAAGATGCTGAGCTGATTGCTGAGCTGCAGCTAAATGTTGGACCGATTGCTGTGTTGCAAACTGTTGTGCTTGATGTTGAGGAGCCAGTTGAGGTTGTAGAGCTGATTGCTGTACTAATTGCTGTACAGCAGTTTGTGAGGCACTAGTCATCAGTTGCTGTGGTGCTGGTCCTAATGTCAATTGTGCAGGTACAGCAACAACAGTTTGTCCAGCACTCATTAAGGTGCCTGAATCACTAACTTGCATTAACTGCTGTGCTCCAGCACTGGTCACAATGAGAGTTCCAGAGTTACTCATAAGTTGTTGTGTTGTACTAACTGTTAGTATTTGTGGTGCAGGTGTTAACAGTTGAGCTCTTGATGCAGCTGGAGCGAGTGCTAAACTTGAAGTAGCAGCTGTTGGCACTAAAGCTGGAATCGCTCCAGATAAACTCACGACAGGGGTTACACTAACAGTTGCTAGTGACACAGGTGCAGATGTACCATGCCTTGAAGTTATCACACAAGGTTGATCAGTCCTTACCGAAGCTGTCTGTCCCAATAAAAATTCATTCATTGATGTTAGCTGCATATTCTTATCAGTTAAATCTTGCACTTTCTTAAGTAATATACTTATATTATCATGGAGTAGTTTAACTTCGTGATCTAAAGTCTCACAGTTCATACATGGAGTTGGCAGGATTTGTCTTTCAATACCATTTTCTTCAGATGCAAATCTTCTTAATTTTGCCTCTGGAGGAGAATCATCATCTCTATGAGGTGGTGGACGACTGAACTGCACTTGTGGGATACTTAGCACAGAGATAGACTCCTTGGCCACTACATCAGGTGGGTGTATGAACTTGCACTCAATGTTAGAGCAGGCACCATGAATGTAGGCTTGACATAGTATATTATTTCGTGGATCGCGTGGAAATACACCCATCTTCAAGAAGTTATCTTCCTCTTCCATAGTACAATGGATAAATTTACAGGTTACTCTGTAACATCCTTTGTTTTGAAAGTCATGACAAAATCTAAATAATTCTCTCAAAAATTGCTTTGGTGGAACTTCATGAATATATCTACAGTTTTCTCGCGTACAAAAACCACGTATATAATCCCTGCAATAATTAGTCGCGACTGGCTTGTCGAAATCATCACTGGCACGCATTGTAGGAGCGAGATTTGATACTGCAATCATATTATACACACGATTACGGTTACTTTTCAGTTAAAATCTGTGAAACGACATGTCGCCTTCAGAAGAATTAAGTCCCAGAGCAAACTATTACTTCCTAATTTTAATTAGGTATACTCTGAAAATATCACTTATTTTATTTCTTCTACATCAATCAATGTCTATTCAGTTCAGTGCATGTGCTTTGCGCATTTCACTGTGTAAATAAATACTAATAACAAATTAACAATTCATTGTTATTCAATATTCATGTTATGTATTTTCTTTTAGGGATCTCATTCATGACATTCCGCCATTATTATTCATTCAATTCATTCAATGTCAGATTTTGTTCACTAACAAAACAATTTCTGAGGTTTAAAGCCGCATACACACCAAGAATTTTGAAAATAAAGAAATACATAAATATTTACATTACAAAATATCGTTTAAAAAATCCTCCGCGTCATGCTATAAATATGTATAGATGTAATAATGATTATATACATATTGTATGGAGATTATATTCTGAAGTCTTGTTTTTGAGGTTTTTTTAGGAATGGGGCGCCCCCATTGGTACGCCAACTAAACTTGGAAACCTTTATATCTTCACTTTAGCAAATGTCTAGTCTCTGCGGTGAGTATGACTGAATAAAAAATGAACTGAATTGAATAGGATGGTTATGAATGAATGAAACTATTTCCATCCAAAATAATAAAATAAAAAATAATCCAAAGAATGGCGGCGTCGTATTATTTCTATTCTATGTATTTGATGTATAATCTGAAGTAGTATGAACTAAATAAATATACAACATTGCAAAACAATAAAAACCATATATTTCATAGTGAAAATAAATGTTTGGGATTTATGGCACTGCACTTTACGCACAGAGCGTTTCAAACAAGATGAGCCGATGAGGTATTCTAGTAAGCCTTCTCATCCTACGATTTCCACGTTTCAATAATATTTAAATTTCACTTTTCGTATAGTTTTAGGCAACAGTGAAAACAAAAATGTTTAAACAACAACTATCACCTCGTACTGTTCATCCGTACCAAACTACAGTAGTTCCCAGAAGTGACCAACAGTTCGCGACAGCTGCTCAACAAAGGGCGAAGTACCCATGGGTGGACGATATTAACCCACCAGTCTATCAAGTTGCTGGCACGGACAGCTCCACATCTGACAATGCTTACCATGTACGTCAAGTTTTAGTATAGCTGTAGTGTAAATATAACCAGTTTACCATAATAATACATATATGTCATTATTATTGAATTCTGTTTATTTCAGATGCCACACTATTATACAGGGACTACCCGAGAATATGGACCCTCATCACCAGTGTACCAGTCTCCATATGGGGCTGGAACTTGGCAGAGTTATAAAAAGGGGGATAAAGTGCTCAGGCACACAGCGCCTTCACAATCTTACTCCTTTCCACAGTGTGCATCAGCATTTTCTCTTCCACTATGTGATGTAGAACCTCATGCGCAAATGATGAGTCGTTCTCCAGTGCCTCCATCTGTTAGTCCAGAAGTGCCTATTATAGGAGCTTGTGGAGGACACTGTCCTGGATTTGAATATGTTTGCTATTACATTTTACAGGTTCGTTTTGTCTGTTTATTATTTGATCAATAAGTTTGTTTTTATATTTTACTTTAAAATGGGAATTAAAACGAAATATGGCATAGATTTGCATTGATACATACCTTTCATTGCCTGACCTGTCAACCAGGTTACATTTGTCATGGTCACACTGACTGAAAAAGATAGATTATGACATTTGTAAGTTTAAAAGTTTGATTTTATTTTCTTATTCGGTCTTGCCTCTCAAATTATAAAAATCCTGTACTATCAAAGTAATAAGTAGGTACCTACATAATGTAAGTTTTAAAGTCAAAATGTGTATAATTTAACTTTCAGGTGATATTTGTGGTTGGTATATTGACTGGAATATCATTATGTATTGCTGGAATTGTTCTGAGACGCACAAATCGTAATGGTGATCTTGGTGTATTAGTATACATCGGTGAGTTCCTCTCATGTCTTACACGGCACTACTCACATACCTATGCCCCTATCCCATAGGGGTTAGGAAAGTCTACTACACTATATAATAGTCTACACACCCACAATTAGCCAGTACATTACATTAGCATTACTAGGCACCATGTAAAATAGAAAATCACCATTCTGTAATCTAAATTAACACTCCATACTATATGATAGGTAATCAAAGTCAAATAGATGCATTGTAGATACCTATCCAAGAGTTATGATAATGTCTTATTCATATTCAGACAGAAATAATAATTCAACACATGAAAACAAGGACCAAAAGCAGAAACTCTCATAGAACTCATAAAAAAGATAAATTTTAAACATGTCATAAATTTCCGTACTTATTCCAACTAAACTTAACCGTAACCAAAACACTTGTACTTATTCCACAGATTTATTATGAAAAACCTAACACCGGTTTCGCCTTCTGAACATCATCACAAACCGGTCAGGTTTTTTATAATAAATCAGTCAAGACTAGTGTTATAGTGCCAAAAATCGAAACCATAAACTTTACTCTGTATTTTCAGGTTGTTTGTCTTCATGTGTATGTGGAGTATTACTTGGCGTACAGTGCTGTGTACGTCGTGAGATACGACAAAGGAAACTTAGAGCCAACACGCATATACCTATGCATCCCATACAGGTAGACTATTACTACTACTACTATGATGATGATACGGATACGGAAACGAAATACGGACTTAAAAAAAATTAAAAGAGCTTTTTCGAAGATTACTACTTTGTTACGTCAAAACACTGTATCCTGGCAAAGCGCGAAGATATTTGGCATTACACGGTATTTAAAGTTACCGTGTTTTGAAAAAGCGCGAGTACAGTAAAATGCGAAAAAGCGCTTGCAAATGCAGGAAGATTATTTTTGGCAATACACGTTATTTACACGCCATTTAAGTAGCCGTGTTTTGATATTATTTGACCTGTACCCTTAAGGAAATAGAGTCTAATTTTAGCTGTAATAACTCAGAACTTTAAATAAATTAAAATATGGTGATGTTAAAACTAGTCTGAAGGGTTCTAATATAAGGTAAACCTCTTCTATCAGCCATTTAAATTTGACAAACGATGTACCAAACACCTGTAGATCAACTGTCACTAACTTCATTAATATTATCGGGATGTTTACCATGTAACGTTGATTTGAGTTTTCGATATTTCAACACTGTTGCAAGTGCCATGATCATGGACGAACTATATAAAAAATATTAATATACTTACAGGAGCAGCCTGCGCCGGCGTGTCCACTGCTGACATCTGCATTACCTCATAGTCAAGTGTATAGGTAACTGGTACAATTCCTTCATCTTCCAAGAACTTTTATTAACTACCAGACATATCATTGGAAAAACATTACACTTCCTCGACAGTTGGATAATAAAAGAGTACCCCAATATCTATTGAAGGTCACAATTTATCTCTGTAAAAGTTACATAAGAATTGCTCCAGCTGTTTTAAGTGATACGCGAACAAACAAACAGTCTGTTTTTGATGACCAATGATGTTGATGATGATCATTGTTACTATTTATTGGCCTATTTCACTCGGAAATGTGGCTTTCCATTAGTAAAAGAATTTTCAAAATCAATTCAGTAGATCCAAAGATTACCCCTTTCAATTTCACAAATAGGTACTCACATTCTTTATAGTGTTAGTGTAAATAAGTAGTTTGTTGCTAACTTAAATTTCTTAGACACATCTAACTCGTGTGAATATAATAAATAGAAAATGTCCACTTACACTTTTCTAATTCTTCTTTTTTTTTAAAACGTGGCTCCATAGATTACTTCGCCAATGTTAAAGTAATGCTTGATTAGTTGATAGTCCCGCACAGAAGAACTAGTTAATCCTAACTAGCTCCAGGTGCAGGACAAGAAACGTTGTTCGGTATACGAGCGTCTGGGAACCCGATTTTTGCGGAGCGCCAGAGGTAACCTAAAAAGCCACCAGCCACGCGCTCAGCAAAAATCAAACTCCACTTTTCTAATTGTCTATTGAGATTAAATTCAATGAATATTAATTTTGTTGGTATAATTTGTAGACCGGCAGTAAATGGTGATGAAGACGTGACGGGCGTACCCTGGTGGCGTCGGAACTAACAGAGACTGATTAGTTTTAAGTGAACTTATACATGTGGATTTAAATATATAACTTTTATAAATGTCAGACAATGCCATGGTTTTATTATTTTTACAATAAACTTATGGTTGAATGTAAACATCTTTTATTTTGCATGCTTCATGTTGATATTCAGAAACCTCTAGCGATTTCTCGACCAATGACACGGTTATTGAAATGAGATTGTCTCTTCTCATATTATCACCATTATTAACCCTAGATAGATAACCTACGTCAAATCGTCCTTCTATTCCGTCATGTGCCACTGGATTTGCCACAGGTCACAAAACGGAAAAAATCTTCCGGAAAAAATAGAGCATAATCTAATTACGTCTGATGCATTGGCCACTTGTATTGAAGGAGGTCACTTTCAGCATTATTTATTCTCTGAATTTATAATAAATCAAATTATAATATTTGGAATATGTGTGATGATAAAAATCTATACTTCTATACTACTATTATAAAGAGGAAAGATTTGTATGTTTGTAATCAATAAACTCAAAACCTACAGTGCCGATTTCAAAAATTCTTTTACCATTGGAAAGCTACAACCGAGTAAACTAAACCGGGAACGAGTAAACTAAATCACGCGGGCGGAGCTGCGGCGATCAGCTAGTATTATATATAAATAGAGGCGGGGGAGTTGTAATTTTATATGGTGGACGTCAGTATTATAAGAAAAGAAACTATGCGAACGGATCAACCATTTATCGGTGTATTATTATTACCTGTATTGAATGTTACAAAAGTTGCAAATTCAAAGTGTATAACAGGAGTATGTTTCTACAAACAGTGGCACAAACCGGAAGATTTTATCCGTTTTGTGACCCCAGTGGCACAGGGCGAAATAAATCAAATCGACTCCATATTTTTTTTATAACTTCTATATTTTGCGTGTTTTTCGCAACAGTACGCTTTCCGCTTCAGCCACCTCTGTAGGCATGCATGGAGCTTGCAGGTGGCACACATCGCATAGGTAAGTGTTTTATTTCCGTAAATATCCATCAAACCGTGAGTCAAAGTGACGCATGGTCGCAAATCGAGCTCATGCCAAAGTGCCTCTGAGCCATATATGACATTTTTTCTACCAGACTGCGTAAGCGAGGGTTGTTTCGCGCGTATGTATGTGTTTCTTTGTTCCGGCCTAACGGCTGGATGGATTTCGACGAAAGAGGTCTCAAATGAAAGGTATTTATCTCCCGAGTGTCACTAGGTACATAAAATGTTAATAAAAAGTATATTCTGGCTTTTTTAGAAGATTTAAGCATACATACACGGAAGCGACTTTGTTATGTAGTGATAGTGACGTTTTGTCACGGGGGAAGCCGTAGGCGTTCGCTAGTATAATATTATATAGCGTAGTCTAAACAGCGTGTAATATATGTTGGGTAGATGGCACAGGCTGAGATTATTAGATTACCTTAATCTAGACTAGACCGGAGACTACAAATAGCATCATACAAGTTTCTGAATTCAGTCCTTGGTGAAACTGCCCGCACGAGAGTAACCTGGGGTGGCTACACTGACAGTATTGTGGTACAGCATGGTACTTTTGTTTTTGCAAAATTAAGGGGTTATGGGGATTTATAATTATTATTAAAACAAACGGTTCTGATATAATACTAAATTATTTGTATTATCCAAACATTTCACATTGATAAGTACACCATTAAAAAAATAAACTACTAAGGTATGCTATGTATAGTACATTTTCGTAGATTCAATATGGACATTGTCATACATCATCCATCATACATAAGTAACCATCCAATTACTAGATATTGATGAGTTGAATATGACCTATGTATGAACAATTTAAGCCTTATGCTTCAACATATTAAAGGTGTAGTAAGTACAACAAAATATAAATAATATATTAAACTGTCGAAAAATAAACACATGAAATAAATATCTAGAAAATTAAAACTCATAATAAGGTGTTTAAATAGGTAAATAAAAATAATAGTTGTGAAAACAGAATTCTTCAAAATTGTGATGAAAATATTGTTCAAGAATATTTAATCCAATTTAAGCTTATGTATAAAGAGAGCTTAAAATAAATTCCGTTTTTTTTATGAATTCCATACATTGAAACTCTACATTTTATTTAGCTCAAAATGCATTTTAAGACACTCTTAAAATTAACTCATGGCCTACACTTAAACCTAAGGACGGTTGTATAAAATAAAGTCGACAAACTTATAATAATAGTGATGCATGTGATGATTGATATTGCTAACATCGGGTCCAGATTACAGTCAAATAAATTAGCTTTTTTACCGCTTAGTTATGAGATTGTGCAATTATTTAAACATGCGTGAAGAAAGAAATATATTTACGATCGACTAAAATGTAAGAATCTGAAAGAAATTGCTAAGATAAAAGTGTCATAAATGTAAGGGCCAAAAGTATATTGCGAATAATAAATTAGTAATAAAAAAATATGTTAAAGTATATTTAGAATAGATAATAGAAAAAAAAAACATAATTTGAAAGTTTAATAGATAACGAAAGTACGTATTTTTCTGTAGCGTGTTCAAATAAATTAGAATTACAATCTACTTTTACAAAAATACATAGATCTTATTGAAAAGGACTTTGATAATCTTGATTAATCACTTTTTCATGTATCATTTTCTATTGTTGTCACAGCAATATTCTATGTAAAATAGTATCGATACACACAGTAGTTTAAATCAAACCCGAGAATTTATAGACGCCGAATTCAAAAGATATTGATTGGAAAATAAGTTCACTCATAAATATTTAATGCAATAGTTTTATACATTTAAGATTATGGAGCACTTTACAGCACGCATTAATGAACCTCCATGGGACCTGGAAGCGAGAGCCCTTGCGTCATTGTTCCAATGGCGCAAGGAGGCGCTGGAGCGGGACCACAGGCCTACGTCTCGAGAAATCGAGGACCGGCGGTCCCAACTCCACCAGGATCTCATGGAGTCATGGAGGGTGCGACTTGAGCAACCCAGATGGGGTTGCTCAAGTCTGGGATAATAGCACCATCATCGCGGCGGTGAGACCGATCATGGACGATTGGCTGCAGAGGCAGCATGGTGACCTCACGTATCTATCGTGCGACGCAGATCGTTACCGGGCATGGATGCTTCGGTAGCTATCTGTTTCGCATCCATCGTGAGGTCACACCCCGGTGTCAACATTGCGAGGTTTCCGGCGACGACACCGCACTCCACACGTTGGTGGAGTGCTCAGCGTGGGCGAGTCAGCGCCGGGACCTCGTAGTGGGTCTGGGCGTGGATATCCTCTCGCTGGAAACCATGCTCCAAGCCATGGTCTCCAGCGCGAGTAGGTGGAACGCGGCCGTGTCCTTCTGCGAGCAAGTCATGCTCGCGAAGGAGGCGGCCGAGAGGGAGAGGGAGCGTACCCTTCCCGCCGAGTCCCGTAGTCAGCGGCGAGGGCGCCGCAGACTCATCTACGCCCAAGACCATCGACCTCCATGATCGGGGCCTGAGGACGGCGGGATCGCCACCCACCGTCCTTACAGAAGCAGGCTAGAAGGGTTGCGTGCTGCGGGGCCTCTGCCCCATAGCACGCAACCAGATTCACTCACTGACGCGGGATAAAACCCTACCCCAACGACGCGGGATTCTCATCCCGACCTAACCCGCGCAGAGACCACAGAGGTGGTCAAAGTCCGCCGGGCGCCACTGGAAATACGTTCTGCTTGTAACCAGAGACGCCCGGCAACGGACGTTAGAGCGGCCGCGCCCTAGGCCGCGGATTAAAAATAAAAAAAATAAAAATGCATTAATGAAATTTCTTATCTCATATAGATAGAAAATGTTGCATTTAAGTAAACAACCATTTGCCATTTGTTTGTATCACTTCTATTATTTACTTCACGAGTTGCCTATAATAAAATACATATGTTTTTCCATAGATATCTTTATACACGTTTATGTTTTAAGTACTGCGATAATTAAAACTGTTGTTAGGTATCCTATAATTCACTGTGTAACATGGTGTCTCAAAACTATGCAGGACATTTTCGATTTTAAAATGGTTATTTCGTCAGTTCTAATCGTACAAATAAAACCACAAAAATTTGTTTTGAAGATGAGTTTCTATAACATAATATTTGTGTTCTAAAAGTAAATTATATATTAGTAAAATGTGTTACAAATGTGAATAAACATCTCTGAAATGCCATAAGGCGAAACCGGTCTGCCAAAAATAAAAATATTTGTGGAAAATATTAGTGTACAAGTTGGTTTTTTTTTTTTTCAAAAATGTATCACAAAAAATTGGTACTGGGATAAGTATGACTTTACTGTATGACCTACCCTTAAAGTTATTGCAGTAGTTAAAAAAAGAGGTGTATATGTCGATTGCATAGGAGCTAGATCAAACGTTTAAACGCTGAATCTTAAGTAAGTACAAGATACCATCATTGTATCAATAATAATGAAAACGCTACATAATTAATTGTAAGTACATTTTAACATATTGTGTTTGATACAAATCCTTCATTGATCTTAATATACCTACATCACATTAAAAATTTAATGTATAATACATCTTATTTCTTAAGAAGTACATAATCTAATAGCTACGGGTGTTTATGAAATGATTTAATACTATAAGTTTTAGATTTCTTTACATACAGAAGGAAACACGCTTTCTAATACTTTAGTAAATGAGATTATTATGATACTTATTTGATATTCTAGATATCTATAGATAGTAAAAAATACATAATTTGTATATTACAATATGGACGATAATTTGGCCACTTGTATACAAATTAGTCGTTATAGTTAAGAAAAATATTAGGGAAAAGCTTTCGTTCAATATTGCAAGTGAGTGTTTAACACTCATATTAAAATACACAATAATATTCATTACTCCAAAATGGTGCAAGTCGTTTACATTTTGTTAAGTGCGATTGCAACTTATTTTACTAATCACTTAACAGTTGCAAGTAGAAAATGTATGAACTCGCACTTAACAATAGTCAAAGTGCAAACGGCGTGTAAGGTATCTTCATAGATCTATTGCTGGCAAACTAAGTAAATACACAAGTAAATAATATTATTAAATTGAGGTGACGAAATTTACGGTATTGTATTTTATTGTTATTAATTTTTGTCACTTGCATGTGAAAACCAAAATTATTTTATTTTATCAGGTTCCAAATTTTAGAGTGATGATAAATAAGTTAATAATAATTAAATTACATTTATGAAGATATAAATATATCATAAATTATTATAATAATATTAGATCTGAACACTTGTTGAGAATACTTAATAAAATTAACTTAACATAAACGTAAAAGTATAATATAAATATTTTTTTGACATACATTGTATGCAAAGTAAATGAATATTTGCTTGTAAAGTTACTTAATTATGAACTAATTAAGTAGGTAGTTGCTTTTGCTCTTTTCTTTCGCATTTGTTAAATCTGACATGAATTACATTTTAAAACGAATTACCTAGGAAAGAGCTTAATTTTCGAACTATTGTACTTAATATTTTTGCTACAGGAAAATCGTTATATTTTGGTGAATATAAATCACACTAAACAAATGTAAAACCGTTCTAAATTATAGCTTGATTGACAAAACTGAATAATTATGATTGAATATAACACAGGTGAAGTGTGTCATAACACAACTAGATTTTTTTTTAATCACACACAAGCACATATTACTTGCGAATAAAACTATATTCGATAATTCATCATATTTATAGTACTTTTTTTTACTTTGTACCAAATGCGCCTTAATATATGGACACAAAACTATCATGAAACAGAGTTGTGTTAAAGGTACTTTTCAAAGTCACCGTGATCAAGCCCTTACTATAAAATATCATAAAAATAACATTTACGATACTTATGATTAAGGGTTGTTTACATAACTTCGAACATATTCAGAGATTGATTTCCAATAAAACATATTAACTTAGCAATAACTGAATTGGAAGCCACTGAACGCTTCTAATGTATAAAGGCCACACGGGAGAGAGTAACAATACTGTTACCTACATGATTGGTCTTTCACTATTCGTCAAGTTCTTATAAGTACATCAACCTAACCACAAACCCCATATTAAAAGATAATAATATGAAAGCAAAATTATACTTACTGACCTCTGTAGGTACCAAGTAACGTACCTTTAACACAGCTTCTTTACATAACTTAAGGGGGCATTAGGATTAAGCCTAAGCTCGAGCGTTTAGTTGCAAGTTGAATTTACGCAACCGATGGTCGGCCATCCAGCATTTTGTCACTTTCTTCCGCACTGCTCAAACTGAAATGAAAATGCAATATTTTAATGGTAAGAAACAAAATGCAAGTTAAGTATTGTTTACGATATTTACTTGAAGTCGTTCTAAATTTGGTATATATTTGTGACTATTGTTAATGGCTTAAGATAAAATTGTTTTCGATCTTTTCTGAATTGAAGATGTACCTATCTCTACCTACTACGTACCGGTAATGTCTAGTCAACCATCATTCACACGAGATAGAAACGTTTAGAGACGCCCGTTAAGTCATTTCCAGAGACGGTTGAATTAGTCTACCATATTATTCAGAAAACTACTAATGCATGGTTAATAGTTGTTTCTAAAAAAAGATTAACGAGCGGTTCTTTCTTGCCAGTAGTAACAATAACATAAACAGTAAGGCTGAGGCCTGAGTTACGGCCCATCGTGCAAGCGGATTGCGGTGCGTAGGAAGGCTGTCCTCAAATGCGCGCCCGCT
This sequence comes from Nudaria mundana, assembly GCA_963556515.1. Classification (NCBI taxonomy): domain Eukaryota; kingdom Metazoa; phylum Arthropoda; class Insecta; order Lepidoptera; family Erebidae; genus Nudaria; species Nudaria mundana. The sequence goes on from OY748294.1 coordinate 8,656,012, forward strand.
CACAGTTCGTACAGTTCCAAACAGAGTCTGAACTGCGCTTTAGTCGTCAAGCCAAGAAAACAAGGGGAGACAATGACATGAACTTTAACATCTTAAACCGGCTTGCTCGTGCGCATATTCACAATACAATAGCCACGTGATATACACGACCGTGTAGGCGTTTGAGTAAACAAAGCATAACTTGTCATGCAACCTTACTGATAGGTATATTATGTTTTCATATAGGACAGCTCCATTAAACACACCATACATGTAAGTAACTGAAGAAATTTCCCACGAATAATCACAAGCATTACATACACATTCCAAAGAAGCTTGGTCACTTTTCCTGAATAAATAACTGCATTACTCTGGATTTTTGATTTACCAAATTGTAAGTCAGTTCAAACCCAAGCAGCCATCTTGACGTCAGTAATTCACATTCAATTTACAATAGTTCCTTTACCTGATTATCACTACATTAGATACCTACTGCGAAGTGTCCATTCTATAATTGAAATTTCAAAACGATATCACAGCGATCTCGGTATCAAATACAGTTTAAAATTTAGCACGGCGTTTCAGAAATACATGAAGCAAAAATTTTATGTTAGACCCGTTAAAGCGGTATGGTCATCATAGCTAATACCTATAGCGTTTCTCTTGTTAGGGAAAGGCCGCTGACATTCTTTTTTGCGTATGTATTATATTTATATTGGGAAATGGAAGGTCTCTATAAGCAAACTCCTTGCTTTCAAATACAAAAATATAATAAAGTAGAAGTTTTCCATGATCAAAATTACCGCTTCGGTATGCATATTTAGGTATTCAAGTATATCATGTACATTTCTACTTTAGTGCCACGATGTTAATGTATATTTTGCTATTAGTAACCTAAAATACAAAGCCTTGGTGATGTTGATAATGTGCCTCGCCGTTTACACTTTGTTTAGTGCTAGTTCATAATATTTTCTACTTATTGTTAAGTAATAAGTAAAAACCGTTACAGCTCGCACTTAACATTTAACAAAATGTCTTAAGGTACACTTGATAATTCAGGGAAATCTATTATTGGCCAGTTTAGTTGTAATATGTAATACTATGTTGGTTTTGTAAACGAATTTGTATCGAAAATAAATACAATAAAATTGAACAAAGTACAGTAAATAAAAGCATGTAAACCAGGAAGGTAAAACTAAAATATCGGTGACCGGTTAAGATGAATCAGCGCAACATTATCCGTATTCCAAATAAAGAAATCCATTATTATTAAACATTCACGTAATATCTAGCTAAAGGTACAATATTGTGGTTTACATTAGACTGTGAAAGGACTATACTCCCATGGTTCTTCTAATGAGTTTGAAATGTTCTACATATTTTAAACAATTACTCATTTACGAGTGAGTACTTGCTTTGAAACAATCAGTAGGTAACGCATAGTTTAGTTACACAACGAAAGGATCTTTTTGTTTTTTTTTTTAAATATAGTCATTAAAGGCACAGATTACATAATTATTAGTTTTCTGAAGTAACACCAAGTTTTTGTTTTGTTACTTTTGTTTTAAAAGTACAGTTTGATATTTCAATGGCTCTATTCTATACTTCGATATTCTATCTATGAAATGCTTTCACTATCTGCCCGGCTACACAACTCGACGAATGGTAAAAAATAGCACATGTAATATCTTGAACGGAAGCTTATTAGTATAGTTTTTTGGACCTGTACAAATACACGCCGTTGAGATCACAGGCAGCGCTCAGATCAGTACCACACACGAGTTATACTAGCATCGCGAGTAGGGGCAAGTGTGGCGCCACTAGGGAATTTTATTTGCAGAAATATTCGCGCCAACGCGAGGACCAATGCGAGCGGACATCGTTTGACCGCACCATTAAAATAAATGTAGGTAGGTAACTATATATATATATATTTAATATTTTTGGTTTTTTTTTTTTTTTTATATTTGGTTCGCCAAATTGACGCCGCCCGCCTGGTGGTAAGTCGTGACGACGTCTAGCGATTGTGGGCCACTCTCACAGCACACATTACTATTGAGAGTGGCCCTCAACTTGATGACCTACTGATGTGCCTCTTCACGCTCCGCTTAAAGAACCCAGGATTATATGTGGGAGGAAACACGTGCACAGGCAGGGCGTTCCAGGCCACTATCGTTCGGCAGAGAAACGAACGTTTAAAACGTTCGGTTCTCGCGAACATGCTATCCACTGTGTGGGGGTGGCATCTCTGCCCGGCACGAGTCGTTCGGGATCGGAAGGAAGAGGGTGGGATCAGATTGAAGAGCTCTTCAGAACACTCGCCGTGGTAAATACGGTAGAATGCGGCTCAAGGCTTCCCGTTACCTCCGGACAATCTATAATACGGATAGCCCGTCGCTGCATAGCGTCGAGAGCGTCCAGCAGATACTTCGCGGAGCCGTCCCAGAGGTGAGAGCAGTATTCGACGCAGGGTCTAATCTGCGTCTTGTACAGCAGACACCTCTGGTCCGGTGTAAAGAATCTCTTTACCTTATTCAGTATTCCTAGTTTCCGCGAAGCTAACCCTATACATCTTTCGATGTAGTTTTTATTATTGAGCTCTCGACGAACGTCTATGCCAAGGATATCAAGGTTGTCCTTCATTGGTAATAATGCATTCTGAAGAGAGGGTAGGGGAAGGAAAGGGGATTTCTTCGCAGTAAATGCACACGCCTGTGTTTTGCGGGCATTGAACTCGACCAGGTTCTCGGTACCCCATTGAGAGATACTGTCGAGGTTACGGTCGAGATCAGCCACGAGTCGTCGTCTCTCCTCCTCAATCTCAGATCGCCCCGCCGTCGGACGAACCGAGTAACTCCCGTGCAGTGTGCTGTCATCTGCATAGCAATGAATGTTCCCGAGGGATAGCATATCATTGATATGCAGAAGAAAGAGAGTTGGTGATAGTACGGACCCCTGCGGTACCCCGGCATTCACTTGCAAGAAGCGAGAAGCCTGGTCATCACAGAGGACCCGCACTCGGCGCTCGTTTAAAAAGCTGGCAATCCAGCTGCACAGTTGAGGAGGTAGACCATATGCCGGAAGCTTGGAAAGGAGCGAAGCATGCCAGACCCTATCGAAGGCTTTGGCGATGTCCAGGCTAATAGCCAAGGACTCGCCGTGCCTTTCCATAGCCCCACCCCAGACATGCGTTAATAATAAATAAATAAAAATAATAATAATATATTTTTGGACATTCTCACACAACGTCATCTAGCCCAAATTAAGCTAATATAAGCTTGTGTTATGGGATCTAGACGACTGATAAACATACTTATATATTTCTAAATACATACATATTATACATAGAAAATACCCAAACTCCGAAACAAACATTTGTGGATCACACAAATAATTTGAATCGACCTGGAATCGAACCTGGGACCTCAGGGGCGGCAGTCGCATACTCATACCACTGAGCCACCGAGGCAGTCTACTATATTATTCCTGAGTGATATAGCAACACTGACCCTTTTTACCCTGGTTCTAAATTTTCGCACGAATAGGGAGGGAGAATACTATTCTACGCAGACAGAACCGCGTACATCATTTAGTTTAAATTGTAAGCAGGTTAGGTGCGTAATTAAAATAATGTAGGTACATACTTAAAGTTATTTATAATGTTAGAATTATATAACTTGTACGTAATCAGTAGAAGTTGACCGCTAAAATGTATAAACAACCAATATTTACTTTATATAAATATATAGAACGTGGTTTTTTTTTTTATGTTCCACGGATTAAGTCCGCGGCCGCTCTAACGTCCGTTGCCGGGCGTCTCTGGTTACAAGCAGAACGTATTTCCAGTGGCGCCCGGCTATAGAACGTGGTAAAGTAACTTACGAGCACAAGACTTAGTGCGTTCGACTAAATCTATACTTACTATTATAATGAGGAAAGATTTGTATTTTTGTGTGTATGTTTGTTATGAATAAACTCAAAAACTAATGTGCCGATTTCAAAAATTCTTTCACCATTGGAAAGTTACATTCACCCTGAGTAACATAGGCTACTTTTTATCCCGGTAATGTGTTCCCACGGGAACCGGGAACGAGTAAACTAAATCACGCGGGCGGAGCTGCGGCGATCAGCTAGTGTTATATAATTATTATTATGTTTGTTTGGATAACTTTATTTGTTTAAAATAATATACACAAACGTAAATAGCAACTGGTGGTTGCTTGCAGAGCTAGAACATACCTTTGATATGATTGATGTCAAAATAGTATTGTTGTAAATAAAGCAAAGTCTCGTTACTTTTATTCATTCAATACAAGTGCGTTCATTCATTTATATCCAAAATGTGTTTACGATAAGGATTGAGTAGCCAGATAATAAAATTAAAGTTACATAAACTACGTACGTGTCCACGTAGTAAATAACACACACACACACACATCACGCCTATATCCCCGAAGGGGTAGGCAGTGCATTACACACTCACAATTTGCCAGTATTTTTAGTCCCACGTAATAGGGGGCAAGCCTATTGCCGTCACCGGGCACATCTATAATGGGTTATGTCCAAAATGGCCGAATGATTTTAATAAAAAGTAGCAGCTTTTATAATCGTTTTGAATTTTTTTTAAACCCGTTGCCTTGCGATGAAATGTTGATGAAAGGCAACAAAATCTTAAGTGCCATCCGCTATGGCACAGCCAATTAAAGTCCAGGGCGTCTCGGACTAAATCGGTAACTAGCATACTGGAGATTTTGGCGTCCGATTCTAACACTACCGTCTAGTTTCACTCATCGACTAGTTAATAATACAACAGCCCGATGAAGGAGCATGGCATCGGAAAAGTCGATATTATTGGTTATCAACAAACCCTTACAAGCGCTATGGTAATGGGAGCAGATCTTACCAGTCCTTATTGTCCATGAGATTGCGCATTTCGTCGTCAGGAGCTGGAGGCGCGTCGCGTACAGGTGCGTATTGCGCGGCCACCAAAGGATCCGTGGATGGGTTCAGCGCCGTGAGAGCTGCTGCTCCGCTGGCAGGAGCTTCCTTCCCACTGGCGAGTCTTGACCAAGCCCAACCACCTATGCCTGCAAAAAATATACAACAATCCTAAAATTAAGAAGTATCATAGGGACAGACAGACAGACAGCGGGGAACGACTTTGTTTTATACTACATACATACATACATATGGTCACGCCTCTTTCCCATGGGGGTAGACAGAGACTATGGAATTCCACTTGCTACGATCCTGGCATACTTCTTTCGCTTCTTTCACTTTCATAACTGATGCACGCTCTCCGGTTCTGGGTACTCTTGACCTGGCCTTAGGTCAAAACATCTCCGATTTGGTCGAAGTACGTTCGCCTAGGTCGACCATTACCTGCCTGTCCATTCACGCCCGCGTTATGTATCTGTTTCGTCAATCTTCTTTCATCCATCCTTTCTACGTGCCCAAACCATCTAAGCATCCCTTTTTCTATCTTACTCACTAACTCACTACATCTTCTGATCTCTTATACTATGTTAAGAATAAGATGGAAAGTACAAAGGATTTTTTTAATTCTGTCTGTACACAGTAATCTCCGAAGTTAAAAAATTATTAGATCACGAGATGCATTATAATGTTATAAGCACACTAGAAGGTTCCAAGAGTAAACACATAATAATCACATATCACATTTTATACAAACAGACCAGTTATAAATACATATAGATTTGAGATAAAAGTGATGTTGTTAAAGGTTGTGAGACGAGTTGCCTTGAATATCGTTACGCCGCCGCCGGTAACTACCTCAGAGTAATTATCCGTGTTTATCATGTTAATTTTATTCATTAGTACCTACCTACTCTTTTACATAGGTACTTACCTAAAGTTACTTAGAATTAATTTAACTGGTGTTACGAACAACTTCTGGTTCAGGTTTAGATTTAGACCAACGAAAACGTCACCCAGTTAAAGTAACAAAAGCACCCCTATTTTTTATTACCTTAACCTTAACGTCCCTTTCCCAGCGCCCAGGCTATCGTCAGAAGAAGGGGCGCGCTGGCGAAAAGGCCATAGGTAGGTATTAAAAGTGCCGCATGCCGTGCCAAAAAGAATGTAGATAGGTACGTAGATCAAGAACGTGTTACACACACAGACACACAAACACACACACACAAATCAGGTCTTTATCTCGGAAGGATGTCTAATACGCCCACATTTCGCCAGTCTCTTAATTAGTGCCACGAAAAAGGAGCAATACTATTGCCAGGCACCTTGGATATATTTGCCAAAATCCGATAGTCAGTATATGCACAGCATGCAGGTGGGTACGACCTCGGAGATATTGATATTAGATCGTAGATCTCTCATGCATTACTCTTCGAGGTGTTCGACAAATAGAGTAAAAATACTAGAAAGATACTATACCGGCAAATAATAGTCCCAGTAGTAGAATAACTGCCCCAGCGATGAGTGTACCGATTCCGTTGTCAGCGCCATCTGGGGTAGGTGTTGGTGGTGCATTTGAATATTGCACGCCTCCGGCGATCAAAAGTGCCAAGCCTGCAAATTAAAATTTTTGTTAAAAAATGCATCGCCGTAGATGAAAAACCGGCCAAGTGCGAGTCGGACTGTCGCACCGAGGGTTCCGTATAATCCTGAAAATGTATGCTTTTCGCATTTTTTTCTTTATCTGTGCTATGCTGTTGTGTATGCTGTGCTACGTTGCTTCGTACCAAATTTTAAGATTCTGAGTTCACGGGAAGCACCCTGTAGGTTTTAATTCCCTTGCGTGTCCAAAATTTGCAGCATAAATATTGTATCTTTTGATTGAGTTTTCTTAAAAGTTTGATTTTTTTCACAGCTCTGGACCGGTAGACCTGAGTATTTGATATGAACTTCAGCTTGCTGCCTTCACGCGTTCCTGAGAAAATGGGTCTTGACCGACAGACAGACGGACAACAAAGTGATCCTATGGGTTCCGTTTTTCCTTTTGAGGAGTGTCAAAGCGTCTCTTTCAGCATTTAACCGCTGAACGGAATTTGATAGCTAGTTCCCTTAAATTTAAACCAATAACAAATTTGAACTTTTTATTCTAGAAAAATCCTAGAGAGAAAATAGGAATACACAAAAATAACCTTAGCGGGGTTGCGAATACCAGCTAAGTAGTATATTTATGATGTTTTATCACTCTTTGAGTCATACATTTTAGTTTCTGTCTCGAATAACAAAATTGATCCTTTGAAGCCATATGAAACCACAAGTAAAACCAAAACCACAGCTAGTTGCGGTTGTGTATCGTCGTCAGAACCCTCATTGCAATTGCACAAACAATTCCTACATTACATAATATAGCCTTAGCACAATGCATTTGATTTAATGAACGCTTTTCCATTATGTTTTAAATATTTAAAATAATCATTCATTTACCAAACCTCATTATCGAACAACATCTCTATCCCAGTGTAAAACAATAGAAGAGTGGACGACATAAAAAGACTAATAAAACATGAAAAAGCTAGGTATATTGTTTTCATTCTTGGCTCTCTGAACCTAGACGTGTATAATGTAAATCTCCGAAAATACTGAACGGTTTTTTTGCAGTTTTTACAGTTAGAATAATATCAGTAACATAATATAGTATGTAGTTTGCTCCATCAAAATTGGATAGCAACAAAACAGGTTATTGTAGGGAGACCTGCGGTCATCAGCTAGTAAAATAAAAATACATTATAATAAGAATAAAAACAGTGACTCATCATTCGCCGAGCCTTTTCCCAACTCAGTTGGGGTCGGCTTTCCAGTCTAACTGCGATTCGGCTGAACTTCGATATTTTCCGTGAAGCGACTGCCATCTGACCTTCACAACACAACCCATGGGCAATATCGAAGTTCTGTAGTTAGACCGGTCGGATTTTTGATTTAGGGCTCCAACTACCCCTAACGACTGCCATAGATGTTAGTATGACAACCGGGACCGACGGCTTAACGTGCTCTCCGAGGCACGGAGGGGTCTCAATGTCTTAAGAAATGGTTACCCATCCTAAGACCGGCCTGAGTCGATGTTGCTTAACCTTTGCAATGTGTTAACATTGTCGGTTACCACTAGACCACGAGCCCCTCTTAAGAATAAAAACAGTGACTGATTGCGAAATAACCAATTTGTTAATATAAAAACGATACAAAAACTGTTTTATTTGTTAAGTAAAGTACTTAGTAGTTATCTAATAAAAAAAAGTCTATCGACGACGGTAGTTGGCTCGTTGTTAAACGACACAGAACAGTTACAACTTGTTAATCAATTGGTTGGTAATCGCTTGTAATCAAAGTCGTCGTGATTTATCTACCAATCTACACTGTACCGACTATACTCATATCAGGCAAGGGCAACCAGTATATCATTTTACATTGTACTTAATTGAATTCAATGAAATCGATAGGTCAGCAGCAGTTCGATGTACTTACTTACCTCTTACTTCGATACATAGTATGTTTTGAGTCATTTTTGAAGAAAAGTAATATTTTTTAAAATCTGACTAAACAAAATTATTACAATATTATAACTCTATCACTTTTTTTATTTCAAGTAGAATTGAAATAATGTTGGGTGAGCCCTTACGCCCACTTTTCACCAGGAACTGTTGAACCCACATAAATTCATATAATAGAAGGTGAGCCTATTGCCGCCTATATGTTTGTCAGAGCCTTTCCGTCTCTCAGCAGGTAAGGATGCGGATGTCTTGGGCCCTGGAGGTGTTGATGTTGGACCTTGAGCACCCTGAATCTAAATATATCAAAGTACAACTTGTAAGTTTGGTGGTACAACAGCTATGATTTACGTTCTTTTGTGGTACAAGCTAAATTGTTGAGGATACAATATTGCCCGAACTTGAAGATAATGTAGCTGAATGTACCTTTTGTGTCAGGCTTTACGGATTTCCGACATTTAATAATGAAGACCTATAGAAAATCAGTCATTACGGGAAAAGTTCCTTCATTTTGACATTCAGCCCTAACCACCCGTAAGGCAATATTGCTTAGTACTAATACATAATAAATAACCACAGTAAAATACCTAAGATATTTTGTAATTTTAACAGCTCATAATTTGTGGTCGTTCATGTACAAAAGCACGCTCGAATAAGCATTCAGCCTTGAGCGTAGGTAGGCACATGTACTACGAAAAGGTACAGTAAATGACACAAAGACTTGACGACTTGTATACGTAGGTCACACTATAAGTTTTGCGTAACTTAAAAAAACAACATGTTAAAACCAAAATATTGGGTGCCTGCCGTTTTGCCGAAAAGATTTTGCCAAAATTTCATTACCCAAACAAATTTTAGCAACCTTTTTTTATACCATTGCAATATTTCAAATGATTTTAGTACGCATATTTTTATTTGGTCAAATTTTTACTTGGCAAAATATTACCAAGTATAATGTCATTATGGCATTTGGTCTTTAATCAAATGATTTATTACAGCAAATAATCTTTAGACAATAAACGTTTGGTGAAATGATTTTGTTAAGACAAAAAATATTAATTGTAATTTGTTTTTAGTAGGTTACCCGGAACTTAACTATTTAGATTAGGTTAATTTCTTCTTTAAACAAAATGGGTAGGTTAGGTTAGGTTAAAACTGTGACCTCCTACGCACGAGCCGAGCGAGCGAAGTGAGCGGTGCCGTGGTAGCGGCCGGCGAGTGCCAGAAACGACTCGCATTAATAGAAAAAATTGTTTGTATTTAGTAGGTTACCCGGAATTGAACTATTTAGATTAGGTTAATTTCTTCTTTAAACAGAATGGGTACCCTGGGATTTGAACACCCTGGGTAAACAAATGGTAGAATACCACTCGGCATTAACACTCTTTTGATCTTCAAGTGGAATTGTACAGATGGGACCCGTAGCTGAGAAAAAAAACGCGACCATTTTTTTACCAACGTTTCTCGCCTGCCTCACTTTTGTTGGCTTGTTCTCATTTTCAAACACCCATTCACAAGATTGCTGTTTTTTTTCGGGTTCAAAACAATAAATCCACGTTTCGTCCAAGTAAAGAAACTCGACCTCTCTCAAATTCAGCAAACCATCGCCTCACGGTGCTCAAACAAGGTGCTTCTCTCCCAAAAGCATTTTGAAGACGAGCGGCACAGTCTTGCGAAAAGAGAGAACTTTTAAAATCATAAAAAATCATCGCTTTAAAATCTTTTCGACTTAATTCCAATTTCGTTGCATACGTCTCGTCTCTCGTCATCTTTGATGTGTGATAAAAAATAACTGACAAATGATTTCCCGCCAATTGTTTTTTTTTATTACTAAGAAGGTTGCAACGTTTAAAAAAATATAACATTCGAAATTCAAATAGTTCCGATTAGCTAGAAGAAGAGAGTAGGTACATACTTCTATAAGTCTCCTACTGCCAGTTTTCGAGAAGTCTAGTGTGAAATGTCGTAAACTCATTCAATCTACGAACCGATAAGCAAACTAAATGGGTAGGTACTAATTCCATCACTAACGTGACATTCCATGGTTCATTAAAAGAACTTAGCCTTCCATATCTAAAGGCAAGGCCACACATTAGATGCATATCGGTGTATTTCACCTACAAATCATTGCACGCCACTTTTACCTGATCACGTAGAATCAAATAACACTCGTAGATATCAATAATGTAATGCCATCCTTTCGTTACACGCTCTGAGGAAGAGGTAGGGTCAGCATTTTACACAAGTCGGATTTCCCATGTCAATCACACTCATCTAACCTGTTTGTTTCTCCATCATTCGACTGCCTCGGTGGCTCAGTGGTATGAGTATGAGACTGCCGTACCTGAGGTCCCAGGTTCGATTCCGGGTCGAATCAAATTATTTGTGTGATCTGCAAATGTTTGTTTCGGAGTTTGGGTGTTTTCTATGTATAATATGTATGTATTTAGAAAGTATGTTTATCAGTTATCTAGATCCCATAGCACAAGCTTAAATTAGCTTAATTTGGGCTAGATGACGTTTTGTGAGAATGTCCAAAAATATTTATATTTATTTAAGTATATTTATATCATATTCTAACCATTGAATGGATTTAGCTGAAAGGTATCAGGTTACTGAATGACAACTCCCTAAATATTAAATCCCGTAGGAATCCTCTTCCCTTTGCGTGCGAGCTTTGCTTAGATGTGGAAAGATTATTAATGTTATTGTTATTGACATTTTCATTTACTATTTCATGCACAGTCATTATTATTGAGCGTGATAGTCACTGAGTATTATGGCCAAAACGTGCGGCCAGTTATGGCACAACTCGCGATGATTGTATATCCTAATTTGTATTTTAATGGTCACAAACAGAGTAATTAGGTTACATTTCCTTTGTTGTTGCAGTGCTGTTGTTTTCCGGTCGCAACATTAGTTTTTTTACACAATCCAGTATTGAACGAACGTCTTTGCCTTCGTTTCAAAGGTCATTTTTCTCACTTCATTAGCGAACTTTTTTAATATGCACAAGTTCTTAATGGAAGGATTTAAAAAAATAATTTAATATAATAAAATAACTAGCAGATGTGATAAGCCTCTAGGGAGATCGTGCTGTCTGTGTCTCGAGAAATCGAGGCCCAGCGGTCCTAACTCCGCCAGGATCTCATGGAGGCATGGCCGTAGGTGCGGCCGCGCATATAATATTAGCTTTAAAACTTTTCTCAAATTATCCTACATGTCAAAAGACCAAAATTCGTGTAACATCAAGAACACCAAAATTAGATTAACAGGTAACAACATTGAAATAATGATTTGTTAATCTACTTATGATGTTAATGATGTTCAGCTACATTTGGAATACTAGTGTTCAACTACTTTTGGAATACTAGTGTTCAGCGTTTTATGGATTTTTGTATGTTAAGTTTATTTTGTTCTCTTGTTGCGTCACTGACTTATGACATTTTTAGTGTTCAAATGTTTTGGAAGTTTGAATGTGTTCAGCGACTTTTGGGGCCGATTGTACATGTGTGTGGTATGTATGAGTCACTGACTACTAGTCAAAGTAAACAAAAAACTGTTACTAATTTTGCTTGGTTTTCAGTACTTTATGAATTCAAGTGTTGCAATTTGCAGCCGTTTCCCATCATTTTTGCATAAGTCAGTTTTGACATCTATATATAGAAATGGGGAATGTAATTGTTGTCCCCCCTTAGCTCTCGAGAACTGCTTATGCTTGAATGATGGTTGACCTCTCTAAAGCCAAAAAATCTAAAATTTGACCTAGCCCTAAGGGGTCAAAAGTTATAGGCCAAAAGCTATGGCGTGGTCCGGCGCGAAGCACCGGGCAAGACACCGTACTAGTCTTAAATAAATTGTAAACAGTTACTATTTACGTGTGTCGTATAAATAAATATTTTAACAAATATTCGTTTCATCAGGAAATTAGTTGTGAAGGTTTCACAGAGCACGATTTCCCTAGGAATTACCCTTGAACACAATACACTTAACAATCAAGAATGTGTATTGTATTAAGCTGTGTTGTAAACCTATTTAAAATTAGAATTCAATATCAATCTCCAATTACTTTTTTGGCTTTTTTTATGCTAGATCTTGCTACAATACTTTACATGTAAGGTAGAAGAATCAAGATATCAAAACACTCTGTTACAAGACCTGTATTAAGAGAGTGGGTGGTGGCCCACACAGTCATTAAACTGGCAACATACGAGTAGGTGCGATGTAAGAGCAAATCATAAATTATAACAAGGCAGACCGTAAAGCTATTTGAGGGCTTTTTAACTTTTAGCATGAAACCATTTACTTCCGTCTTCTCGGTGTTGAAGTCTATTAAAAGTAAACTGTAGGCCGCGGAACTTAAAAATGGCAGACTCGTCATCGTTCTGTAAAGAAACTATGATAATGTATCCGCAGTGAAGATTTGTATTGCCAATGGTATTTTAATTCCGAATGACGTCACAGGCGAATTTTTGAAGCTTATGCTCAACGTTAAAATACCCACAGGCTTAGATCAAAAATACCTAGATTACCGATCATTGCTTTAAAAACGCCTCCACTTCACCTCGGTCATTGCACACCTGGGCGCTTCCACCGCTTCCGTACTAAGTTCCTATTTCGCTTGCTGACTCTCGAGGGATGCGACAACGGCGCTGTACATTGATGCTTTTGTATTAATTATTACGAATTATTTCTATGTCAACCATCAATGTACAATCTTGTTTATTTTATAGATGGTATTTGTAATAATTACCTATATAGTATTCGAGTACCAAGATTCTGCGTTGTATTTGTACTGAATCCAATATCTATAGTATTTTTGATCTAAGCCCACAGGAATACAAAAAGATCCAGCCCTATTCTATTCCATCACACATCAAAAAGTTTGACTACGAACGTACATAAAACCGGTTTGAAATGTAACCATTATTGGACTGCGTCTAGGGTGTTATGTAAATGGGTCATTGCAACGGAAACAGAAGGTTTGTGGGCAGCAAAGGCTTACTTAGTGATTCATTAGGACAGACTCGGCTTTCACTAGCTAGAACTAGAACAATAATCACCCACGCGGCTATCTATCGTTAGTGAGCCACAAGTTCATATTTGCATTGTTATTTTCTGTGAAATCTTCAACTCGTTAACTTCTGATAGTTTAACTGCAATCTAAGTTAACAATGGATGCTCTTACAATAAGCTACAAGTAACTTTCTACAGTTCACGCCTCAATTGAACTTAAAGTTAATATCCTATAATATTTGGCATATTTGAATTAGGCAAGTTCACATGAGAAAGAGTGATTAAATTTACCCATACAGTTCACAGCTCAGTTTTTTATATTAAATAATAAATAAACTATGAACAGAACAGTGAACATGTCGATAACACACTATCATTAATTCATAGTTAACCGAGTGTTAGATCAGTTAATTCAACGGGTACCTAACGTACATCCATGTTCGGGAGCGTCGCTTCTGAGTAGAAGAAGGAGCCGCACATCTGGTCCCCCGAGGAGAGGTCTGGCGGGGCGACCCTTTACCGAACCTTCCCGGCTGACCTATGACAGGTAATAAGAAGAAAAACCGTTGTTGTTTAGTGGATAGTCCGGCCCAGTTTGGAGGTCTAGATTGGGAGTCCAACACGAAGCCTGTCAAGACGGCAAAGTGCATAAATGGACCACATTTATGCACTTTGTATTTATACCCACAGCGTCAAAAAAGTACATCCACGTCATAAATAATATAATGAATTGGATGCAATGGCCGCCAAACCGGTATTATGTAGACGTGTACGTATTGTATTAAATTTTTATTTTTACTTTACTGTTTTTAATTTACCGATGTGTAAGGTCATTGTTATTTTGTATAGATCTAGTCAAAATCAACACTTTAAAAAAAATACAAAATTAAGTGTAGTACCAATGATGTTATAGTTAGTACCCGCTTCTACGCCCACTGGGTCACTTTCTTCGATTGCATCTCCACACCGCAAGAACTGTTCTATCACTAATGCTACGGCTACATACACATATGCTGTGAGACGGATTAGGCAGTTGACAGATGTAGCTACTGCTAGGCTAGTTTACTTTGGTTACTTCCTTAGCTTGATGTCCTATGGAATACTACTTTGGGGAAATGCAGCAGATATAGAAACAATTTTTATATTACAAAAGAGGGCAGTCCGTGCCATTTATTGTTTAGGTAAAAGAGATTCTCTTAGGGAGCGATTTAAAGATATTACTATTTTAACTGTAGCTTCCCAATTTATATTTGATAACATACTGTATGTCAGGAAAAATATATCTAGCTATAATAAAGTAAGTGACGTTACAGACAGAAATCTACGTAATAAAAATAAACTACTCCCTCCGTGTTATCGGCTTAGCAAGGTTAGTCATTCTTTCAAGGGGGAAGGTATACGCTTTTAAAATAAATTGCCTGAATCGGTCCTTTGTATGCCCGACAATAAATTTAAAACCTTTATAAAGACCACTTTATGTCAAAAACCATATTATAAGACAGTTGATTACCTTAATGATAAAAGTGTCTGGCTTATACATGGTGCAGGCGCCTCCTAAAAGGCCGTATTGTAGCATATTTTGTACTTAGGCGACTATAATATATATTTTTTTTTGTATTATACACTCTTTTTGATTTTGACACGAGACCAATGTACATTCGTCCACATTTAGTCTTAAGAAAATGTGTAAATGAGTCAATTATTTGAAAAGAGTGACCGAGAGTTTTATTGCCAGGTTCTTTCTCTCGGTTCTACTTATTGCTTTGCGAATCTGGCAGTACATGTAAATATAGAAGCAATGACATTTTTTATTTTAAGTACTTACTGACGTTTGTAAGAGCCATTTAGTGACCTATACAAATAAATAAAGCATTTCATTTCATTTCACACGCCAGAAGAGCTTGACCACATTATTTTTATGTCGCGATAAACTAGAAAGTCGCGTTTAATTGTTTATTTTTGTCTATTCGCCGAATTACGGACTGGCTCAATTTTTTCGACCATACCGCCGCGCACCTTCAAGAAACAATATTGAAGGTTGGGGGTTTCATGAACCTCACGATAATTCTCTAAACGGAACAGAAGGCGAAAATCTATTCATGTACTCATCATTCATTTCATAATTTTGTATGAATTCTAAGATTATCTCATTAGTTCACTCCATGATTAACAAATTTAAAAGATTTTCGCGCTAAAAATGGCGGTGAACGCACTCCAATGATAGTGTGATTTATTTTTGTTTTGTGTTAATTTTCAACAAATGAAAATAACTGAAGAGTTGGCAGTATGGACATTAATTAATCTTCACCTATACTCCATTGAAATGTTACATGGACTTTGCATTTTTTAGAGGACGCAATTTTATTTTTGGGACATGTGTCATCAAAGAAATCTCTTTATGAATCATCTCAGGAATATTAATTAGAAAGTCATATGTCGCGTATAGTGTGAAAGTGAATACCTTTGATGATGCCATATAATGGGGGGAAACCGGCCAGGATTTTAAATAATAATGAAAATTGTGGAATGTATTAGTGAGTTTATTCAGAATGTATTATTATGTCCACCAAGTGCCAACAATCGATAGCATAAATAATACAGCATGAATGTTACTAGGTGTGAGTGCTTAAATGTTTTGTCACTTTTTTGCTTATAACTTCTTTAATTTTTAATTTAGGGCAAAAAGTTGAGGTTAAGCTTCTCTTGACCCCCCATGTCCCAAAAATAAAATTGCGTCCTCTAAAAAATGCAATATTCGGTCCTTAAATTGTAACAATTTCAATGGACTACGATCCCAGTCGACGAATTTTAAAAAAACAACAAAGCGCGCAACGTGTAGCCAACCGCAAGAATGCTGCAATTTACCGACAGCGAAGCGAAGTGCATTCATTTGCGCGATTTTGATTCGGAACAGGGCGAATTTTTTGGCCAGACGTATCGCGACAGCGAAAATCTTCGCGATATCGCGCTATAGGGTGGCCGTAGCATAAGACCCATTCTCGTTTATAAACTTTTTTGCTGCAGTTTCGAACTTTTGTGTGCGCTACAATTTATAGTAATAAGTGAGACTCGAATTACGCGTTTTTTTTTAAGAAGGAAATAGTTACTGAAATTATTTTTCTTTGGTTAGACTGTTTTCGTGCAATGTCCCATAGTGGAAGCAACTGTATCACCTATTGATATCCGGAAATGACATGCATGACCATGGGACAAGATCGAGATTGCACAATCTATTTTTGGTAAGACGTAGGAGCTACACATAGAATCGACTACAAGTAGATACCACGTTAATTAGGTACCTACTCTATTACCACGTTCATTTCTTTGGAGAATTTTCAAGGTTTTTGAAGGTACCTTTGTAAACTAACTGCTCAGAATAACGTCGACTGTCGTGTGCGCCGCATTAAAAGACCACAAAGGACCAAAAAGTTTGGCTTCGTATTTTTTATTTAATGTATAATTTGTCATGAGGTAGTGACTCGTGATCAGATCACAAATTCACAACGCACGCAGCCACCGGATGAGTCATCGGCCTCAAGCGCCGCCACGCCAGTACACACCGGACGTTTGATACCATTTATGAACGCCACCGTTCATTGTGTAGTAGGTACTTACTTACTAACTAGATAATGCTTCGAACTATCGAGTACTTTACACCTTTAAACTTGTCTGTCTACAGTAAGCTTACAACGCGAACAAGTAAAGATACTCGTAAGTCGTACTATAATTGCAAAACCCATACATCATAACAAACATGTTCTGTTATGATGTTCTTTGTTTTGCCACTGCCACTCTGTGACTTTGATTTCGTGCAACCTCATATTTTGAAACGATATTTCTTCAGTTATAGCATTGCATTATATATGACACACAAGTGTCTGTAATAAGCAAAGTTATGTTATTATTGATAGAGCCACTTATTGTCCAATTGTTATAGTTAGTAACACCAATAAAACTTTATCATTGGAATGATGTCTTCAGGACCCCGTAAATTAACACACTGTTAATGCCTAAGTCATTAAAAGTTTCGATAGTAATTACACACAGAGATCGTTTTTCAATTTAATGTCTGACAAACAAGTTTAAAATTACTCTTTCTCTTGAGCTCGATCAGGCTCAGCCTGTTTGTGAAGACAATTTGTTTGTGCATTTTCTAAAAACAGCTTTGAAAGATCAACTCTTTACGACTTTAATTCGTAGAAAATGTAGTTTATAAATCGAAGCTACGTTAGTTAATTTATTAAATTAAAACCTTGTTACTGGTTGCGCATTATTAAAATTTTATCTGATTTAGAAGTCCAAGATAAGTTTTTGGAGAATAATGAGTTTTTGCAGTCTGAATTATAGTTTTCATCACTTCTATTAAAAAAGTGGGGTTTTGTTCCTACATAAGTGCGCATAAAGTAGTTCTTTTTTGTTCACTCAGACTTTTTAGCGGGCAATAATGAGATTTGAATCATAATAGAACATGAATCTTTTATAGTAATCTACCCAAAAAAAACGCGCGAACTTTTTTCATCTCTAGTGCGACGTACTTTGAATATCTCGCTACGCTCAGTATTCAAAATAGCGCCTTCAACAACAATATATAATTTTTCCCTTGTCATGAAAATGACTATAACCGAAGTTTCAATGTACAGCTGCGGCGCTCTAACGCTTTTTTTATTTAATTAAAGTAGGTACAGAATATTTCCACGAATCGTTTACAAATAGCGTTCTAAGTTTAGTAGTTTATAGGTTAATAAAGTCGTGCCAGAGAAACAAAACAACAATTCTTTGCCAAGTATTCTACCGAGTTATTAATTATTTTAATTAAATGTGTACATTTTAGTCTGGCGAATATGAGATTGTGATGACTGTATGCAATTCCTATGCAAGCAATGCAAGTGAAGAGTTTAAATTTAAACTGATGTTGGAGTAAATTATACTACGTGCTATCCATTAAAAACTGTATCAAAATCAGTTGCGTAGTTTTAAAGATCTAATCATACATAGGGACAGACAGACAGCGGGCGACTTTGTTTTATACTATGTTAAGATAACAAGCTCCAAAGGTCTAAAATTCGTCAAAATTACCTACATGGTCTGAGCATCTATACCTAATAGAATACCTATCCTGTTAAAGTGTAGAACCACCACTGACGACCGCGCAACTTTAGAGCAAGCTTACGGCAACAACCAAGTACTTGTACTTAAATCGATCGTTGTTTTATCTTTTATTTTTTTCTTTTTTTTTTTTAATGTCCAGGCTCTGCGGCCTGGCCCGCGAGCTTTCTCCCTGCCATTAGCAAGGCTTTATTATAATTATTTATTAGTACCTAAATAAAGTTAGCACTCATTCTTCATCAGTCTTACTTATCTAAAAGGGGTTCAGTAATATAAATAGATTAAAATCAGGCGACCGTTGGATTAAAACATATATAAATTGGTGTATAATTAATTAAGTGTAAAAATAAAAAAATAAAAAAAAGTTTATAAAAGTCAAAATTAAATCATGTCCATAAAAAAATTACACAGTAGTTCGATCTTAAGTTCTATACAGCTCGAGAATATACCTAATACATAGAAACAGGACCTGGCGGTTAACTTCCCGGCTGAGAGCGATTTATGCTGGCGGCCGAAGCCTATCATAGATGTTCAGCCGGGGGTTCCTAGGTCCTGTTTCTCTCCACCGCACGTCCGGCCACGTAGATGAGGAAGGCAATAACCTTCCCCCTAGTAGTTTTGTCGCCTAACAAATCCCCTACACTACCTAACGTAAATTCAGTGGCCAGGGACATCTGCAGGTCATACCGTGGTGCCCCAAAGATGGGACACTCGAACAGGAGGTGAGGCACGGTTTCGTCGACGGTACGGACTTTCTAATTTGTTATGGTTAGATACTCGTACTTAAGGAGTAAACTCCAGTCGTGCGTCGGAGCTGACACACACACTTTTATGCCATTCTGTCTTGTGCGTAAATGCGAAACCGTCATTACTTTTAACTTTCACCTTCTTTTCTGGGTGAGAGTTAGTAAAAAGCCTTCAGCTCTTCGCCTGTATAGGTCGGAGATGATGGTTCGCTATGGCGCGGGCCAATCTTCAGTGATCTAGTAGAGTGCTGTCTGTCAAGCGTCGATGTCACGTCTTCTAGTCGCAACTCGCAACTATTAGAGACTAGAGACGTAAATGTGTTTGAAAATGTCAAATGTTATTTACGTTGCATGTTACGTTTTATCAAGGTGACGATATATTTTGAATACGAATGAGACAATACTATAGGTACTATTTCAATATCCGTCCGGTGATGTTTGTCGTAGGCACCCTTTGTCAAGTAAGGACTGTCACGTCACGACGTACCCATATCGTGGCTCAAACGTACAAACGAAAATTGTCCGTCACTCATAAGTCATATAGTACTTATAGAGGTATATTTAGTAGAGAGGAAATAAACGTTTTGTAGTCAGTTGTGACCATGACTGTACACTGAACTTATGACTGTCTAACAGTGTGTCTAGTTCCCTGACGTTACCGCTAGGGGCGCTGGTGTGAAATGTATGGGGAATACGAAAATGTATTTCGAGCAAATTAACTTAAGGAACTGGTAAAAGACACTCAGAACTACCTCTATCTAAAAGGCGCTAGTATTATGCATACTATGTTATAAACTGTAATATAAGGCACCAGAAGTACATAGGCATTTGGTATGCATTTAAATGCTCTTGCAGGGATCACAGTAAAGCAACGGCCCTTTGTTTCACAGATTAGATCGCGCCCTGACAGGCCGACAGATAGTGGGAACGGTAGCATCCGATGAGGCCTGTGGTCGCCCTTCCGATACGTTCGGTGGTCTTTAAAGTCAAAGGCGCGGCGCAAAGGTGCCTGTTACGGCCTGGACAGGCGCGTCATCCGGGGCGGTGATTTCAGGGCTAATTAAACTGATTAAAATTTTAGTGACACTACACACATAACCATACTACTTAATACAATCAATTTTATAATAAATATTTCCACAGATATTTTTTTATTTAGGCTCACATCATACATTACAAGCAAAGTGAAAAATAACACAAGGAATTATGAGACATTAACTGGTTTGCAACATAATTTATGTGCACTTAGCAAAAATACAAATGGTAACTTTGATCTATTGTCACTGTCTTTATGCATTGTGTCTAATTAAGTACTAATTAGTCATTATTTGGAACATCTTTATTAAAAATTGAAATAAGAACCAACTGTTTAGCGTCAATGTTAATCAAATTATTGAGTGGTTAATTATTGATTAACAGGGAATTGATAGCTGTGTAATACATATTACTGCATGCATAGAAAATTTAAGACATCAGGGAGTCTAAAATAACATAAGTCTTAAAGGGACCCACACAACGACAATCCACCTGCAGTCCCAAATCGTTCAGACTGTCCATAAGGTTGAAGTTGGCTACTTGTTGTTAGTTGATATGGTTGAAAAACAAACAAAGAACATGCATAAGGTCCAGAAAGCCTGTCTTAACCTTAGCCTGCATAAAGTGTAGGTTTTGAGTTACATACTCAAAACCTAGCCTGTAGATCCAGAGATACAGAGAGAGATAAACCGACAGAGCAGTCGGTATGTTCTTGGACTAAGTTATGTGTTTCACAATAACCCATCATCAATTTTGTAAATACTAAATTATAGTACCTATATAAAAATTATTCACCCATTGGAATTGCATTTGAATGAAACTTGATAGCATGGGGTGCACCTGTATAAGAATCCTACTAATATTATAAACGCGAAAGTTTGTGAGTATGTATGTATGGATGGATGGATGTTTGTTACTCTTTCACGTAAAAACTACTGAATGGATTTTAATGAAACTTTACAATAATATAGTTTATACATCAGAATAACACAGGCTTCAATTTATAAAGATATTGTGTGAATTGTTCAAAATATGACGCGGCGCGACGGGAACGGGAAAAAATCCAAATTACCACGCGGACGAAGTCGCGGGCGACCACTAGTATGTTTATAGTTTGGACTAGGAATTATCTTGGAAGTGCATCTAAACTTATTAAATAATAAATCTACTTAGTCTTATTGGTCTGAATATGTTGTTGTCCTTTTTCCACTATTAAAACAATATGAACAAGTTCAAACCGAATAAATATTATGTTATGGATGGATGGTAGGTTTTATTCATATTCTTGACAGAAATTTCAGTGCACAATAAAGTGAATAAACTTTTGAGTGATGTGACTGTTGAAGCATGTTCTTATTTCTTACCTATGACAAAAAGCGTGCTGCCCAATAAACATAATCCAATTCGTAGGCACACGGCTCGGTTGAAACTGCTAGTGACCCGTCGAGAGAAGTAGCTGATGGGACAGTTCCATCGTTGGTCAGTTGGCTGCTGTTCGTACGTGACGGTTGTAGGCTGATATACCGCACTAGTTGGCATTTTATCACGAAGCAAGAAGCACCACGAACGTTAAAAATCACGGCACAATTTAAAACACTTCACAACTCTACATGCATATACAACACAATGCAGTCAAATCAAATCAAAACACAACACTTTTATAAAATTATGACAGGCCGCATACGTGCAGTTCACCCGTGCAACGACGAACAACAAAAGAATGAATCATTCAACCGTTATGAACGAACTAACGAACGACCACCACTGTGTGTACACACACACACAGCAGTTCAGTTCACAGCACAGATTATACATTCAAGCAAATCTCAACTCCCATCCAACCAAACGGCACGTTCATCGTGCAAGCATCTACATTATCGTCTGCACAGGTTGCCCAATGCCCAGTATAACTTGGCGTCTGGCAAAAAACTAATTTACTTGTAATTGGTAATGTTCTGAGATCTTTGATTTAGACGTGTCTTAATGGAATGTGGCACCGCTATTGGAACGCCAACTTTTACTGGGCAACCGGTAGTATATTAAACGGCAAGCGTCAAGATTCAAGAAGGACGTTGAATGTGTCGATTTATTAAAATAAAATGGAGGAAAACAAGATGATGGAGTGTGACCATTGATGATCTAACAAACTGAATCTGAGGTCAAAATCTCAGTCACTAGAACTCATTGTTTAACTAGTTTACAAAATCTAGATTTATTTCACAGCGTACAGATTTATTATTCCGCTGAATAATAATAATTGTTTTTCATAGACAAAAACAACTTGCTAGGGATTGAATCTGATTGACGCAAAAGATTATTTTAACGTTATTTTGTAAACTAGCAACCCGTAGCACAAGTAATAATAATTTTTTTTTTACTTTTTGTCAAATTTCTAATCTTATCGCACCACTTGAAACCACGACCTTTCCAACGGTGTACCACACTTGACTGTGCGACTTAGTTTAGGAGGAGAAGCGGCTTCACTGGCGTATTATATATATAGATAAATCTAATGCACCTGTCGCCCGAAGAGACCACAGAGGTGGTCAAAGTCCGCCGGGCGCCACTGGACATACCCTCTGCTAGTAACCAGAGACGCCCGGCAACGGACGTTAGAGCGGGAATTAAAAAAAAAAATAAATAATAATAATACACCTGTCCATATAAAACTGTCGTATCACAGCGTTTGTTGCTAAACTCCTCCGGCTAGACTGATTCTTATGAAAATTGGCAAATTGTAATTCATTTTGGCCCTAGGAATTCGTATTAATTTTTAAATTCGTTACAACTCGCTATATCGAATAAATAGGTAGGTCTGTATTACTTTCCTGGTACCTATGATAAGGATATATTTATAAAGTGTGTAGGTACATAGTTTAAATGCAAGACCTTTTGCTAGGTACACCCGACTACTGCTCAAGAGCTCGCGCGGGTTCGATCCCCGCACAAACAGACAAACTAACAGTCGCTAAGGTATATTAAAACTTGAGTGGTATTAGATGCCGCTGTCTGTGGGTAGAAATACATACTGGATGGTATACCTAATATTTTCCTCTTAAACCTGTGATATTTAAGTAGGTTGGTCCGTACTATTACACCTTTTTTTTACAACTTAAGTAGTACCAACGGACGCCCGCGGCTTCACCCGCATGACAAATAACATAATAAAATATTTCTTGAGAACCACTCTATCCATTGGTGAAAACCGCATCAAAATCCGTTGCGTAGTTTTAAAGATCTAAGCATACATACGGACGGAAGCGACTTTGTTTTATAATGTGTAGTGATTATGTAGTGATAGGTAGTACATACGCACGTGGGCCATGCTTAACCACGAGGCGATTCCCTTTGATGCGTGTCTGAAAATCGACAATTCACAGGTCGTAAGCGATCACAGACGATGTTAGACCAGTACAGGAAAATATGCCCTCTACACAATCGTGTTCGCGCGTAATCGTCTGTAATCGTGATAATGTAGATAAACAAACTGTGCACGGGTGATCACGAGTCGAAGGCGATCACACAAGATGATCGGCGAGTACGGACAAGTATGCCCTCTACACAATCGAGCTCGCGTGTAACCGTTTGTAATCGGCGATTATGGAGAGGAGCCTTAACGTGTACTGAATACAACACACCACGAACACGAACAATACGAAACACGAGCTTATACTTTTTTTAAACTAGATTCCTGCGTACCTACTGAGTTCCTACATACTTTCGAAGTTTTGTCTTTCGTACCAACGACGACGTTGATTTGGTAAAACGAGAAAACTCGAAAACAGTTAATTAACATTTTATTGTCAAAAATGTAACATGACGCGTCTATGCGTTTCGTGCGCTTCGAAAGCACGATTCGTTTTTTTCTTTTTCAAAATCCGGAATTAGTCTCAATAGGTACCGTGAAAGTGTGACGTCATTTACTCAATGAAGGTGGTGGGCATGCCCATACTGCCCACCACGGTGGATCCGCGCACGTGACCAAAATTACTAGAAACCTATAGCGAGCAATACACACTTCTGGAATAGTACCTATATACTTACATACTATTCCAGAAGTGAACGATTATCGACTTTTCCCTATTCTGTGCTTCTGGTATCATAGTTTGTTGTTACTTTGCTGAACTTCAGTGCCTTCCAAAATAACTGCTGACTAAAGGACATTGCCCCGTTATTTTGCGTACACGCCGCCCGCCGCCCAGCCAAGTCAAAGCAATTTTACGATGTAGTTTTAACCCTTTTTCAGGCAGAGGGAACTAGGACAGTTACAAATTTAAACTAAACGGATTTTGTAAGCCAATATGTTATGAATGCCTTATGTATTTTTTTTCCGTGAAAATAGAAGGGAATATTTTGGAAAATATGGTGGCCATATAGTTGCCGCTGCCAGTAAAAGACTATGAAAAATAAAATAAGGTTTATTCTTAATGCAACTTTTTATTTCTGTTCATGGTTTTTATTGTTCCGAAATGTCGGCGTCGCGGGTAAGCCAAATAAATCGTCGAGTGCATTTTCTATGTCGTTATCAGACAATATTTTCAGCATTTTCACCTGCAGTAAATACTGTAATATTATTATCTACACGGGCAGTGGCAGATATATTGCCACCAGTTAAATACAAAATTTTATCAAAATAATCAACGTAGTTTTACAAAATACTACTCGATCGTACAAGTAACTTACGTAATTATTGAAATAAATGTAAACTCTTATGTACCAGTTGCCCACAAGATTTTATAGATTGAGCTAGAATTGTTACACGTTACAGAAAATACCCGGTTGTTACCCTTCAAAGTATGAAACGTGTCAATTGAATTTGACAATTCCCACACAACAAAAAATATACGTTGACAGGAAATCTCAAGCTTGCCAGTACCTAAGTAAAAAATAAATACCAGAAAGATAAAAAGTTGCCCGAAAAAAAATTCTAATATTGGTGGCAATATAGTGGCCACTGGCCAAAAGGGTTAAAAGGTTTTAATGTAACAATTATGTATGAAGCACACACATAAAATAAAAAAAAATCAATATATTTGGAAAAATAATGTATGTAATAGTTATCATCCATTTTAAATATGCACTAATAAATAACTATATTATATCATAATGACTAAACTAGACAGTCGCTTTATACTTATTTATTTTAAAAGGTATAAGGCACTGATCCTTAAAATAAACATCATAACTTTAATTTAACCTATGTGTATATAAGTCACGTCCCAATTAATTGATTTTTAATATTATATTTTGGGTTAATAATTTCGATTGTATATTTTCCACAAAAATAAGACGCAACAATAATATGGAATAATTACATAAAAAAAGTATAAACATTAACTACACAATATCAAATAATACATTGGGTCATGAAAACCAGAGTAAAATTAAAATGTTCGAGTAAACACTTATAATACAAATTAATATCATACACATTTCGAACAAATATCGATTTTTGTAGGTTCGCCTGTCATGAACCATAAGGCCCGGCGCCCACTATCGGTGGGCATCTGTGCGGCACGGTACAGCTCGGGCGCCTTACAGCGGCTTCGGGCGCCTGAGAGCTGCGTAGTAATAAAAGTAATACCCTACATTTAAATACTATATTAAACTTGCAGTTACATACTTGGGCACCAAATCATGAATGTATAAAATAACACAATTTCGCGCTATCACAACATTTACAGTGAAGTCAGATTGCATCATGTCGGTATGTCATTCTTTGTACTGATCTATCAAAATTATATACAAATATATGCTACAAAAATATTTCAATACCTAATGCACATTTATCTCTATTTTGTACAATATGTAAAATAGAACTTTTATTATTATGCCTATACTGCTAAAAAAGGAAACAATATGTTTGTGTAATATCAATCAGTACTTATTTAACACGAAGATAAGAAGGAAGCCCTCACTTCACATAGAAATGTATAAATAAATAGATTCTACAAGAGTGTTATTATAATTAAGTAAATAAATAGTATCATTTGAGCGTTATTATTGTTAGTTAAAAAGCATATAATTGCATATTTGTATAGAACCTAAATGAACAGAGAGGCTTACTTGTGCCTGGAATAGATTAATTGTATTATATCTATACACTATATTAGTCTCTGCAATACACTAACAGAAACCATTACTACTATAGTCTATTTGTTTAGTAGGCATCTAAATGTCAACCAAACACAATCAGTAACAGTGTCAAAAGCACATCAACCGGCCATTTTCAATAGATTTATATATAATATATCTTGATGGTTCACTTTCAGTTAATTACCTAAACAAATAGAATTTGTTAGTGCTTTAAACTAAGTAACGAATCATCTATTTCTGTCAATAGAAACAACAGTACTATTCTGTTAATTAGATTCCCAACGAAACTCGTAATACGATAAATAATTTTGTCATGATATTTTATTCAGAAACCAATCAGTTTCGTTATAACCGTCTTTTTAATCCAGACTAGCTGCACAAACTCCAACTTTCACATTCACATATAATCAAACATATTTATCACTGTAAATGAACACATATTTTAATTCATTTCATCGCTCTAGAATCTTCTCATTTATTCAACGGCAAATCCTGCAGTTTCCATTACGGCTTGTTTCAGTTTATCGTGCAGTCTTTCTTTACAGGGGTAAGCTGGTAGATCGAGCCGGTTGAAACACGTGTGAGCTTTAGGCAGAGAATCCGGTGAAGCGTCCGCTACGAGATGTAAGGTAAATAGTCTGGGAGCAGCTGCACCTGTCGAACCTTGTAACGCGCGGAATCCTGCAAGCGGGACCCGGCGGGACCCAGTCACGAATTGTAACAAACGTGCTCTCATGTCGGCATCAAATTCTTCAACGATCTCCCAGAACCAGTTGACTACGGGTGATTCTGGGGTGCAGTGTTTGAGACGTGTATGTCTTCGCCAGTCCGATACATCCAGATCTGCTCTACCGGCTAGCAACGGTTGTAGATCACGTGGGGATAGTGGTCGTAGTAACTGTGGTGGTATGACATCAGCTAGTCCTCGTTGTAACGCCAGCCATTGTCTCTCAGCTCCTCGTGTGAACCGGTGAGCTACATACAGTCGTACATAGTCCCGTTTGTTTGTATCCGTGACAGTATCGGCGGCACCTCCCGGTCGTAACTCCACGCTACGTACGGCGCCGAATGATGAACATTCTACTGAGAACGTCGTGTCTATGACGCCAGCGATGTTGTTCTCTCTGAAATGTAGAAAAATATTTATAGTTAAGGTGTTTAAGTCTCATAATCAGAATATTGCATAGTAGATTCGTAAATTATTTCTCAACATTAGGGTAGTGTAGCAGAGTTTCTCACCTGCTATAAACTACAAATCATATACGTACAGGTATGTGGTAGGTAACATTTTAATCTAAAGCTGTTTGCTATACAAATCATAGCACATAGAATAATTTGTTTGTGATAACATTATGAATGTCATTATGAATGATGCTGCATTTATTAGTAGAGCCCAGAGACTTGGGATGGCGCTCGCTTCGCTCCCTTAATAGACCTACAGAGCGTGGGAAAGAGAAGTCCGGAGAAGTCATCATCATTCGAACATTGCCTATGAGTAATAAAGATAGGCGATGACGTACTGTTATCTATGTGTGTCACCGTCAGTGGCCAACAATTTTCCGTAGTTTTCAAAATAACAAGAAGATCATCTATCTTCTAAACTGGTGGAATTTGATTTATAAAATATAAGCGAATCCTTGTGTTGTTTTCAATAAAAGTGTTTAAATACACTTTTATATATATTATTATATATTATTGAGCCATGGTGTCTTGTTGTATAAGTAAGGCTTGTGTCCCAAATTTCAAAAATTGATTAAATTTGTAGTTTTGAATCTATATAGTCACCAAAATGTATTATTTTGATTTAAAACAATCATTTACATAGTTTATTTTGCAATCTAAAAAATGTTTTTAAATTGGTAACTAAAACGCTCCAATCTGTCATGGCGCCTTTGGGCGATGTCATACGTTGCGAAACAAATCAAAATGTGTTTGACTAAGCTATCCTGACCAAAAAACGAACGAAGTTCGCTGCAGCGATTAAGCCATAAATTAGTCGTCTAATCGTAATATAAATATTCAAGCGCAAGATCGCTTATTAGTTATAGTTTTTTCACGACCAAAAGGTCAAAAGCGCCGTGAATATCATGGCGCTTACGCGTTTCCTTCAACGTATTCCAAGAACATGTCAATTGTAAGGATTATACACTATAGACTGGACACGCATAGCTTTTTACCTACGACGGAACGGTATATGGGTTTGGGGTGAGAGGATGTTTGTGCACATGTTGGCATTTTTCTCCAAAATCGGTCGGATTTTGATGCAGTTTTTAGTTATGGGTTCAGGTTTGATTGATGCATGTTCTTAGATAAATGTTACGATGACAACTCACCAGGGGGCGTTGCAGCGAACATTATTTGTGAAAAGCAATGTTGCCGATTTAGATGCAGTTGTCAGTTATGGATTTGAGTTAGATTGGTACAGGTTTCTAGATAGATGTTACGGTGACATCAGGGGGCGCTACAGCTAACATTATTTGTGATGAAAATCAATTTTGATGCGGCTTTTTTTAGGAATGGATTTGTAGTTGATTAGTGAGGGTTCTTAAATAGGTGTAACGACAGCAACTTACTAGAAGGCGCTACATATTTATGCTCTTTAAGAATTTTAAAATAAAAATCAAAATTAAAAATTTTGAAAAAACCCACGACGATTAAAAAGCAATTGAAAAAAGGATAAAATAATTTAAAAACCTCCAGAAAGTTAAAAATAAATTGTGGTGGTTAGCCCTTTAACTTTGATATGTGCCTAGCAATATTTTGATTCAAGGGTTGTCTCGAAATGCACATCGAAATAATGCGCCAAAACTGCGTTTTTTCCAATCTACTTTTGTTAGATTTATAACAATTTAACTTTAAAATTAACAAAAATTCGTAAATTAATAAAAACGTACGAACAATTAAATTACACAAAATCACAGACACAACTTGAACAAGAAGTCAGCTCTTCATACATACTTACTCTATGGTGTGAGAGCGCAACCTGTGACGTCATATTTTCTGATTGGTGTTTGATGTCACCTGACTGAATGCCTAATTTTTTCAAACTTATTTTCTAAAAATAATAGTAATCTTTATTCTGTCTACTAATTTATATTACTTTTTGTTGTCTATTCATTGGAATTAGTCATAAGAAACATACACCAATCCGATTTATTCTTAGTGGACACAAGCCTATTGTACACGTTTCACAGGTAAATACAAGATTTTCCAGCAATTCTTAAATAACAGATATTTGTTTATGTCTTGTATTTATGAAATAAGTAAAAAGTTCTAATCATAGTACATTGACTACCCTTGCATTGTGCAGTAATATTTTCTATTCACAATGAAGAATTAATCTTAAATAACGTAAAATAGAAGAAAGTCTTTTTACGATAGGGCTTGACCACCTGATGACGTCACGATTATCGATATATCGATAAACCATGTCAAATAAAAGTATAATGTTATACGTTCCCGCCTGTTTTTCGGAATGATTATTTTAGATTAGATTAGACAATTTTTTTTTGGATTTCATAAAATCATAACATAGTATAAAACAAAGTCTGTCCGCCCCTCCCTATGTAAGCATAGATCTTTAAAACTACGCAACGGATTTTGATGCGGTTTTCACCAATGCATAGAGTGGTTCTGAGGAAGATATATAATTTGTCAAGCAGGCAAAGCCGCGGGCGTTTGCTGTTAAACAAATTTTTGTAAAGGTAATGATTCTTAAACATAAAATAACTGTTACTGGCAAATACGATAAAGAGCATTTTAAGTTTATTGATAAAATATGAATCAAGAAAATTACGATACTCTACGCTGTAGAGTAAAATAGTGATGACATATTTTAATATTTTTAAGGTTTCCTCTCAATTCCCAAATGCGTGATAAATGGACACAAATTGCAGCTAGACAGAACTGGACTCCTAACATAAACTGTTCTGTTTGCAGTAAACATTTTCAAAATAAATGTTTTATACAGCGGAAATGCGTACAAAATGACGTGTGGTTCAGCGTGGAAATTCCGAATTAATTTAATTTCGATTTCATCGCCACGGGAATTATTGCATATATTAACATATCTATTGTGTTTTTTCCTACAATTTCTGGATCTTCTGTAGTTTTGAATTCTTAAGGTTAAACTGATGTAACCTGGGGTCTTTTTCGCTATTTCGAAGGTTAATTAAGTAGGTATTTTGTGAATAATAAAGACACCATTTAATTTTTTTCTGTTGCATTATAATATACATACTATATCTATGGTAGAATCTGTAAGAATCTGGAAAGAAATCTCAATGCCAGAATTTTTTGAGAAGAAAACAATATACTTACAGTATTTAAACTGTCATGGTTGTTTACATTAGTTCTAGAATTATCAGGATATGTACCACTGTTGCAAGCGCCATGTTCACTCAAACCAACGTTACATGGTAAACACCCCGACAATTCAAATACAAGTATACTTACAGCATCCAAGACAGAGACCGATGAAGTTCAGGATCGACATCACGTATGTCTCTCAGCGTGATAGGTCGACCTAGTAGCTGTTTGTAGAAGGGAGCCGTGAACGCAGCGTCTAGTTGATGACCGTGGAACAGTGCCACGCCGAGGATGCGGCCCGCGAAGTGGAAGTACGATAGGTGTTCTGGATTCACCTGATTGGAGAAAAATAAGTTACATTTTACCTATTCTAAAAAAAAAGGTGAGAAGTTCTTTGGACTATGACTATATTATGATAAAACAATATCAATATCAAAGAGAATTGACTAAATTCTGTCTGTTTAAAGATACATAAAAACGTATGTGTTTCTAAACAGCCTTTGACTAAATATATTATCTAAAAGTAAATCCGTTTATAAATTTTTCAACTGACTTCCAAAAAGGAGGAGGTTCTCAATTAGACTGTTTTTCATTTTTTTTTAGTTATGTGTTTGTTACCTCATATCTTCGGGCTGGGTGAAACGATTTTGAAAAAGTGGTCCTATTTTTTTTTAATATTTGATATTATACAGAGTTACTGCTACTTTTTATCTCTGGACTGTTTTCTCATGGGAATTGGGTACTAGAAAACTAGTCCGCTAGTTGAGCGGAATTTACGAAGCTCTTTCTTAGACGACTCGTGTATTTCGTTCGTGATCGAACTCCTCCTAAACGACTGGACCGATCTTATTGAAACTTGGCACGGTCATAGTGACCATCACCGTGAGTGCATATATCTGAATTCATAAAGATAGGTCCAGTCGTTTAGGATTTCGACCCGGATCGACAAACTCAGCTCAATTATTGCAACAGCAGAATGCATTGCATACCTAGTATATTCCTTCTTACCCCAGAATCAGCATTGATTTGTAACGCATATCGGTCTTCGCCCGCGCTCGCATACTGGAACAGTCCATAGTGCGGGTTGAACAGTTCCCTCCCCAACAGATGGAGCCACTCTCGAGCGACACCTCCGTAGTCGAGTCCTTCTTCACCACGGAACTTCACGAGGAGACGTTTCCGTAACTCTTTGCCACGTAACTTCATCACAAGCCGGTACGATTCTTCGAGAATTTCATTGCGTGTTACCTGCGAGATATATAGTCGTTTCTACATTAACATAATAAAGCAATGATTATGTGAAAAGGATCGCTAAGAAATAAACTAGTAAAGATTGAGTTAGTCATCATTTCCATATTTTGTCATGTCAAGACTAGACGGTGACTGTTCGTGCGTCTCCGCTAGACATCGGCCGTCGTCTGGGACCATTCGGCTCACCGCGGCGCTTGCGCACACGACACAAGGCATTCGATCACGACGCAAGGCACACGCTCGTTTGTTACTCATAATTCTCATTATTAACGCCATTTTGTACGCGGTCAAGAAATATACCAGTTTAAACAGTTTCATTTGACATCTAGCTGAACATCGTAGGAACAGTGATTAAACGAGCAAGGCAGACTTTGTATGTTTGTTCTTTACATATGTGATTCCCGGACAAGCGTTTTTATTAACTTCGGTTAGATTCGTGTTTCCGATCATTCGTTTTTTATTTTCAATGGCATAATCATAGTTGGTAACCTTGACATCACTACATAATATTATAAAACAAAGTCGTTTCTTTGCAGCGTCTGGCTGTCTGTCTGTTTGCATTAAACTCAAAAACTACTGCACCTACTACTACTGATTACCTACTACTGATTTTGATGCTGTTTGTACTAATGGGATAGAGTGGTTCTCAAGGAAGGTTTATTATACAATTTAATTTGTTACGGGCGAAGTCGTGGGCGTCCGCTAGTACAAGATATAGTTTACATTTAACTATAGTAGTTAGTCTGAAGGCCAGATTAAGAGTACCTGTGACAATGAAAATAGTTATATAAATGGAAAAAGCGAAGGATCCATAGACCCTGCCTACCTCAACGGTAGAGGTGTGATTGTATGTATAAGCCGCGAAAGATGACAGTGCGATGGAACCTTTTCACAATAAAAGCTTCGTGATGTCATCAATCGCTAAAAGTACGGATAACGTTTTTTACCAGAATTTTTTAGGGATTGATGACGTCATGAAGCGGTTATTGTGACAAGGTTCCATCGCACTGTCATTGTGCATGGCTATGTAAATAGTTAGCAAATAATTTACCTCTATTCTACAATGTCCAGTTTGCGGTTGTAAAGCTTGCAATTCAGCTCTTAGGACTCTCGCTTTAGCTGCTAGGTCACGCTTGTATTTAGGTAACGCTTCTGGGTCTAGTGGGTCGGCCGGGGTTTGGACTTGACTCGGTAATGCTGGGGCTGATATAGGCGTCGGTGGTTCTAACTCTGTAAGTACGGGCTGTGAACAATAAATATAAATAGATGTTAGGATATTTTTCTTTTACTTTAGTGGTCAAACGACTGAGTTGGTCGTCACTACATAACTACTAATTGCTCGGGCGTTACGACACATGCGGGCGCTCTACGTGCGCGGTAATACCTAATAAATTTAACTTGTTGCTAATGGGGCGATAACGACCAATGAAAATGAGCCATAATGCAATTTGCCGGTCCATAACTTGCACATTTTCATTGGTCGTTAGCGCCCGCATGCGGCGTGCGATAGATTTCTGAAACGCATATCATAGCGCCCGCATGCTTGTAACCGTTTACATTGGTCGTTAGCGCCCGTATTCAGGGTGCAGGCTGTCGGGCAAGTTGGTTTTGTAACTCGTTACTACGCATGCAAGCATAACTACCTGCAGGTGCTAACGACCAATGAAAACGGTTACCCACCTGCGGGCTCTATGGCTTCCAATTAATTTAGTCAATATTCCACATGCGAGGCAATAACTGAGCATTTTTCTAACATCAACACGAAACAGGTGTATTCACAGTACTCACGTGAGTGGTAGAGACGGCGAGTGCCAACCGTGGGTCAGTGAACTGCGTGGTGCGGTTGTTATGATCCACGAAGTAAGGACGTCCGGAAGGTGCGTGTCGCATCTCCCAGCCGGGGGGCAGCGGGCCCGCGCCGCCCGCCGCCGCCGCGTGCCGCAGGTGGGCGGGCACGCGCGGGTCGTGCCACGTGGACGCGCCAGTACACACGTTGTAGAAGTACACCTGCCCTTGACCCGTTGTGCGCATCTCTGGAACAAACATTATTTTTTATAAAATTAAGATCATTATCCACCGAGCCTTTTCCCAACGCAGTTGGGGTCGGCTTTCCAGTCTAACTGCGTTTTGGCTGATCTTCGAAATTTCACGTGAAGGGACTGCCATCTGACCTCCACAACCCATGGGTGATATCGAAGTTCTGTAGTCAGACCGGTTGGATTTTTGATTTAGGGCTCCAACTACCCCTACCGACTGCCGTAGATGTTTGTACGACAATCGGGACCGACGGCTTAACGTGCTCTCGGAGGCACGGAGGGGATTTAACAAATGGTCCCCATCCTAAGACTGGCCTGACTAGAAGTTGCTTAACCTTTGCAATGTGTGAACATTGTCGGTTACCACTAGACCACTTTTATAAAATTAAGATAAAGATAAAAATAGAGAATACAAGAAATGTTGCGCAACCTTAAAAATATCATACTACGGACAGTCTTATCGCTAGAGAGCTATCTCTTCCAGTACACCTTAGGATAGAAAAAATTTGAAAGGAGATGAAGGAAGTAGGTGGCGCCAGCATCACTAGGTTCTGGCGCTGGATCAGCACCCAGTTACCGCTCCCGAGACGCCGCACAGCATAAATAAAGTAGAAATTTGACTACCGGACAAGACGCATCGGATCGATCGGAAGCGTTTTGTGTGCAGCGATCAGTGCAGCGTCAGAATCCAGTAATGCTAGCGACATCAATTTAAAAGATAATAATTACCGTAACCCGGTGGTAAGTCTGTAGCTGCAATTGGAGTTGCGGGTGCAGTGGTGGTGACAATGCTACCATTTTGTGGGGTGACGGGTGGTGATGCGGTGGGAAGTTGGCGAGACCGTACTGCGGTCTGCGGCTGTGGTTCCGGTCTATAGAGAAAAACCGATAATTGTTAAGTTATGACTACAACTTTTGGTATGAATTTCCGTGTAACATTCAATTTAAATTCCATGCAAATTGGAGTATAAAATAAAAATGGTTCATTACGAAATGCAAACAAAATTATGGATGTACTAGTGGTCGCCCGCGACTTCGTCCGCGTGGTTATTTGGATTTTTCCCGTTCCGCGCCGCGTCATATTTTTAACAATTCACACAATATCTTTATAAATTGTAGCCTATGTGTTATTCTGATGTATTAAGCTATAAAATTGTAAAGTTTCATTAAAATCCATTCAGTAGTTTTTACGTGCTAGAGTAACAAACATCCATCCATCCATACATACTTACATACTCACAAACTTTCGCGTTTATAATATTAGTAGGATAGATGTCTGTTACTTCTTTCACACGAAAACGAAAAAACGGATTTTAATGAAACTATACAATCACAAAGGTCATACATCTGAATAACACATAGGACATAGGCTACTTGATATCTCTGAATTGGGAACGAGAAAACTGTTTCACACAGATGGAGCCAGTTTCAGCAAGTTAAGACTTACTCTGCTCCAGTAAGCTGGTTTATTCTGCCACATAGAGCGAAATAACATATATCCCCATAGGGGTATGCAGAGGTGCTTTACACACCCACACTATCTCAGTAAATTTATTGATCCCACATAACAAGGGGTAACCGTATTACCACTACCTGGCACTATAGAAAATCCATAACCACACTGTCATTCAAACAGAGATTTCAACAGCCAAGACCAGACATTACATACCACAAAATAGAAACTCAGCAGTAAAAGCATGAAATAACATACCTCAAAGATATAGACGTAGCAAAATTAACATCAGGGTCAGAAGTCGGTGAAGCAGGTGATCCAGTAGACATAGGTGATGACGGAGAGATGGGTGATGCAGGTGTGGGTGGGGACACCCTGCCGGTCGGTGATGATTGTGACGATGAGACGGCAGGACATGTAGGTGACGATGCTTCACACGTTGGCCGCTCCCACTGAGAGCTTCTTGTTACATGATTCACGTAATATGGTCTGTAATTATTTAATTAATGACAGAATTTAATTTATTTTAACAATTGTTTTTTTTTATGTATTTGTCTGTAATTAAAATCATAAAACCTTAATTACTTACTTAATAAAATAGAATTTAAAAAAACATTAAAATTATCATTATTATTTACAAAGGCCACAATAAATAAAAACTTAAACAGTACAAGCCTGTGTTTCTCTTAAAGAAATTGCCTAATACTACTAATCAATATTATCATGTAATAAAAACACCTAAATATATTTTTTCTTTCACTAACCTGCCTTTAGATGTACATCGTTCTTCCCAATGAGGTGGTAAAGTGGGTCTGGAGGCAGGTGAAGGTGGTACAGGAGGCGGATCTCTAGGGGCTCGTACATCCCCCGCGGGACCAACCACTGCGAGGGGTGAACCTTCCCCCGCCGCAGCTGCAGGTTCACCCCGAGCTGCATCACGAGACACCAGTGAGACGATCACCTGACCTCGCACCCCACATGCCTCACTGCAGTTGTTGTCTTCGCATAGTTCTAAACATTGATCTGTTAAAGAAGTTTAGTGATTAATTTACGATTACATTATAAAGGAATATGGTATGTATAACTCATAAGAAAAGACAAATAGAGCCTTATAGAGCCTTTTAGCGCCTACTCTCTTTGGTTTTTAAGTGGTAAATTGGTATATAATCAAGTAACTGAATGAAGTAACGCTTAATCAATGCTTCACAGAACCAGAATGCTGGCTATGTCTGGCCCAAAGAATAAGTATCAGCATCCAATGTGGCAACACAGCAAGCATTCTGGGAACCTTCCCAGTTGGCAATGAAATGGAGGATTTTTAAAGCGATATTTTGTATTATATAATTAGGAATATTGTAATTCTTTTCGTAAATAAATGTATAAAATTATCAGTAACTGAATACATATAATCACGCCTATATAACCACGGGTTAGGCAGAGGTGCATTGTACACGCACATTTTGACAGTAGTTATGTTGGACCAAAATTACTACAGTTACCAAACACAATACTATACAAAATCACTAACCATTCTGCAAAATGAACCCAAATTCCAATATCCAGTACCAATAGTACATACCTAAAATGTCTGCAGTCTGGGTATTTTTTTTGAATGTATGATTTTTTAAAAGCAATGAATACCAACTTTTTCTATTGTACAATCTACTATCCAGTCATTGTAATAAATAATATATGGATTCCATACACGTGTAAGTATAGATTCCATACACAATTTATGTAAATCATTTCACTGATGCAAACAACAAAGCCAAAAAGTATAATGAATAATATTTAGGCTTACATCCTGTGTCCTTCAGTTTGTGAACAGTTGATGGTTGAATACGAACACATCCCAAAAACCCAGAGCCTTGCCTCTTGTGCACCTTCCGTTGATTCCATATACTGGGTACATAATAGGATATAAAATAATCAATCTCTAATCTAGGATATAAAATTATTTTATTAATACACCATTAACATATGTATATATCTAGCTGATGATGTCTCTGTGCCTCGGAGAGCATGTTAAGGCGTCGGTCCTGGTTGTCATACAAACGTCTATGGCAGTCGTTAGGGGTATTTGGAGCCCTAAAACAAAATCCGACCAGTCTAACTACAGAGCTTGATATAGCCCATGGGTTGTGGAGGTCAGAAGGCAGTTACTTCACGGAACATATAGAAGTTAAGCTCA
This sequence comes from Nudaria mundana, assembly GCA_963556515.1. Lineage (NCBI taxonomy): Eukaryota > Metazoa > Arthropoda > Insecta > Lepidoptera > Erebidae > Nudaria > Nudaria mundana. The sequence goes on from OY748294.1 coordinate 8,693,703, forward strand.
ATCGCAGTTAAGACTGGAGAGCCGACCCCAACTGTGTTGGGAAAGGCTCGGTGGATGAGTAATAGCTGATGATTGAGGCTCTTCACGTGTGGAATAGTTTTCTTATTCTCACAGAATCACATAACAAGCATAACAAATAGATCTGATATATCAGCTCAAGTTTTCATAGGCATAATTATGGGCTATATTATGGTAAAGGTTCATTAAAATCCATCCCGTAGTTCATGTGAAAACGTAACAAAAATATACCAACAAACATTTTATTTATAAAAATTTATTTTATTATTTGAGTAGGATAGGATATAACTATTATTACACATGCACAAATCCTTCTAAGAGTTGCATCAGAATGAAGTTTGCTGGCAGACACAAATTCAAATTTATTTCCTGCTCTCTCCAGTCAGGTACATTACAAAGAGAACTGAACTGGATCCCTGTTTTCATAAGCCTCTTCAACTATGTGCAAAAGTAAAATCTGATAAGACTCCTTATACATATAATGGAAATATACAACTAGCGACTCCTTGACTAGGATTGTTAAAAGATCAACCTTAGGGACATCTGTCATGAGTCCTTAGATAGCAAGGATATTATGTTGTTGCCTAATCAGAGTAATAACTAGTCTGCAGAAAATAGGTACTCGTGGCTGTAAGATTCACAATAGGCATGAATTTTCCTGTGATTAGGAATGATGTTTTAGATAATTTAAACTATCAATTGGATGGTAGGTAGTCTGAAAGGGTTACTAAAACTGCCTACAAACCATCTACGTGTTGATGGTCAAGTGCTTAAAATATTTACAACTTACACCAATAATTTAGTGAAAGTATGAAATAGTGTAACTCACAAGTTCAAGCATAATTTAGTACTTTACATATGTAAACAAAGATCGGCTGAAGCAACTTTCACTTTACAATGTTTTACTGAAACAAGCACCTTTTCAATGATAAGATATTCTATATAAATATAGGCCAGTGTTAATACTGATATAATCTTATAACATTGATTACAGTTGAGCAATTATTTTTAAACATTATTTAGGTGGTTTGTTTATACTATCTACTGGCTCTTCTAGCTACTTCACCCACTTGACAAATTTTATACACAAAAACCGTCCTTAAGAACAACTCTATCCATTGGTGAAAACCACATTAAAATATGTAGCATAGTAGTACATACATACAGAACAAGTGACTTTGTTTTATAATATAATATATATGGATGATAATGTTTGTTTTTAAACAGAAATTAACTATACTTTGGAGTCATGACTGATGTAACATCAAGAAATTTATCAACAATTCAATTCAGATTCAGACAAGAGGTAGGCAGAGGTGCATTAAACACCCACACTTTGCCAGTTATGTTTTGGTCCCATGTAATAGGGCTATTACTGTTAACGGGTGCTGTAGTGCTGTAGAAAGTTCATAACCACTCTGTCAAACCAAACCTCCAACAGTCGGGACAAGGGGTTACATACCACTAAACAGACTCTCTACAGCCAAGCATGCATTGATATATTGATTAGTTTTTTTTTTAAAACAAACCTTATAGTAATTCCATCTGCTTTGGTCAAATACAAATCATAATGTGTATTCCATTTGGGTTCCAAGGTACCCTTTACAATACTTGTTGAATACACCTGTCCACTGCCATCTACAGATATTTTTGCAAAGGGATCAGGCAATCCTGAAAATTAACAGAAATTGTAGCTCATAGGTATAAAAGAGAGACATTTCTTGAGGAGTTGAATAACTACGTCATCTTAGCACAATTTAATTTGTTAATATTGCCATCGCAATTGCAGATCTCACCTTGAGCGTTTTTCATGCGAGAACTTAACATAGCGTAGAAAAAAAAATTAAGAAACATACAATACTTACGGAAGTAATCTCTTCGAACTAAATTCCGCGCACAGAGAACTAAAAACAATATAATACGCCAGTTAAATTACAAAGAATGCATAAAAATAATCACACCAATAGCGGAAATGAAGATGACATGACACTCACTAGTTAACCGTATTTTTTGAGCTCCATATTTACGGTTGGGTACAGGAGTGGACATTTTTGATATCTTAAAACAACCATCAGAGCAAACAGTACCTACTCAAAATTCAAATAGATTTCATGTTTCGTCCACTAAATACTACTACAACCACCATTTTTGTTTCATTGAATGAAATTGAAACTGAATGAACTGAAGAGTGAACAAAAAACGCGAAGTGAGAACAAATTATTTCTCACCACAGATTGCCTCAAGAGCTGAATAGATTAAACAAAGGCTTAGTCAATAGACTTGGGAATTGGCGGATTCCCAAATCTACCAATGAGTGTCACGTCCACCACGTCCGATAGGTGTGGATACGGCTTTACAGTTTACTCCTATCGGTGAGAGAGAGAGAGAGAGAGATATTTCATATTCATATCATTCATATCATAATCAGCTTTGAATATATAAATATCACGTCATCGAATCTTGGATCTCAGTGACAACCATGAATTCTTTGAAATAAATGCTATTCACCGAAGAAGTAATTGGCATTGTACTATGACAAGCTAGACAGGTATTAAATGTCTTGAATTCCCGAATTTGCTTTGTTTTACCGAGCTTATTAACATTGCATTCATCAGAATATATAAGTGTGACTTAAACTCTTTGAATATATAGATGTCATATATACATATGTCATATCGTCACTTGTATGGCAAACTTGCGAACCTGCAATTTTGGCGAAATCCTGTTTTTTGATTTAACGTAATACCAATATGGTGATATACAATGTCACAAAGTTTCAACTCTGTATCTTGATTAGTTTAGGAGATATGAAAGCAACATATTTGCGTATCTAACACAATTTTCGTTTGTTACCATGCCAAATTAATTTGTATAGTAGATAGTAATATTTACCACGAAATCTTCTCCTTTTTTAACAAAATGTCTATGGTAAACGTGCGAATATGGTATAAACGTATCTTTTAAAGTCTCATTGGAGGTTTAAATGTATAACAGACAGACCATGGTCAAGTTACCTATATGCACTATTCGCATAATTACCATGGTGTATCTCTTTGAAAATTATCAAATACACTATGGTAAATTAACCTATGTGTCATATTCGTTGATTTGCCCTGGTGTAAAATCTTTGAAAATTATCAAATACACTACGGTAAATTAATCTATGTGTCATATTTGTTGATATGCCGTGGAATCTGACACATACGTTACCTAACCATTGGCGAAAAATACACTTCCATAATTTCTTCGAAGAAAAACAAACTTGCGAATATGATCTATTTATGATATATTTCGTTATTTTACTATTACAGGTCTTTACTGATAAATCAGGTTGTATTCTTCTTAATATTTTACATATAAAAACTAAACGTACATCCATTATAACGAAGCAGGTGATTTTATAAACGATAGAGAAGGGTTTTATTGCTCTCCTGTAAAATTTGAAATTTGCACATTTTCAGTTTGCCATACAAGTGACGATATATAGATGACATATATATATATATATATAATCAAAGCCATAGTCATAGTTTCCTATATATTACCTTACTCTATGGCCATAGTTAAGGGAGCAAAGCGACCGGCATCCCAAGTCTCTGATCAAAGCTTAAATTATCTACTGAATGTTTTTTAGTTTGAATTAAACAAACTAAAAAACACGTCCCTTTTGAAGCGGCCGTTAAAATTTCTTTCATAACATATTTATATAACACGTCACTGATATTTACATGCCATTCCGAATCGAAATACAAATCAGTCATAATTTATGGGGAGTTTGAAAAAGTTTTGAACTATAAAGCAGTTTTAAACCAAGTCTGGTTATAGATAGGTAATGACCTCTACCATCAGCCATTTAAATTTGACAAACGATGTACCAAACACCCTTTTATTTAATCCACGGCCCTAGGCCGCAGCCAAACTTACGTCAATTGGCGAGGGCCTCCAGTGAAAGAATTTCCAGTGGCGCCCGGTGGACCTTGGCCACCTGTGTCCGCTGCGTGGTGGTCGGGTGTTACCGGTGTCGGGTTTTGTCCCGCGTCGGTGAGTGAAGTCGCAGCCCTTCTAGTACCAAACATCCTGTATATCGATTCAGCACTATTAGTAAAAATATTTCAGCACTATTAGTAAAAATATTGGATGCTTAGTAAGTATTTTAAATAACTAAAAGGTAAATGTGCTTGCCATAATAAAGGTATACGATTTGCGAGCTCTAACCGACCAATATCTCCAGGTTCCCACTTCCAAGTAATCGATGCGTGCTGTGCACCTTCTAAAAGACGGATGAGACTCTGACAAATGTAATTATCCAAGGGTAATAGTTTTGCCCCTATTACGCCACTAACAAAGTGAGTGACATAATCTCGTATCGTTGTAATAAGCGCCTCTGTCTACTCTTTCGGGGATATTGACGTGATTATGACTGTGTGTGTGATTAGGATTTAAGTATCTAGACATATTATTCGTATTCGTCTACCACATAGGTAGTGGCGAACTATCTCTTTTAGGTAAACAATTTAGATAACGCATTTACCTAATACAAAACATATTAGTAAATACCTATCTAAAGATAAAATATCACTTTATACACTGTTGTATGCACTGTTACATTCCCAATTCAGTCTCACAAAAAAATTTGGAATAAAATATTTAATTTGTTGTAGATTTTACTACAAAATGAAACCAATTTTGATTGTTCACGGTGGGGCTGGAGATATACCTCAAAGTAGAGTGACGGGAAAACTAGATGGAGTTAAGGTTGCAGTTAAGGCTGGATATAGGATCTTGCAGAATGGCGGTAGTGCTTTGGACGCGGTGGAAGCAGCCGTCGCCTCTATGGAGTTAGATGAACACTTTAACGCTGGTAAGTTTAAAGCTGTTGGGCCTTATATAATGGGATTTTACTTCTAAAATCTGTTTACCTATATTACATATATACACATACGAGGTTGGATTGAAAAGTAATCGGCCTAATCAAGAAAATAAATACATAATAAATGAAATATATTTTTATTTTTCAACGTAATCACCATCAAGTTCAATGCACTTTTGCCATCTTCCCTTCCAAGCATTTAGCCCGTTGAAAAAAAATGATCCTTCCTTAGAGTCAAAATATGCGTCTACTGCTGCTTTGACCTCGTCATTTGTCAAAAATCTTTAACCTCCCAAGTGCTTTTTTAGGTTAGGGAACAGAAAAAAGTCTGACGGTGCCAGATCAGGTGAATAAGGTGGATGCGGTAACAGTTCAAAACCACAAACAGGTAACAGTTTAAAAGCCACAGTTGTGAATTTCTGCCATTGATTGGACAGACGTGTGAACACGAGCGTTATCTTGATGAAACAGGACTTTTCTTCTGATCATTCCTGGACGTTTTTCTTTTATTTTCTCTCGTAAACGACGTAGTAAGGTGCAGTAATAATCAGAGTTTATAGTCTGACCCCTTTCAAGATAATCAACCATAATCAACCATAATCACTCTTCGAGTCCCAGAATACTGAAGCCATCACCTTACTTGCCGATAAAATCGACTTAGCCTTTTTGGGGGGTGGTGAACCAGGTCTTTTCCACTGTTTTGATTGTCGTTTTGTTTCCGGTGTACAGTAATGAACCCATGTTTCGTCCATAGTAACAAAACGATTCAAAAAATCACATTCATCAGCTTCAAATAACTCCAAACAGTCGCGTGCAATGGTCAATCGCATCCTTTTTTGCTCAACTGAAAACAGTCGCGGAACCCACCTCGCAAATACCTTGTGGAAACCCAACACGTTGACTATTATGTTTTGAGTGCGTTCATAAGAGATGCCTATAATCTCGGCTATCTTTCTAATTTTCAATCTGCGGTCTCCCATAATTAAGTCGAGTATTTTTTTTACATTTTCGTCAGTAGTGGAAGTCGAAGGCCTTCCAGAGCGGGGTTCGTCTTTCACACTCTCTCTACCATGCTTGAATTCTGCTATCTATTTTTTGACGGATGAATATGAAAGAGCGCAATCCCCTAATGTACTGACCATATCATCATGAATGGCTTTTGATGACAGCCCCTACTTAATGACGGCACGCTGCTCGATTTGCTCCATTTGCGGAAATTATGTCAGATTGCTTTGTTAATAAATTTATAAAATTAAAACTAATTATCGCACACGTTTCAAACTTCACACAATTAACAGGTCTGAACTGAACTAAATAATGTGGGTAGATTTGATTTTTAGAACTAAATTGTGTTAGGCCGACTACTTTTCAATCCACCCTCGTATAAAACCTGCTTTTTTCCAGTTTGGTGATTTACACAATTCTGGTTTTGAGCTTTGACGTCTATGAATTTAAATACCAATTTATTTAAACATTTAACAATAATCACGCTCACTTTTGTGGTCCTTTGTAATACGCGGTTAACCTATTACCGCTAATCCTGCAATTTTATGTTTACCAGAGCCGGGCAGAGGCTCGTTCATTGATCGGATCGAGAGGTTGCAGGTAGGAGCCAAAGCTCCAGGGGGGCTTTGGCTCCTAAGATCTTGGTGAGACTACTATAGATTCGATCGTCCTTTTTATGAATTTATTACCAGTAGGTCTATCTAATTTTCATCCTGGTATATTCTTCAGGTTATGGGTCAGTTCTGAATCTTCGAGGTGAAGTCGAAATGGAAGCAAGCATCATGCGTGGCTCAGATCTAAATGTCGGCGGTGTTACTTTAGTCAAAGATTTCCTACATCCAATAAAAATAGCGCATAAAGTGCTCACGGACTCACCTCATTCCCTCTTGGGTGGCGAAGGAGCTAAACTCTTTGCATTGGAGAAGGTACCTATGTCTTTCTAAGTCACCACGCTATAGTTTCAAACTAATAGCTGGTGCTATGAGAAATAGATAGCTGATATGATATACGTAAAGTGTCTTACTTGAAAAATATTAAAAAAGCACCCAAACTCCTATCCAAATATTTGCAGATTGCAATTATAAATAACCCTAAAACTACTACCTACCTAAACTCTTACTTACAGGGTTTTCAGACCGTATCACCTCAGTCATTGATTTCTGAACACGCCAAAGAAGCATTAGAATTTTTTTTGAAACATGGCGAGTTTGGAAGAACTGAAATAGGCTCACCAGACGAGGTAAGAAATACAGTTTCCTGGTATTTAATCCATTAAATTATATCTCCACGACTACCTTTCTGTCGTTGTATATAACTTAGGTTTTGACCATTTGCAGGGAGGTGTAGGCACTGTAGGTGCAGTAGCAGTAGATGTCAATGGGAATGTGGCAGCAGCAACCAGCACTGGTGGAATGAGTGGTAAGGCGGTTGGCCGAATTGGCGACACACCACAAATTGGTAGTGGCACGTATGCTGATGATAATTTAGGTGGAGTTTCGACTACAGGTATTTATTTGATGATTTATTTAAGCATTGAGAATATAGATTATAAGTAAAATTACTAAATACTGAATATTTCTTTATGATGATATAATTTTTGTAGGTCATGGCGAATCTATACTAAAGTACTGCTTAGCTCACAGTATCATAAAGTTAATGGGCGACGGTGTCAATGCGCAACCCGCAACTACACAAGCTGTTAATGGTTTGTACCACTAATAGTGTACACTTGCAAGCTTTAAATAGGCAGATAAATAATTTCCCAAGCTTCACAGACCTATCGCGGAAGCTTTTTCCAACATTTACGTCTTTATTCCCGAAGGGGTATACCTTCCTGCAAAGGCGCTTTGTAACCAAACCCACGTTGGTAATAAATAAGTAATGACTTGATCAAGATAATGTTCATATGAAGTTTATTTCTCCAGGCAATTTTTTTAACCTCACTTAATAGGGACAGTTCCTATTGCTATTTCGTTTGTAAGCAGGTGCACCATGTCCAGGTGAGGATGACTTGAAGTCCCCTTAGCACCCTTTAGCAGTGTATAATATTGTTTTTTAATTTAGGAATGACTTCGCGGTTGAAAAATACGGCTGGGGCAATCACGTTATCAAAAAATGGGGATGTGGGTGTACATTTTACTTCGAAAAGGATGGCATGGGCGTACGTGAAGGGTAATCTAATATACTACGGCATTGAGCACAATGAAGTTTTAGAAGAGGATTATAAGTAAATAAAAAGTACCTACCTAACATTATATTATAGGAACCTACTTACTATCTTGAATTTATTTACAATAGGGACACAAGAAAGAAAATTAACAGTAGAAGAAAATACTATTTACAGTTACTAAAAACTATACTATACACACTAAAATCTACACTATACTCGTATACTTACTATCTTGAATGTAAAATTATTGTTCTTATAAAAAACAATGCAAAAATAACTATGCTTAGCCAAGTGATGCTGCAGCACAAGCATAGCAGCGTCGACATCATTATGTCGATTGTGAATAGATAGAGATATCGCAGATAATCACAAAAATGTGATAAGTAGCAACATTTTCTGCGATGCCATTGATTTAATACGTCCATCGACATTATACATAGACCAACGCGGTCGTCGTATACGCTGTCGCCGTATACAACCATATACAACACATAATATCGACACTGCCATACTCCATTTTTTTATTTCTCATTACCTATTGTAAATTGGTTTCTAGGAATATCTGATTGAAGACTGCATTTAATATTAATTGAGGTGGTTGGTAATTTAAATAAATGAAAAGTAATGAGTAATTTTATTATATTCTCAGTCTTGTTAGTGGATAGGACCTATTACATATTTAATTAAGTACAAGTAGGTCCCTATATAATATAGTTTCATTCTTTTCTTCGATCATATATGTAATATGGGCCTAGAAGAAAAACCGACCAAGTGCGTGTCGGGCCACGCATAATATAGGGCAAAGAGAATACAATACTACGTAAGATATAGGGTTCCGTAGATACCCATTATAGGCTCTTAAACTCTTACCTCTTAACTCTTAAACTAACAAATTTATCTGGTCCGTTATAGTTTTCCTTCAAAGTTCATTATATGGACTACCATCATGATTTTTTTCAGATTCTTCGAGCTTGCCGTTTAGATTTCAGAGGGCACTCAGTTTTAACAATAAACTTAAGACTAACGGGTCTTTTACGCGATTATGCGATAATAATCGCGTAAAAGACCCGTTAGTCTTAAGTTTATAATGTGTACAAAACGCGAAAGTTTAAAGAAGTATTTAACAATAAAATGCGCTTAAAAGTTGAATATCTCGCAAAAGGACCTCTAAATCAAAAAAATATCTTGACAACCAAAATCAAAATCAAAATATCTTTATGCATGTAGGTCACAAAGTAACACTTATGAACGTCAAAAAAAAGAAAATGCTTCTACATTTACATTTACCGCCAGATTCGCAAGGCAAGGTAGAGCCTGTGAGGAAAGAACCTGGCAAGAAAAACTCACGGCCACTCTTTTTATTCGCAACTTCCCAATGTTTTAAAAATACCTATCTAATGATACCCCACACGATGGGGTTGACGCAAGAAAAAAAATCATCCCCATTTTACTTGTAGGGGAGGTACCCCAGGAAAACATATTCTTCGTAATTTTATTTTAGCACTGTCGGAATAGTAAATACACATACCCGTGCAATATTTCATCTTTCTAACACAAACCGTTTGGGAGGAAAGCCGAGGACGAACGGACGGGCGGACTTGACGAAACTATAAGGGTTCCGAGATTTTTACTACGGAACCTTAAAAAGGAAGAAAAAGCCTAGAAGCCATGCCAGAAATATTTATGAAAAAAAAAAGAAAAACTGTGATGTCATTGAAGCGCTGTAAGCGCTGTTCACATCATTCGGACAAGCCATAGACTATACTGTCAAAGACTATAGAATTTTCGATCCAGTGTAGGGAATTCCATTGTTCCGTTCACACCTGTCCGACAATTTTAGACCGAATGACTTGTATGGAAGTCCGATGGCGAACGCGGTAAAACTTTTTAAATGATTGAAACAAGTCTTTTAAGCCCAGAAATCATTCATTCTCTGATTTATAAGTTAGGTACAAGTCTTTATGTCCATTTTATTTATTTATTGGTTGGTTGGTATTGGCAAGGCTCCACACAATCAAAAACAATAATCTATCAGTCAGTGTCCAGTGACGTATGTAGAATTGTAGACAGATAAAAATATTGAAAAATTAAAATCATTATGGTAGATGCCGAACTCGAAGAACTATTAGTAGAATGCGTGATAGTGCGCACTGTACTCTACGACCAAACATGCGGAGATTATAAAAATAATGCATCGAAAGAGCAGCTTTGGCGCTCATACAAATTTATCACGTACTTTTTACATAGTATCCTTTTGTGAAAGTATAGAATATGTACATTATTTTCTAGCATCAGAAATTAGAGAGATTAATGTGACAATGCGCCAGCATTCTGAGCATTCGTTCCACGTGGTGCATTTGCATGCATATGTAGTGCCACTACTTGTACTGTGTTTTCTTTCTCACTGTTGTAAATTAATCGATAATAATGGAAAAGTGTATGGACGGTCATACACTACTGTCTTCTAATACCATATTCTGGGAACTTTAATACGATTTTTTTATGTTATGTGTAGTCCCATTATTCCAGACGTCATATTATTTGCCCACATTTCACCAATTGATTGATTGGTCCCACATAATAGTGCTATTGCAACTAACTACAGCGGTTACACTTTCGTTTTCTCTCTTCAGTATTAATCTATCTCCTTTACATCTCTAAGGTCTGCTGGAAGAAAAGCCATAACTGGCTTAAGCACGTCTTTGTACATATTGTTATTGTCTGTTATATGTTTTGTAAATTTGTAGAATAGAATAGAATAAAACTTTATTTGTACACCAATACAACATATATAACAAAATATTCAAGTTAAACATGTACAAATGGCGGCCTTATCACTAAAAAGTGATTTCTTACAGGCAACCTTTGGAAGGACAAGTATAAAGAATAGAATTTAAAATAACCATTGTACAATTAAGAATAAAATAAACTAGTACTTAACTAGTTTTTATGTTAGTCAGAGCCTTATCCTTTCATCTGTAGGTATTTTGGGCACTCTTTAACGTTTCACTTAAATTTCTCTGTTTCATCTCTTTCATAGAATCTATGCAAGCGAAGATAGAATAGCGAAGAAGTTTCCAAAATTTGAAAATTTACGTAGAACTGATAAAATGAGCACTCGTTCGTTTGGTCTAAAAGTCTAAACCCACCTTTAAATGCAAGTAGTTGGATTTTGGGTGTTTTTATCCAGTAAATTGTTTATTTACACGTATGGAGGACAAATAAGGATTTTGGTCCATGCGACAATTCCATATTCAGTGTATAACAATTTAGAAAAGCTTTTTTTTGGGATCCCCACAAAGACCTTATATACAATGGACGATGGATCTAGAACAAATCCCAAGAAAATAATGTCCCGAGTCAACCTATACATTATACATAGGCATACATAGATAAAAACAAATTTCATATTAAAATTTAAACCTTGATTCAACGGAATAGTGTTCACTTTTGTTTGCACTAATTTATCGCATTACGTAGCTTCTATCTGTTCGCCTGACTAATTCACCTTATGCAGCTTCTACTTGAGCTACGTGAACATAGAAACAATGGAGTAGGTTTATTTTGTTAGTCTTTTAAGGATTCCATGCCATGTAGGTACCTACATAATAATTAATGTAAGACTATTATAAATTCCATAATCTTATAAAGTGTAATTATTTGTTTTTATTAGACGAAATAAACTGAAAAACTAATTAACGTAGAAAGTATTTTAATATCGAAACCCTTAAGTATTTTTTTCGAGTCAGTTTCATAATAAGTAACTGTAGTGTATGAATAAAAAAAGGGAATTAATGAATTTAACTAATTATAATATTATTAATGCCAAACTTCCTGCGGGTGTCAAAGTTCTTCCGCTTTCATTACTATTTTCATAACGCTATTTCGCTACGTCTACTATAAGATAGCCGTGTTTCAAGTGACTGAATTAATTGCTAAAACTGCGCGTCATTAATTTATTTTTATCTTTATGGTTAATTTTTGGGATTCGAAATTGGCTACTAGCTGATAACCGTGACTCCGCCCGCGACATATAGTTATTTCGGCCCCGATTCCCGTGGGAATACATTACCGAGTATCCAAATAAAAAAAATAACAGGTACATACACGAAATAAAATGACATGTGTAATTATGTAATTATATTTATGACAAAACAATGATACCCTGTGAAAATTAAAAACATTTTGGGCTTATCTCCTCCATGCCAATCAAAAGAAAAAATTGTATTCAATCAAGGGATTATTGTACAAGTTTCATAAAGATCGGACAATTTGGTAAAGCTTTTTTTGGGATCCCCAGCCAATTTTTAACTAACCACTAATTATTTAGGTTGGTCACACTCTTAATGAACTTGGTCACACTGTTAGTTCACCCATTTGATTTGATGATTTGATTGTGTACAGCGCTGTACACATCGTTCGGATGTCCGCGCATAGACAAGAAAACTCTGTCCGACAGATGTGAACGGGCTATCGGACTGTCCGATTAGGAACGATTGAATGAATGGATAAACTAACAGTGTGACCAAGTTCTTCAAGAGTGTGACCAACCTAAGTAATTAGTGGTTAGTTAAAAATTGGCTGGGGATCCCAAAAAAAAGCTTTGCTAAATTGTTATACACGGAATATGGAGTTGTCGCATTGACCAAAATCCTTATTTGTCCTCCATACAGGTGTAAATAATCAATTTACTGAATAAAAACACCCAAACTCCAACTTCTTGTATTTAAAGGTGGGTTTAGACTTTTAGACCAAACGAACGAGTGCTCATTTTATCGGTTCTACTTAAAATTTCAAATTTCGGAAATTCCTTCGCTATTCTATCTTCGCTTGCATAGATTCTATGAAAGAGATGAAACAGAGAAGGAATGTTTGAAATATAAGTGATACGTTAATGTTAATGCCCAAAACACCTACAGATTAACGGATAAGGCTACGACTAACATAAAAACTAGGTAAGTACTAGTTTTTTTATTCTTAATTGTACAAATTTACAAAACACAACAAACAATAACAATATGTACAAAGGCGTGCTTAAGCCAGTAATGGCTTTTGTTCCATCAGACCTTAGAGATGTAGAGGAGATAGATAATACTGAAGAGAGAAGAGGAAAGTGTAACCGCTGTACTTAGCTGCAATAGTCCTATTATGTGGGACCAATCAATCAGTTGGTGAAATGTGGGCAAATAATATGATGTCAGGGATAATGAGACTATACTTTAAAAACATTAATATATATATAATATATTAATGTTATTAAAAAACCGTATAAAAGTTCCCAGAATGTGGTATTAGAATACAGTAGTGTATGACCGTCCATACATTATTCCATCGCATGCATCGTGAGGTCACACCCGCGTGTTAACACTGCGAGGCTTCCGGCGAAGATACGGCATTCCACGCGTTGGTGGAATGCTCAGCGTGGGCGAGTCAGCCCTGGGACCTCGCTGTGGGCCTGGGCGTAGATAGTCTCTCGCTGGAGACCATGCTACGAGCCATGGTCTCTAGCGAGAGCCAGTGGAACGCGGCCGTTTCCTTCTGCGAGCAGGTTATGCTCGTGAAGGAGGCGGCCGGTAGGGTGAGGGAGCGTATCCTCTCCGCTGAGTTCCGTAGTCAGCGGCGAGGACGCCGCAGACTCATCTACGCCCAAGATCATCGACCTCCATGATCGGGGCCTGAGGACGGCGGGATCGCCACCCGTCGTCCTTACAGAAGCAGGCTAGAAGGGTTGCGTGCTGCGGGGCCTTTGCCCCATAGCACGAAACCAGATTCACTCACTGACGCGGGATAAAACCCTACCCCAACGACGTGGGATTTTTATCCCGACCCAACCCCCGCAGAGACCACAGAGGTGGTCAAAGTCCGCCGGGCGCCACTGGAAATACGTTCTGCTTGTAACCAGGGATGCCCGGCAACGGACGTTAGAGCGGCCGCGGCCACAGGCCCCGGAACTAAAAAAAGTGTGTGTGAGAAGTGTGCGGCGAGGGCACCGCAGACGTGACTACGCCCAGGACCATCGACCTCAATGATCCGGGCCTGAGGACGATGGATTAGCAACCCACCGTTCTTAGAGAAGCAGGCTAGAAGGGATGCGTGATGTGATAATTCACCCCACGCATGCCTTCACTCACCGACGCGGGATAACCCCACCACAACGCAGTGGCCAGACAGGTGGCCAAGGTCCGCCGCAAGGTTCTCTCAGTGTCTACCGGAGGCGCTTGGCAATGGACGTAGGTGCGGCTGCGGCCCAAGGCAGCGGATTAAAAAAAAATACATTATTCCATTATTATGGATTAATTTACAACAGTAAGAAAGAAAACACAGTACAAGTAGTGGCACTATGCATGCAAAGGCACCACGTTGAACGAATGCTCAGAATGCTGGCGCATTGTCACATTAATCTCTCTAATTTCTGATGCTGGAAAATAATGTATGTATTCTATACTTTCACAACAGACTACTATATACAAATTTATAAATAAATAAATTTGTATGAGCGCCTATTTCACGCCAAAGCTGCTCTTTCAATGCATTATTTTATAATCTCCGCATGTTTGGTTGTAGAGTACAGTGCGCACTATCACACATTCTACTAATAGTTCTTCGAGTTCGGCATCTAGCATAATGATTTTAATTTTTCAATACTTTTATCTGTCTACAATTCTACATACGTCCCTGGATACTGACTGACAGATTACTGTTTTTGATTGTGTGGAGCCTAGTCAATACCAACCAAACAATAAAGAAATCAAATGGACATAAAGACTTGTACCTAACTTTTAAATCAGAGAATGAATGATTTCGGGGCTTAAAAGACTTGTTTCAATCATTTAAAAAGTTTTGCCGTGATCGCCGTGGGACTTCCATAGACTACAAGTCATTCGGTCTAAAGTTGTCCGACTGGTGTGAACGGAACAATGCAATTCTATACACTCTGGATCCAGATTTCTATAGTCTTTGACACTATAGTCTATGGTATGTCCGAACGATGTGTACAGCGCTTGATTCATTCTCGTCAAAGCATAGAGTAATTATATATATTTGTAAATACTAGACAGTATGGTCTTAGGACTCTAGTCCGTCCCTTAAATGGACAAATTTAAAAAATAAATAAAAGTAAAGCGCTGTTCACATCATTCGGACAAGCCATAGACTATAGTGTCAAAGACTATAGAATTTTCGATCCAGTGTAGGGAATTCCATTGTTCCGTTCACACCTGTCGGACACCTTTAGACCGAATGACTTGTAGTCTATGGAAGTCCGATGGCGAACGCGGTTAAACTTTTTAAATGATTGAAACAAACAGTCTTTTAAGCCCAGAAATCATTCATTCTCTGATTTATAAGTTGGGTACAAGTCTTTATGTCCATTTAATTTATTTATTGGTATTGGCTAGGCTCCACACAATCAAAAACAATAATCTGTCAGTCAGTGTCCAGTGACTTATGTAGAATTATAGACAGATAAAAATATTGAAAAATTAAAATCATTATGGTAGATGCTGAACTCAAAGAACTATTAGTAGAATGTGTGATAGTGCGCACTGTACTCTACGACCAGACATGCGGAGATTATAACAAATAATGCATTGAAAAAGCAGTTTTGGCGTGAAATAGGCGCTCATACAAATTTATCACGTACTGACGTACATGATAAATTTGTATGAGTAAATTTGTATGAGTCTTTTGTGACAGTATAGAATACATACATTATTTTCCAGCATCAGAAATTAGAGAGATTAATGTGACAATGTGCCAGCATTCTGAGCATTCGTTCCACGTGGTGCCTTTGCAAGCATAGTGCCACTACTTATACTGTGTTTTCTTTCTCACTGTTGTAAATTAATCGATAATAATGGAATAGTGTATGGACGGTCATACACTACTGTCTTCTAATACCATATTCTGGGAAATTTTATACGATTTTTTATGTTACGTATAGTCCCATTATTCCGGACGTCATACTATTTGCCCACATTTCACCAATTGATTGATTGGTCCCACATAATAGGGCTATTGTAACTAACTACAGCGGTTACACTTTCGTCTTCTCTCTTCAGTATTAATCTATCTCCTCTACATCTCTAAGGTCTGTTGGAAGAAAAGCCATTACTGGCTTAAGCACGTCTTTGTACATATTGTTATTGTTTGTTATTATGTTTAGTAAATTTCTACAATTAAGAATAAAAAAAACTAGTACTTACCTAGTTTTTATGTTAGTCAGAGACTTATCCTTTCATCTGTAGGAATTTTGGGCACTCTTTAACGTTTCACTTAAATTTCTCTGTTTCATCTTTTTCATAGAATCTATGCAAGCGAAGATAGAATAGCGAAGGAATTTCCAAAATTTGAAATTTTACGTAGGACCGATAAAATGAGCACTCGTTCGTTTGGTCTAAAAGTCTAAACCCACCTTTAAATACAAGTGTTGTAGTTTGGGTGTTTTTATTCAGTAAATTGTTTATTTACACGTGTATGGAGGACAAATTTTTTTACCACGGCGAGTGTTCTGAAGAGCTCTTCAATCTGATCCCACCCTCTTCCTTCCGATCCCGAACGACTCGTGCCGGGCAGAGATGCCACCCCCACACAGTGGATAGCATGTTCGCGAGAACCGAACGTTTTAAACGTTCGTTTCTCTGCCGAACGATAGTGGCCTGGAACGCCCTGCCTGTGCACGTGTTTCCTCCCACATATAATCCTGGGTTCTTTAAGCGGAGCGTGAAGAGGCACATCAGTAGGTCGTCAAGTTGAGGGCCACTCTCAATAGTAATGTGTGCTGTGAGAGTGGCCCACAATCGCTAGACGTCGTCACGACTTACCACCAGGCGGGCGGCGTCAATTTGGCGAACCAAATATAAAAAAAAAAAAAAAAGATTTTGGTCCATGCGACAACTCCATATTCAGTGTATAATAATTTAGAAAAGCTTTTTTGGGATCCCCAGCCAAGTTTTATCCAACCACAAATTATTTAGGTTTGTCACACTCTTGAAGAACTTGGTCACACTATTAGTTCACCCATTCATTCAATCGGTCTTAATCGGACAGTCCGATAGCCCGTTCACATCTGTCGGACAGAGTTTTCTTGTCTATGCGCGGACATCCGAACGATGTGTACAGCACTTAATTGTATATCTATTGGTACGGTTACACATGCTTATTACTAGCACGAAAGCATGCTACTATCGAGCAATTGCTACTTAGTAGCATGTGTGTCGAAACATTGCTGGTAATGAGCATGCTTATTTCGAGTTTGCTCAAAAATCGACGTTCGTGCGATTTTTGGGCATGCTACCTGCAGCGTGGGTGGCAGAGGGGGTGCTTTTAGTGCGTGTGAACACGTTTGCTTATTGAGCATGCTAGTTTCTTTAGAGCGCTCCATTTTTGAGAGTCAACCCGTCAAACAGATGAGGTAACATGAAACAATGAAATTCAAAATTAACAAATTATAGGTGTACACACTACAAAAAAAAATCAATTTTCAAATCTTTTGTTTGTCGGTCTGTCTGTTTGTTCTGGCTTAACTCATTACAGAGGTAATGAATGACAAAGACACTATAATGATTTTCCAAGGTCATCATCAAAGACCCCCGCACCTCCCCCAATAGGTCGACAAAAATCGTGAAAATTTTACAAGTCCCTACCCTATCCAAAAATCTGTCGGAAATTCGGCTATGTCCGGGACCCTCTTTGCGACACTAGGTGAAGTCGTGAAAATTTTACAAGTCACTGCTCCATACAAAAATCTATCGAAATTTTTCTTAGTCCGGGACCCTCTTTGCGACACCCTAACCTTCTTTTAAAAACGTGGCTCCATCGATAATGATCGATGATTCGCCAATGTCAAGGTAATGCTTGATTAGTTGATAGTCCCGCACAGAAGAACTAGTTATTCCTAACTAGCTCCAGGTGCAGGACAAGAAACGTTGTTCGGTATGTGAGTATCTGGGAGCCCGATTTTTGCGAAGCGCCAGAGGTAACCTAAAAAGCCACCAGCCATGCGCTCAGCAAAAATCGAACTCCTGAAAAATCCTTATTGCTAGCAAATTATCGGAAAGTCAATGTCAATATCAATAATGTCACTTTGAAAAAATCAGGAACACTGATTTTATTTCATTCATGGATTTACGGGAATTTTATATAATATTCGAAACCTATTGAACCTATTCTGCTATTATTTATATTAATTTTACGCAAGTTACCATGCCACTTAATGGAAATATTCCTATGAGATTTAAACCGGCTGAATTTCACTATTTTAATTGGTTATACAATGTCGCACCTTGTTTTGCAGTAAATTCATCTAAAATTACTATTTTGAGTGATCCTAGGAAATTTTACGACACGTTGTGCGACAGATTTCGCAATGCAAGTCATAGAATATCAGTTGCAAGCCTTTATTCGGGTACTGGCACCATGGAAAAGAACCTACTAAAACTAACCAAACTGAACTTAGATAAACAAAAGAATTTAAAATTAAAAGTACTCTTAGATTACCAGCGTGGTACAAGAGGAGAGCTTAATTCAGTGTCATTATGGAAAGAATTTATTGATGAAAATTCTGATCAATGCAGTATTAATCTCTACCAGACACCTAGACTTCATGGATCATGGTCTAAGGCTTTACCATCTAGATACAATGAGTTGATAGGTCTTCAACACATTAAATTATACATAGCTGATGACAGAGTGCTGCTCAGTGGTGCCAACTGTTCTAATGACTACTTTCAGCAGAGGCAAGATCGTTATGTTGAGATTGAGGATGCTGAACTAGCAAATTTTTATAGTGAACTTATAGGTATGATGACTGTGTAAGTTTGTATTGTATCAATTTCTTTTGCTTTATTTTGGTCTATTTGTTTTTTTTTGTATTATTTTTAATATAAACTATATTTATATATCAGGTTTGAGTGCAGCTGCACCTGCCAGCATATTTCAGCTGTCATTTGTTTTATATCTGAAACAATCAGTATCTTATTTTTTAAACTTTCGCATTCTGAATTCATTATACTATTAACACTTTCAGTCAAATAGAATTAGATTCGATTTTTCAGGCCAAACAGGAGGTAAATTACATGTTTAAGTCCCGAAATCGTTAATAGTACAATCAGTATCTGTTGTTTTATTCAGTCAACATGCCCGACATACAATCAACATACAGTAGATGCAATTTTGTAGCCTGTCAATGTTTTTTTAATTGATTTCATATTTTAAATTACAGATGAAGTGTGTGACTTCAGTAAGCAATGTACATCAAGTGGAATAAATGAAAAACGGTTTCCCTCCAGATATGTATTTGTTAAAGAGATGAGAAACAGAATATGTCAATTTGTTGAAAGATGGAAAGACGAAAACTGCTCTAAGTATTTTAATTCTCAAAATGGTCAGTAATTTGATTACTTTAAAACTAATAATTACAATTTAGCCAAAGCCTCCAAAAAAAAAAATACAATTTGATAATTGTGGTTTTAGATTCAACAAAAGATACATGGATATTCCCACTTGTACAGATGGGAGAGTTTGGTATTACTCAAGATGAAGAAGTTACTTCCCGAGTTTTATCATCTTCACCGAAAGGATCCTTCATCCAGTTGGCTACTGGCTATTTCAATTTGACTGATGAGTATGCAAGAACATTAATCACAGACTGCAAATCCAATATTAGCTTGCTGATGGCACACCCAAATGTATGTTATGTATGACAGATATAAAAGAATACTATACTATACCTATTTACAGTATATGTAATTTTGATGTAAAATGTTATTAACACTTCAGTGTCAAAAATGGGCGCGATCCCGCCGACCACCAGCCGCAGTAGTTATCGCCAGTGACAGTTTATTTGACACTTTTGTTCCTCGATGTCAATGACCTTTTACATCAATATTACTGGGAATTGGTATACATGACACACCCGGTCATCCCATACTAAGAAATGTTGTTCTCTATTACAGCTTTATCCACCACATCACAACCGCTATGTTATTTATGTAAACTTCCCAATAAATGTAGTGTTGATTAACAGTCATTTGATGCAGCGTCTGTGTACATACGAGGGTGGATTAAAAAGTAGTCGGCCTATCACTGATCCATTTAGTTCTAAAAATCAAATCTACCCACATTATTTAGTTCAGTTCAGACTTCAGACCTGTTAATTGTGTGAAGTTTGAAACGTGTGCGATAATTAGTTTTAATGTTATAAATTTATTAACAAAGCAATCTGACATCATTTCCGCAAATGGAGCAAATCGAGCAGCGTGCCGTCATTAAGTACCTCCATAAGAAGGGGCTGTCATCAAAAGCCATCCATGATGATATGGTCAGTACATTAGGGGATTGCGCTCTTTCATATTCATCCGTCTAAAAATGGATAGCAGAATTCAAGCGTGGTAGAGAGAGTGTGAAAGACGAACCCCGCTCTGGAAGGCCTTCGACGTCCACTACTGACGAAAAAGTTACTAATACTCGACCTAATTATGTAGTATGGGTGACCGCAGATTGAAAATTAGAGAGATAGCCGAGATTATAGGCATCTCTTCTGAACATACCCAAAACATAATAGTCAACATGTTGGGTTTCCACAAGGTGTCTGGTGGTGGGTTCGGCGACTGCTTTCAGTTGAGCAAAAAAGGATGCGATTGACTATTGCATGAGACTGTTTGGAGTTATTTGAAGCTGATGAATGTGATTTTTTGAATCGTTTTGTTACTATGGACGAAACATGGGTTCATTACTGTACACCGGTAAAAAAACAACAATCAAAACAGTGAAAAAGACCTGGTTCACCACCCCCCAAAAAGGCTAAGTCGATTTTGTCGGCAAGTTAGGTGATGGCTTCAGTGTTCTGGGACTCGATTATGGTTATCTTGAAAGGGGTCAGACTATAAACTCCGATTAATACTGCACCTTACTACGTCGTCTACGAGAGGAAATAAAAGAAAAACATCCAGGAATGATCAGATGAAAAGTCCTGTTTCATCAAGATAACGCTCGTGTTCACCGTCTGTCTAATCAATGGCAGAAATTCACATCTGTGGCTTTGAACTGTTACCGCATCCACCTTATTCATCTGATCTGGCACCGTCAGACTTTTTTCTGTTCCCTAACTTAAAAAAGCACTTGGGAGGTCAAAGATTTTCGACAAATGACGAGGTCACAGCAGCAGTAGACTCATATTTTGACTCCAAGGAAGAATAATTTTTTTTCAACAGGCTAATTGCTTGGAAGGGAAGATGGCAAAAGTGCATTGAACTTGATGGGTATTACGTTGAAAAATAAAATATATTTCATTTATTATGTATTTATTTTCTTGGTTAGGCTGATTACTTTTCAATCCACCCTCGTACAATGGGGTGCCTAATAGATTATTTAGAAGGTAATAATTTACTTGGCCAGGATAGTCCGAGACGCCCAGGACTTTGCCAACATTTTGTTGCTAATCAACATTTCTAAATGGGTTTAATATTTTTTTCAAAATTACAATATAGCTGCTACTTTGTATTAAATTTATTATATGTGTGCCCGGTGACGGCAATAGGCGTGACCCTTACGTGGGACTAAAAATACTGACAAAAAGTGGGTGTATAATGCACCTCTGCCTACCCCTTCGGCGATATAGGCGTTATATGTATGTATATATAATTTACTGTTCCATATTTAATTTTAGCAAACAGAATGTGTACTGCTCTAATCTTTTTAATTTATTGTTAAAGGTGTAGATATGAGCAACATATACTAAACATTGGATAATTTTTCAGGCAAATGGTTTCCTGGGAGCTGCTGGACCAGCTGGTGGAATACCACATGCATATTCTTTGATTGCCAGAAAGTAAGATCTCAATCCTTACTTTATCTGTATGTACATAATATAAAGAGGAAAGATATGATTGGTGGTTTGAACTTAATAGGCTCCTACTAGGAAAGATATTGTGTCTCTTTCTCTAGAGTGTAAAGTCGAACTGTCGTGCGTGGAAATGGAGCAATTCATAGTAGTATGCGTGTATAAACCTGGAACCTCACCCTTTTGCGAATTTGAGGAACTTATTGACAAAGTTCTATGTAAACTTGGAAAAACTAATAAGTACCTAATAGTATGTGGTGATTTTAATGTCGATTTACTTGTTAATACGCCTATGAGTTATAATATTTTAAATTTATTTAAATCACACAATCTTACAAACTTATTTTTGGAGCCTACTAGATATTGTAATACAATAGCCACTTGCCTGGATAATATATACAGCGATATGTTGCCAGAAAGTAAAAGTATTATAAAAAAGCTAGATTCAGACCATTGTGGGCAAATAGCATCTTTTAAAATCACTAAAGAAAAAGTTATAAAACGTAAAATATTATGTAGACCAATAACTGGTGACCGCTTGGAACGAATGAGGGTTGGACTTTGCAATAAAATTCCATTCTTAGACACTGGCTTAGATCCAAATGTAATGTATAAATTATTTTTTGATTCTTTTTACAACGAGTTCAACTCCATATTCAAGTCTAAGGAGGTCATGATTAGTGATAGTCCTACTTTCAGTGAATGGGCCACTGAGGGTATACACAAAAGTAGACAAAAACTTTATGAACTATACTCAGAAAGACAGCTTAATAGATCAGTTGAATTTCTAGATTATGTTAAAACTTATTCAAAAAAGTTTAAAGCAGATTGTTTAGCAGCTAAATCAAAATATATAAGTGATAAAATTCTCAATAGTGCAGACAAAGTTAAATCTACTTGGAAAATTATAAACGCGGAAAGAGGTCAAAAAAAATTAAATGATAATCATTTTAAACTTAATATAAATGGTAAAATAACTACATCAGACTTCGAGGTCGCTAACGAATTTGAAAATTTTTTCGCCCGAATTCCTGTAGATTTGACAAAAACCCTAGGCTCTTCAACCCCCATTGCAGAATCTTTGTTAAAAGCAAACGTTCCTTGTTGTAACGTTATATTTAAATTCAGTAAAGTTAACATAAACACTATCTTAAAAACTTTTAAATCTTTAAATATCAAGAAAACAGCTGACCTCTGGGGCATCTCTGTGTATTTAGTAAATTCTTTTATTGAAATGGTTGCTCCTGAACTAGTATTAATATTTAATAATTGTGTTGATAGTGGTGTGTTCCCTGATTTAATGAAATCTAGTAAATTAATTCCCCTTTTTAAATCGGGTAGTACTTCAGATCCGTCCAATTTCCGTCCCATTTCTGTACTACCTACATTTAGTAAAATTTTTGAAAAAATTATGCTTAATCAAATGCAAAATCACTTTAACGTTAATAAACTATTACATACAAAACAATTCGGTTTCACTCGTGGTCGGTCCACCACTGATGCCGGAATTAAATTATTAGAGTGTATATACAGGGCCTGGGATGAGTCATATGATGCTTATGGTGTATTCTGCGACTTATCTAAGGCCTTCGATTGCGTTCAGCACCAGACTTTAATTAAGAAACTTGATCATTACGGAATCCGGGGGACGGCCTTGAATTTCGTCAATTCTTACTTAAGTGATAGGGTCCAGAAAGTAGTGATCAATGGTAAACAGTCACCTGGTTCTCCTGTAGCAATGGGGGTACCGCAGGGTTCAATTTTGGGACCTTTTATTTTTCTAGTATATATTAATGATCTCCCTCACCTCATAAGAGACGACCACGAGGTAGTTTTGTTTGCTGATGACACTTCTTTAATATTTAAAGTTAAACGTGGACAGCGCGAACTTGACGATGTAAACATTGCCCTCTCTAGGATAGTCCACTGGTTTTGTGCTAATAATTTATTATTAAATGAAAATAAAACTAAATGTGTAAGATTCACCTTACCTAATGTAAGACTTGTTAAAACCAGTGTTAAGGTTAGGGATGATATAATAGAATTGGTCGATGACACTGTCTTTCTGGGCATAACGTTAGACTCCAAATTGCAATGGGGGCCTCATATCGGGAAAATTTCGGCCAGGCTTAGTTCAGCAGCCTATGCTGTCAAAAAGATCCGACAACTTACAGACATTAAAACGGCGCGTCTTGTCTACTTCAGCTACTTCCACAGTATCATGACATATGGCATACTACTGTGGGGCAACGCTGCCGATATTGAATGCATCTTTGTGTTGCAGAAGAGGGCTATCCGGACTATCTATGGAATGGGGTCTCGGGAGTCATTAAGAGATAAGTTTAAGCATATTAACATCCTTACAGTGTATTCACAGTATATTTATGAAATTTTATTGTATACCCACAAGAACAAAAGTAAATTTGTGAAAAATAGTGATAATCATAATCTAAACTTAAGAAATAAGGATAAACTGGCTGTTCCTAAATTTAGGCTTCATAAAGTGAGTAATTCTTTTGCGGGGAACTTTATTCGAATGTACAATACATTGCCAACCGAAATAGCAAATTTATCTGTCAATAAATTTAAAAAACTAATAAAAAGTAAATTGTGCCATAAAGCTTATTATAGTATTAATGATTTCTTAGATGACAAGGCGGCCTGGTTGTAACAACGTAACGAATTGCTCCTTTCTAAATAACTCTGTATTAGATTTAAGATGAAATATTTTGAAAAAAGCCGAGCTGAGTTTCTTGAGGGCTCTTCTCAGTCTCGTTGCATTTTGGAACCCTCGGTAGAGTCACACCAACTTCTGACGAATCTAAATAATTTTCTGAAAATTTCAAAGATAATAAACGTTATTTTATTTTATATTTTATTTTATTTTTATTCTAAACTGATTTAAAAAAAAATTTTCACTGATATGTATGTACTTGTACATTGTCCCTGAGTAATATATATAGGTATGGTAACAGAATACAGAATACAGGATACACAATGCAGAATACAGGATACAGAATGATTTTAATAAGGTTTCTAGTGGTAATGATGGTATTGATATACTTTTAACTCCAACAACATTATCTTATGCGCCATTGTACGGAGAGTTTTCATCAAAAGCCAATAGAGATCAGTGTGCATTTCAAGATTACTGTACACAACCAGCGAACATGGCCGGTATACCTGCAGTATCAATTCCTATACATTTATCAAGGAATGGTCTTCCACTGTCAATCCAATTAATGGGCCAACATCTCTCGGAAGCATTACTGATGAAAGTGGCAAAAAAAAATTGAAAAAAACAGTACAATTTCCTATGTTAAACTGTGCTGATTATATTATTATGTTAATTTAAACTAGAAATGTTACGTATTTAATAATAAGAAAACTATATCACGCACCCAAAACCCGCGCACTAGACGTGGACTTGCGGAGATCAGCCCGTGACTACAAGTACAACAATATCACGCGAGCAGAACTGCGAAAGGACCCTGGCTACTTTTATCACAGTTGTGTGTTCCCGTGGGAATTAGGGACGAGAAAACTACCAATTTCATGTTCATAATTTATTATTTCAGATTTTGGCAAAAAGTAATAGATTCCCATCAAACTAGCAGAGTAGAAATGTTGGAATATGAAAGGCCTGGTTGGACATTTCATGCGAAAGGGTTATGGTAAGTTAACAGAGTTAGATAAATGTCGTGTGATTCTAGTCCGAGACGCCCAGGACTTTAATTGGCTGGCACGTAAGATTTTGTTGCCTTTCATCAACATTTCATCGCAAGGCAACGGGTTCAAAGTCTTTTTTCAAAATTACTATATATAGCTGCTACTTTTTATTAAATTCATTCAGCCAGTTTGGAAATAACACATTATATGTGTGCCCGGTGACGGCAATAGGCTTGCCTCCTATTACGTGAAACTAAAAATACTGGCAAATTGTGGGTGTGTAATGAACCTCTGCCTACCCTTTTGGGGATATAGGCGTGATATGTGTGCGTGTGATTTTATAAATTATGAATTGAACTCGTAAAAGCAAATTTGATTTCTAAATAATCAAAATATCTGTTTTGTAGGTACTACCCGCCGGGTAGTGGCGTGCCGTGGGCCACTATAGTGGGCTCAGCTAATCTCGGTGAGAGATCGGTCAAGAGAGATCTAGAAGCGCAGGCGGCGATATTCACCGTATCCCCAGACTTACAGGTTCTACGATTATTTATTTATTGACTTTTAGGAACCCTACCATCTACATACATGAAGGAACTAAGAGACATTGAGCCATTAACAAGTCTTTTACTTGAAATTTGAAGAATTTTAGTTATCAATCAAAATAAGTGGTAACCAAAACCTTATCGTTTTGGTTATTGCTACCTTTAGCAATGTCATCTAGTCCTTTTTGTAGGCTATGTAAGCAGGCCTATGTCACTCGCCTAACAATCGCAAAAAATACGTGACGTCAGCGACAACTTGAAGTTGTAAGTCAGTAAGGGTTGTCTCTTGTTTGTGATACGGCATTGACCATAGAGTTGATATTGAGTCATAATTATTCGTCGTTATTATTGGTAAAATTACCATTTCTTAAGACATTGAGACCTCTCCGTGCCTCGGAGAGCACGTTAAGCCGTCGGTCCCGGTTGTCATACTAACATCTATGGCAGTCGTTAGGGGTAGTTGGAGCCCTAAATCAAAAATCCGACCGGTCTAACTACAGAACTTCGATATCGCCCATGGGTTGTGAAGGTCAGATGGCAGTCGCTTCACGGAAAATATCGAAGTTCAGCCGAATCGCAGTTAGACTGGAAAGCCGACCCCAAATAAGTTGGGAAAAGGCTCGGTGAATGATGATTATTGGTCAAATTATGCTGGTACTTTCCTGTCAACCCTAACGTTCGAATGATGTTCTCTGTAAACAAAAGAATGTGCTTTAATTAATGTCGGAGTGCAAGTTCTGTATGTCAGTACTATTCCCTATTCTGTGATGTAACTCACAACCCAGGGTGCTAAGATGATCTATCAACATCTCCAGGGCCTAAGTAGTCAGCTGTCAGCTCACCTGCAGCTGTGCATCAATTGACAGATAGACGAGGCTCTGGCAAGAATATCCAAACGGCAATATGCTCGCCACCTATTACGTGGGACCAAAAGTGAGCCTAATGAACGCCTCTGTCTGTCCTTTCGGGGATAAGTAGGGAATTTAGTGTTGTGTGTTAAGCCAGAGTAACTGACGTTCAACCACACGCAATCTTAAAGTTTCGCCTTATTTTATACTAGCAGCTCCGCCCGCGTGATTTAGTTTACTCGTTCCCGGTTCCCGTGGGAACACATTACCGGGATAAAAAGTAGCCTATGTTATTCAGGGTGAATGTAGCTTTCCAATGGTGAAAGAATTTTTGAAATCGGCACAGTAGTTTTTGAATTTATTCATTACAAACATACACACAAAAATACAAATCTTTCCTCTTTATAATAGTATAGTGTAGAAAGAATACTAGCAATCGCAAATTCTCGTTAGGGAAGGCCTGCCGTTGACATTCGTTTTTATGATTTAAGAGATCAATACACGATTGCAAAGTAAACGTGGTATTACACAGAGCGCTTTGCTGCCTACACGGTTTAAAACCAACAGTGTTCAATAGACCATCGTTGGTTTTAAACAGTGTATTGGATGCTTTATAATACAGGAATTCTCGTTAACCTTTCAAGCTAAGCTAAAAGTGCTTGCATTAGGAGTGGGTTCACGTCAGTAGTGTGGTGGCTGGAAAATAGCCATCAATCCATGGATGCTTCAATTTGACTGCCTCGGTGGTTCAGTGGTATAAGTATGCGACTGCCGCCCATGAGGTCCCAGGTTCGATTCCGGGTCGAATCAAATCATTTGTGTGATCCACAAATGTTTGTTTCGGAGTTTGGGTATTTTCTATTGTATAATATGTATGTATTTAGAAATATATAAGTACGTTTATCAGTTGTCTAGATCCCATAGCACAAGCTTATATTAACTTAATTTGGGCTAGATGACGTTGTGTGAGAATGTCCAAAAATATTTATTCAATTATACTATTTGTGTGAAGTACCTTTTATTTTGTTCTATCATATTATTATTTTTACAGAAAAAGTTCCTTGAAGAGTCCCAACAGTTGCACGAATATGCCACAGAGTGTAGCAACGAGCTGCAGAATAGAGAGACGCCATTATGGGTGCGAGCGACTGTCGGTCTGTTTAAAACATACTTTTAAGTATATATTGTACAAACCTTGCAAAGCTTCGATTTAAGCTTGTGTTTCATTACATGACTCTACATCTTATTAGGTTTTACTTTTAGAAATTGCTTAAGGCATTAAGTTCTTCAAGGTACAGAGCGCAAAGATATTATATGTAGACCTACAATACTTAAGTCTGTATACAAAATATCTTTGCACTCTATACATAGTTTATTAAAGTGTTGCAATACGATAGTTGAATGATATTCGAGCAAAATGTTCGTTACTTAATCACACCTAAACCGTTGAATAGGTTTGGATGAAAATTAGCATGTAGATATAGTTCGGTCAATTTAGACCAAAAAATGAGAGTGAAGGTACATAAAGTCCCAACAAGCTGAAAATTAGTAAAATTGTTCAGAACATAATCTCTATATATAAAAATGAATCCCTATTTCCCTTGGTCACGACTTAACGCGTGAACGGCTGGACCGATTTGGCTAATTTGGGTTTTAAAATATTCGTGGAGGTTCAGGGAAGGTTTATAAGTAAAATTTCAGGCGGTACGAAGTTCGCCGGGACCACTAGTTATAAATAAAATTTATAATTTTATTTATTTTAAAAATTTTTCAAAGAATCAAAGAATCTTTGATTCTTGGCTATCCATAGAGGAGTCAACCATCATTGTAGCATAAGCAGTTCTCGAGAGCTAAGGGGGACATTCCCCATATCTATTTGGCCTATAACTTGGACCCCTTAGGACTAGGTCAAATTTTCTATTTTTTGGCTTGCCTCCAGATCGAGGGCTATCCATATAAATAAAAATGAATTACTGTACGTTTGTCTCGCTAAAACTCTAGAATGGTTGAACAACTAGTACTTAATTGACTGTTTCGGTGGCGTGGTCGGTAGTGCAACCGCTTTCGAATCCGAGTCTCGAGTTAGATTCCCGGTCGGGACAAACTTTGTGAGATGACACATACGTTTGTACTTAAGCCTAGGTGATACCTATATGTATGTACTCGTATTTAAAAAAATGTATATAAGTATTTATATCAGTTTATCTAGTACTCATATCACAAGCTCTGCTTAGTTTGAGACTAGATGGCGTTGTGTGAATTGTCCTAATGTATTTATTTATTTAATTATAATAAAATAGAATATGTAACTGTCTGTTTAAAAGTTGCCGACATTTTTTTTAATATTATGTATGACATTATCCTCCTCATTATAAAAATACTGGGGACTTTTTTTTTTTAATTCCACGGCTCAAGGCCGCGGCCGCTCTGACGTCCGTTGCCGGGCGTTTCTGGTTGCAGAGGGTATGTCCAGTGGCGCCCGGCGGATCCAGTGACGCCCGGCGGAATACTGGGGACTGGGGAAAAAGTGGTGGTGAAAGGAAAACAAATAAAAAGACTTTCATATTTTAAATGTAATTATCGTTATAAGCACCAGCTTTTGTTAATGTGTATGTGTAGAATATTCATTATCTGTGCTTCAAGAAGTAGTGTCCTATTGTTATGTTATTATTGTTATTTGTTACACTTTGAAATGATGTAATGAAAACCAGTAGTTTTATTACGAAACAGGGTCTTTAAATAATACAAACTACTTTCAATAATACTCATTATATTTCACTCTTATTTTCATTGATATAATCACATAATCATAATTAATCAGATTCACACCTAAAATATTTTTTTTAAATAAATTAAACGAGAAAATATTCTGTTATTAATACAAAAACTCAGTCGTTTCCTGACATTATTTGATTAGAATTGAAGTATACTATTAAATTTACAATAATAGGAATCAGGCACATTATTAATAATAAAAACAGATTCGTCCCACTAGTCCTAAAGTTGTAACAATAGAACTAGTTGAACTTCTTACTTATTAGTTGTAAGTGGAACTAGTGATAAAGTTCAACTAGTCGTACAGTTGATATCTAAAGAACTAGTGTGAATAATCCAATAAAACTACACTAGTGAGTAGCAACGTATTGCTAATAATTTGTTCACATATGATACAAGACGAGACACATATGATACAGGACGAATGTAAGTGATGAATGAAAAATGGACGAAATCACTTTACGTTTACGTATAAACATTTTCACCGAAAAGATTCTGATTATAATAAAATAAAAACCACACTTGAGCATAATCATTACTGATTACAAAATAATCATTGCTGTTGAGCAATTGTATACAAACACTTATTATAATCAATCATTATTTGAGTTAGAATCAGTTACTGAGGCATACTTAAAGTATTTAACAGTGAGCAATTTAAATATTCTATTAAATGTATTTTATTCAAACATATATGAAAGAAGAAATGCGATTTCCACTACTGGAGCGTGGATGACGTTTTTATACTAATCTTTGGTGTGCAAGGCAAAACTAATTCGACTAACTTTATTAAACGTAGTGTTTACAAAACAATATGGTATAAATTGGAACAAAGCCAGGTTCAAACATGTATCATTTGTGTATCATGAACTTTTTGAATTGAAGACCTGTTCAAATAGTTGATCATGGTACGTAGATGATTATCGAATAGGACAAATGATACACAAGTGATTCCCGACTGCTATATCGTGGTAATCAGTCTATATCTACGGACGCCGATAGTTCGTACAAAAATAGTTCACCTATTCATATAATTAGGACTACTTAACAATTAATTATTGCGAGGAGGCCATTATAAAACGAAGAATACGGACAAAATTAATCTCAAGTAAAATAACTGTAAACACAATACTAAACATATGGGACTCTGACGGGCCTCCTCCAATTATAACACTACTTATTAGCAAATCACACTAAGGTAAAATTGACTAGGCGCGTTGTGAGTGGATCGCTTTTGTGATCATTGGCTTTATAGGCTTTGACGGTAACCAACAATACTATCGGAACACAAACGTTTTTCGAATTCGATCACAGTTGTCAAATTTTTCGAACTTCATGACCGAACATTGAGAAAATAATTTTGGAACGCTAGCTACATTCAGGGTATTAGCGTATCATTGCCTCCTTACCATACTTTTTGACCTCTGTGGAATAGCCAACAACTGATAGGACACCAGAGAGGTCAAAAAATTTGGCGAGTCGTGTAGGTTTAGTCAAAGCCTAAAGGTTTGAGGTTGTCAGGTCAGAACCCGACATCGGGCGGGGGGTCCGGCGGCAGGTAGTGTAACTCGTCGACGGGAGCGCTGAACACGTTGTACAGTACTGCGAACAGTGTGCAGGCGGCGTACGCGCCCAGCGCGGCCCACCACAGTAGGCGCTCCCACAGTCGCTGCTGCGCGTGCTTCAGCACCAGCAGGCCGATAGTGAGGCCCGCCAGGGCGCCCGCCACGTGCGCCGCGTACGATACTGGAGGTGCCTCCTGGAAATAAACAGTACACGTTAAGAAAATAATAATCAGGTGTTTAATTTTTAAATTATTTTTGTGTGTGTTCGCATTATTAAAGGTCTATCATTTAGTGAGTCCGATGGGAAATATAGACAGACAGACATACATCACGCACATATCCCCGAAGTGGTAGGCAGATGTGTATTACACATCCACACTTTGTCAGTAAAATTGTTGGTCCCACATAATAAGGGGCAAGCCAATTGCCGTTACCGGGCACTATAGAAAATCCTTAACTACTCTGTAAATTAAACCAAATTCCAACAGCATAGAACAGATGTTACATAGCAGTGAATAGAATATCTGCAGTCCAAGCGTATACTAAAATATAAAAAAACATATTTTGAGATAAATGTACAAAGATGTTCAGAAAACATGCTAATTACCTTAGTATACCTCGCGTGCACCGCGAACCCGACATCACACGAGGCGACAGCTAGAGCTGCGACTAGTCTCACGGCGCCATACTTCATGGTGTGGAAGTTGAGCAGCGCGTTGGCGAGGTGCGCGGCGAGTAGCGCGTACACGCCGCCCGACGCGCCCGCCAGGCACACGTCCGGGTCCAGCACCGAGGCCGCCAGCGAGCCGCCCAGCACGCCCGCCAGGTACACCGCCGCGCACCGGACCGGCCCGTGTACCATCTCTAGTGGTAAGCCCACCTGGAAATGTACTACATCTTCAACAACCTGACACGAATACTTTAAACTATGTGCGTGAAACTCGACACGACACGACAACCACAAAACATCACAGTGACAATAAATGGTTACGTATGAATAGTGTTGATGCAGCTTTTTGCAGTTGAGTTGGTGGTTTTGGCAGTGGTGGGTAGGTTGCCCCTATTGCGTGTCGAATGTCGTTGCGATTTACCCATATCGCGATATTCAACGACAAAATGTGTTAAGTGTGAATCAAACTTTACGTTTTCATACACAAAAATAGGGCCTGACCACTTGTTTGCGTTGTTTTGTGGCCGTCGTAAGTAGCAACCTAAAGGTAACTTCAAAAAAGACGCGGCATTTGCAACGGCAAATTTTGATCCAGGAGTGCCGCGCGTAGTTGCCGCACACACCATAAAACGAATGGTCTTAAAAACATGTAATCGAAAATAATTATGCTTAAGAATTTTAAAGGTTAAATGAAATTAATAGTATAAATCTTACCGCAAGTTGAACAAGCAGATTGAAGGCTAGATGCAGCCATCCCGCGTGTACTACACTGTATGTGAGGAACCTCCACAATTCTCGTCTCCTATCCGAGCGATATACCAGCGGTGAGTCGACTGGCACGGGACCTGCCGCCGCCGCCATACCTCCTGAACCCCACGCGTACCATGTGAAAACGCCCAACTAGAAAGAAAACACAGATTTACTTCATACTTCATACACACTCCAAAGTGGGGGTGAGAATGTGGCTAATCGAATCTTAAGACAAATATACCATAACTAGTGATGTCTTTTACATCATGTATCGATAACTCTGGTACCAAGCCCACTTTACCACAAGGGCTCGGAAGTTTGTCGATAACCAATGATATGGCCGGAATCCATATCATACTGCCATGCTTATAAGAAGTACGCGTGCCCAGAACCTTATCGTCTGTAATTAAAATAGGTACTTATTCATTTCCAAATTATAAATCGTAGTTAGGATTTATAGCTTCATGAAATAGCCTATAAGGAAACATCGGTTGTCAATTCTGATAATTACGATATTTCGTTCGTAGTTGACAAAAAAACAGCGAGGCGGGCGGCGGCAGGCGTAATAAGTTTTGTTGAAATCTATTCACGTTTCCATATCAAGTTAAGGACTATTTAACTATAATACCTACTATTCTCTAACGTTATTGGATTGAATTTCTGATGACTAAGCTATTATAATTCGCGCCGGGATGCAAGTAACGATTTTAATTATCGTTTTCTAATAAAGTAATGCGTTATGCCGCCGCCGCCCGTTTGTAAGCCGACCTTGCTCAAACTAAAGTCCTCATTTATTAGAACTGATGAAATCAATATTATGTGAAAGTTTAATTTAATAATTTAGAGTGTCTAATATTGCGAGACGGAATTTATAATGTAATTTTCGTTTTCATAAATCTTTTTCAATTATTATAACATATTATTTGGGTTATTACTTTTCCGCACTGGGGCACACGAGTGTCAATCTTATAATATTTAGCAAGCATAGCAAGTTTTAGATTTATTATCTACATACATAGTGCATAGAACAATATTAATATGAAGAATATAGTTGGAACTACCTAATACAAGATTATATTGATAATAATAGAATGTTAGTAGTTCGCGGCGTTATTAGTGTAACATATCTTGTGACGATATTTGTGTGCAAGCAACAGATCAGTAAGTACCTACCTGGGACATTGCAGTCCTGACAATTAAATAAAAACATGGGACAGGAACATCCAAAAAAATAATAATTTCTATAAACATAATATCCTTAACGTGACGTCAAATAACATTTGTCATTATCAAGGGAAACCCATAAGAAAGCGGTTTAGTGACTGATATTGCGAACTAGTGTAGCAAAATCGATAGTGGATCCTGGAAAATCTAATTGTACGGTAGTTTCTACTATGCTTCTGTCCTTGGTCGAAGGGTATAACACACGGAGGACAGAAAAGAGAATATCTATAGCACTAGCGAGTGTGGGTATTCAAGGGTGAATCAAACGTGTGTGACGAGAGGCGTGCGTTTACGATCTACGATTGTTATGTTTCACGTAAACCACTTGTTTGCACGGATGTGAAATCCGCTATTATAATTTTTAATTAACCGAAGCAACTGGAGCGGGGATTTAAGCGGCAATAGGCACGGTAGAAAGTGATGAGTTTGCTGTCTTTTGTACCGTACTTCGATTTATATCTTTGTAACGGTGCAGTTATATCACAAATTCTCTACTTGTTCTGTGCAACACAATATTTATAACAATAGGACGTATATTTACCTCTAGTAACGTGACACAGATGATGAAGAAGGGCGGTGGACAGCATGTATACCTCTCCTGGTAATATTTGCGATCCCGCTCCTCAGGGAGCATCTCCATTGCTACTAAGTGCACCATTCTATGGATAGAACAACAATACATTAGAATTTTGTGTTTATTTCAAACACTATTGGATTCTTAGCACTAAACCTAAGTGGTGTAGTACCTACCTGTATTTTGAATGCTGTATCATATTTTACTGATTTTATGTTCTTATTTAAAGACCTTATAGGAAGCAATTAATCAATTTGGCTTTCATTTCATTCTGTTCTTTTATAAAAGCAATTTATTATAAAGTATTTTTATTGCACGAAAGCACACCACATGTCAATGTGACACGACAAGTAATCATAAAATGTTTTTAGCGGCGGCAATCGATACATAGACTTTTTATTTAATTTAATTTAGACGGTTTTTATTGAAATTACGAGTGCAATACTGGAAAATTTTGATTTACTATAATTTTTATTTGACTTGCATAAGGTTACATTTTACTGGTAATTTATAAATTTAACATCCATGAAGGATAAATGATGAATAATAATGTTGTGGAAGATGACATGACAGGTAAAGTCACGGTATGCTCGATTTGAAAATTGTTTATTAATATTGTGGTAGGTACATTACCTAGTGTCTGTGTACCTACGTGTACTTTATAGGAGAAATGTTTCGAAGCTTAGCATGCAAATATTAGAGCACGCTATTTTTTTAATGTCATGTTATGGGTCTAACCCTTGTCTTTTTATAATTTATAATACTGCAATGCACCATAGAGTAGAATATAAATGGAAAATGTTGATACATTTTATAGTTTTTTCCACAGAGAAAAAATGGTGCTCATGAGGCCCACTAACATCTCCAGGACTCGAGTCATCCTCTCAGACAAGGCTCTGGCAAATAAACCCAGGCCCCGACAACGGCAATGGCGTAATGTGGGCGATATAAGCGGCTCTGTCTACCCCTTCGGGATAGAGACGTGATTTGTGATTTTATGCCAAAAAATATCCAAAGTAAAAAAGCTTTTTTTGTCATGTTTTACCTATCAAGGTAAAGATTTCGCTTTAAACCTTCCCTTCACCACAGATAAAAGCATTCTCATACCAACAACAGCTACATAAAGATGCCCCATGACCCTATCTCATACTAAGAAATGGCTCCTCGAGGTGATACGAGCAGGAGATCCTAGTGGACGGTGGCATTCACAAATCATATTAAGGTGATTTCCCTAGCGAGTGTTATTTGGATAAAATTCCCAATAGAAGTAGGTAGGTATTCTATGGTCTTTCGAGACACTATATTTTACTGTTCGGTTTTGAATGTTCCCGATGGGATCCCAATACCTTAATTTGTTGTTGTTGTTGGTGAATTACCTGGCGAATAAAGTTGGATCTTCGAGGAGTAGATGGAAGTCGTTCTCGGAGCTGACCTCACGGTCGCGTTGGTGTACCGCACATCTATAACTGCGCGTACGCTTGCCGCTCATCTGTAAATACAATAATGTCATAAATATATCGTATAAAGTTTATGATGTAGGCTGACACTATGTGAAAGTTGATGTTTCTAACTGCTTACTGACAATAATGTCGGAAAAATATAGGCAGTAAGTAGTAGTCTTTACACTGTTATGGCCGCGATGAGATATGGTTAACATAATTTTTCAAACCTCCCGGCCCAGTTTGTATAGCACGTAGTTTTTTAGTTAGTAAATGATCATAAAATGCCAAGTATGCGGAGAACCCGCCGAGTTCCGTAGTCGGCGGCCAGGCCGCCCCAGACTACGTGACTACGCCCAAGACTATCGTCCTCCATGATCGGGGCCTGAGGACGGCGGGATCGCCACCCACCGTCCTTACAGAAGCAGGCTAGAAGGGTTGCGTGCTGCGGGGCCTTTGCCCCATAGCACGCAACCAGATTCACTCACTGACGCGGGATAAAACCCGACCCCAATGACGCGGGATTCTCGTCCCGACCAAACACCCGCAGAGACCACAGGGGTGGTCAAAGTCCGCCGGGCGCCACTGGACATACCCTCTGCTAGTAACCAGGGACGCCCGGCAACGGACGTTAGAGCGGCCGCGGCCTTGGGCCGCGGAATTAAAAAAAAAAAAAAAAAAGTATGCGGAGAAAAGGAAGACGTTAAGCTATATGATCAAAGAAAATCTATTTTCGTCATCTAAGTTTTAAATATAATTTAGAAACATATATGTTTTAGTTAATTGAGCGGAGCGAAGCGAAGCTCTATCTTAGACGACAAGTGTAAATTGTTTGTGTGCCAACTCCTCCGAAACGGCTCGACCGATTTTGACCAAATTTGGCATGCTGGTCGACATCATACCCGGGAGTGCATATCTCTGAAATCATGAAAATAGAGCATAAATAAAATTAAGAAAATTTGCTCCGCTCAATATTTGCAATTAGTAGCATGCATTGCATACCTAGTTAGTATATTTTATAAGCAGTGAGGTATGCTAACTTTTTCTTATATAATTTTACAAGATTTACGAGATTCGACCCTCTCACAAAAGTATCCACTTGACCTCATTTTTAGGTCCCACTGGACCTCCTGCAAACTATAATAATTAAGGTGCCCACTCGGCCTCTTTTTCAGTGCCCGTTGGACCTTCAAAATTAAATCTAATACAAAAGACTCCGTTGGACCTCTTTTGCAGTGCCTATTGGACCTCCAAAAAATATGTGTTCATTTGTTATTCGTTCGGTGTTATTTTAATAAGAAAATGTACAGTTACGTAGAAAGTTGTTAATCGGAAGTCCAATAATTATAAAACTTAGCTAGGTAACCTTGTTTAGCCTATTTTATATTCCTGTAAATATTAGTTTATAACTTTATAATTTAATTACCATTTTACAATAATAGAATGTAAATAGTTATAATAAATCATTGCACATAAAAAAAAATAGCAAATAAATCACACCAAATAGCTAGGTAAGTACTTATATTTATATTATATTTTGGAAACCATTGTGTATACAAACATACATAACTTCCGAATTTTTTTACGTAGAAAGACAACTTTATCAAAAAAGCTTTGGTCGCAGACGCAACGCAAGGCAAACTCGCGTCTAAGCTCAACTCTACCTGGGCTCTAGGGCAGCGGCAGCGTTGTGATTGGTGTGTAGTAGTATGTATTCCTGGTACATTTGAGGTTTGTGTCTTTTATAATCGACAATCATTTTCATCTGTACTCGGTGCACCTGTTGACATATTTCTTTATTTTTCATCGGGACAAAAAAAATTTATCATGCACTTAGTAGGGCAGTATGGATATATCTTACCAGAGCCGCTTGGGTCCCTTAGCTCTCTATTATAAGATACACAAACAACAAAAGTACTAGGAGTACAGAACTACAAAAGAGCACTCGCCAACTCCGCTTATTTACCACCGTTCACCTGCTGAGACCACCTGGGTGGACTCAGCAAATCCATATTCATAGCCAGAACCTCCTATTCTGTTATGATCGCCTGGTACTTTTTCAGAATATGCCTCTTCCCTTATATCATTTTCTTTTTCATTTAAAACGTTAAGCAAACGCAGTATTGATGCCGGAGATCGCTTTTTCATTTCTTTATTAAGTTGGGAGTGCCAACTTTCTACCACATTATTAGTCCTGTGGCGTAAATACGCGGGAAAGTATCTATACCAATATATACAGGAGGAAGTTTTATTTTTATAGATTAGAGTTTAGTATGACTACGAGGACAAGTGTATCCTCGTAGTCATACTGGTATGACAAACTAGTATGACCACGAGGAAACAGCGATTGCTACATGTGAAATTATAATTCATTATGGTTATGATTTAATTTCCTTATTTGTGCCTATTGGGCTCTTGGATATCGTGCCGAAGCTACGGCAGCGCCTCTGTCTGTTGGCGGCGGCAACTCGTGGTCGTTCTTCACACAACAGTAAATATATGATTCGCATACAAGTCGCTGCAAATTTCTGATTATTATGTTTTGTTAAACCCAATAAGGAATTATTTTCGTAATACTATGAGTCGAACTATAATCAAGTGTGGATTTCAGAATATCACCGCATATATGCTTATATCTATTATATTAATATTTTTATTTGTAATAAAACATTGTTGTTTATATTTTTGATTAAAATATTGATTATTACATTTTAGTGTTTTATTTTTGAAAGTGTATCACTTTTGTGCGTGATTGTATTTTAACTTTTTCAAATGAAGATGTACACATGAGGTCGAATGGAACTTGTTGTTTGACAGAGGGTCTAATGCGCACTAAAATAAAAATGAAATCCAAGATTGAGGGTCCAATTCTAACATGGAGGTCCAATGGATCATATTTATAGGTGAGGTCGAATTTTGAGGGTCCAGTAGGTACGTAGCCGTTTTGAGGGTCCAGTAGGTACGTAGCCGCTCTGGCGACGCCGTAAATATTAACGAAATTATTAGCGATATTAACACAATGATATTAAATATTGGATAGAAACAGGCGTTACTTGGCGAAAATCCATGACTGTCTCAGAGAGAACAGGCTGTTCTCTCTGAGACAGTCTTGATAATGCCTCGTTTAGAGGCGAAACAATTGTCGACGTTTTGTTGTCTTTTTGATTCTGCGAAAAATTAATGCTATTATATAATTTAAAAAAGTTTTTTCTTAAAACATTTTACTTACCATTGTTTTACAATGATATTAACAAAATTAGATGTCTTGGGCTAGTGGTTGGTGGTCAGTTGGTAGAACGTTCCTCTTGGAAAGGGATCAGGCGCTGGTTCGAGTCCAGCCCAAGTCTATAGTTTTTGTGATTCATATTGTAAAATGATATATATATGTTTTAGGTTCCTGTTTCTTGATTTAAAGCTCAAACCCCTTCAGACGGGCGAGGCCAGACAAAATATAGCTGCATGTTTCCTTAGTACAAGCAAAGTGGTAAACTTATTAAGGCTCCGCATATGACAAAGAATAGAAAAAAATATTTTTTTTTTGCTTTTTTCCTCTCTTTCGTCTTCTTCCATTCTTCTTCTTCAGAAGTATAGATTGACATAGGCAGTTGGTTAATGAAAACACATTTAATTGAAGTAAAGTGATGAGTCACACAACAGTTGCCTCACTAATCAAGTAATCGCAGTATGACAGTTTAGTGATATGACGAGTTATGAAAATAAATCATCAGTTAGAATTAAATAAAGTTTAAGGTGAACATTCGTGATAATAGCGGTCGTAATAGTCCTGAAATAATTACAGTGTCACACACACACATATATCACGCCTATATCTCCGAAGGGGTAGGCAGAGGTGCATTACACAACCACAGTTTGCCAGTATTTTTAGTCCCACGTAAAGGGAGCAAGCCTATTGCCATCACCGGGCACACATATAATAGGTTATGTTCAAAAAGTAGCAGCAATATTGTAATTAAAAAAAAATTTAAACCAGTTGCCTTGCGATGAAAATGAAACGTTGATGAAAGGCAACAAAATCTTACGTGCCAGCCGCTATGGCACAACCAATTAAAGTCCTGGGCGTTTCGGACTATTGTCCAATAAAGTGTCACAGCGTACAAATATCTTGTTTTTAATCAAAGTTGCTGTTAGAAACTTAGAAACTTAGAAACTCAGTTCAGTCACAGGTTCAGTTATGAACTTATTCATTGAAGTTTACTATTTTAATATCTGGGTGTCTTAAGTTGTAAACCATCATGTGTACAGTTGAGTAAAGCCAATTACTTATTTTATTTAATAAGTTATCTCCTGTGAAAGCCGTCATCGCATTAAATACTATCAATGAGCGTTTATTCATTCTGCGTCTGCAGGCAAAGAATAGTAATTAAAGTTATAAAATATATTGCTGATTAACTCGGAGAGAGTTTAAAAAGAATATGAACAATCGGATATTGAGATGATGGTAAGAAATTATTCAGAAACAAATGATGGAGTGCATCTGTAATCTGCGACTTTTATGTATTTACTTATCTGGGACTTAATCTTCCCAAACGTTTCTATTAGATTGCATACCAGTCCGTTAAAGTGAACAGAGAAAAAATACACGTCAAAAATTGACACAACAACCGACTTCAAATTACCGAAATGGGACTAAATAATTGTCGGAATGGGACCAAATTTAAATGGGACCACTTGGAAAGAAGTAGCTTTCATAAAAAAAATCAAAATCGGTTTACCCAGCCCAGAGATATGAGGTAACAAACAGAAAAAAATAAATAAAAAATAAACATAGTCGAATTGAGAACCTCCTTCTTTTTTGGAACTCGGTTGAAAATTGGAGAAAATCGTGAAAGCTTAAAACATCGAGATAGTATCGCTCAGTATTCTAACACTATCAATTCTAAAACGGTAAATTCAAGTTAACAAAAGGGCTTGCACTTAACAATAGTTAGGGTGAATCGTGTCGCGGGCGGCGCGACGGTGGCGGTGGCGGCTGGCTCGTGGCCAGCACTTATCGACCCCGACGCGGCCGCGGTGCCCTGTCGAATCCCCTCACACCGCCCTTGAGACACCTAATGTGCTTACATTTAAACATGTCACTAATGATGTGCTGCTTTCATATCCAATATAGGTAGGTAACAGAAAAGTGGAACGCGTTCAGGAAACCGTTTTGTATTTTTTATATGAATTCCATTGCCTCATACTCGGTTATACCTACAGTACACATAAGTACGAGTTTAGTAATAATCTTCACGGAGTTAAAACACAAAATATCGGTGGTGAAAAGGTGGAGAGTGTCTTTTGCCTATATGAGCAGATGATGAACTATTACTTACCTACCTAGCTAGGTAGGTAAATCTAAGGCTTAGAAGACGAAAATCAGCCCAGTCTCAAAAGTTATTTAGTATTGCGAGATTATATCTTAGAAGAACCGCGGTGAAACTGTTAGCACTGGCACAGAATAGGGAATAGTACTTAGCACTGGTAGGAGGTCCTACTCAATACAAATTAAACATGTCAATAATTTTAGTTTTTATAGCTAGCAGGATTGCACGAGCAGTGAGTTTTTGAGTCGTTTTTATGAAGTTTAAATTATATTTCGGCCGACTTTCTGGTTTCTCCCATGGTATTTCATAATATAATCAATAGATAGGCAGTAGGCAGGCACCACCTAGGAGGAAGTTATAATATGCGATGCAGCATACGCGCCTGGCACCGGTACAGGTGGGCGGTGGTCCGTCGTCGG
This sequence comes from Nudaria mundana, assembly GCA_963556515.1. Taxonomy (NCBI): domain Eukaryota; kingdom Metazoa; phylum Arthropoda; class Insecta; order Lepidoptera; family Erebidae; genus Nudaria; species Nudaria mundana. Next base: position 8,735,405 of record OY748294.1, read on the forward strand.
TGAACGACTGGTCGCGATACCAGACAGCCGCATTGTCAGCAGTCGTTCAACTCGGTTTCCCACGAGACTGCGAAATGTCCAATGCCAAAACCCAAATACAAATAGCCTAGACGCGTCGCAGACGTTGCTAAATCTGTCTCGGCAACACATTCAGCAGACGAGGTGTGTAAGATTGACCGCACTCATTGTCATGATAATGTTTACGCCTGTATTGTTTATATAGAGGTTGGTAATTTCTTGCTGATCTAGATCTAGCTAACAATAACTAGCTTGTGGTTAGACTGTTTCTGAAGAAAATTAATCGCTAAAGTAGAAAGCAAATAAAAACTAAAAAGTGCGATCCACTAATCTTGATAGTTGGTTCTAGAAGTTCAACTCGGTAGATAATTTAGTTTTAGTATCTATATGGTATTATTATTATTTTCATGTAGTGTGTTTGGCGCCAGTGGGCGCAGTGGCATAGTGGCGTGGGCGCCGCGTGAGTCACGCCGACATCCGACACGTCCGATCCGTATCCGGAACCACTGAGTACGCAACTATTGCCGCCGCCACTTTAACAAGCCCAAGCGAGGAGCCAAAGCGACATATAATTAATTTTAATAATTCACATTAACATACCTAAGTGTGTGTGAATATAGGTCCTATTACATTGTAATCCGGGTGCCAAATCGGGTGGTACAAAACTCCCGATTAAACGAGTTTCATACAAATAAACTAACTAACGTCTGTTGCCGGGCGTCTTCTACAGAGGGTTAGACAAACAAGGACTTACATTATGGTTACGCACCCTTGAAACACAACATTAAAACAAAAACTGACGATAACTTATAATTGCACTATTCAATGTAATTACTTTTTTCAGTTAAACAAAATGTAATGTGGATGACCTATATGAATTAAGTTTTTTTGATTTGTTTATTTTGTTAAAGTTCTATTTGTATTCGTATAAATCAAAACAAATACTATTGGTGCAAATTTATTGGACGGTGACTAAAGACTCCTACGCTGCATGGAATTGTTGTGGCTTTATGAATGGAAGTATAATTGATTTTCCTGTGGGGTTCATTCACTCGTAATATTCATGTTATGCTGTATAAATATTTATACTTGGTGACATGAATAGTAAAATAAAATCAAGTCATTTTCGTCGTGTCTGGCTTTAAATTATCCAGAAATGTTAAATTGGCGATGTCTGTAATAATAATTAGACCTAGGTAGTTAAATTATAATTGGGGACAACAATAAGGTAAAGTCCGGTCAAAATTAATAGACATATAGCTTTCATGTTCTAATTCTCAAGATGATGAATAGATCCACTTCATTATATTTTGCTGCAACTTAAATAAGTTAACGCTATTATATGGGTCTTTTATCTAAATCTAGCATATTAATGTAAGATTTGGTATGGTAGACCAATGTGCCCGGCACGTGAACTCTGGGAGCGTTCCCACGCATCCACCTCCGCACCATTATGTTCTAATCTCTTGTAGTCTCTTTCTATTATTACGAAGCCGTGAAAGTATGCTATTCGCTTTGAAAGTGGGAAGGTTAATAATTAAATATTGCAGAAAAGAAATGTTTTTATTGTAAATCACGTGTAAGGTAAAATAAATTAATTTAGCGGTAACTGGTACCATATTGAGCCCGGTGAGTATCCGCAATATCCTGCCGGAACTTCCGGCTGCAGATGGTGAGCACCTAAGTATAGTTTTTACGATTGTATTTTAACAAATACATAATAATAATATTAGTTAGTACCCTGAATCTTGATATTTTTCTCTTCAAATGTCGATTTGATTGATGGCCACTACTTTTAGGTATAAGAATGCGCCCTTGAAAATTGTAAGCGGAGCGACGTACAGGCCTTGGCTGCGACATGTTTCAACAAGTCACTTACGTCGCATACTAGAATGGAGCTGGTGTTAAAATAATCTAGTTATGATACCTATCAATAAAATATCCGCTCGGACTGCAGATATTCAATTTAGTGGTATGTAACATTCGTTCTGGCTGTCGGAGTATTGGTTTGATTTACAGAGTAGTTATGGATTTCCTATAGTGCCCGGTAACGGCAATAGGCTTGCCCTATATCACGTGAGATCAACAAAACTACTGGCAAAGTGTGGGTGTGTAATGCACCTCTGTCTATTCCTTCGGGGATATATGCGTGATGTATGTCTGTCAGTCTGTCAATACAATTATGTTTTCCTTAGTGTTTTAGTGTGTTCTATTTTGAATTTCGGGTAGAAAATGAACGTTATTTAAAAAACTATAATTTAGGGTAACAACATTCAATCATCAATGTGATCATTCAGTAGCCATTACTTAACTTTTGACTTCGGCAAGTATTCAATTAAATAATTAAGTAGGTATATAAGATTCATATTTATTTACCACAATGATTTTTATTAGTTTTCTTAATAGCATGAACGTTGTGTGAACCACACAAATCATAACTGTATGTAAATATATATTTTGATAATGGTTCTGTTTTACTTAGTCAAGTTTGTGTATATTTATTATGTAAGTAAAATATTCTATACTCGTAATTAGTTAAAGGTTTTGCGAAAGCCCGGTTCAGAGCTCATGTGTGCCTAGCCTACTAGCTGGTGCAGTTGCTAATTGACAGACAGTAGGTGCTTTTCTAGAGTTAAGAAGCTCAGGCGGCCACGGCAACTACGACAGGCCACGGTAAAATTAGGGACTTACCGTGCAAATGAAACTAATGATGCTTTGTTAATACAAACATAGGTTAAATTATAGTAATAATTACATACCTAGTTATTTCATAAACTCTCATTATAGACCAACATGAAATAAAATTTACGGTAAACAGTGCTTTTATATTTTTACATATTTATACAATTAATGAAAGCCGAGTTGAAATTTAGTACCGTGTAGGATTTATGTACCATGATATTATAATTCTGCCAATTAATGAGTAAAATTGGTAAAATTTACCATATCAGGCTAGTTTGAACAAAATTCGCTTTATATTATTTTATAAAAAAGTGTTTCATTATTATTCTTTTTAATATAATTTTCTAATTATCATTATATGGTAATATCGACGCAAATTACATGAAATCAAACTCAAAAGTATCAAAACTTTTTAGTTAGCGTATAATAGTGGTAGCCATGAAGACGGGAATTTACCTACTTTAAAATTACCAGATAATACCTAATTATACCAGATTACGTTGGTAATTTCGACCATTCAATAGATTTTTATATTGTTCTGCTTAGAAATTATCTGTAGAAATGTGTAGGAATATGTTTATCATTCTTAAAATAAATTCATAATGGCTTCCATAAATTATTACTAAATTAAATAAACCATACGTACGATGCATACCTTAATTAATGTGTTACAATTTAAATTTATGATGATATTTTAGTAATTATTTTAATCCTTTTAATGGAATTATTAACTTGTTTTATGGATTTAAAGTAATGTAAACATAACCTAACAAATTAGAGGAAAATCATAAAAGAAGACTACAAGAAATTTAAACAACACTGACCTTTCTATATTTTAAGTAATTAAATAAACAAATACATAATACCTCATTTTAAACTTCTAATAAGTTTTCTAGTACTTTTACTAACTTACCCATCATTTAAATGTAATGAGCTCCAAACAAAATTAACACTTATATTTTAGATATGATTTCACTTCACAAAAGTCACAGTATTTATTATTTATGAGGTAGAATAGTTTATTTTGTACAAAATATCGACAGCGATGTTAAATACGCGTGTAAAATCAGCTGAGTTGTGAGCGCACTGCGACACGAGCTCCGCTTACCAGCGTTCCATACCGACTGAATTGACGTTTCGTTTGTTCGTTCCGTTCCGAATATCGGCTTGGGCTGCGTTTCGTTTTCAACCAGTGTCAAAGGCACGAAACGTTTTTTTTTTCGTAGCTTCGCTTGGTGGCTAGGTATACGCACACGCACACTACTGTTGTATTTATAAAGGGTTGTTTTTATTTCCGAATATTAGTTCCGAGTTCCTTCCTCTTTCATTGATTGAGTACCTTTGGAACTTACAAATGCATAAATACCCTTAACGTCAATCGATATTGTTCTGTAAATCATGGTTATAGTAGGTACTTAGTCGGTATAGTGATTATGAATGGCTTGTAGGTACTATCTGCGACTGTATTATGTAGGTGAGTACAATAGGTACATGTCCTGGGTTGTCTCATTATAATATACCTACCAAAGGGTTATTAAACGGGAACCTGAGACTTCGCTGTCCGTCCGTCCGTCTGTGTAGTTACAAAGTTGAAATTTTCACAGAGATGTAAGTAGGTATTTTCTGTTGCCGCTATAACAACAAATACTTAAAAACTCCCATACAACAAACGTAATGTAGTTAGCTATTTTCTAGTTAATGGTACGGAACCCTTTGAGCGCGAGTCCGACTCGCACTTGGCCGGGTTTCACATGCTTGTTATTGACTAACTTCCTTTCTTCCTAGTTACGTTATTAACGTAGGTAGGTGACACCTGTTGACCAAATGTTAAAAATGATAACAATAACAATGGATCAGGTAGATCAGGAACGGAGATAAATCTATTGCAGCTGTGTTTTATTGTATTTCTTCTTAAGGAGGTATTTGTTCCACCACGGTGGTTATACAGAGACACCAACAACCTACACGGAGAAGTGGTAAATTTTGAAATAGATAGATACCTACGTCCGTGACTATAAATTATTTGCACAATTAATTAAAAAAAAAGTCGGTAAACATTTGCTACGCCACACGACTACTCCCGACTTAATGATAGCCCATCTCATCTCACCTTAGCAGAAAAAAAACAAAGCAGATGGTTACCAAAAGGTTCCAAGTTCGAACATAATGACATTTCACGCTTATTGAGTTTGACTAGTTTATGGTTCTCGTACGTCAACACATGGACCGACCGGACGGCGATATCCCCAACAATGGCAGGTGGACGGCAGCGGGATCTGCTAATTTGCTCAATATTTATTCGCAATATGCTGTCGACACAAATCATGGGTCATTAAAGTTATTAAGGACCATTAGAGGACAAGCGGTGTCTTTGATACAATAATATCTACCTACAAAAAAAAAGCGTTCATGTAGGTAGGTATGTTACAGTTATGTCTCGTAGGTATGTCCTTCAGTGTTAGATTCTAGACTCTCAAATTCTAGAAAAATACCTACAGACTTCCAGTGCGTGCGAACCAGAGACGTTCGGCAACAGACGTAAGAGCGGTCGCGGTCTTGGGCCGCTGAATTAAAAAGAAAATATCTGTTTCTACTGATTAAATAATATACTACGTATGCAATGCATTCTGCTGTTGCAATAATTGAGCTGAGTTTGTCGATCCGGGTCGAACTCCTAAACGACTGGACCGATATTTATAAATTCAGATATATGCACTCACGGTGATGGTCACTATGACCGTGCCAAATTTCAAAAAGATCGGTCCAGTCGTTTAGGAGGAGTTCGATCACGAACGAAATACACGAGTCGTCTAAGAAAGAGCTTCGTAAACTCCGCTCAATACTCGTAATTATCATCATCAATACATATTATAAAACAAATTCGCTTCCGTCCGTATGTATGCTTAGATCTTTGAAACTACGCAACATTGTGATGCCGTTTTCACCAATGGATAGAGTGGTTCTCGAGGAAGGTTTTAGGTTATAATACTATTTCACGAGGGCAAAGCCGCGGCCGTACACTAGCTATGTAATAAAATAAACTTTATGAGATTCAAATAGTTACAGTTGGCGTTTATCGACCTGTAGGAACCATATGGTGCGCGTGGCTTGTGTGTGTAACTGCCCCCATTAGCAACATTTTGTTAATTGCACTCATAACAGCTAGTCATCCCAACTGCTCCCTTAGATACCAATATAGGGAAAAGATAAGTACATATATCAAATTCTAATAACCTCAATATAGATTCAAATAAATCGACTTTATCAGAATATATTTTATACAAAATAAATAATGCCAATGCACAGAGTGAGGAGTAGGTACGTAAAAATGCTGATTTTCGTCATGAAAACATCGAAATCTAGTAGTAAAATAGGAACATCGGTGGCGCAGTGGTATGAGTATGCGACTGCTCTCCCTGAGGTCCCAGGTTCGATTGCGGGTAGAATAATACTATTTGTGTGATCCACAAATGTTTGTTTCGGAGTATGGGTGTTTTCTATGTAAAATATGTATGTATTTAGAAATATGTAAGTATGTTTATCAGTCGTCTAGATCCCATAACACAAGCTTATATTAGCTTAATTTGGGCTAGATGACAGTGTGAGAATGTCCAAAAATATTTATTTGTAAAATTATATGAATGATATTAATGAACGGCAATTTAATTTTCAAGGATACAAATGTGACCCATGCATACGACTAGCTAACTAATTTCAAACTCACGTATTGGAAAAAAAAAAATTCCGAATAACCCAACACAAGATGTATGTAGGTATCTAATCCAATTCCAATTTTCAAATTACCACATACGTGTGGCGAGCAAGCATGATGCAACAAACCACATATCTCGGCTTCCTGAAATGTTCATTTTCAGTTCCGTTGATTGTTTTCATTGCTATTGATTATACTTGGCGAAATTAGCCACGTGTTAACTGATCAATTACATCCGGCAATATTGTGCAATAACTGATTTATAAAAACCGTTATTTGGACATTATAAAATGTGTGATAGGTGGTGATAGGTATATTTCGTGTTATGTCAAATTATGTTGCAATAATTTTAACAAGACAATGCCAACGACGTCACTCGCGAGATACAGTATCTTCTCATTTCCCCTAGGAACATTTTCCCGGGATGAATGAAAGGTATAAAGGCACGGGCAAAGTTGTCCTTCACATACAACGTATACCACGCATTATGATATCTGAACAGGATCTGGCCTATACAATTTGTATGATAACAAACACACTGGTCATTCACCACGCTGTCTCACGCGTCACCGCGCCAGATTCGCGTGTTCCCATGCTATCCCACGCGTACGACGCTGTTACACACGTTTAAAATGTCATAGCGCGTAAGATAACGTATACGTCAGACGTTGTAAGACGTCGTACCAGTGTGTCGCTGTTTCCCATGTCGCGTGGCATACGTCGTATGTGATGTGAAGGATGTTTGTAAAGGATGTTTTTTTTTGTATAGGTACGGCACTTTTTATTAGTTATTTTTTATTTATTTTACTCATAGATATCCATGGCAAATGGGCTGCTGTAGCCGAATGCTGGAACCGGAACACAGTTCCAGACTTCCAGGTGGGAAAATCTGGCATGTGCGTTCATTTTCTGATTAGATCGATATCGATCGAGAATATACCTATTGTAGTAATTGCTTAACTTACAAAAAAAATTCACTATATTATAGTTAATACCTACCTAAGTGAATTTTTTTTGTAAGTTGAGCAATACATATATTATATAAAATATTTATATAATATATAATATTTATATAATATATAAATATTTATATATTATTTATATAATATTATATTATATAAAATTGTTAGCGAAAGAAAAAACAGCTTTGGCGAGCGAGCAGGTGCTTCAAGCGGTCAATATTTAAAGAGGTTATTGGGAGGATAGCAAGCACCTTTCAAATAATCGTTCGCTCATATAATTTGGACAAATCGATTTAGATAGAGCGGTGCGTTTGTACCATGATTTAGTAGCACAGATAAATTGGGGCTCCTACATCGACATACTGTGTTAGTGCCATGTAATGTGTGTGGATCTTGTAGCGGTTAACGATTACAAGGATTGAAAGTAAACGATCCATAATTTCGTTCAGTTTAACTGGTGCCGTCCATGTTATTATAGCGATATAGAAACGTGTGTACCAACTGTATGGAGTGGATTACTTACTACGTATATCCCTGGTTTTGATATATTTATTAAAACGTGTGTGCACGAGTAGGTAACATCAAAAAAAAAAGTGTACCTATTTATTTACTATTACCTACTTTAAGGTACAAATGTCTAATTTTTGCAAAGCGTTCAGTCAAGTTGAGTGACTGGACTAAGCAAAATTACCAACACAACTAACATCCAACCCAAGTCAGGCCTATGTCACTCGCTAACAATCGCAAAAAATACGTGACGTCAGCGACAACATGAAGTTGTAAGTCAGTAACGGTTGTCTCTTGTTTGTAATACGGCATTGACCATAGAGTTGATATTGAGGCTTTAACGTCATAATTATTGGTCAAATTATGCTGGTACTTTCTTATGTTCTCTGTAAACAAAAGATTGTGCTTTAATTAACGTCGGAGTGCAAGTTCTGTATGTAAGTAGGTACTATTCCCTATTCTGTGCCCAAGAGCAATTATTTCAATACCTTAATTTTATCTAGATTGTTTATCATGACAATTCATAGACAAATATTCTTTTTATATGCTTAGGTTTATTTTTATACCTTATTATAATAATTTAAGATTGTGTTTTTTGATTGCAATTGTAAAGGAATTACTACCACGATATTACAGTAAAACAGTAAATATTATTCTTGGCGATGTATCCCTTACGAAGGAGTAGGTACGTAGACATTATTACATATTGTTGTTCATGACAAATTTTAACTAAGTTGGTAAGCCAACTTAGTTAAAATTTGTCATGAACAACTGCGTTGCATCAAACCAGCTGATTCAATTTCCATAGAATGGTTTATAGTTTCCCGAAAATGAAATCAGGGCGTTGTTTACTAAGTATATTGAATCATAATCTGCTTTGATATAATACTAATTGACTAATGCCAAAGAAAATATTGCTATCATCATCATTCACCGAGCCTTTTCCCAACTTATTTGGGGTGGGTTATCCAGTCTAACTGTGATTCGGCTGAATTTCGATATTTTCCGTGATGCGACTGCCGTCTGACCTTCACAACCCATGGGCGATATCGAAGTTCTGTAGTTGGTGGATTTATAAGGGCTCCAACTACCCCTAAAGACTGCCATAGATGTTCGTATGACAACCGGGACCGACGGCATAGCGTGCTCTCCGAAGCACGGAGGGGTCTCAGTGTCCTAAGAAATGGTCACCCATCCTAAGACCGGCCTGACTAGATATTGCTTAACCTTTGCAATGTATTAATATTGTCGGTTACCACTAGACCACGAGCCACGAGCCCACGAGAAAGAAAATATTGCTAATGTGAGATAATATAGAGAGATGTTCTGTGATTCATTGAGAAAATCGGTATGACTCATAGGTTACATCGAGTTACGTCCTGTAGTAAATACTATCTACCTATGTAGTGACTAGTGAGTCTGTATGTTCTGAGTATACATAGGTACTCCGCCACCTATCATCCACCGAGCCTTTTCCCAACTCAGTTGGGGTCGGCTTTCCAGTCTAACTGCGTTGCGGTTGAACTTCGATGTTTTCTGTGACGCTTAGTTCATACTTCGATGTCTCGATGTACCCATGTGTCGCAGTCGGATTTTGTTTTAGGGCTCCAACTACCCGTAACGACCGCCATAGATGTTCGTATGACAACCGGATCCGACGGCTTAACGTGCTCTCTGAGGCACGGAGGGGTCTCAAGGTTTTAAGAAATGGTCACCCATCCTAAGACCGGCCTGGCTAGATGTTGCTTAACCTTCGCAATGTGTTAACCTAGTCACGTTTTTATACGAGACAAGTAAGCGCTTATACGACAACATTTCGCAATTTATTTATTTGGGTATCACGTAGAAACGACTGAACCAATTTTCATGAAGTTTGTTCCCATGGGAAATAGCAAAACTAAACCACGCGAGACGAGTCTGCTGGCCATTATTGCTTTCACATGCCTAGTCTAATTTATGTGAAGGTATACAACTGTTAATTGAAATTGTGCAATCGGAACAAAGTTTACTGATCTTCACCTCTAGAAAGGTTATTTGTGTGATATCCTGAGGGTACATTCAAAGTGCAATGTTCCCAACACGCAACCGGTCAAAATCCTGGCACGATATGATTATGAGTGGTCATAACATAACGCCATCCTTGTGTTTTCCAAAAACAAAATTTGCATTCGAAATTGGAACGCGAATGGCACGAGCGCCTCCGGCATGGCAGCGCGCTACTGGACTGCACAATACACACGCTTCACCAGTTTTTTCTGCTATTTTCATAATCGGATAATACAATACCTTCACTTAAGTAGTTAATTTAGTTCTTTACTTTAAAAACCGGCAAAGTGCGAGTCGAACTCGCGTACGAAGGGTTCCGTATCTATAAAAACGGCTAAAAATCACGTTTGTTGTATGGGAGCCCCCTTAGATACCTTTTTATTTTATATTGTCTTTATTTAAAAATACATCATCTGTGTAAATTTTAACTGCCAAACTATACGTTTCATGTGATAGAGCTGGTCTTCTTCTTCTTCGAGTCAATAGCTAACAATTACTACAAAACTTCACATAAGTCCTCGACAGTGCAGATGGAAGGGCACAGTGGGGAAGAGAACAAGTGACAGATGGACAGACGGACGGACGGACAGCAGACCCTTAGTAATAGGTTTCCGTTTTACCCTTTGGTCACGGAACCCTAAAAAGCAAACTAGACGTGCATGCTACGTAATCAAAGGAAATGGGTATTTATTTGGTAAGGTTTTGTGTTAGCGAAGGATCGCAACTGCAACGATTTATTTTAAACCAAGTGCATATTTATTATTTAATACGTTTATTATGTAAAGTTGATTGTTTATAATTGGTATATTGGGTTAATATTATTATAGATAGACGAAAAAATTTAAAGTAAGGTTATTGAAATATTTTCATATTGTATATTTATCAACATTTCATCGCAAGGCAACGGGTTTAATTTTTTTTCAAAATTACAATATAGCTATCGGCCATTTTGGACATAACCTATTATATGTGTGCTGTGGCTTGCCCCCTATTAGGTACGTGGGACTAAAAATACCTTCTGGCAAATTATGGGTGTGTAATGCACCTCTGCCTACCCCTTCGGGGATATTGGCGTGATATGTGTGTGTGTGTGTGTGATTTTTGATATTTAATAGTTTCTATAAATAATCATAATTGTTTATAATCATGAACTTTGTTGGTATGATCTAAACGTGACCCAATGGCAGAGAATATCATCTCGTATTTAAACTTTCGTAGGTACTTATTATTTCCGAAAGGGAGAGTACCTATCATTTGATTTCTTACTGTCTGTCCGTCCGCACACCCTTATTTCGAAAACTGCGCATGCGATTTAGATAATTATACCTTCATACTGTCCTGCTTGTAGGCGGGGAGATTGACGGCTAACAACGTACGTGTCTATTTTAAATAAACCGTTGAAGACCTTGGCCGTCAAAAAAATAAGGGGGTACCGCAAGAACTAAAAAAATAAAAAGAGGCTGCATGTCTCTTAGCCGGGTCCCCTCCATGGGACCTAGAGGCGAGAGTCCTTGCGTCATTGTTTCAATGGCTCTGGAGCGGGACCTCTGGCCTGCGGCTCGAGAAATCGACGCTCAGCGGTCCCAACTTCGCCAGGATCTCATGGTGACATGGTCGGTGCGACTTGAGCAACCAAAGTGGGAAACCATCACCATCGTGGCGGTGAGACCAATCATGGACGAGTGGCTGCACAGGCGGCATGGTGACTTCACGTATCGTGCAACGCAGATCGTTACCGGGCATGGATGCTTCGGTAGGCGTCTGTTTCGCATCCATCGTGAGGTCACACCCCAGTGTCAACACTGCGAAGCCTCCGGCGAAGACACTGCACTCCACACGTTGGTGGAGTGCTCAGTGTGGGTGAGTCAGTGCTGAGATCTCGTAGTGGTTCAGGGCGTGGATACTCTCTCGCTGGAGATCATGTTTCCAGCGCGAGTAGGTGGAACGCGGCCGTGTCCTTGCAAGTCATGCTCGCGAAGGAGGCGGCCGAGAGGGTGAGGAAGAGTACCCTCCCCGTTGAGTTTTGAACTCAGCGGCCAGTGCGTCTCAGATTTCTCTACGCCCAAGATCATCGACCTCCATCCCCTATCATGGAAGCAGGCATTTCGATGGTAAAGCGTTCAAATTAGGCAATATCTAGATGAGAATTATCATGAGCGTTAGTCCCATTGTAAGAACTACATGGGACGGACGGAGAAAGACCATGCCAATTCTCCAGTTTTTAAGCCATTCTATTCGACTCAATCACTAGAAGACGTAGGTATAAGTAGCTGTATGTATGAATCCTAAAAAATATGTTATTTGGTCACGTGACAGTTTTCTGCGATATCATTGGCTGAATATGTCAATCAGCCTAGGGCATATCTGTTAATTTCCCAAACAGGTAACGCTAGTAGATACCAAATAGTTGGGTGTACAAAGAAATATGACCTAACTAAACATACGACAAATAAGTATATTTCTTAGTGGGTTAGTCAGCGGTGAAGCATCCATAACAGGGAATTGTTACCGGCCACAATAGAAAAGACGCGACCGTTTACATTTACCTCTGACAACCCGATGATTGGATGCGTTCAGCGTTCAATAGACAATGACATGTGCCATCGTATATTCATAAACACGATTGTTACCAAAAGATCTATGCCTTTTTTCTAAGCATGATTAACAAAATAAAAATATTCAATTGTGTGTTTATGAGGTAAGTCGGTTTAAGAATGTATAATAAATGTGAATTGTGGTAATATTTGATATAACTACTGATTATACTTTTATTATGATTAAACACGATCAAAAATATTTAAAGGCCGAGTCTAAAAATTTTTTTTCTCTTATTCTTGTGCTTTTCCTCGGCAGTAATACCTTACTCTCTGGAATCCGAGGTAGGTACAAGACTGTGTGCTTTTTTATTTTCCTAGAATAAAAGATAGCCTATATACATTCTAATTTTTTTTTGTTATAATACATTATATACGACATTAAAATACCAGAGACATGCTCTATGACCCAATTTCTTAAACGAATTATATTTCAAGTTCAAGATTGAGTGAAGATTTCGCTTTTAAAAATAAAGTACAATTGTCATAAAAGCAATTTGTTTAAAATAAAATGGAAAGTGATACAACAAAAGCGCTTTTAATTCTGTCAGATAAACGTAGATAGTATCGCATAGTGTTGGGTTCAAACAACAAAAGCTCTTTGATACAAAATATTGTTTAAAAATGTGTCATCAAAATTGGGTTTAGACAGAGACTACACTTACACTCTTATCTTCATAGGTATTTTATAATAGAAAATAAATTAGCTTGTGTAGGTAAACTAAATAGTCATACATACGAGTATACTCAAGCGTGTATCTCCGAAGGGGTAAGCAGAGGCACATAACACGCTCACTTTTCTCCATTAACTTTGTTGGTTTTTACGTAATAAGACTAAATTACTTACAATAAATTTAAGTAGATTATATAAATTTAACCGTAATTAATTTCAATATTACATAATAGTTGATTTCAGTATTTGTTTCCTTTTATTTGACTGAATATTTATAATTTTTGAGCGGAGTTTACGAAGCTCTTTCTTAGGCGACTCGTGTATTTCGTTCGTTATCGAACTCCTCCTAAACGACTGGACCGATCTTTTTGAAATTTGGCACGGTCATAGTGACCATCACCGTGAGTGCATATATCTGAATTCATAAAGATCGGTCCAGTCGTTTAGGAGTTCGACCCGGATCGACAAACTCAGCTCAATTATTGCAACAGCAGAATGTATTGCATATCTAGTTTAAATAAATTCCATTCTTAGTTATTTAATGCATCGCGTTTTGTGTATTCATTGCGGTGATTATGAGTTCTTCGCTATAGCGTAAAAGAACGAAACACATTAATGTGGAGTAAGTATTAGATAGATAGGTACCTATTCCTTCATACCGATTACTAGGTAAATAACATTGGCGTCATTTCAGCAAGTAAAAAACCAGCCAAGTGCGAGTCGGACTCACGCACAAAGAGTTCCATACCAAAAAGAAAAAAAAATACATATATTGTATAGGAACCTCCTTAAATATTAATTATATTCTGTTTTTTAGTATTTGTTGTTATAGAGGCAACAGAAATATACCATCTGTGAAAATTTCAACTTTCTAACTATCACGGTTCATGAGATACAGGGCAAGACAGATGGACGGACAGCGAAGTCTCAGTAATAAGGTTCCCGCTTTACCCTTTGGGTGCGGATCCCTAAAAAGCTTGTATGAAATTTATTAGTTTGTATGAAGCTATAAAATATAAAAAACAAAATCCATTTTTTTACTCGTCTGTGTATTTAACAACAGTTGGATGTTTCCCAAATCGCTAGTCACGCCAACTAAGTCGTTACCTTACAAATAGGGTTTTCTATGCAAATGCGTATCTCGTGCCCGCGACAGGTGACGTGCGGCACCCTTAATTGTTTTTTATAATAATATAATATTCAAATATTATGACGTTTTTTCATTGAGTTTTTGTGTTACACTCTGGCGCGGGTGGCGTACCAGGTGGTCTACAAAAACCCGTTTTTTTACACCGCGACAGACGTTGTTGCGTGTATCGAGGACACAGTTGTCCTGAAAATTTATTTTATTATTCGTTATTTTATCTTATCAGTATTAAAATGAGCTAAAACATACTATCCATAGGGCTCTTTCGCCGCTTTTCATACAATTTGATACAATTCCACAGCAGTTCTGCTGGTTCCGCGTGGAAAAGATTTATTGTTGCAGAATTCTGAAGTACTGTACTCGTGCTGTCAATTTGGTGGGTTCATAGCCGTATGTATGTATTCGTAATAATGATGATAGATAAACGATCATCGTACTTATCGATGGATAAACTTACGGAGATTTTATTAGATGAACGCAAAGTGGTGGTGTATCTGAGAATCATCGCACTTCAGAGGTTACGTAGGTACGAGTACCTACGTTAAAAGTTGGTTCCGAATACACGGTTTGGTTTTGTCTTGTCAACCATCAATATGAACGAAATAGCTGTGGTGTTCATTTGAAAATTTGTTAAGTACTGGCAATAGTATACTCTAGCTAGCATTTTTTTTTATGAAGGGTCAGACAAGGACTAATTCGTCTGTTCATTTAATGAGTTCTGAACTAGACAAATTCGGTTCTCAGCTAAATAAAACTGCAAAATAGAGATGAAACTTAGCGGTTGTCCGCGCTCTTCATTTTCGCCTCCGTTGTTTACTGAATATCATAATAAATAACGTTCGAAAGTACTTTGTCGAGCGTGTACAATTGAATTGTATTTATTATTTACTAACATGCCTACAACTAGACAACTCATTTATAACAAAATAAGAAAGCATAACTGAAATCAACGGAGGCGAAGAATTAATTAATTCAAATCTGTTTGATTAGTGGCCCATTTTGGACAGTTTATTTTACTTTACTGTTGAACAGTTAAAAGCCTTGGGGAGTTGGCGTTTGGCGTGTGCGCTTAGCGTGCAGCCCTCTGCTCCTGCGCACCTGCCGGACAATTATCCGGTCATTAGTCGGCGCAGAGCCCGCGAGACCCGAAATTACTGTAAAGTTCAAAGCCAAGCTTTATGGAGAGTGCGAGCGGTATGGAGAAATTAGATTGGATATTTTTTTATTTGGGATGTCTGTCAGAAAGTATTGTTACGAGCCGGGGTTCTACGGAATGGAAAATGCCGATCAAACTACCACAAAACACTTTATTTATTACACCACTAATTTACACTTCACTATAAAGCTTCACTAAACACTTTTAATCGCACTTGAACTCGCAGGTATAACTCGTATTATCGCTCTGGAAATACTGATGATCCGCCACCGAAGTGCTCCGCCTTTATAGTGCGGTCATTACTCTAGATTACTCTGGAATTTTCACGGAAGAAATATCGCGAACATTCCACACCTTCGAGATGCTTCTAGATAACACGTTACATAGAAGTACCTTGACAGAACATTCCCGAAAGACGTTACGTAGTAGTACTGCGATTTGCTACTAGATGGCGCCGAGTTTGGTAGTCTTATTACTCGCTACGAGATGGCGTTACACTGCCCCCTCCTAAGACATGCTCGTCCCGAGCATTGTCAGGCCCATAATATCGCGCCAATCGATCCACATGAACTATCTTTGGCGCACTTCTTGGACTCTTCCGTATTCGGTAAGTGACATCGTTAATCTTGGTCACAACTCGGTATGGTCCATCCCATTTAGCTTGCAGCTTAGGAGACTTCCCTTTACTGCGGACTGGGTTATGTAACCACACTAACGAACCTTCATCGAAGCTCTTATTGTTTGTCTTTCGGTCGTAACGGGTCTTCATCTTTTCAGACATTTGTTGACCTGATTGTCTGACATGCTCATAAATGTCATTCATCCTGCTGCGCAAGTCATTCGCATAATCAGTGATATTGCGTGGAGCGTCAGGTGGTATACCGGTTAGTAAGTCGGCAGGCAACCGTAATTCTCTTCCAAAGTTCGCATAAGCTGGTGTCACTGACGTGCTTTCGTGAACCGCACTTCGGTAAGACAAAAGAAACGGTTGGATGTGCTTGTCCCAATCTTTTTGCCTGCTTTCCACAACTTTTGCCAGATATCTCTCCAATGTCTGATTAAATCGCTCCACCATTCCATCTGACTGCGGGTGGTAAGAGGTCGTTCTGGTTTTGTGAGTACCCATGACCCGACACATTTCCTGGAACACCTGAGATTCAAAATTTCTTCCTTGATCGCTATGGATTTCTAGAGGCACCCCGAAACGACAGAAGACTTCGTGAACTAATTTATCTGCCACCGTAGTAGCTTCTTGATTAGGTATAGCGAAGACTTCTGGCCACTTCGTGAAATAATCCATCACAACCATGAAGTACTTGTTTCCGCTTTCACTTTCAGGAAACGGTCCCGCAACATCTAGGGCTATCCTTTCCCATGGTGCCCCAACGTTATACAGTTTCAGTGCACCTCTGCTCCGTGTATGAGGTCCTTTCACAGCAGCACAACTCGTACATTTGCGACACCAGTCCTCAACGTCGTCGCGACAGTGGATCCAGTAAAACCGCTCACGTATCTTCAACAGAGTCCTTTTTACTCCCATATGGCCCCCTGAACATCCATTATGGTAGAGCTGTAGCACATCTGGGACCTTAACTTTAGGGACGACCATTTGCAAATGACAGCTGTCTCCTCGAGCATTTTCCCATTTGCGGCACAAGACTCCATCCTGAATAGCTAAACTGTCCCATTGCGCCCAATAACTTTTTGTGATTGAACTCATTGAAGCGACGTCACTCCACATGGGTTTAGGAGCACTTGCTTTAATCCACTCAAATATTGGCTTGATGTCTGCATCGTCCTGTTGAGCATGTTGTAGGCTTTCTTTCCATTCGTCGCTCAGATCCGTTTTAAGCATCTTCACAGGTATGGCTTCCTTTATCTCCTGTTTGGCACAGTGCTTACAGTCTTCAGGGCAAGGTCTTCTTGACAATGCGTCTGCGTTGCCATGGGATCTCCCACTGCGATGTTCGATTACAAAGTCATATTCCTGTAATAGCTCAATCCATCTGGCGACTTGTCCTTCTGGATTCTTAAATTGTAATAGCCACTTCAATGCAGCATGGTCGGTACGTATAAGGAATTTTCGCCCTAGTAAATATTTGCTGAAATGCTGCAATGTCTTTACCACGGCGAGTAATTCTCTCCTCGTGACGCAATAATTCCTTTCAGGTTTCGATAAGGATTTGCTGAAGTAGGCTATAACGACCTCTCGATCTCCTTTCCTTTGAGATAACACACCTCCGAGTCCGATATCACTTGCGTCTGTGTCAACTATAAATTCATTTTCCGCATCAGGATAACCCAAAATAGGTGTATTGCACAGACGATTCTTTAGCTCCTGGAATGCGATGCCGCAGCTTCCGTCCCAGCAGAATTGTCGCTTCTCCTCCGTGAGCTTGTGTAAGGGCTTGGCAATATCCGCAAAGTTCTGGACGAATCGCCGGTAGTATGAGCACAAACCCAAAAATGCTCTGACCTGCGTCTTATCCTTTGGAACCGGCCAATCCTTGACGGCGATGATTTTCTCTGGATCCGTGCGGATACCATCTTCAGACACTACGTAGCCTAGGAAGCTTACTTGCCGTTTGAGGAATGAGCACTTCTTCGGGCTGAGCTTCAGGTTCGCGCTTCGGATCTTTACAAGCACGCGTTCCAGGTTTTGAAGATGCTCTTCTAACGTACGGCCCACGATGATAATGTCATCTAGATAGACAAGACAGGCGTCCCCAGTCAATCCGGCGAGTACAATTTCCATTAATCTTTCAAAAGTAGCCGGGGCGTTGCATAAACCAAATGGCATAACTTTAAACTGCCACAAACCCTTTCCTGTGGAAAATGCAGTCTTCTCTTTATCCTTCGGATCGATTTCAACTTGCCAGTAGCCACTTTTCAGGTCTAGCGTGCTAAACCACTTCACCCCTGTCAGCATGTCCAACGTGTCATCGATCCTTGGTAAAGGGTAGCTGTCCTTTTTCGTAACGTCGTTCAGACGACGATAGTCGACACAAAACCGCATACTGCCATCTTTCTTCCTCACCAGCACTACAGGTGAGCACCATGGACTTGACGATGGTTCTATCACACCATCTTTTACCATTCCTTCAATCATGGTCTCAACTTCCTTTTCTCGTGCTACTGGCAGTCTCCTTGGTCGCTGACGGATGGGTGCCTCATTTCCTGTATTGATTCTATGCTGAACCAATCCAGTCTTCCCAATGTCAGCATCACTCGAAGAGAAAATATCGGCGTACTTGAGTAACATCTTCTTAGCCTTGTCCATTTCATTCTTCGTTAAGATGTTACGACAGTCTTCTAAAAGTGTCAACACGTTGTTTCTAGCGTCCTTGTTGACGATGTTCCCAGTACTCAACTCTTGGCATCGGCGCATCCAATCTACTTCTTCGCAAGTGCCAATCAATGTGCTCTTTTCTATCACGTGTTCCTTATCACTAAGGTTCAGCACACGTACCACTGAGGCTTCATTGGCTCTTACCAGAGTTCGGGCCATTTTCCATGGAAGTTCATTGTATATCCCTTCTATGAGTACACATCGATGTGTTCGCCCAGAATTCTGAGGGAGACTAACTGGTACAGTCGTTTCTGATCTGGCAGGAAGCACGACCTTCTTCAAGCTGTACACTTTTCCTGATAACGCTCCTTCCATGAAAAGTTCCTCTTGACCACATTTCATCGCTCCTTGCTTGACGTCGATCTCACAAGAGTTCTTCCTCATAAAGTCTAAGCCCAGTATGCAGTCGTCCATTATGTCAGCCACGATGACATTATGCAGGTAAATTCCATTGCCCAACTTTAACTGCATCTCTTTCTCTCCTCGGACGGGTATGCGCTGACCCGTGGCCGTTACCAAGTTGATGCGGTCACGGTTTGCAGAGTCCCCAAGGAACCGATTTGCAAGTCGGGAACTGACAACCGTGCGAGATGCTCCAGTATCTATTGTCAGCTTGCATGGTGTTCCATTTACCTCGCCCTTGATGATCAGGCTGTTCCCATCCTGGGTTTGTGAGATCGAAACCCTTGGGGCTCTTCTAAAATCAGCCAGCACCCGCCCCGCAGTCCTGGCATTTATTCGTTTCCCTCCTGTTGCTGGGCGGTGACATTAGCCACCCTATCCTCTTGGGAACGACTTTCTTCTCTTTCAGCAGTCCGCTTTGGGCAACTGGATCGAAGGTGGCCCCTCTCACCACATGTGTAGCACCTAGGGCTATACCTCGTGAAACGGTCGCGAGCCGGTGATGCTACAACTTCCCTGACACGGTGAGATCGATGATCCTTCCGTACGGCTTCGACCTCCAAAGCATGAGCCAAGGCGTCTTTGAGAGTCTCATGGTGCCCGAGTCTGACAGCGGCCCTGACTTCCAGGTCGTGGATGCCGTCGATGAATACTTGCACCAGATTCCCATCGATGAGCGCAGGTACCGACTGGTATGCCTTCCGTACCAGCTTCTCAACTTCCAGGGCCCACTGTTGCAAGTTTTCACCAGAGCGCTGGACACGATCCTTCAGCTGCGCACGATACACGTGTTCCAGGTGAGCGTCACCGTATCTGGTTTCCAAGGCTTCTAGTAGCTGCTCGTAGGAAACATCGTCTCCGAGAGCTTCTAGGATGGTTAACGCCTTGTCTCGCAAACCCAATGTAAGCGCAGTCATGGCCTGGGCTTTGCTCCACCCGTTTGCCTTCTTAACGGCTTCAAACTGCTTTTTATAGGCTGACCATGAAGATGTCCCATCGAATGGCGGTACTTTAAATCCACGCGCTGAAGGTACGGCAGGTAAGGAAGTCGCAATCCCATCTCCAGCTTTCAGATTTCCCAGCTCTTTCCTCACATCTGTAATCTGGTTTTTTACATCTTCAATCCGAGTTTCGGCTTCCGTGATGCGGTTCTCAACATGATGAACTTGATCCTTCATCACATTCATCTCCTTGCCAAAAGTCGCTCGAAGATCTTTCATGAGGAGCGTCTGTTCCTCCTGGCGGCGTGCCTGCTCCTCCTTGTCACGCAGCAGCTGTTCTTCCAACCGGCGGGCCTGGTCCTCCTGGCGGCGTGCCTGCTCCTCCTGGCGGCGTGCCTGCTCCTCCTTGTCACGCAGTAGCTGTTCTTCCAACCGGCGGGCCTGCTCCTCCTGGCGGCGTGCCTGCTCCTCCTGGCGGCGTGCCTGCTCCTCCTTGTCCCGCAGCAGCTGTTCTTCCAACCGGCGGGCTTGCTCCTCCTGGTGGCGGGCCTGCTCCTCCTGGCGACGGGCTTGCTCCTGTAGCATCGCCATCAGCGCAGCAAAGTCTGGAGGTGCTGGCGCTGGAGATACCGTGGGCGGGCCTGCTTCCACCGTTGGCTGCTCCTGACCACCCAACCTCTCCGGCGTATTACCTCCGAAGCGCCTGCTGTCCAACTCCTGCTGGCGCTGACCCCTGGTACGGACGCCCTCTGTGTCTTCTTTCGGTAACACCGGCATTGTCCAAATCCCCAATTCTGACACCAATTGTTACGAGCCGGGGTTCTACGGAATGGAAAATGCCGATCAAACTACCACAAAACACTTTATTTATTACACCACTAATTTACACTTCACTATAAAGCTTCACTAAACACTTTTAATCGCACTTGAACTCGCAGGTATAACTCGTATTATCGCTCTGGAAATACTGATGATCCGCCACCGAAGTGCTCCGCCTTTATAGTGCGGTCATTACTCTAGATTACTCTGGAATTTTCACGGAAGAAATATCGCGAACATTCCACACCTTCGAGATGCTTCTAGATAACACGTTACATAGAAGTACCTTGACAGAACATTCCCGAAAGACGTTACGTAGTAGTACTGCGATTTGCTACTAGATGGCGCCGAGTTTGGTAGTCTTATTACTCGCTACGAGATGGCGTTACAGTATGTTAGTAAGTAGACCTTACATTTATTAGTTACGGGTTTAAGTGCCTACATATATTAGTTAAATCTTGCTTTGCACTTAGACTTTAAGGAATCAAAACTCATTGCCCAGTTCATCTAAATCCTTCCCTCGATGATATATTTTCATCAATAACATTGGGCCAGCACAGGTGATTTGTATTTGTTCAAGGATAAAAATACGATTGTTCTGAAAAATTCAGAAAGGGAAAGTCACCAAATACATAACAGGTGACGTTGATCCCACGAAAATAATATACGCACATTGGGTTTTGGCTGCAAATTGCGACATAGACAAGAGGAACTGCTTATTCGGGAAGGAGTTTTTACAGCTGTGCACGCGTTGATCCAGATCTGAAGAGTTCCGTGGAATACGGACAGTACCTACGTATCTACTTACCGTTGGGTTTATAATGGAGATTAGAAAATGTTGCAATGCAATAAAATCACCACAAATGGCTTTTGATAGGAAACGGGGTGCTTCACACTGTTATAAATTCTAGCAGAACTCTACCTGGTCTTGTAACAGTCGAATAGCGTTAAAATTGATTATGCAATTTCATTGACGAAGACGCAAATAAAACTATTTACCGTTTTAATTAATACTCACTTTCGATCAAAAGAAACAAAATCATAGCAAATTAAAATTTAGTGTGGATTTCTTATCAGTGATTTACCCTTGATCATGATGTGGCCAGAAGACAGTGAAATGTTTCAATCAATGCGACGACATGGCGGTACACGAATGGCAATAGTACCTAAACTATATCAGTGCATAAGATCAACAATACTTAACTATTATAAGGCTAATATGGGTATGACCTTATTATATTTACTTTTACAGGTACAATAAATACATGATCAAAAGCTTTACCATACCAAGTCGCTCAGACTTATTTAGGGTCCCAAGAAATTAGTCCACAATATCCTCGGTCACCCAGCTATGACCATAAATAGATTTTATCTGGTAATTGCATGTCTGGTGATGAATTCTTCATTAGGGGCGTGTAAAGGTACAAGGCGGGTGGGGGAGGGGAGACAGGGTTGTATGAGCAGAGTGTGAGGACACAATGGGCGCCCCCCGCGGTATTGTGCGCTAATGTATGCGCGTGCGGCGTCGTCGACAGCGGCCATGGAGCCACAACACAAACATTTCAACGCATCTAATTTATTGTCGTGTCGCACTGAGTGGTACGCAAAAAAAATATTTTGTTAAGGTGAAGTGTTATCACGACTCGAGAAGAGACTATTTTAATCCGATTTATGCTGGAAGAGGCAATGTCTTTGAGTTTATTTATGACGTTAGTATACCTACCCATTCTATAACCTCCTATACCTACCGTAAGAATATGTTTGGGGAGTGAGCTGTCATTTATCGTTATCTTTACTTACTGATTAAAATAAGAGATTTTATTCCTATATACCTTTTATGTGTTACGTAAGTTCATAATGATTAGACATTCTATAATTAGATTCAATAATTCAAAAGAGAAGTAGGTGATATATGACGCCTTTCGTCCCGGGAAAACACACAGGTACAGGAAAACTAAATCACGGGAATGGACATACATTGACCTGTCCCCTTACCATAGCGCTCGGAAGAATTTGTCAATAACCCATGATATCGCAGAAAATTTCAAATAATGTGTTATTTGGGTCACGTGACCGATATGTTCAGCGATATCATTGGTTAGCGACAAACTCTAACGATGTCATGCTCTTGGTTAGGAGTTTACAATATTTTTACAACCAAATAACGTTAATTCAAAGAAACGACTATAATACGAATAATATCGTTTGTTTTGACAAGGGAACGAAGTCTTAAACAAAGTTGAATACAAATCCCAATGGACGATGACTCAGAGGCACTCGTTCAGGGCACTTTTGAATATTATAATATGTAAACTAGTTGTGCGTGGAGAGGTATGTTTGTATCTCAACACAATTAATGACATTTATTAGTATCTGCTATTATGTACGCGTTGGAAGGTGACATTCGAATAATATGTTGTAAGTTTTCATTAAACAGACGAAGGGGGCATAACGCGGCCACCCACCCACCGTTTTCGTAATGTTGTAACATTTATTTATTAAAAATATTAAGAAAGAAATTATAAATAAATCACAAAAACTGATGTCATCGGCAGGACTCGAATCCACGGCCTTTCCCTAACAAGGGGACGCTCTGACCTGAACTGACCTGACTGACTGAAGCTACTATGACATGATTCCTTTCTTAATATTTTAAGAATAGTTTAAGCAAATCTCATTGCTTTGAAATACAAAAATATATTTATTTATTTATATGTACATATTTATTTATGTACTAGCCGTTGCCCGCAGCTCCGCCTGCGTGTTATAGCTTTCTTGTTCACCAGTTACTGATTTATTATGTATAGCTGTTGAGCGATATTGTATCTTAAGATTAAATATTATAGTATCTTAGCCGTGTGTAGCGCCCCTTAGTGAACTCCACTGCGGGTGACGTAACCTACGACAAACTTATTATTTACGGTTGGTACAGTAATCGGGTCTAGGGATCGAACCGCATAATTAAGTTTGTTTTTTATTGTATATACTTTTCTGGGATAAAAAGTACCCAACGTGGTGCCCAGGACATTAAAGAATAATGGGTTGCACGGCATTGGTCAAATCTGATATTCGTCAAATCGGCATTTCGTCCAATGTGACAATGGTCAAAGCTGTAGTTCGTCAAATCGTCTGTTTGTCCAATTATGAAATTTGCCAAATACGCTATTGGTCAAGTCTATGTACTGTCGATGAAAACATGCATTTTGAATTACATAATTTGTAAGAACTTACAAAAGGAGAAGGCATCCGTTATAGGTACCCAAATTATGACCATTTTTAAATATTTTTGGGAAAAATTTAAAAATATTAAAAATAATATTGGTTAATTAAAATGTAGTAAAATAGAATTGAAGTATTCTGAGGTTTCATTTGGATCAATTGTTACCTCCTTTGTGTGTTTGCGGTATAGAAATAGCATTAAATACGGATTTGATTTTTGTAGATGACACTTTTAAAACCGTACTGCGGCCTATTTTTCAACTTTTATCACTACAAGTAGACGTGGGCAGTACAAGAGCAAGCACCAATAATATTCCCATATTTTTTGCCTCATGCCTAACAAAACTCAGCAAACCTATGAGAGAGTATTCTCAATTTTGCGTTTCTGATTCAAGCTTGATGTGCAATTTCTGAAATGTGATTACGAAATGGCAATAATTAACGCGGCAAAAAGCATTTTGCCTGATGTGCTTGCCAAAGGCTGCTTTTTCCATTTTAAACAAGCAATTTATAAAAAAGCAAAAGCACTTGGGTTGATAGCTGACGACAATCTGAAAAAAATTGTTAGATTAACTACGAATCTAGCGTTACTGCCCTATCAGTATATTCCTGAAGGATGGATAGCTCTACTTGAGATGATGCCAGAAAATTATAGCAGGGCGGAAAATTTTCAAAAATATTTTACTGAGCAATGGCAAAAAAGGATTTCTCAGGACATGTGGTGTTGTGCAAATGAACGCCATCGTACTACTAATGCGGTCGAGGCTTGGCATAGGAGATTAGGGATTTAAGTTCAAGAAAAATATAATATTTACATGTATATAAGTATTTTAAAAAAGGAAGTGAAATATTATTTAAATAAAGTCAAAAGAGAAGATGAGAAGCAGAGGAAAACATCTAACATCATAAAATATACAAAAATAGAAAAAATAATAGAAAAGTTATTGCATGGAAAATCAGAAGCGTTACAGTGTTTAAAACAGTTGTGTTGTGTATGAGTTCTGTAAATAAATATGAATTGAATAAATAATTAAAACTACTACGGTACTTTCATTTTAGTGGTTGGTTGTACTAAAATAACTTGACCAATAGCGTATTTGGCAAATTTCATAATTGGACAAACAGACGATTCGACGAACTACAGCTTTGACCATTGTCATATTGGACGAAATGCCGATTTGACGAATATCAGATTTGACCAATGTCGTTCAACCCAGAATAAGGGTAGAATAATTATACCAAGTTTCATAGTAACCGAACTGGGTGTTTTTGCGTGATGCCTGAACAAACAGACAGACAGATAAAAAAAATTTTAATCACATTTTTGGATTCTGTGTCGGTCTAGTAACACTCCCTGCCATTTATTGTTTTGATATTTTCAATGTACAGAATTTTCACTTCTACAGATTTTTTATAATTATAGATATTGTGATGCAACTAAAAATACACGTCGTCGTATTATTTAACATTAATAAAGTAGTTTATAATAATTAGTTACTTATGTATCGTCCCTTAGTTTTTAGGTTACCAGCGCCATATTGGCGTTTTGCCATGTTAATTTTTTGTAGCCCCTAACTAGTATTGAACAACTTATCCAAAACTTAAACAAATAAATATAGTAATAATAATAATAATATGAACCTGGCAACCCTTAATATCATCGAACGTCATTTTTCATCTTAAAATTATTTTAATATTTTTATTTAATTTTACAGTCTAAATTTATACTATAATTATATATTGCGTAGCAAGATTTGCAATAAATTTATAAATTACATATACAAACTATATATTATCAAGATCAAGAAAAATTACCAAATTGCAGATGTTTGGCATATGTCAAAGAAAATATTAATCAAATACAAACAATATCAAGAAATGGATGGATGATGATAAAGGATAAATATGCTCACAAGAGCTAGAGCCAGAGAGAGACAAACTGCACAATTACCAACCCCGGACTCGTCGCATAGCTCCGCCTCCCATTTGCCGGAAACTTTGGCTACTGGTGAGGCGTCGAGCTCTAGCAGCGACGAGTATTTCTCTCCACCGACGTCGCCTCCACCTGTACGTCGGCATGGGAGAGGCCGGCCACCGACCTGCTTGGGACCCCGACGCCGTCCGGCTTCGATTAGGGACCCCGCTGCCGGTGGTAATGTGCACCGCATGCGATGGACTTCTTCCATGAACGAGAACGTCATGCGGGCATATTATGCGGCTACAGAGGGAGGAATTAATCTCACTGCGTATCGTGTACGAATGCTGTCTCTGTTTCAGGAGCTCGAACCAACTGTTAACGTATCAACGCAACGTCTGTCGGATCAAGTGCGGGTTATACAACGTGGTCATATGTTGGATGATGCCGTGCTTGAGAGGCTTCGCTCAGATTTACAGGGTAATCCTGGTATCACAATACCTACATCATCAGGTACACATGTTCCTACTGTTTCCACACAACGTCCCACTGATGATGATTTATTGGATACCGGGGTTACAGATGTAAGTACTCATTGCAATGTACAATTAGGGAGCGCTTTGGAATGTGCACTGAGGGAATATCGAAACGTAACACCTACCGAAAGACCTCGTCTACCGCGTTTGCCTACGCATAAGAAAAATATAGCCCTAATGTGTGCTCTGGATTCACTACTGTCAGACTATTTTAACAGTAGTGAAAATCTCGGTGATACACATTCGATTCTGTACTGTGGGGCTGTTGCGGCATGTCGAGTAGCAAATATTAAGCTTTTATCAAATGATAAAGCTACTCGACCGAAATTTGTTACACCAGCCTGGCAGTATAGGATTGAACGTCGTATTGCCGAGACCAGGGCACTCATTGGGAAACTTATTTGCTTCAGGTCGGGCAATACTCGCCCTAGAGTGATGCGCTTTGTGAACCGGGCATTCTTGGGGACTAATATTAGATCCCAAGAATTTGCTTTTCAGGTCACAGAGCGCATTGACTACCTGAAGCAAAAAGTCTATGCGTGGGCAAATCGTATAAAAAGATATAAAAAAAGAGTGGACCGGTATTCCCAAAACTGCATGTTCCAAAAAGATGAGAGATGGGTCTACAGAGATTGGGAGCGATCTGATTCAAGTGTGATTGACGAGCGCCGGCCAGATGATGATGCCACCATTGCATTCTGGAGTGGCATCTGGTCGGCTCCTGTCAGCCACACAGAGGATGGTTGGATGCGGGATGTTAATCGTCTGTGTGAACCGATACAAACTATGGAACCATTAAAATTCATAGATAGTGATGTCACCAACGCAGTCCGTCTGTTACCGAACTGGAAATCAGCAGGACCAGACGGACTGCACAATTTTTGGATAAAATGGTTCCGTAGTTCACACGGACGGTTGGCAGCTCAATTCCAATCATGTTTGGAATCAGGATCGCTTCCCGATTTTCTAACTACTGGTATGACCCATCTCTTATACAAATCTGGTAGTGCCATAGAGCCTAAAAATTATAGACCAATTACATGCCTACCAACGGTCTATAAGCTTCTCACATCTATTTTGAGACAAAAAATAACGCGCCACATAACTGACAACAACATCATGTCAATCTCTCAGAATGGATGTAGAAGTGTGGCTCGTGGCACTAAAGAGCTCCTAATTATGGATATGGTTATTAGCCAACAGGTACGCCGTAATCGCAAGGTTCTGGCGACATGCTGGATAGATTACAAGAAGGCCTATGACTCTGTGCCTCATTCATGGCTTAGGAGGGTGCTGGAGTTGTATAAGATTGATGCAACTCTATGTACCTTCTTAGGGACATGCATGGGGCAATGGAAAACCGTCTTGTGCTATTCAGGATGCCGACAGACTTGTGGTAATGGTGGACCGATAAAGATCGAGCGTGGTATATTTCAGGGCGATAGTCTGAGTCCTTTATGGTTTTGTCTGGCCCTGAATCCTCTCAGCGCTTTGCTGGAGAATTCAGGTCTAGGGTACCGGTTGCGGAAAGATGGCCAGGTTTTGTCTCACCTTCTTTACATGGATGATTTAAAATTACTTGCCCCAAACAGTCACCAACTGATGGAATTACTAAAGGTAACGGAAACCTTTAGTAATTCTATCAGAATGGAATTTGGCGTAAACAAATGTGCAAGCATGCATGTGAAGAAGGGTGGGATAGTGGATTCCGAAAGAATACAACTTTCAGATTCCACTCAACTTCGGTCCCTTTCGGCAACCGATACTTATAAATATCTGGGTATGTCACAAGCGTAAGGCATATTAGAGACTGACATGAAACAATTATTGAGGGAACGCTTCTTTGGCCGCCTGAAAAAAGTTCTTAAGAGTCTTTTATCGGGCGGTAACAAGGTGCGAGCCTACAATAGTTGGGTCATGCCAGTTTTAGTGTACTCGTTTGGCATACTCAGATGGACTCAGACAGAACTTGACGCCTTGGATAGAAAAGTCCGTACGCTACTCACTACATACCGAATGCATCATCCGCGTTCATCTGTAATGAGGTTGTACATACCACGGAAGTGTGGGGGCCGAGGCTTTCTTAATGCTAAGACCCTTCACAACCGTGAGGTGTGCAATCTTAGGGAATACTTCCTGCGGGTGGACGAGGATTTGCATCGTGATGTTGCTGCAGTAGACAACGGATTTACCCCGCTCGGTTTGGCTAAAGAGAACTGGCGCAAACCTATAATACTAAGTACCAATGACCGCATGGATGTATGGAAGGGTAAAGAGTTACATGGACGTTTCTATCAGGCCCTACATGGACCTGATATTGATTTAAAATCATCAGTATCCTGGCTACGATTCGGTAATCTATTTGGAGAAACCGAAGGGTTTGTCTTTGCAATTATGGACGAAGCTGTCATGACTAAAAATTACCGGAGGTATATTCTGAAGGATGGTACGGTTGACATATGTCGGGCGTGCCACCGTCCTGGAGAGTCCCTTAGGCATATTATCTCTGGTTGTTCTAGTTTGGCTAACGGCGAGTATTTGCATAGACATAACCAAGTAGCTAGGATTGTCCATCAACAACTTGCTCTGAAATACAAACTCGTGGATTCAGAAGTACCGTATTACAGGTATGTGCCCGACCCAGTTCTCGAAAATGATCATATCACATTGTACTGGGACCGATCTATTATCACTGACAGGACTATTATTGCAAATAGGCCTGACATAGTGATAGTAGATCGGTCAGAGCGCCGTGCAATAATAGTTGATATTACTATTCCGCATGACGGCAATCTCGTGAAAGCCGAAAAAGACAAACAAGTAAAGTACTTGGATTTGGCCCACGAGATTGTCGACATGTGGCATGTAGGCTCAGCTGTTATTGTACCGATAGTCGTTTCCGTGCATGGACTGATCGCCAAGAGCCTCGACCAACACCTACAGAGGCTCTCGTTAGACGGTTGGATTAAGGGCCTGATGCAGAAGGCAGTGTTGCTCGATACGGCACGCATCGTGAGGAAATTCCTCTCTCTGGAGCCCTAACCACCGGTAGCTTGGTCCTTGTACCCGATGCCGGTGGGTCACTATTTTTTATATTTTTAAATATATTTGTATTTTTTATAGATTTATTTAAAAATGTATTAAATATGTAATTAAGTTAAATAAAGGAAATAATAATAATAACTGGCAACTCTGAACATCTCATACATCATTTTCATTCTTAAAATATTTTAATATTTTTATTTACATATTATTGCCTAAATTTATACAATTACTTCAGATACCAAATTAATATAAGCAAAAAGTCAATAAATAAAGGATTTTATACTATTTTATAACAATAAACAAAGTCTACAAAATTAACATAGAAGATTTGACACATGTCATATGAATACCTACGAAAATATCAACAATATTATGGCTAAATTCAAAATGAAGTGATTGAGATGCAAACAAGAGCCAGAAGCAGAAATGCGCAACTAACACCCCCGGACTCGTCACTAAACTCCGCCTCGCAGGCACCGGACCGCACATCGCCGACACAGGTGCTCGCTGAGGCGTCGAGCTCTTCAAGTGACGAGTATTTCTCTCCGCCGACGTCGCCAACACCTGTACGCCGGCGAGGGCGAGGCCGGCCGCCGAGCAGTTTGGGGCCCCGAAGCCTACCAGCTTCGAGTAGGGTCCCCACTACCGGTGGTATTGTGCACCGCATGCGATGGACTTCATCCATCAATGAAAACGTCATGCGGGCATATTATGAGGCCACAGATGGGGAAACCAACCTGACTGCGTACCGTTCAAGGATGCTTCCTTTGTTTCAGGCTCTTGAACCAACAATGACCGTTGCCGTCCAACGGCTATCGGATCAAGTGCGGGCTATCCAACGATGTAAGTTGTTGGATCAATCTGTGCTTGATCGACTACGCCTGGAAGTATTATCTACTCGTACAGCTCCAGTGTCAACGAGAGCACCGTCACCTGTGACACAGACGGTTGCTACAAGTGTGACGTTAGCGACGCCCGCACCCGACGCGGGAAATGATACGAGTGATACATCTATCCAGGTAAGCGAGCAATTGAGGAGTACTTTGGAAGATGTGATCTCGCAGTATAGGTTTATACCTAATTCTAGACCGCGGCTACCACGCTTGCCAATGCATAAACGAAATCTGGCGTTGATGGGAGCCCTGAATGCATTGCTAGAGCCGTACTTACAGACTAGCAGTGATTTGCTTGATACTCACTCGATTCTTTACTGTGGAGCCATTGCCGCTTGTCGTGTTGCACGATTTAAGATCTCAAACACGGATTTTAATAAAAAATATATTTATTTGAAAATGGACAGAGTTACAGCTTATTACTAAACAAAAACAATTATTGATTAACTTAATTAGCTACTGCGTTTTTATACAAAGGAAATGTCTAATTTGCAATATGTGCTATGACGTCTGTTTGTGGCTATGTTGCTTCTTTAGCCTTGCTGACGAAGCTGATGTGAGGGGTTTGGGGTTCCTTGACTCCTCCCTCCCCAAGTGAGAAATTCACTGAAGGTGAAAACTTCGGCTTCAGGGAATTTCGGCATTTCATAATTACAACGGTGGTTATGATAAGGATTAGTATTATATACAGGCAGACAGTCCAAATGCTTGTATTGTATGAAATTATTTGGTCTTCTATCATTGGATAGTCACTATCACTGGCTTTAACACTTTGTAAAACTTCTTTCACGTCACTGAAGTCTACGTTTCGTAAATCTAGTTTCTTGGTACGAACTTCGAAGTTGCTGCTCAGCTCTGGTATTTGTATGGTGGATATTTGCGGCTTGATATCGGTTACGTTGGTGGCAGCGTTCACCAGTATTTCTCCAATGTAGGTTTCACAGGAACGTGTGGGTGTTACTATATATGTTCCATAGATGCTGTATTTTCGCATCTTATTGTTGCAGTTTTCGCTTACGATAGTACTATCTTCGGAGTAGATCATCCAGTCGTAGTCTGATATCTTCTGTATTTTTGTAGCTTCTATTTTTATGTGGTTCTGCAGGCATTGGGTATAGTTACTTTTCATGAGCATTATGTCTTCAATACACGTCTTCGTGGGGTATTGTACCAAATTGTTTTCTGTACATAGAAATTTGTTGTTCTCGATCTTTTCGCAGGGAGTTGCTACTGGAATGTACTTCAATCGATTCACCAATAGGTAAGGGTATTTAGGAATTATGGTGAAGGTATGTGTGATATTGTGGATTGGAATAGGGATTACCTTATAGTAATTATATGTTTCGGTATCTATTAAGGGAACTTCTAAAACGAAAACTAACTTTTGATTACCATCTATATAAGATTTTACAACAATGTTGTGTTCTAATTTTATCAGATTATCGTGAGTAACTGGATATATAGTTTTTGCATGTGTATTTATAACTAATAAAGTATTATATAGTTCTGTAGTGTTAATAATGGATTGGTGTAAAACATGTAATTTACTAAATGCAATTGATGTTTCAATTTCTTGTATGTTTTCATAACAAGTACGAAAGTTACTCAGTACTTGGTACATGGAGTTCATCATGGTTAACAAATTATTGAATTTTGTCTCGTTTTGAGCAAGTGTTTTAATCTCTGTGGTTTTCAACCCTAAGTCTTTAATATTTAAATTAATTATTTCCGAATCGTTAACTAGTTTATCGAATGCTTTTTGAAATGATGACACTTTGCGTTCGACAATATGTTCCCTACTTTTTAAGCTGGCTATTTCCTTATTATATCTGATTATATCTGATTGCATCTTCTTCATCTAAGTTGCCGGATATGGCTTTAACTAAAGTTCCTAAAGGACTAAATAAGGATCTCTTAACTCTAAAACTAATGGGTATTATTTGACTTAATCTATCCCGAATAATTTTAATAAAATTATCTACCTGTTTTTCTATCCCTAATAATTCCTTATCTAATTGATTTTTCCTAATTATTTGCTTTAAGTTTTCAAAATCTTGAATATTACTATCTATCTGTAATCCTATTGAAGTTAAATCTACAGACTTAAAAATCGTCCAAGTATTACTCTTCTTCACTGCTACTCCCAATTTCAGAGGTGCTATCCCCGGGTTCTTGTTGAGGTTTTGTAGGTCCATGTTGATCACTGATGGTGCTAGTAGTAGGAGTACTAGGCACGACCTGTGGGGGACGTTTAACGTTTTTTATTGCTACTCTAGTTGGTCTATTGTTTAATTTTACTGGTACTATATTTCTTTGCGGTTCACCTATAACTTGGGCTTTCTCATAGCGTGGAAGTTCTTTTGCTTTTCTAATCCTAGTGTTTTTCATATAAATATCATCCCCATTTTTAACTACAGGTGGTTTTTCTCCACCTTTCTTATCTCTAACCTTAACTTTATCGCTAACTAATTTGTCTGAAATATATTCATAAAGTACCTTTAAACGTTTCCTATGATCTAACATTAATTTTTGTAATAGATTTTTCTCCCTATCAATATCAAATACATTTCCTGCTTCTGTTTGTCCAAAAACTACCTCAAATGGAGTAAAATCTGTTGCAGAATGTATAGAGTTATTGTAAGCCATTATGGTGTATGTCATAACGGATGCTGCGTCTAAATCGCACTTATCATATTTGGCTAATCGATATATTTCTATAATAGTGGAGTGAAACCTCTCAACTACTGCCATTGAATTGGGATTATTTGGTGTCCCGATATGTAGATCAATTTTATATAAGCTAAGTAATTCTTTAATAAGTGCATTATTGAATTCTGTCCCTGAATCGCAATTGAGTTTTTTTGGTAAACCATACATACTGAAATATTTAATTAACGCCCTAACTATCTCTGGGGTACTTCTATTAGGGACATAAATTGCTTGACCTAACTTGCTGAATGCATCTACCACGGTTAAATAATATTGACCTTCTATATAAAGTAAGTCCATAAAAGCTTCCTGAAATGGAGTGTTTTGGTTTTGAGTGAGTTGTATTTGTGGTTTGATGGGCTTCCTATCATACTTCATCTTTTTACATGGTTCACAGCCATTTATGATTGCTGTAACCGTCTCTTTCATATTGGGCCACCAGTAGTGCCTTTTGAGTTTAGTAAGGGTTTCCCTAATGCCTCTATGGCATGTTTTACCCTCATGATATTTCAAAACTATTTCTCTTTGATCATGTTCAGAATCTGTTAAGTTTATTATTCGCTCGGTACATTCGCTTAATTTAATTGATCCCTTTTTGAATAAACTAATAACTACTTTAGAAAAGGTATTTCTAAATAAAACGTTTTCGAAATTTATAAAATACTTATTTTTAGGGTCAATGTATTCTTTTAAGAAATCTTTAACTAGACTTTCGTTATTTATGGGTAAATGGACTTCTAGAATTTTCTGTTTTTTATTAGATATATCCTTAACAGTTAACTTATCCTTATGCCATGTATGAACTAATATTTGCCTTGGTTTAGAGTCTATCGCTTCGTTCAAGATCGGTATCCCGTCGTGTTCCCTATTGGAAACGGAGTTTGCGGTAACTCCGTCATCAGAGTCCGAAAGCTCTATAGTCTCTATAGGGGGTTCATCATTGGCCAGGTCATGTTCTAATTCTTCTACGATTTTCCTAATCCGTTCTTTCCTATCTCCTACGTTTACGAATATGGAATCTAAGTCGTCGTCAATCGCATGGATTTTAATCCTTGACAACGCATCTGCGTTTGTATTTTGGGGACCCTTTTTATATCGGACCTCAAAATCATATTCTTCTAACCTAAGCCGTCACCGCGTTAACTTACTATTTGGCTCCTTCAGGGAGTATAACCATGCTAATGGTCTATGGTCCGTGTATATGACAAACTTATTTCCGTAGAGATATGGTCTAAAATGTTTCACAGCCCAAATAATAGCCAGAAGTTCCTTCTCTATGGTGCTATATTTGGTTTCTGTGTCACTAAGAGTCCTGCTAGCATAAGCTATGGGTTTATCCGCGCCTACTGATCCTTGTGAGAGTACAGCCCCAATCGCATAATTTGATGCATCGGTGGTAAGGATAAAGCCTTTACTAAAATCTGGATATTGTAATAGAGGAGCATTTGTTAATAATTTTTTGCAAGTCTCGAAGCAATTTCGGTATTCCTCGTCAATTACTATTTTTCGGCCCTTTTTCAGGCACTGTGTTAAGGGTCGCGTTATTTTAGCAAAATCCCTAATAAATTTTCTGTAATACCCTATCAGTCCTAAGAAGCTTTTGATTTGAGTTACTGTCTCAGGTATGGGATACTTCAAAATAGCATCTATTTTATCGGTGTTCGGTTTAAGACCTTCGCTTGTAATTGTGTGTCCAAAGTATAGGACTTCTTTCCTAAGGAAATGTGATTTGTCTAGTTGTACTTTAAGGTTTGTTTTACGGATCGAAAACCATTTTGAGTTTTTCTACGTGTTCCTGTAAACTTTTCGAAAAGATTATTACGTCATCTAAGTATACAAGGCAATGTAAGCCCTGTAGACCCCGAAGGACGTTATCCATGGCCCTCTGGAACGTTGCCGGCGCCGTCTTTAGACCAAAGGGAAGGCGGTTGAAACTATAGTGGCCTGAGGGTGTGCTGAAGGCAGTCTTATCCCTATCCTCCTCAGCCACCTCTATCTGGTGGTACCCGCTAGCTAGGTCAAGAGTAGTAAAGTATGTACTTTTTCCTAACATGTCGAATAGGTCGTTGATGTTAGGTAACGGATATTTGTCGTCAACGGTTATCTCGTTGAGACGTCTGTAGTCTACGACCATTCTCCACTTTTGTTTTCCCGAGGCATCAGCCTTTTTAGGAACTAAATGCACAGGGGCACTCCAAGGAGAGTGGGATTCTTGGATGATATTGTCCCCTAGCATTTTATCTACCTGGTCCCTAATTTCGGCACTTTGCGATGGGGGTAACCTATATGCTTTTATGTTAATAGGGTCCTCATTTTTTGTACGAATTTAGTGTTTTACTTGATTCGTGAATGATAATGGGATACCCTCGCAATAGAACACGTCCCTGTATTCCCAACAAACCCGTTCAATCGTTTCTCTTTCTTCCGTGTTCATGTGATCTAAACTAATTTTTCGTAAATTATCTACTAGTAAATTATCTAGGTCCCGGTTAGTTTCCGTGAAGTTAACGGTGTTTAACGGGCTAGAAAAAGGCTCAACATTAAAAGGAGCTGTTACAACTAAATCGACCGCTTCGTCCGTATAATTCTGAATGACAGTTGAAGCATAATTATTAGTACAGTTAACTAAAGCGGAGGGCATTCGAATCCCTTCCTTAAATTCCTTAAAATCTAAAATCCCTACTCCCTCTAATAGGTTAACTGGGAGTTTCACTCTAACTTCGGCCCGGGGGGGTAGATTGTAAACCTCCCTCATGGTTGGTGAATAGACTATAGGTATATTTGTGTTCTTAAGATGTAAGACCTTATTTTTCATGTTAATTTTTGCCTGTAATTGTTGTAACAAATTGCTACCTATCAGCCCATCGTACCTCTCGTCTACGTCGTATACATAAAACTTATGATATTCATTACATCTAAATATTTTAGGTAACACGATAATTATAGTTTCCGTATGAATACTCGAAGCGTGAGTGCTCACTACTTCGAACGGTTCATACTGTAAGTAACTCTTAAAATACCTATTCGCAATATGCTGACTTATAAAAGACCTTTCGCTACCTGTATCTATGATAAAAACGGCGTTAAGCTCTGGAATAACTATATAAGGTAAATTTAAGCGCTTATTTAAATTAATATCTATCTTTTCTCTAGGGACGAGACTCTTATATGAAAATTTTCAACACCCGATTCGATGGGGTTGTAGTCCTGACACTCATAACCAGGGTTATTCGGTTCGATTTCCTCTGAGTTACGATCTGTATAATTAATACGTCGTGAGCTAGCCGTTCGCATCGTGACGTCAGTGTTTTCACGTGAAGTCGATGCTTGCGGTGTAAATCGCGACAAGTTCTGAGAATTATTTGCGTAGTTTTGTTTTGACGGAAACGGTGTCCGGAAACTACCTTGCTGTTGTTGCACAAAATTATTATTTGGATGATTCGAATTATAATTGTTAAAATTATGTTTAAAATTCCTAAACTGGTTCGAATTACTTTGTAACGGTGTACTATTCCCGCTATGATTCATAATCGGCGTCCAATTCCTATTGTTATTCGGTGTATTTATACCGGGTAAGGTACGCTGATTAAATTGACGATTATTACTATAACTTTGAGTCGGCTTAGATGTTCTATTAGTGTTACGATAGTCTTGGTTCTTTGATTCGTACACGGTTTGGAAGTTTTGTTCCTCCAGGACTACCCTTAAGGCATCCTCCAATGTGGATACGTCGCGCATACGAACCTTTCTAACTAAAAATGATGGTAAACTGTACAAGAATATATGAAGTGATCTATTAGAATAAATACTTTGCTTTGCCCTACGTGAACCATCGTCAAGGTCAGTCTCCGCGATTTTAGCGAATAAAACACTTCTCAGATGCTGTAATCTGTGGCAAAAATCTAAGTAACTTTCATTCCTGCTAATCTTACAACTTTCTAGTTCTAATGCTAGACACTCCTCTGTACGCGGATCTCCAAAATGCTCACATAAAATAGTTTTTAGTTGTGCCCAGGTTTCTATGGAGTCCCGTTCTCCTACGAGACTAGCGGCTTCACCCCCTAGTCTACTGGTTAATACATGGAACCAATATTCATTTTGCAGGTCTTCGCCTCTAAACCTAGCTATAAGATATTCACACTTTTAAATATATAGTGGCAGGTAAGGTCCTGGGTTCTCCACTAAATATGGGAATAATTTTCACCATTTCCTGAGGGACTCTTGTTATGTTTTCCATTGTGGCGAAAGGTGAAAATATACACAGTTAGAATATATGAATGAAAATTGGAAGCAAAATTAAATACCTAACTTATTTTACCTGCCTACGCTAATTGTATAAAGGTCTATGTAGAGTATTATTATGGCGTTTGCTAATCCCTAATTAACACACCAAAACACAGACTTATTATAAGGTAAAGGATAAAAGTTGGATAGCTGAAAGGGAGGTGAAAAGATTTACTCACAATTCCGCAGCGTTTCCCATATCCTTGAATAATGCTCTGTTATACTGTAACTCGGCTTCTTCCCGGAGTGAGGATCCCAAAAAAATTGTTTGTTTCGGCAATCTCTGTCTAACCGTAGAGACGGACGTCGTAGTCGGCTGCTTCTCGTAATTTTAACGTAACACAACGACTTGCTTGACTACAGAGATCCTACCGGCTGCGCCATTTAAGATCTCAAACACGGATTTTAATAAAAAATATATTTATTTGAAAATGGACAGAGTTACAGCTTATTACTAAACAAAAACAATTATTGATTAACTTAATTAGCTACTGCGTTTTTATACAAAGGAAATGTCTAATTTGCAATATGTGCTATGACGTCTGTTTGTGGCTATGTTGCTTCTTTAGCCTTGCTGACGAAGCTGATGTGAGGGGTTTGGGGTTCCTTGACTCACGCGTTAAATTCCCCGAAGCTAACCATGCACCACGACCGGATGGTGTTCCCGTATGGCAGGCAAGAATCGAGCGACGTATCGGCACATTTAGGACTCTCATTGCAAACCTTATCTCTTTCAGCCGGGGAAATAGTCGTCCCCGGGTCATGCGTTTCGTGACTCAGGCATTTGCTGAGACCGGTATTCGTCCCCAGCAATACTTAGCCAATGTCACGGAACGTATTGACTTTCTTAAACAGAAAGTGTATGCATGGGCAAGCCGTATCCGTCGTTATAGAGAGCGTGTAAATAGATACTGGCAGAATCGCATCTTCCAAAGTGACCAAAGGAAGGTGTACCGAGAGTGGGAGGGAACTGGACAACGTTTGAACGACGGACAACTGCCAGATGCTCACGCCATGAATCAATTTTGGCGTGACTTATGGTCGATGCCTATTTTGTCGACTAGCAAGACATCGTGCTTCTATGTTACCGTTCATTACCCTGTATCTCTCCTTTAACTCTGCTGTCTGCAATAGTAGACGTGACAAGGACACAAACACAAACAAAATGATAAATCAAATAGATTTATTCATACATTACACGGCAATTTCGATTCTCTCCAATTCCCTAACTACGTGCATGTTTGGCCACCCAGTGTTGAGAGACGTACCTTCACATGTGCTCTCTTCAATTGGATCTCTGGCAAAAACTCAATTTGCATAGTGCTCGATACTTGCCGCGATAGTGTCCACCGAGAGTACTGCCGACATTTGCGAAACTACGAATTTGTGGATAAACTTTTTACATTAGGGACTAAAGTACCTATTGTAAATAAAGAGGATTTATTTATTTTCTCATTAAACTTGACTACGACGGGTCTTCTGGAAACTGGATTGAAGTCTGTTGATGTTTTCGGATACAGAAATATGGAAGTTATATTTTGTTTTATATCTAACTAGCGGACACCCGCGGCTTCACCCGCTTGACAAATTATATACACAAATAACTTCCTCGAGAACCACTCAATATATCAGTGAAAACCGTATCAAAATCCGTTGTGTAGTTTAAAAGATCTATGCATACATACAGAACGAGCGACTTTGTTTTATTGTTTGAGAGCGATAATCAACAATATTTTTGAGAACCACTCAATATATCAGTGAAAACCGTATCAAAATCCGTTGTGTAGTTTAAAAGATCTATGCATACATACAGAACGAGCGACTTTGTTTTATTGTTTGAGAGCGATAATCAACAACATTTTTTTTATTTTTAACATTTACTATACTTTTCTGAAAGAGATCCACCAGGAAAATTGTGTCAAATAGTCACGACACACTTATTCAAAACCTAGCTGGTACTAACAACCATACGTGAAATAATTTTATTGTATCCATACTTACAGTTCGAGTTTAAACTCTACATATTATGTATAACACTTACAAATTTGTTAAGTATAACATGCAATGCAAGGTGTATTTAGTGTGCTCACCGGGTGTATTCGCTTTGTAGTCGAGTCGGTCCTGGTTCTCAGTGGCAAAATGTCGATGCCACCCACTGCACGCACGACCTCACGGCTCTACTTAGACCATCCAATAAAATTATATTCATGTAATGGGGCACACTAAAAGTTTTGCACTTCTAGCTAATCGGAACTATTTGAATTTCAAATGTTATATTTTTTTAAACGTTGCAAACTTCTTAGTAATAAAAAAAAAACAATTGGCGGGAAATCATTTATCAATTGTTTTTTATCACACATCAAAGTTCTACGTATGCAACGAAAATGGAATTAAGTCGAAAAGATTTTAGAGCGATGATTTTTTATGATTTTAAAAGTTCTCTCTCTCCGCAAGTGCCGTTGTGCCGCTCGTCTTCAAAATGCTTTTGGGAGAGAAGCACCTTGTTTGAGCACCGTGAGGCGATGGTTTTCTGAATTTGAGAGAGTCCGAGTTCCTTTACATGATGAATTTCGTGAAGGGCGGCCTTCAACTGCCGTCAACGAAAATAATGTGGCTACTGTTAAGCGGTTAATTGAAGAAAACCCGCGGATTACCTATGGGACAATTCGAGGACTATTGGGGATTGGTATGAGTCAAATCCAGAAAATTTTACACGAAGAATTGAAAGTTCGGAAACTTTGTAGTCGTTGGATCCCTCATGAACTGACAGCGGAGCAGAAGCGGGCTCGCGTGGAATGGTGCTCACAGATGCTACTGAAGTACGACCACGGAGCCACGGACATTCTAATGCTGTTTATGACATTGTCACAGGAGACTAAACGTGGATTTATTGTTTTGAACCCGAAAAAAACAGCAATCTTGTGAATGGGTGTTTGAAAATGAGAACAAGCCGTTGGTAAAAAAATGATCGCGTTTTTTTTCTCAGCTACGGGTCCCATCTGTACAATTCCACTCGAAGATCAAAAGAGTGTTAATGTTGAGTGGTATTCTACCATTTGTTTACCCAGGGTGTTAGAAAAAGTTCGCGAAAGACGACCCAAAAGCCGCGTTCTCCTACATCATGACAACGCTTCTTCACACACGGTCAACTAAACAAAGTCATTTTTAGCTTCCGAAAAAGTACAACTCGTCTTCCATCCTGCGCATAGCCCCGACCTAGCACCCTGTGATTTCTGTATTTTCCCCAAAATCAAAGATTTGATGAGAGGTTTCACTTTTACCAACTTCGAAGAGGCAGTGATAGCGTTCAATCAGCACGTAGAAAACATGCCTTCAGATCTGTGGTCCTCCTGTTTTAAAAAATGGTTCGATCGCATGAAAAAATGTTTAAAATGTAAAGGAAAATATTTTGAAAAGCAATAAACATAATATTTTGGTTTTAACATGTTGTTTTTTTAAGTTACGCAAAACTTATAGTGTGACCTACTAGAAAACCGCCGCGGCTCCAACCGCGTGACACAGTTTTCCTATTCCCGGTTCCCGTGGGAACACATTACCGGGATGAAAACTAGCCTAAGTTACTCAGGGATATTGTAGCTACATATCAGACACATTTTCAAAATCGGATCAGTAGTTATGGAACCTATTAGCTTCAAACTAACATTCAAATTTTTCCTCTTTATAATATTGGTATAGACACTATATACTAGTATAGTATTCTTATTCTCGTATCTGTGGTATAGATAAGTACACAATATAAAAAAATTATGAATCAATATAAATAAAAAATAATTACTCGCTAAAACTCGAGAACGGCTGGACCGATTTAGCAAATTTTGGTCTTAAAATATTCGACGAAAAAAAAAGACACAACAAATTACATTTGTTGTATGGGAGCCCCCTTAAATATTTAATATAATCTTTTTTTAGTATTTGTTGTTATAGAGGCACCAGAAATACATCATCTGTGAAACTTACAACTTTCTAACTATCATGGTTCATGAGATACAGCGTGAGAGACAGACGGGTGGACGGACGGGTGGACAGCGAAGTCTCAGGTAATAGGGTTCCCTTTGGGTACGGACCCCTAATAAAAACGGACATAACAAACAAATTAAAAGGAGCAGGTTATTCAAATACCAATTTCGCACAAAATTTACATAAACAATGTATACCTAGTTACACTAGTTAGTCTCTTGTGAGGCCCATTAGGTATATTTAGGTAGTGTTATTTCTTGACCCACTTAACATTCTTACTATAGGTAAATGTTAAGCAAATTCCTGTTACATTTTATCGCAGTACTTAATTGGATCGGCATGTGTAAATTAGAGGATAATATAATATACTTAATCTTCTGAGGATTAGAGGACGTCTGCGGATCGCGACTTTAATCTTTATAAGGTCATGGC
The DNA here is from genome assembly GCA_963556515.1 of Nudaria mundana. Lineage (NCBI taxonomy): Eukaryota > Metazoa > Arthropoda > Insecta > Lepidoptera > Erebidae > Nudaria > Nudaria mundana. The sequence goes on from OY748294.1 coordinate 8,777,424, forward strand.
GCAAAAACATGATATATCTCTAATAGAGGTGACCGGCACTGTGTAGGTTTTAATTTGTAACGGACTGGTTGCCTCTTGTGTCTATAATCTAGTGGTTTATATTATTTTTGGACGATTGTTGTTGATTAGGTGTCGATGGAAACTTTTTATAACAACAGCAATCTGTGGTGTATATATTTATTAAGACGGAGCTCACGGCGTCTTCACAACGATGGGCTCAATCAAGAATGTATGCGACACGATAGCGGGCGCATCTCTTAACCTATCAACTTGAAATTTGGCATAAAGATATAACATAAGCCTGTGGTTTGCTGTATAGTTTTTGGTGTATGTGGCTCTTATAGTTTTTGCTTTACATTAAAGAGACTTGCCTTTGCTAAAAAAAAATGATTGTTGAATCACGCGCGAAATTAAAATTTTTAAATGCAGCATTTGAAAGTTAATTGTTGGCTCGCGCCATTGTTGAAAAGTGATTCTGTTTTTCCTTTTTTTTTAGCTTAGGTTAAGATTCCGCCAGCTCCGTCTTTATTATTTCGATGTAACCGCCCACGTTCCAGCGAATCGCCCTAGTATCGTATAAACAACACCTCAATTTAATGTTACAAGTATATAGCTTAATTATATACAAACAAGAGGAAGAACTTCGGTGTACAATTCATTGGGACATACGCAGTGCAGTTAATTGTTAGATAGATAGCGCTCTACCAAATGTACAGTAAGTACGCGGTCAAGGCAATAGGCTACAGGTAGACCTGTGTTTTAAATATTGCAGAGATATTGTTTACCGCAGTTTCATTTAAGACTGACGCTGCAGAGTGTTTCTCGATAAATACGCAATGTTCTAAAACTCATCATCATCATTCACTGAGCCTTTTCCCAACTCAGTTGGGGTCGGCTTGCTAATCTAACTGCGATTCGTCTGAATTTCGATATTTCCGTGAAGCGACTGCCATCTGACCTCCACAACCTATGGGCGATATCGAAGTTCTGTAGTTAGACCGGTCGGATTTTTGATTTAGGGCTCTAACTACCCCTAACGACTGCCATAGACTGTTCGTATGACAACCGGGACGGCACGTAGGGGTCTCGGTGTCTTAAGAAATGGTCACCCATCCTAAGACCGGCCTGACTAGATGATGCTTAACCTTTGCAATGTATTACCACTAGACCACGAGCGCCTCAACAACAACACACGCTATGTTCTAAAACTACTACGTTCAAAATGTCTTCGCCTTTATATTAGCATTCATAAAAATACTTTATAGTTCTGTAACAAAGTGTGTGAAAATGATAAGAACACGCTAAGACTGATTCTCGTTTCTGTTAACATCCAGTTGAATTCCTCCTACTACTAACATCATTCACTTACGCGGAGTTTTTCAAATAATGTTGTAAACACAGCTTCTATAAAAGCTTCCATATAAGGTCAGTAGGTGGTGTAAAGTCAAACATCTCATCGCGATGCGAGGTCCATTATCGGCCGCATTCCTGGACTGAAATTATTTATTTTGTGCGGGGCGTGAGTTACCGGCCGGCCCGCCCCTTCGTTACTATGTTAATTCCCGCTACCTACAAACCTGCTCCCTGCTTCTCATTCTAATCTAATGCAATATCAAAAATCCTGATTATTGTACAACGTAGCTAAACATTTTTGATAATTAGAGCAAAAAATGTTGTATTTAAATTCAAATAATTGATTGTAAAAAATACCACAGAATAGGGAATAGTAAGTAGGTAAGTAATAATACGTTGTGTTTGTGATTTCTTGTCCAAGTCTAACTTTTAAATTAAGAAGCGGTTATCCAAGTCAAAACAAGTTAAAAATATTTTACTCACTATACCCAGCAGATTATTATTTACAAAGTCAGAGGTGCTGAAGCAGTACCTCCTCTGTGGTAGTACCTACCTACTATAAGTAAAATATAAAGCAAAAAAGTACATTCAACCACAGAGCTGTAACATACAATGTCAAAAAAGCACAAAGATTGCCTTTGAAATAAAAAGTTTTAGTGGACAATGTAATTGGTTATTAAAAAGGGCATATATCACGGTCGAGGCGCGTCGTGTCGTGTGGGAGACAGAGGACGTGATTTGTGTGTTACCGCCGAGTGGACCACGCCCTTTCATTAACATGCTAATGCCGAATCTGGACCAGCGGCACTCACTACCGACCCCTCTCACTGGGTCACTGTCATGATCAACTCTTTACACGTTTGCGGTGGAATTTAGAAGTGCACTTTTAAAGCGAGTAGGCAGGTAATTATTGTTGCATGGACTGTCGCAAAGTCTACCTCATTCTTTATTTTAAAAAAGATTTCCAACAAAATTCCTTCTCCATATCTTCCTGTTTAAAAACCGAATGGCAAATGTTTGTGGCTTAAGGGTTACATAAAGGCGTGGGGTCCAGGCCAACTACAATTGCTATCTGGTGCTACAGTGGACTGAAAAACTTGGATTTTGTTTAAGTTTACATTGATCAATATTTAACCTTCAAAGGCTACTTCCAGAAAATGCTAGTGAGCCGAGGTGTGAATAACTGTCTGTGATTGTTCTGTGTATTCGTTTCAAGTCATTATGCACCTATAATTTTGATACAATCATTGTCCTGCGTGAATTATGTCTGCTTGCAAAACAAAATTAATAAGAAAATTAGACTGTTCTTAGGTGAACATGCCGAATGAATTGAGAGGGTTATGTACGCGTGTGTGTGGCCGTGAGAAGTGGGGAGAGGGGCGGTGGGGGGACGCGACGACGACAATGCGTGGTGTGGTAATGTATGCGCGCCAGGGAGGTCCTCGCTGTGTCGTGGGAAGACGTTATCGTCGCGATCTGCCTCTTCTACGTATACTTTTAAATCCTTATATGAATAAAATGTAAGTACCTTTAATACTGTGGTTTATTTTACACTCGTCTTGATTGCAATATTTGTAAAGTTAATCCCTTTTCACATAAAAGAACAAAAAAAATCGTAGTTTTTTTATAATTAAATTAATCTATCTTACAGATTTTATAATTATGTTTATTTTTTTACTGCCAAGTAGGTACTTACCTATTCTATTTTTTTATAATAAAGTATTCTTAGATAAAACGTTGTGTGACGTCTACGCGCTACGCGCTCGTAGAGGTATCGTAGCAAGAATGCTATGGCGCCCGCGCCGCGTTCTCTTTACGGCGATCCCTAACTCGACGAATTTGCATAAGCTTTTGTATTTTGTAATAATGCGGTGTGTATTTTAATTGAGGAGCGATTAAATCTTAATAAATCGGTCCGGTGTTCCCACACGCGTCTGTCGGGCGCTCGCAATTACGCTGGCGGCGTGTGTTGTAATTTGACGATGGCCGCGGGCAAAACACAAAAATTGCACTCGGTTCCAGCAGTACTCCTTTGAAGACCAACACTGACTAAAACACTGGAGCATCGCGTGCGGCTCGCGTCAGTTAAGCACCGACCGCAAACCGCGGCCACTTGAAATGCACTCGCCAATTACCAATCGTAAACGCGACTAAATGAATGATACCCTGTATGCGGTTCTAATTGGCTTGTCTTTATACAAGAAAGACATTCGTTGGTTTCACTGAGAGACATTTTGTTTCCAGATAAGTATCTATAGAAAATGAATCATACAAGTTATATATTTATAATAACGATTAGAAATTATAAGAAACAGATAACTATTGTGCTTCCTTGCCGCAGAGTAGATACAGAAATCGTAAGTTAATCGTAGGTTTTTATTCACATAGCTACCTAATGCTGTGACGTGTTGCCGTTCACATAGGCTCCATACGAATTATTATGATTGCGATATAATAAGAGATAGACAATTACCAATAAAACTATAAACGGTGTCTGACTCGTCGATTATTATCATAAAAATGCAACACACATGCGGTTTTATCTGCATTCTCAATCGTAACCACAAAATGACAACGAACACATTACATTTAAGCGTTTTTTTTGTTAGTTACCACAACAATTTTAATAAACGAGCAGCCCTTGTACGCTCTACGAGTAGCCGGGCAGTTACCGTTTTATTACGTATATGAGAAAAGAAAAGAGCATGCCTGTCACCGCTATCGTAATTCGAAGGCCAATATATCACGAACATTAGTTTTCCAGACAGTTTCGGTATATGGAATTGGTGAGAAACAACTTGAAGAGTGAGGAGAGGATTCGGCATTTCGAAATGTCGAAGAAATTAGGAAAGCATTCTCGACTGGCGCTGGTGTTTTAAATAAAAATCTAGAATTCGTAACTATACCGTTACTTAATACAAAGGGACCCTTAGTTACCGATTGTGCACTGTGTGTAACGACAGTGCAATTTAGCGCGATTGTATGATGCCCTCTCTTGGACATGCCTATAACTAATCTTACGAACTAGGACGCGTGTAATTATTCGTTCATGAGAATTATATTATAAAATTATATCATGATTAGGTGTAATCATCAATGATATTACACATTTAAAAAACCGACCAAGTGCGAGTCGGAATCACGCACAACGGGTTCAGTTTCAAACACATATCGCGCCTATATCCCCGAAGGGGTAGGCAGAGGTGCATTACACACCCACAATTTGCCAGTATTTTAGTCCCACGTAAAGGGCAAGCCCATTGCCGTCACCGGGCACATTTATAATGGGTTATATCCAAAATGGCCGAATGAATTTAATAAAATGTAGCAGCTTTATTGTAATTTGGAAAAAAAATTGAAACACGTTGCCTTCTGATGAAATGTTGATTAAAGGCAACAAAATCTTACGTGCCAGCCGCTATGGGTTCAGTTTCAAAACGGCAAAAAATCACGTTTGTTGTATGAGAGCCCCTAATGCCCCTATATTCTGATTTTTTGATATTTGTTGTTATATATAGCGGCAACAGAAATACATCATCGGTGAAAATTTCAACTTTCTAACTATCACGGTTCATGAGATACGGACTGCGGAGTCTTAATAATAGGGTTCCCATCTCCCATCTGGGCTAAAAATTTTAGGGTGTAATGGAGTCCTTTGGAGTTACTTATTATTAGGTTATATTTAAGAACACTAGTCACGTAATCTAGTAGTAATTACTAGACCGAGCCTATCTACTTATAAATTTACTTATATTTTTATATTCATAGCTGTTACGTCAAGCACCGGCTAATTATCTGGGTTACCCTGAGAGGTTATTTCGGCACATAAACCAGCTTCGGTCCAAAACTAATTTATATTGGAATGTGATATATGTGCGGGCACCAGTTGCCCGGGGGCACGCGCTCGGCTCGGGCGGTTTTAATCACCTTAACCCTAACTGCTGTTAAAACACTACTGAAGTGAAGAGGCAATGCCGCCGTCGCAGGCGCCACGACCGTGCCCAAGATTATTAGGACCATTATATGTATAGGTACCGACCGAACCCACTACCTATACAAACCAATCTCGTCTTAACAACTCCAACGAGTTTTATACTTTTTGTACTCATATTGTTTATCATGTTGGTACATAGATAGTACTAGTACAGTATTCTTATATCTGTGATAGTACCTACACTTATTTAGATCTTAGGTTTCATTCCTAATTTTTACAAACGCAACTAGAGTTCTGTTTTAAAATATGTGACAAATAGTCTTGTTTATTTTCATAAGTAAGTACTTTTTTTTTTTTTTTTTTTTTTTTTTTTAATTCCGCGGCCCAAGGCCGCGGCCGCTCTAACGTCCGTTGCCGGGCGTCCCTGGTTACTAGCAGAGGGTATGTCCAGTGGCGCCCGGCGGACTTTGACCACCCCTGTGGTCTCTGCGGGTGTTTGGTCGGGACGAGAATCCCGCGTCATTGGGGTCGGGTTTTATCCCGCGTCAGTGAGTGAATCTGGTTGCGTGCTATGGGGCAAAGGCCCCGCAGCACGCAACCCTTCTAGCCTGCTTCTGTAAGGACGGTGGGTGGCGATCCCGCCGTCCTCAGGCCCCGATCATGGAGGACGATAGTCTTGGGCGTAGTCGCGTAGTCTGGGGCGGCCTGGCCGCCGACTACGGAACTCGGCGGGGAGGGTACGCTCCCTCTCCCTCCCGGCCGCCTCCTTCGCGAGCATGACTTGCTCGCAGAAGGACACGGCCGCGTTCCACCTACTCCCGCTGGATACCATGGCTTGAAGCATGGTCCCCAGCGAGAGGGTATCCACGCCCAGACCCACTACGAGGTCCCGGCGCTGACTCGCCCACGCTGAGCACTCCACCAACGTGTGGAGTGCGGTGTCGTCGTCGGAAACCTCGCAGTGTTGACACCGGGGTGTGACCTCACGATGCATGCGAAACAGATAGCTACCGAAGCATCCATGCCCGGCAACCATCTGCGTCGCACGGTACGTGAGGTCACCATGCTGCCTCTGCAGCCAATCGTCCATGATCGGTCTCACCGCCGCGATGAAGATGGCACCCCCCTTGGGTTGCTCAAGTCGCACCCTCCATGACTCCATGAGATCCTGGCGGAGTTGGGACCGCTGGTCCTCGATTTCTCGAGACGCAGGCCTGTGGTCCCGCTCCAGCGCCTCCTTGCGCCATTGGAACAATGACGCAAGGGCTCTCGCTTCCAGGTCCCATGGAGGGGTCCCGGCTAGGAGACATGCAGCCTCTCCGGAGATCGTGCGGTACCCCCGTACGGTTCTGACGGCCAAGGTTCTAAGTGGTCTGTTTAACAGAGTCACGTTCCCCTTGACCGCCAACCTATCCGCCCATACGGGAGCCCCGTATAGGGCCATACTCCGCACGATCCCCAGGTACAGTCTCCTGCAGGAGGCGTTGGGTCCCTTTAGGTTGGGCATCAGTCGCGAAAGCGCGACCGATGCCTGCGTCACCTTGGGGACCAAACTTCGGAAATGTGGTCCGAAGTTCCATCGGCTATCAAGTACGATCCCTAGGTACTTCATCGAGGGCTTGATGCCGATGCTAACGCCTCCCACATTTATGCTGGAACCTTCGGGTGGACCGTTCCGAGGTCTGTGAAAACACAGAACCTCGGACTTGTGCAAGGCCACCTCCAGTCCCAGCTGCCGTATCCGACCCACGACTCGAGCAACACCCGTCGTGACCTTGAGTGCTGCCTCCTGGTACGTTGCACCCCGCGCCGTGACGAGGGTATCGTCGGCGTAGCACGTTACGCCGACACCCCTAGGCAACGCACCCCGCAGCACCCAGTCGTAGCCGATGTTCCACAGAAGCGGCCCCAGGACCGACCCCTGCGGAACACCGCACGACACATCTCGCCGAGCTGGCCCGAGCCAGCTGGGGAAAGCTATGGCCCTCTCCGAGAGATAGGCCCCGACAATACGACGGAGGTAGAGAGGCGTTTCGTGATACACGAGCGCCTCCCTAACGCAGCTCCATGGCAAGGTGTTGAACGCGTTGGCGATGTCAAGAGACACCGCCACCACCACCTTGCCCTGCGAGACTGCTTCCTCCGTCAGGCTCTTCACGCGCATGATCGCGCTCACGGTGGAGCGTCCCCGACGGAAACCGAACTGGTTATCCGCCAGGTCTGGCCCCACACTCGTGAGATGCTCGACGAGGCGTTCCGCGATAATTCGCTCAAAGAGCTTACACACCTCGTCGAGCAACACGATCGGCCGGTATCCGGACGGTGAGTCCACCGGCCGCCCCGCCTTACGGATCAGGACCAGTTTCCCCGTCCTCCACACCTTGGGAAACTGGCCCCTTTCGAGGCATGCGCTAAAGAGCCCCATCAGTCGAGGCCCGAGTTCTTCGAGGGCCAGGACCCATGCACGGCCAGGAATGCCGTCGGGTCCGGGGGCAGTGATTTTCCGGCGTTTAAGCCGGAGTACTGCCGCACCTAGCTCCCCCACCCTGACTTCGGGTACGTCGTCTTCGCTGGTGCTATCCGCGTCGGGCAGAGACGGAGCCATGCGCGGAGGGACGTGCTCCTCCGCGCTCGTCGGAAACAGGGAGCCCATGACCCGCTCCAGCTGCTGCGGCTGGAGACTCTGGGTCAGTGGGGGCGCCCTAGGTCGGAGTTTCTCCCTGACCTGTAGGTACGGGCGCCCCCATGGGTTCTGCTGCAGGGTCTCCAGGAGCTCCTCGCGGGCCGCCGTCTTGGCCCGCTTTATCGTCTCCTGGAGATTACCTTTAGCCTCCCTGTATGCCTGAAAAAGCTCCGCCTCTCGGGCTGCCGCGTCGTCTGGGCGGCGACGCCTCCGGCGAAACCTGGTGTACCGGCGGCGGGCGGAGATGCATGCTGCGCGCAGCTCTGCAATCTCCGGCGACCACCAGTACACCTGCTTCCTGGCCGGTCTGGGTGTAACCCTAGGCATCGCCGCATCACAGATTTGCGACATGGCTCTCCTGAACCACTCCGCCTCGGCATCCACATCGGCAGGCCGGTCCGGCGCTGGAATCCAGGCCTGCACGATGGATGCCTCCAGGAGAGCCTCCCGATCCAGATGGTGAAGTGCCCAACGCGGATCCGGGGGATTTGCCACCGGCTGTGGGAGGTCAGGTGGGGGGACGACATCGAACCGGATGTACCGATGATCCGAGTGCGTCTCCTCACCCTCCTCCACGCGCCAGCCTGTAATACGGGCGGCGAGGTCAGGGGATGCGAACGTTACGTCCACGATCGATTCCCCCCCCCGCCGCCAAAAGGTGGCGACATTCCCCCGGTTGAGGACCTCCAGACCACGTGTTCTGGTCCAGTCCTCAAGAAGCCTCCCCTTGTCCCTGGTTTCCCGGGAGCCCCACGCCTCACTCCAGGCGTTGAAGTCTCCCAGGAGCAGGACAGGGCGAGGACGGCACGCAGCGAAGACGACGTCGAGCTCAGTGAGCCATAGCTCAAACTGAGACTCGTCAATGTTCGGCGAGATGTAGGTGGCCACGACTGCCAACCCATCATAGTCCGCCGCAACACACCCGCGGCCCCTTGCAATGATCGCAAGGCGCGAGTTGTCTGCGGCGGACCCCCCAAAGATACAACAGGCCGAGCCGTCCTCGTCCACCGGGCTTCCCGGGTGGACGTAGTACGGCTCGGCGACCACGGCTAAGTTTATGGACCACTGCCGGATGCTCTGGTACAGAAGATCCTGAGCAGCACGGCAGTGGTTCAAATTCACTTGCAGGATACGGATACGGGCGTCAGACATTAATTGACGTCCATAACCGCATCCCGCCGCGAAACAACTGGCCGCGCAAGGGCGGCACCCCCACCGCTCTCAGCGGACGGACGAGGTTTTGGCCTCGAGGCGGCGCAGGTTGTGCTGCCGACCCGGTGATCCGCGGTCTTGCCCTCCGCCTCGCATCTAAAGCAGCGAGGCGGGGCGTCACAGGCACTTGCCTTGTGACCGGGCCGGCTGCAGCGGAAGCACCGATCGCCCACGGTGACTTCCGCTGTACACTGCACTCCTAAGTGCCCCACCACCATGCACCGGAAACATCTGGTTTCCCGGGCACGAAGGAGGTGCACCTGCGCCTTTAGGAAGCCCCCTACGAGGAGGCTTCGTCCGTCCGCCACTTTCAGTGCCGCCGCGACGGGGCACTGGACGACTGTCATCCCGTGACCAGTGGAGCCGAAGGAGATATCTCCAGCCTTCACCTGGTCACGGGGGCAGCCGCCCGCCTCCACGACGGCGGAGACAACTTCCTCCGTCGTGGCCGCGTCATCCAGACCCGTGATGCGCAATGCGGCGCATTTGGTGGGCCTGGTGACGCGGACGGCTTCTTGGTCCAGCGCGTCCCTAAGCTGAGCCGCTAGGGCGTCAGCTTTAGGGCCGCTGGAGGCGCCGGAGACCTCGAGGAGGCGAGCCCCGGTGCGTGTCTTCTTGCACCGGAGCCCCCCCTGTATATCGAGGGCCGAGAGGTTGACTGAGGACTTCACAGTCCTCAGTACGTCGGCGTACCCCACCCCCTTCTCCACACCTACCGTCGTCACCGTCAGGACGACGGCGGTGGAGCGAGGAGGGCGGGGCCTCTTCGGCGCCTTCGCCGCGGCGGCTTTGGCCGCTTTCTTTGCGGCCTTCGTCTTCCTCTTCTTGGCTCCCACTACTTCCCATCCCTCCCGTCTGGAGGGGTGTAAGGAAGCAGCGGGAGCGACGATAGAGGAAGAGGAGGCGGCAGGGGTGCCACTCTTCTTGCCGCGCCCCTTGGCCTTCCGCGCCTGGGCCGCGGTCTCGGCCGGTATCCGGCTCACCGAAGCGGACGGGGGCGGAGCGGGGCGGCGGACAGCGGGTGTGCCGCTTGGACCCGGAGCGGGAGCACCGCCGACAGCCGCCGCGTATGAAAACGCGGGACGCGCTAGCGGAGGGCGGTACGCCCGGTCCTCCAGTCCTCCAGGACCGCGAGGCGCCTCTCGATCGCCGTCAGGACCTGCACCGTAGTCGGTACAGGCTTCGGCGGCGAGCCGGGCGCCATGGTGGGCGCGGTCCTAGGCGCCGTCTTCGGCGCTGGTCCAGCCGTCAGAGGAGGAGGCGGCATGGGACCTGGAGGTGCCTTGACCGCTTTGGTCAGCTCAGCGACCTCCCGACGGAGATCTTCCATCTCCTTTCGGGAGGCAGTGAGCTCCACCTCCAGGCTCGCAACCTGCTTGCGGAGCTTCGCCTCCTCCTCTGTGACGCTCCGCTCGAGGAGCTTGTCGAGGGAGGATTGGGCTTCATCCACCAGTGAAGCCACAATCTTCTTCCTCCCCGACATGTTTTTACTCCCCCGCATGGCCGCGTTCATGCGGGAGAAAATACTCATTATCTCCCGCGCGGGCGGCACACCGATATCCCTGCGACTGCGCAGGGACGGCACAGATGACGGGGGTGGTGTTGGCGGGCGCTTTCTGTAGGCGTCGAGACGCGTGCGCACCGTCTTCACCGGCACCTCCTCCTCCGAATCGCTGGAGAGGAGGGACCCCCACCCAGAGCAACTAGTGCTCCGGTCGCGCGGCAGCCCCCCCTTCTCGAGGGTCCTCTTCTGCGAAGAAGAAGGGCCCTTACCCCTCACACTACTGGGAGCTGACCCATCGTCAGTCCCAGCAGCAACATTTTCTTGGGGCGTCGACGTCGCGCTGCAACTAGGCGGCGCGACGCGAGCCCCCAAATCTAAAGGCATCGAAGTCCGTTGTTCGCGCAATATGTCGTCGGCTGAGACTGCCCGGGGAAGGGCAGTGTCAGGACCGGGGGTCTCTTCAGGCTTCATAGTAAGCACAATTCCTTCTGTGTTGGCCACTCAAGTTTTGATTTCGACGTTCGGTCACCCAACTTGCCACTGCGTTACCGTGGTCAAGTTGGGGTCCAGGGCGGACGGCGAGGACGTAGTCTAATCTCTTGGGGCCCCGCCCCATAAGTAAGTACTTAGCAATAAATATTAACATATGGTTTAGCTATAGGTACGTACCTCCCTATGGATTATATTAATTTATTATTATATAACCTTAACCTTTATCTTTTTTTTAATGAATTATGCCAAGCTAGTTAGTGTGGTGTCACTCTTGTGGTTTATTCTGTTGTTAGTTTGGTTTATTATAATAATATCTACCAATTTAAGTAATGGTGAGTAATATAACACTAGTTTTAACGTATCTTTTAAATTTATATTAATTATGTGCAGTGATATCCACTGAACGATTTGTAGTTTAGCATATAAGTGATCTGATGTCTAGTAGATCAGTAGTAAATTAATAAAATAAAATTTGAATATTTTTTAAAGTTTAAAGGCTGAAAGCCTCAAACGGCGTAAATATGCTAACCTAGCAGGCCATTACATATTTGAGCCGTTTGGGGTTGGTTGAGACACTGGGGTCATGGGGTCCGAGTGCTCGTCGCCTTTATAGAGACATTGCTAAACGCTTAATCGATGCTTCTCAGGACCAGAAGGCTGGCTATATTCTGGCCCAAAGAATAAGTATCGCCATCCAACGTGGCAACACGGCCAGCATTCTGGGAACCTTCCCAGATGGCAATGACGCGGAGGATTTTTTAAACGATATTTTTTAATGTATTAGTTTTAGTATATAATTATGTAAATTGTAATTCCTATTATACTCTAAGTAAAAAAAAAATTAATGTATAAAAACATTTTTTTAATTTTTTATATTGGGTTCGCCAAATTGACGCCGCCCGCCTGGTGGTAAGTCGTGACGACGTTTAGCGATTGTGGGCCACTCTCATAGCACGCAATACTATAGAGAGAGATTTACCGTGATAATGAAGCTTTTACCACTACACTACGTCATTGCTCAATATAGATCAGAGGGAACTTAGTGATAGATCGATATCAATTGTCATCGCTATCGAATATAATCGATTAGGGTTCCGTGACAGACGTTTTTGCGCGTAGTCATGCGGATGAGGCACGTCATGGTTGAGAAGTCAATGAGTGCAATTCTCACGCCTGAAGCGTCAGCGCCGGCGCTATTGGACTACAGCTTGTACCCACATAAAGAATTGTACAGATCACTGAACAAATGAATAAAATTGAAATAGTTAATGATTATATTTTGTAATGGTTTTCTTCTGCTCACTCAAGAAGTACCTAAATAAAACAATTCCCAACAAACTGATCCGTTAGGATAAGAAGTAAGTAGGTATCTTTCTGGAGAACCTTTGGAACGCGGTTTGGAATTGACTTAGTAGTAAGAAGACTGTAGAAAAATTGTATTTAAATATCTATCCCTCCAGTGGAAATGGAGTCAGGGACAACCCAAATTGAGGGTGTTTAAAAAAAAATGGTAATCGTTTCGGCGGTAACCTAATTTTCCATAAGATAGTAACGAACGACGTGACCGACTGAATTCACTTTCAACAGCCACAAACTGTATGCATATTATACTTAAGTACCACACATTCGGTAGAAATCAACCAAAGGCGGAGGTAATAGCGCGGTGTGTACGCGCCTTTACGTGGTCGCGAGGAATTCTTGCGGTTTCCGACTCGGAAGCACAATGAACAAGACCGATTATCCTCGGGGAAGTTGAATGGTGAAACTGTGATAAATGCTGCCGTAACGCTTTGAACTCAATCTTTTATACTTAACTACTAAAGATTCTAATAGTGTTCACACATGATTCATTTGTCTGACGACATTGTGACACTTATGAGTTTATTGATACATTGGTATGGGCATAGCGTACCGAGTAAGTTAGGTATGTGTTTTAAATATAGAGTAACATAATTGGCATCGGTACTAATTAGAAGCGATATTAATGGCTGTTACTAGGCACTGTACTGTATCATAATCATAATTGTTTGATTTTGATGCCCATTTATACTGTCGATTGACGGCACTTGGTGGAATCTGCAACACATATTGCACAAAAACACATAATTATTACAGTGGAAAAGTATATGTGTTTTTGTGCTATATGTGGATTTTGATGCCAGTTTCAGTAATGGGTAGAGTGGTTCCCGAGGACGGTTTTAACGGACGAAGCAGCGGGCGTCTGCTATTACTATATAAAATTAATAACCATTCTGTAATTCGAGTCTAAATTCTAACAACCAGGAGCGATAAGTATCACATTCCTACAACATCGTATCCTAACATCTTTACATCAAAAAATGGGTTAGTCACTAACTGGACACGAAGAACTCGACCCACGTGTGGTCAGTTGGCGAAAATCAACTGTAGGATATCGTATTTTTTCGTCATCTGGACACACTAAAATTATTACGTGTTTCCAGATAGCGAAACTTAACTTAATCACTTGTAATTTGTCGTTAACTGGACACACATAGGTTTTTTGCAAAAAACCGTACCTATCCAACTAATACTATTACTATCCTTCATTTAACATGGATATTAGATATGTAGCAAATTCAAAATAATTTTACACATACAAAAGTTTCAATTTCACAGTTATGTTCTCAAAATATACCAAACAAATTAAGTTATAAATCTTGACTTACTATTTATATGAGTCTTTGTTTGCGAATACAAGCAACAAAAACAAAATGACGTATATTTATAGCGTCTGTCGAGTTTAGTGACGGCCGAGGACGCGCGTCCCTTCGCAAACTCTTGAATGGGGCCCTCGACTGATGTTCTTCAGAAATAACGGTGGAACTGTACGAGACACTTTTATTTTCACCAAATGTAAAACCGGTGTGAATTTGATAAGTGCAAACATGTGTTTTCCTACAGCAATGGAGATTTAGTTATAGAGTTACCAAGTTTGGATTGTGAGGAATTGTTGGAAGTTCGTGGTTTGGCTTTGGCTTCAGAACTACTTTAAAAAAAACCGGCTAAGTGCGTGTAGGACTCGCGCACCAAGAAAAAAAATTCATGTTTTTTGTATGGGAGTTTTAGTAAGTAGGTATTTGTTGAACACACACACACACACACACACACACACATATCACGCCTATATCCCCGAAGCATTACACACCGACAACTTGCCAGTATTTTTAGTCCCACGTAATAGGGGGCAAGCCTATTGCCGTCACCGGTCACATTTATAATGGGTTATGTCCAAAATGGCCGAATGAATTTCTTAAATAAAAAGTAGCAGCCATATTGTAATTTTGAAAAAAAATTGAAACCCGTTGCCTTGCGATGAAAGGCTGATGAAAGGCAACAAAATCTTACTTGCCAGCCGCTATCGCATAGCCAATTAAAGTCCTGGGCATCTCGGACTAGTTGATATAGCGATAACATTAATACATAATCTGTGAAAAATTCGACCTATTCGCCGAATAATGAAAAAAGGGCGAATAATGTCGAATACCGAATAATAGCGACTATTAGCGGTATCTCTAGTTAAGATACAGTCTGCTGACAGACGGACGGACGAACGGACGGACTTAGTAGGGTTCCCGTTTTACCCTTTGGGTACGGAACCCTAAAACAGTTGTCAACGTATGTAATTCATTAAGAACCTACTAGATCACTCGGCAAACAGGTTGCATACCCCTTAACTACTAGTATCAAGAAAAGGACATTCCTGTAGGAAAGATATACCTATAATCTGATTGTTCCTTTCACAAGAGAGGTGTTGGTGCATAGTCATGTCGACCTCGGCTCTTAAGCGACCCCTGACCACAACAGTCTATAGGTAGGTATCTTGTCAGTTGCTAGGAAAAATACAATACAATACAATTTTAAGTACCTAATATACATATACACCGTGAAAGTTAAAAAAAATATTTTGGACTCAGTTTGGATAACAGAACCAACTGAAAGTATCACTTTTAAAAACAAACACATGTTTTTCATAAATTACTTAAAATTGGTAGTCTCCAGACATCAAATGAGTAGGTACTCAATCATGGTAGCTCACTGCCTTATAAAATCTTCTTAGTGCTATCCAAAGGCGCTCGGCAATAGACGTAGGCGACAACGGCCTCGGCCCGCGGAATTAAAAAAAAGAAACTACATATATATTTTCTTTCTTTCTTTCTTTATTTTTTGCGAAATACAGGTAAATACGTAAGTATTATACAGTTTTTAGTTCCACCATATTTCCGCCAACTGTAACAAACAAAATTACAAAATCCATCTGAATTTTATGAAAAAAAAATGTGTTTGTTTTTCGAAGTAAATATTTAGTAATCTTTGGTGATACTTCCAGTCGGTTCTGTTATCGAAACTGAGTCCAAAATATTTCTTTAAACTGTGGTACTTCACGTTGTATAACTAAAAAAAATACTTAGTTTGGTATTGTCCTTATTAGTACCGATGACAACATAGGTTGTGGGCGAAGAAGACTGATGTCATCATCGTTTTCTCAGCTTTCATATTCCATAAGGCACGGGTGGGTGTTTGTAGGTATGACATTTGGTAACCTAAGTCTACATTATGTACCTAACTATAACTAGCTACCTATCCATGGATAGGTTACTTTGTTTAAAAAAACGATATGTATTTTGGTAAAGAAGTTTATTCTTAGTTAGGTATTATCATATTCTGTAGTCCGAGACGCCCAGGACTTTAATTGGCTGGGCCATAGCGGCTGTCACGTAAGATTTTGTGGCCTTTCATCTACATTTCATCGCAAGGCAACGCGTTTAATTTTTTTTCAAAATTACAGTACAGCTGCTACTTTTTATTAAATTCATTCGGCCATTTTGGACCTAGAGGCTTGCCCCCTATTACGTGGGACTAAAAATACTGGCAAATTGTGGGTGAGTAATGCACCTCTGCCTACCCCTTCGGCGTGATATGTGTGTGTGTGTGTATTATCATATTCTGATAATAATTAAATACCTCATAAATGCAAAACTTGTTAAACATTCAATTCATTCAAAATTCAATATAAGTAAATAGTACGAGTGTCTACTGTATCGAAGTTGCAAATAGTTAGTTCAGCGGGAACGCAGCGAGACAGGCGCACGCGCAGACTGCGTCCGCATGTCGGTACGCGGCAGGTGTTCACCGCGCACCTGTACCCGATTGTTGCATTCCTCCGGCCGTCTCCTGATTATCTACTTGGATTCTACTTCAATCAACAAACACTTTAGTTTATAAGCTCGTAATGAGCGATAAAAGACATTTCAATAACACGTGTAGGACATCTAAACAGTTGATTTGAGATAAGTAGAGTGACTTCACAATGTTTGTTTAGCTCTGTTAGCCGTAACGGAATGGAGACGCGCGTAGCGTTTAGCGGGAGTTGTTTATGTGCGCAAAAAAAGTAAAAAGTCAATGGTCTCATTTATCTTTGACCGCGGTTGATTAGTTAAGAAACTTTTTAAGGTATATAACTAAATAATATTATAGCTTACGGTATTTGAGAGTGATATAAATAATAGGTAAGTATAGCGATTCATACACGTGCCATGGTGCAGCATAAACTATAGACAGGCCTCGTACGTTTTAACAGATGTTAGGAGCTACAGAAAGGTGATTGATTAATAGGGAACAAACCTATTGAACTTTTAGGTATGCTTGCCAGAGCCTGTTGATCAGCAGGCCAATCGCAGGTGAAGTTGAAGTATGTTGTGTGAGGAAGTTGTTAGGTGATTGTTTTCCAAATAAATAAGTACCTAGTTAAAAAAGTAGGTACATTATTTCTTATAGTGAAGACCGCCAGCCATAGCCGCCAACAATTACTATTTAGACATAATACCTAATCTATAAAACCATATGTAAATGATGATCGCTATTATACATATAATTTGCATGTTTAATTTCACTTCCAAACATAATAGAGTGTACAACTAAACTGTCGATAAAGACTCAAACGGATGTTAATTCTGTACCAACTGTACCTACATGTAACTTCCTAGTGAACCTTCCACTGTCCGTTACGGCTCGTAAATTGTGATTTATTTATGCAAAATACTAACACCGACAATGTTCCCTTTGGGATAGAGTGAAGATAAACATCTCGCTTAGAAAATTCGCACGGTAGTGTCAGTAGTGTTTTGTTAAGCATTGTGCTGAGAGGTATCAAGGAAATGTGGCTTCAATCTGTAAGTTGGCGAAATTGGATAGTATCTACATGTAATGGGAAACATGTTTGTCACACTTGTGTGACTAAATTGCGCAGGTATGTTACGATTACCTAGTATGTAATTGTTGCACAAGTGGCGGGCGGCAGTGGCACGCGGGGCAGGCCCGCCTGTTTGACGTTCTCAGGCGATAGTGCTATCTCCTGCAAACACCTCTTGTTTGAACCAAAACCGACGTCATCTCACTAAATTACAAAACAATTACAAAATCGTTCAAATTTCAAGTTTATTTCTTACAAAATAAGGTATGATGACATTTTTTTGAGTTGTACCAATAATTTGGTAGGTTTATACTAAGTATATTTTAAGTTGTAGCCTTCTTAGGGCAGACACGCGACTTATCTATTGAAATTTTCAAGTGAAGTCGCGCGTCACTCACTGTTTGTGTTTGCATATTGACAAGTGTCACTGTTGTTTCGATAATATTATTTTGTAACTAGTTCCAATATAGATAATGATAAGGGTATTGCTATGATCTAATATCATTGGGCTATTGAGATATCCTCTTCGATCTGTTATTTCTAGACATCCGTCATCTCAAGTAAAGATGTTTACTTAGGTAAGCTACTAATAAGTAGGTATATTACTTATCCAGCGGACTCCCGCGTCTTCACCCGCTTGACAAATTATATACACAAAAATCTTCCTCAAGAGCTACTCTATCAATTGGTGAAAACCACATCAAAATCCGTTTCGTAGTTTTAAAGATCTAAGCATACATACCGCTGGAAACGACTTTGTTTTATAATATGTTATGTATGATTATGATGGTATGATTGACAATGATTTAATTTTATTTTGTACTAATTGCTTCGTATCAGAATCAAATACCTATACCTAAATAAAGTCTCAAAGTTACGACGTTCTGAAATCTCCAAGAGCGAACTGTTTCTACGCATACCTGTTTTTTGCTATTTTATTTGTATTCTCAAAACTTCTTTAGGCGTCCACAAACTTAGTGATATCTTTCCAGTCGTACTTGTGAGTAAAACGTAAGTATGCAAACAAGAAAGGAATAATGAACACAAAATAACGTTTATTGCTCGCGTTTGTGGTAAGGTGGGTAATGGCTAATTATTTAGTAGACACCTGCAGCCTGCAGCCAGGTACCTACCTACTTGCAAGGCCGCGGTATAGGTCATGAGACCGACCCGCTATACCCCATCACACGCGCCATTCTCAAGGACTCACTCTTCAGCTGCATACTACTTGCTTCTTTTAAGTCAATTAAAACAAGTTTTACATAGACAGCTCGAGCCAATTGGAAGGATAAAACTAAGCATAAGTACTACTGAAATAGGATCTCAAGCTGGTAAAAAAGTTCAATGATATTTTGTTTGCTGTTTTTTAAACAATAGGTAACAAAATTGTTCTAAACAGTCGTGCTCGTGCAGATTGACTCGCGGGCGCGGTGTCGGTCGCGGTCTCAAAATATCAAACATACGATCATCCGACGCAGTAGAAAGATAATTAATAGGGACTTTGGGACGACGACGACAGCAGAGGATAGATAACCTTGAACAGGCATCTGGACCCAATCTAGTTTATTTTTGGTGACGCTATTTTGATATGTACGTTTTTTTTTTCAAACCTACGACTATAATGTCTTCACTATGTGGAAGTTGCTTTTTGGCATGTATCACTGACCACTGTTAATTAATGATAGTCAACTTAATAGCTATATTAAACATAAAATAAAAAAATAGTTAAAGCTTTATTTTTAGAAATAAGCAAATATATTTACCAGTAAATATTCCTGAAAATGTAATAATAGGAAAAGAACATGGTAGAAGTTAAATGTGCTGAAACATAATAATAACATACCCCTCCGTTAACTTTAAAACGAAAATTTATGCACCTATTACTGACAAGTAAAGCCAGAATTAGTTCAAACAATTCGCAACGCAAGGGGCACGCTCCATTAAGTGTGGCAACAAGTTCTGTTTCTATGATAAAGCTTATGGTTTCTTATAAAGTCTATAAACTTGTGTTCTTCTTTGAAATAATACTTAAACTGCAGAGGGTGGACTTCACACAGTTTATTTTTCAATCGACTGCGTGGTGGTATTTAGGACGAGGGGACTGTTCTTTTAGTTGTGGTATCTTCCACTGTTCTTTGCAATTTTTACATTAAAAAAAAACAACACACAATTAGTTAGTTTCATTTATAAATAAAAAATAAATATAAATACATTTTTAAATATTCTATTGATTTTGAGCATTAAGTGCAGTGACAAATTTTGTATTAATTTATTTATTCGCAAACAATTCTTACATGAGATTTTGGTTATTTTTTTATTTACAATAAGAATTATAATATACATAATTAAATACTAAAAATATTTACATTACAAAATATCGTTTAAAAAATCCTCCGCGTCATTGCCGACTGGGAATGTTCCCAGAATGCTGGCTGTGTTGCCACGTTGGATGGCGATACTTATTCTTTGGGCCAGAAAATAGCCAGCCTTGTGGTCCTGAGAAGCATCGATTAAGCGTTTAGCAATGTCTCTATTAAGGCGGTGAGCACTCGGACCCCATGACCCCAGTGTCTCAACCCCAAACGGCTCAAATATGTAATCACCTGCTAGGTTAGCATATTTACGCCGTTTGAGGCCTTCAGCCGATGCAGTAGCAGCGCCGGCACATCCAACATTGTACCGATGTTGGGCGATGGGAGCGCCTGGATCCATAACCCTGACTCCCATTCTCCAACAGCTAGTAGGCGTGCACGCTCTGAAATATTGACAGAAGTGTCAATTAGCGTATTAATTCTCAATTTACAGAGCGGCGAATCCCACAGTCGCTGTGAGCCTAGGCGTGAGGGCAGGTCAGTGTCGGGACAAGACATCTTCCAAGCATTTATGGCATCGGTCTTGCATCGCACCCCGGAATCAATCAGTGTATTTGACAAAATTTTCCTGACTAATTCTTCGGTGCCATGGACCGACGCCAGAAATGCTGGCAGACTGACATCCGTGACTCTACGAATACCTAGTCCGCCCAAACGAACTGGAAGAGACGCTTGGACCCAGGCTCGGTCATTAATATTTTTATTCTTACATTGTGTTCGAAATAAAGATATATCATAATGTCAATAAGATTACGAACAATATAAAAAAAAAAATAAGCATTTCAGAATAGAATAATAAGCATGTCAGAGTAGAAAAAAACAAATACCTTCTCTATAAATACGTATGATTGTGAAGTTTTTAACGCATATTTGCACATTTCTATTAAATTTAGATACTTATATACGTATTAATAAGTACATGAGAAAAGAAACAATAACCTTAAACATAAAATAAAACTAAATATAATTTATGCTTTCTAAACTAATCTTCACGCTAACATTGAACTCAGTTTAGTGAGACGCCCGGCAACGGACGTTAGAGCGGCCGCGGCCTTGGTCGCGGAACTAAAAAAAAAAAAGGGTTTACCAAAAATAAAAATATTTATGAAATAGTGTACAAGTGGGTTTTTTTCAAAAATGTACAACTAAATCTTTTTTCTTAGTCGTCTTGGCAGTGTTCCTAGCTGCCGATGGACTAGGATACTAGGATGGCCCGTCACTTCCTTCGGCGCTGGATTGCTAAAGAGAGTGTTTTTATGATTGTGTATTTTAACCATATTATGGAAGCTTGCTAACTTTTTTATATGAAATGATTTATTTATTTGTATAGGTCATTAGATGACTCTTACAAAGGTAAGTACTTAAAATAAAAAATATTATTGCTTCTATATTTACATGTAGGTACTGCCAGATTCGCAAAGCAATAGGTAGAACCGAGAGAGAAAGAACCTGGCAATAAAACTCACGGCCACTCTTTTTCTTTAACTTAGGAGGATGGATTCCTCCTCAGGCCTGTCGATGGTCCTGGGCGTAGTCACGTCGACGGCGCCCTTGCCGCACATTTCGGAACTCAGCGGGGAGGATACGCTCTCTTACCCTACCGGCCGCCTCCTTCACGAGCATGACCTGCTCGCAGAAGGAAACGGCCGCGTTCCACGACAAGAGATCGGTTGGTAATTTTTAGAACATATGTAATTATGTATCTTATAAATTAATTATGAGCATAAATTACTTAATGTTATGGTTTAATTAACTAGAATCCTTAAGACCCATAAAGTCTGAAACATTTAGTACTTACCAGATAGATAACGGTACAATAAAGCGCGTCATAAAAGATAGGATATATAGGGGAGGAATATATATTTAAGTAGTATTGGTTTTCATCGCATATTATTTACCGTCGCGTTGAGTGGTCGTTTGTAATACGTTCAGCTAAGCCTATGTAACTCGCCTAACAACTCAGTGGATGATGACCATACAAACAAACAACAATTTTCGTAAATTATGTTGAGAAGAAATAAAGGATATAAACGAATTCCGTTTTCAATCCTCTTAGATATCACTCTATGAGAATTTTCTTCATTTTTGTTATATAATTTAGTTAAGTGAGTAGTTATTTAAAGGTTTGTTAGGTTTGAAATATGTAATAGCTTTATCAAAGGGCACGGTATCAAAATGTTATAGATAATAGAAAAGTTTACGACAAACCGTGCGGCGTGCTCGGGACGATTTGTACGAAACTTTTTTTTTTGTACCTATACTTAGGTACTTCTCATACATACAACATTAGCGTGCGACACGCTATGAGCGGTGGAACCATGTCACGTTAAGGCCTGTGGCTATTGCATATTCTGTGATATTGTCGTAAAGACACATTATACATGCACTATTTACACCTTGGTTAGGTATATAATATGCGTACTAAGGGGTCCTATCAACATGTCCAGGGCACAAGTCCTATTCGGGGCAGCTGCTGATGTTGATGGACGGGACTCGAGTTCTTAAGTTCTAATTTAGGGACTGGACTCATAAATGAGAGCTCAAGCCTTTTTGTCACTGACAAGACTTGCGAGTCCTCACAATATGACTCGCGAACTTGAGTCTTTTAACAATAATATATTTAAAGAGACTTTTAAGACACGAGTTCATTGCTAGTTCCGAAGTCTTTTTAAAAAAAGTGAGTTCTATTACTATTCTGTTGATATAAATTTCTAGGCTATAGGTTGTTAGTTGTTATATAGATTGTGCACAGATTTTTTTACAGAATTTATTACTGAATTATGGCAGAATTTATTATATTTTAATTACTTTTTTTTTAACTCCGCGGCCGCTCTAACGTCCGTTGCCGGGCGTCTCTGGTTACTAGCAGAGGGTATGTCCAGTGGCGCCCGGCGGATATTTTAATTACTGGCTTAATCATTTAAAAAAAGAAAGCCACGATGCTAAACACATAGACGCCTGTATGTTTTTTTTAATTCCGCCGCTCTAACGTCCGTTGCCGGGCGTCTCTGGTTACAAGTCGGGTCTCTGCGGGGGGTTTGATCGAGATGAGAATCTCGCGTCGTTAGAGTAGGGTTTTTTTCCCGCGTCAGTGAGTGAATCTGGGTGCGTGCTATGGGGCAAAGGCCCCGCAGCACGCAATCCTTCTAGTCTGCTTCTGTAAGGACGGCGGGTGGCGATCCCGCCGTCCTCAGGCCCCGATGATGGAGGTCGATGTTCTTGGGCGTAGATGAGTCTGCGGCGCCCTCGCCGTTGACTACGGAACTCGGCGGGGAGGGTACGCTCCCTCTCTCTCCCGGCCGCCTCCTTCGCGAGCATGACTTGCTCGCAGAAGGACACGGCCGCGTTCCACCTGCTCCCGCTAGAGACCATGGCTTGAAGCATGATCTCCAGGGGTGTGACCTCACGATGAATGCGAAACAGATAGCTACCGAGGCATCCATGCCCGGTAACGATCTGCGTCGCACGATACGTGAGATCACCATGCTGCCTCTGCAGCCATTCGTCCATGATCGGTCTCACCGCCGCGATGATGGTGGTACCCTACTTGAGTTGCTCAAGTCGCACCCTCCATGACTCCATGAGATCCTGGCGGAGTTGGGACCGCTGGTCCTCGATTTCTCGAGACGCAGGCCTGAAGTCCTTTTCCAGCGCCTCCTTGCGCCATTGGAACAATGACGCAAGGGCTCTCGCTTCCAGGTCCCATGGAGGGGTCCCGGCTAGGAGACATGCAGCCTCTGCGGAGATCGTGCGGTATCCCGTATGGTTTTGACGGCCAAGGTTCTAAGTGGTCTGTTTGACAGAGTCACGTTCACCTCGACCGCCAACCTGTATAGTTTATAGACGCCTGTATAGTTTTGTTTCCAAGTCGATTTCTTTTCTTGTTTATTAAATTTCCCGATGCAGAAAATGCCTGCTCGCTGGGCACGCTAGTTGCCGGAATACTTAAAACATGGTAGGCCATTTTCGATAGTACCGGCAAATTTAATTCTTGGTGTTTCTACTATGCCAGTACATCAGTATGTTCGGGTTCCATTGGCATTAACAAGTATTTTTCCAATTCATTACTTGGTCTTATTTTCTGTTGGTATAGTGAAGAAAGTAAATTTCTCTGCGGTTCTATTACTGTAGCAGGCTGTACTTCATCACTAGATTTGCTAGATAATTTTCACTGAAAAAGTTCTTCATCATTTGAAGTGTGTCATCCGTTTCAGTGAAATAATATTTTTTTAATCGAGGATCTAAAATCAGTGCGAATTTGGAATAATTTGTACGTAACAGGGGCTCATATTGTTTTAATTTAGAAAACATCGCATTTGCACAATCGTGAAGGAGTTCATCTTCAAATAGTTTTTTTCAGATTAATTCATTAAGGAGATAACAGATGAAAATTTGGAATCATTTACAAAAAGTCTTAAATTTATCGTCAATTTATATACTAAAAAAATATAATAAAAAATTTGGACTAATTAAGTACTTTTATTGTCATAGATTAAACTTTCCTAGATTTTAATATAGTAATTTGTTAACCCGTGTAATACTCGGGAGCATTTGACAATTAAAAACCCTTTGTTTCTGGAAGTTAAGAATAAGTTGTAAACTTTCGCGTTAATACGAGACGTGATTAAACGCGATTATGCTAGGTAAAGTATTTACCATATGGATTGCTTGACGTTTCGATCGGTGTCAGTTGTAATCCGGCCAAAACGACAAGCAATTAATACTTTACCTAGCATGATCGCGTTTAATCTCGTCTCGTATTATGTATAAGAATAACTTGGTTGCAGAATATTTGTTCAATCAATAATTTGTCAAAAAACTTAAGAGGACTCAATTCTTTTTGAAAAACTCAAATTCTCCAATATGACTTTAGATTTTTTGAAGAACTTGAGTTCCATAATAAAAACTCAGTTCTATGAGTTGAGTCTTTTTGCATTAGGACTCAACGAAAGGACTCAAGACTCAGAACTCAGGACTCATTTTAGTCGGAGTCTTGCAAGCTCTGCCAAAATGAGTCCAGTCCCTAAATTAGACTTAAAGAACTCGAGTCCCGTCCATGCCTTGCTGACGAATTTAGGTAGGTACATACTAGTTTGTCACCGTAAATCACTTTTAAATTTATTTAGAAATTAGGTACTCATAATTAGTAGTAGTATTAAAAAACAATCTCATGGTATTCTGGTGGAATATTATATGTATCTACTTTCAATATCCCATTAAAATGTTATTAGTACATGTAATTGACTACCCCAACAAGGTGGCAGAGGGAAGGTCTAATGATTAGGCACCAACAAATGTCCATCGAAAATTATTATGAGCCATAATTTCCAAACCTACGCAACGTGGACAAAACATTATTCAGTTCTAAGTTATATTCTATAACTACCTGTAGGAAATATTAACCAAAAACAAATTTTGGTCATTTGTTTTTTTTCTGGTATGTCAACTTTCCATTTAAGCTTTGGTTTGCCCACGTTCCTATTTTAAATTTAAAACATCGTTTGATTTTTGCGAAGATACATAGAATTATTATGTTCTAATTGGTCACAATTGTAAGTCTAAGAACCTAAAGTGGCAAGGAGAGTCGACTGGAGGTCGGTTGTTCCCATGCGTCCTACGCAATAGACACGTAATTATGGTACCATTGCGCCACTCTGATCCGGCATTGTTCGAGGTAATGTCTCCTCTAAATCAGAGCTTCGCAGTGCATCATGTGTGTACTCGGCCTATTGTCGCGTTTAGTTCACACGCACTCACTAAAATGCTCCCACGGATCCGTTTGTCACTACGTTTAGTTTCTACGTAGACGGGCGATCTGCCGAGCCGAGCCGAGACACTTCCTATCCCTGTACAAACATTCAAATTGCTCTAACATTTATTATTGTTAGTGGAAAGTAGTACTTACGTAAATATGTGTTCAGTATTATGGAATAAATTCAAACAAAATGTAGGTAGTTCAAACAAACTGCATTTACAATAAGGTCGATGCGTAACAGTTACGCGGAAAATGTTCTCGGCCGTTTTAGATTGAGATCAGACATTATAAATAGCACTGTGATTTTGACAAAAAAACCCGAAATTGTGAACTGGATTCACTGGTTGGTACTTAGCTTAATGTCCCAGAAATAATAAACACAATATTACAAGACCAACGGGTATACCTACATTACCACATGAGTCCGAAATTTATAAGATAATTAAATCATTAACACTGTAACATTAGTGCCGTAACATTTTCAAAATAATGTGAAGAAAGCGGAACGAATATGACGGAATTGTTTATTACTATCACGTACACTGATGCTCTTGTTCATAATTTTATCAAAACGATAACATTATTTCTTGAAAGCACTCATCCTCAAATATGTCTATAGTGCTGGGAATATTGGTAACATTGAAAAGGGAGCAGTACCTAATTACCGTGTCTATGTAGGTTTGTAGTTTAATAATTAAATTCAACTCTTACGGTAGAAAAGGGGAATTGAAAGACCCGCGGAACAGCCCATACGCGCAAAATCTACTCGATTAGAGCCAGGAACAACGGATAAAATAATACTTTTGTTCGCCTACGATGTGACTAAGTAGGTACTCCAATATATGCACACAGACGCTGTGTCGAAAAACCATTAATCCACACTACTATCCTTTGGAAATATTACATTAATAACGTTCGTTAAGGAAATAGTAGTAGAGTCTGTGCAATAACAGCTTACTTTGTACTTAAATTAAATAAATCTAACTACTTTGCAATATTCCGCCACATGCAAATTACCCAACTCTCGTATTTATTCATGCACAAGTCCGCCCTCCAAACCCACTTAGGCCGAAAGAATCAGAATAACACATAGGCTACAATTTATAAAGATATTGTGTGAATTGTTCAAAATATGACGCGGTGCGACGGGAACGGGAAAAAATCCAAATTACCACGCGGACGAAGTCGCGGGCGGCCACTAGTCCTTTATATGTGACAATGGTAAAACGAAAATATAAGTGTATTATTTTCACCGGTACGTAAATAAATAAAGTACTTGCCAAATAAAGTTAGCTCATCTTGTAAGGCACCATTAACAAGCAATATAATTGAAGGTTATATAGAGATAAGGAAGAACTATGAATTCTAAGAGAAGAATAGAATAAAAACTACTGCACAAACAAGAGCTTACCTCTGAAGTCGAACAGAGAAAGATATATCGATGATCATGACAGAATGTCGATTTATGATTACAATTAAAACAGCCATAAATCAGAATTTCCATTTGCTTTCTGAAAGGTAGAATTTGTCAATCCATAAACTCTTGTGTTTAGTCGAAACATAAAAGTGTAAATATTTGTCACAGAAAATACTTGAATGGTTTATACTAAGAAAAGATCGATAATAATATAATTATTGAAATACTCACGATATCGTTAAAATGAAATCAGATGAAGCTACCAACTCTTGAAAGTATTTAGAAATAAAAACTGGCGCACGAAGAGGTTGGTGAACACCTGTGCTGGCTGTGCTCGAAGACAGCTTCTTGTCGCATTTCGATTTAATCTGTTTTGTTCATAAAACAGCTCGAGTTGGCAGCAAACTTACATTAAGGAAGAAATAATCTGGTTATCTTTCAGTGAGTAATGCACCATGAAAAATGTTAATAAATATTTTTGGACATTGTCACACAACGTCATCTAGCCCAAATTAAGCTAATATAAGCTTGTGCTATGGGATCTAGACGACTGATAAACATACTTATATATTTCTAAATACATACATATTATACATAGTAGACAGTCAAACGCAGTCGCATACTCATACCACTTCGCCACCGAATTTAAACGAAGACTGGGCTTTCGCTTTATTTGTATCGCAAGTCAAAGTTACGTGTTTATTCATCGACTATAATTATTGTTTAAGTTATCACTTTAGGTATAATATACTATAAGTAATTTGGATAAAACGATAATTTTCACAAGTTAATTTAATAATGTTTACAGTGCCGACGCGACGTAATTGATAAAATAACGAGATTCTATCTTGAATAATTCAACGATACCTTGCAAAAATGTGGCTGTTTTTATTACATTAATCGGCGCGGACGCACGCGTCTGTCCGGTCCTTCGCGCATGCGCAGGTGGAGGATAATGTCAATCGACATTCAGTGCGCGGGATGTATTGTATACATTGTCCTGTTTTTATATCGTAATCATTATTAATGTACCGGATTCACTGCATTGCTATATACCAACGGTATTTCATGTACCCATTGAAAATAATGCTTGGCTATTTTATATACGATTGAGAAGAATATACTTACGAGTTTCTTATTAAAGAAGGGAGAGTACTTTTCTGTTAGATCCGAATATCAAGCATTGGATCGATATATACACTAGTGGTTCGCCCCGGTCTGCACGGCTACAACAGTAGATGTTGCGAGCACAAGGTCCTATCGGTATCTTGTTTTTGGGCACCTTTCTATGCCTAACTTCCTATGGATTTCTGGGGTGAAAAAACTGTAATTATTATCCACTAAGCCTTTGTCCCAACATAGTTAGGGTCAACTGCGATGCGGTTGAACTTCAATATTTTCCGTGGAGCGATTGCTATCTGACCTGCACACGCAAGCGATATCAGTGATGTAGTTAGACCTGTCGTATTTTGTTTTAGGGCTTCAAATACCCGGAACGACTGATAACCGGACCTGAGTGTCTAGTACCAGTTCCTTACGTTAATTTGCTCGAAATACACCAGCGCCGCTGTGGTGTGAAATGTATGGGGAATACGAAAACGTATTTCGAGCAAATTAACGTGAGTGTAGTGTATTTAATGACTTTCCTTTGAATTATTTTACATACTGTTGGGTGGGTGCTGTAATCTTTTACCTACATGTCAATATAGTTATTTAAACTGCCATGGTCGTTATTATTATAAACTTTGGAACTATATTCGGGATATTTACCATGTTTTATTTTGCTGTCGAGTTTCCGATATTTCGGCACTATTGCAAGTGCCATGGTCACGGAGGAACTGTCAGTACATTGCGAAATAGTTTTAAGGTAAACCGATAGAGACCGATAGGTCTACCCTCCTTCTCACTCGTTTTTGTCGCGCACCACTACTATTGTCCGTACTGTTCTCACTACCAACTCGAACACGATCACTGCACACAATACTCACGGTATCCATATATATATATAATATCGGAAACTCGACAGCAAAATAATACATGGTAAATATCCCGAATATAGTTCCAAAGTTTATAATTACAGTTCAATGTTCTAAATTGAAAAAAAAAACTAAGTAATAAGAGTCAGTATTTGAACTGATATTGCAACAGCGGTAATATAACTGAAACTAAATGGAAATGAGAGAAACAGTAAATTTATACTGAACTTTCCTTTGACAAAACAATTTAAAAATAATAATGTTGCGAAATGTTGTTTCTTTGATTCACGTTCAATTGTGCTGAACTAATCCCATCAAAAATATTGAAACAGTGGAAACATAGTGTATAATTGAATCACAGTATCGTAATATTACCGTTTTGTAGAGATACTTTCTTTTACAGACTCCCACGTTTTCTTTTATCGAATGCTTTCTCTATCAGATAAAAATGAAATGACAATAATAGTATGTACAGGTGATATTTTTACGTGGGTCGTTCAGTCTCAGGCTAAATGAATGGAAAGAACGAATGGAAATCTAGAGACTGCATTTCAGTTCATAACATCATAGGATTTTATTAATAAATAATAATAATAATAAATATTGTTGGACATTCTCACACAACGTCATCTAGCCCCAAACTAAGCTTTAAGCTTGTGCTATGGGCCTATTCGCAGTAGTCCGGTATACCGAACTACTGCTACTTTTTATTCGCAGTAGTCCGGTAAGCACAATGCACCGTACTATTGCTACATTTTTAGTAGCAATAGTTCGGTAAGTAACGTAAGTAAAAAAAAATACAATAACAATGAAGCCTTGAGCCGCTAGCTCAGCGCCGAACAATAGCTTCCTTGGCCGCATTCTACCGTATTTACCACGGTGAGTGTTCTGAAGAGCTCTTCAATCTGATCCCACCCTCTTCCGTCCGATCCCGAACAACCCGTGCCGGGCTGAGATGCCACTCCCACACAGTGGATAGCATGTTCGCGAGAGCCGAACGTTTTAAAAGTTAGTTTCTCTGCCGAACGATAGTGGCCTGGAACGCCCTGCCTCACCTGCCTGTGCACGTGTTTCCTCCCACATATAACCCTGGGTTCTTTAAGCGGAGCGTGAAGAGGCACATCAGTAGGTCGTCAAGTTGAGGGCCACTCTCTATAGTATTGTGTGCTGTGAGAATGGCGCACAATCGCTAGACGTCGTCATGACTTACCACCAGGCGGGAGGCGTTGACACATTTCTTTATTTTTCATCGGGACCAAAAAATGTATCATGCGCTTAGTAGGGCAGTATAGATATATCTTACCAGAGCCGCTTGGGTCCCTTAACTCTCTATTATAAGATACACAAACAACAAAAGTACTAGGAGTACAGAACTACAAAAGAGCACTTGCCAACTCTTATCTCGCTCAGTTTGGTTTATTCAAAACGTGTTCGAAGAAGTCTTGTTCAGAAATCGTACACCCGGGGGTCGAACTCGAAACTCCAGCTTCGAAAGCGTATGCACTACGAAACAAGCGACCGAAGCAGTTATGAAATTTTAATGTATGAAATGTCTATCTTATTGAACCAATACTCTGTTAAACTTGTATTTATTTGAATTTATTTGGTAAGTTCAAATACGTGTTCTATATTTATGTGGTAGTAAGAAGCCCGCATTACTAATAAAACCCACTTCCTTTCCATCGCTTATCCGCAATATTTATGTGGCCACCATAGCAATTAACTAGTCGCTACGAGTACTAACCCATTAAGATTGTATTCAAATTACATCAAATTATATAAAATTTAAGGACTAAATACACTGATGAAGTAAATTGAATAATGATAAAATCTAGAGCCAAGTGTTTTTACAAATCACTAAGCAAAAATTTTAATTGAAAATTATTACTTCTTTCACACGCTCGTCTCGTGTCTCGTCTCGCGTCTCGTCTCGCCACTCGCAAAAATGTGTGAATGGGGTATTACGGTAATAAGTAACAACATAACAGACAGATAATGACATTATGTCCTAGAAACATTTGTTAGGTACTGACGTTTACCTATAAACACCTAAAAAGTCCTGAAATGTCATGAAATGGTCTTCGTAGATCATGAATAATCATGATCGAATGGTTGTTTGATTGGAAGATTCCCTTTTTAGGGCGTCCCCTAGTATATTTCTAGCTACCATGGATGTAATTTGGAATAAGTGTTCCAAAAGTAGGCAAGTACCTGCGTAGTGTGTAATGGTGGCAGTGATGCTAGGAAAAGTTTCAGTCAGTTAATATTCTACATATATGCATTTATGGAGAGAATTTAAGGCACACTGGATGTATGTCAAATTAAAACGTAAGATGACCTTACCAAGAATCTCAACTCCACTTCATCATAAGGAATAAAAGGTTGGTTGGGTGTTCCACAATAAATCTGAGGTATATTAATTTTCTGAACTTTATGATTTACAAATAAAACGACCTTGTCCGCGACACACAATAATTACTGAATTTTCGTAATAATACTGAAGCAATTACACGCTACATATAATTGAAATTATAACATGCCCGATATTAGGGTAGGCAATAATAAAATAAAGTAGGTTTTGAAGCAAGGCAGGCGAACACGGGGCCAATGACCGCTCGGGCGAAGCCAACACGCGTTTTTCTCATTTTCCCCTATACTTTATATTTCATTCGACGGAAAATATGATGTGTAATAAAACCGCCATTCGAAAACATGCAAGACCTCGTTTTGGGTCATATCGTTATGGGTTAGTTTGTGGAAAAGTCTATAGTAGGTAATCATTTATTCAGTTAAAATGCTAATGTAGAGCTCCCTTAGATTTAAATCATTTTAAATTGTGTTACTTGTAAAATCTGTACTTACCTATGTATCGTAGTAGATCAATTGTTTACATAAAATGGTACTTATTATGTATATCTGAAGTAAAATACAAGTCGAGTTTCGTATTTTAGATGGATTTTAAACGCTTCATAAAGATCTATACCTACCTACTGTCTACTGGATGTGCCATGTTTAGACTTAATGATCTTTGTACTAACTTTTAATAAAGTTAATACTATCAGGCGTTACTTTTCGGAAGTCCATAGTTAAATAAAATAAATCTAACTACTTTGCAATATTCCGCCACATGCAAATTACCCAACTCTCGTATTTATTCATGCACAAGTCCGCCCTCCAAACCCACTTAGGCCGAAAGAATAGAGAAATAATTTTGAAAATAGAATAAATATGAGAGTTGTGTTATCTTGCAAAAAATAATAAAAAACCTCGACACGTGTTTCGCCCCCAACCAGGGGCAACATCAGGAGATGTTGATGGCTCGGCGCACGGCGACCGAATTCGGTCGCCGTGCGCCTAATTGTGCGCCCATTCTATTTTCAAAATTATTTCTCTATTCTTTCGGCCTAAGTGGGTTTGGAGGGCGGACTTGTGCATGAATAAATACGAGAGTTGGGTAATTTGCATGTGGCGGAATATTGCAAAGTAGTTAGATTTATTTTATTTAACTTTTAATAAAACTTTTATTTGCAACTTTGTGATATCCAGGGGTTGGTTGGTACCTATATTGCTTGGAAACATGTTGTAAATATTGTCTTGAGTAATTTATTTGCAATAATACTACACAACACTAACAATAATTGACTTGCATGATATTACATGAAACTTTTTCCCCTCTAATAAAGGCAGGAGTAGTCGGTATAATGCGTGTATCGGATTGCAATAAATTCGGGAGGGTAGACTAACGACTTAAGTCGTCGCGACAACGTCGTCGACTGCTTTTGTCAGGTTTCATTTACTGGGAAGTCTCGTCTCGTAGACTTGCAGTCACAGTGTAAATATTACTTCCTAATCCAAAAATAGGTAAACATTTTTAAGTTAAATTTGTAGGTTATGTTGCGCTGAAAATGATCTTCTTGTTCTAGGATACAATTAGCTCTATTAGGTACAACACAGCAAAAAATGAAATGTAGGGAAGTACCTGGATTAGTGCTCCAATGTTAATGCTAATGAAACATCGAATCCAAGAATAGGAAGACGTCATAGCAACTAGAAGTACTTAGTTGTGTAACTATTTATTAGTAATATCTTTCTTCTGTGTCAAGATTTACAAAAGATGATTCGAGCGTTCTACAACTATAACTTGGCGCCACTTGGTCTGAGTGAGTCATGTTTGATTGCTTCTACTCTACAGTACAGTACGAAGCTGTGAGTATAATTTACTAAATAAGCCGACAACAGTTCTTACCAACAACAGAATATACCAGGAACTATATTTTACTAAGTATTTGATAACAAAGAATCCCGAGCAATCTTCTATCTATAGGTAATAATACCTACTACCTACTCTCACAACAAATGATTGGAATTAATTGGAAATTCAATTATCAACCATGAAAGGCTGACTGCAGAGGTTTGTTGTGACCTGAATCCAGCCGATCCCTAGAACAGCTATTCAATGTCATAATAGCAGCTTTGATCTAAGAATAGCAGAGATAATTAGAAACCTCATAACATTTTATTCATCATCGAAGTACCTTAAGTACTTCCATTTTTATGACCAAAATGTATGAAATATGCAGTAAATATAATTAACATTGACAAAGAAAAAAATACTATTGACAAAGGTTATTAATCATACAATGCTTATCATATCAGTAATAAATATACTTCACCTAGTTCTTACCAAATTACGAGTACGACGATCAATACCTAGTTGGGAAAAGTCAGGACTCTGTGGCGCCGACCTGTTTTCCGTTATCCCCTAACTATGAGAATACTACGTCATCAGAGATTATTACCAAATGAATAGTAAACCGACAATCCACAGCATAAAAATTATAATGAGTTACTACTTAGCTGACCCCGCAAACGTTGTTTTGCCATAGTATAGGCTACAATTATCTATCATTTAGGGGTTTAAAAAATTGGTACGACCGATTCTTAGACCTACCAAATATGCACAAAAATTTTCAAAAGAATCGGTTTAACCGTTGACAAGAAGTTTGGCAACAAACACTGTGATATCAGAATTTAATTACATTCAATATTAGATGAGTGCAATGGTTTGCAACAATCTTTTGGCCCCAAGATAATTTTGATGAAAGACTAGACACGCTATAGCGCAGTCGTCATTGTCGCTCATTCCAAAGTGCAACGGTCAGAATTCCAGGTTTAAAAATTCTCCAAAACAAAAATGTCCAACAATTAAAACGTTAAATTCCATTCAAAAGGAGCAATTGTCAATGCCGTGTTCAATGTAAAATTCTAACATAATGGGCATCAAGCAATTAAATGCAATTACACCGTACAGTCGTGTCCAGTGGCCATTGTTAGTGAAATTTAGGGCGATTTTGACCCGATTATGTTATTATAATCGTTTAAGTTAGAGCAATTATTTAAAGCAGACCAACATCCGCTGCAGCACCTAAATTTATACACGAGTACGTTCAGTTCTGGTATTTCCAGTGTCCAGTGTTTGCCTTCATTAATGGAATTTATTATGAATATAATTTTTATTTTTTTTCTTTACAAATTAGGAGTTTAAATAAGTAATGGCCATAAAAGTTTTTGGCTCAGTAAACAAAAAACAAAAACCAGAAAATTCCCAAATCGGCTTTGTGGAAAACTGTCGAAGGGAATCAAGATTTAAACTATTCTTATCTCTTGAGAAAGACATACACACACAAATATCACGCCTATATCCCATAAGGCAGAGGTGTATTACACACCCACTATTTGCCAGTATTTTTAGTCCCACGTAATAAGGGGCAAGCCTATTGCCGTCACCGGGTATACATATAATCGTTTATGTCCAAAATGGCCGAATGAATTTAATAAAATGTAGCCCCTATACATATTATAGTTTTGAAAAAAAAAAATTGAAACCCGTTGCCTTGCTATGAAATGTTGATGAAATGCAACAAAATCTTACGTGGCAGTCGGGCGTTTTCACATTGCACGATATCGTGACGATTTCGCGACGATATCGTAAGTAGCAGCAGTAACTGGTATAACTTTAAGGTGTGTTATCGTGTAATGTGAAAACGCCCTATGGCACAGCCAATTAAAGTCCTGGGCGTCTCGGACTGAGAAATGAGAATATTATATACCTAATCTTGCTGTTTATTTTGATTTCTCTAAAATATAGAGTATACGACTGTGGGAATTGACGTTATTATAGCGATAAATCTTCCATTGTCCCAAAATGTTTTTCTGTACTTAATGAAGAATTAAAGACACGATGTCTGATTTCTCTATTACGTTGACCGATTTACTTACCGATTACAGAAAAACATTGTCCATTGCTTGCAGTATTAGAATGAGATTCAGTGCCATAGTTTTCATGTTCTCAAATACCACCGGAATTGATAGCGTTAAATTGCGTAACATTAAAAACCTCATCATCATTCACCGCCTTTTCCCAATTCAGTTGGGGTTGGCTTTCCAGTCTAATTGCGATTCGGCTAAACTTCAATATTTTCCGTGAAGCGACTGCCATCTGACCTCCACAACCCATGGGCGATATCGAAGTTCTGTAGTTAGACTGGTCGGATTTTTGATTTCAGGCTCCGACTACCCCTAACGACTGCCGTAGATGTTCGTATGACAACCGGGACCGACGGCTTTACGTGCTCTCCGAGGCACGGAAGGGTCTCCGTGTCTTAAGAAATGGTCAAATGGTCCTAAGGCCGGCCTGACTAGATGTTGCTTAACCTTTGCTATGTGTTAACATTGTTGGTTACCACTAGACCACGAGCCCGTCTAACATTATCATTAAAAACCTACATGTCATTTAATCTTACAGAAAAAAAATCGCTCGAACTGAAGAGAATCTATTTAGTGGTATACTCGTATAACACCTATCCTGGCTGTTGGAGTTTGGCTTGCATTATAGAGTGGTAACGAAGTTACTATAGTGCCTGGTAATGGCAATAGGCTTGCCCCCTACTACGTGGGACCAAAAATTTACTGGCAGAGTGGGTATTTAATAAACCTCTTCTTACTACTTAGGGGATACAGGCGTGATAAGTCATAAACTTACTAGACTTTTATAATCACACAGCAAAAGCCACAGGCTTACTTACTGAATTAATTAGTTGACTGTTTGACTTCCTCGGTGGCTTGGTCGGTAGTGTATCCGCTTTCGAAGCCGGAGTCTCGGGTTCGATTCCCGGTCGGGACAAACTTTATGTGATGACACATACGTTTGTACCGAAGTCTGGATGTTTCCTATGTATAATATGTATGTATTTACAAAAAAAAATGTATATAAGTTTATCTAGTAAGTACTCATATCACAAGGTTTGAGACTAGATGGCGTTGTGTGAATTGTCCTAACATATTTATTTATTTATATTGATTTAATTAGTACTTCCAAGACATTTCTTGGAAGTACTTATTAAATCAATATAAATAAAGTAGCATTTTACTGAAACAACGACTGTACCTAATAATATACAAAGATCAATTCCCTTCAGTAAAGAATATTAATTTATACAAAACTTTTGTAGAAATATCCCCCGATATAAATTCTGGAGAATTTGTTTTGCGTTGCGATCCCCTAAATTAAAGACGAAGGGGTAGTATCCCTACTTTCTTGGATAGTATTTATGATTATGTTTATGACCAAAGCGTCATGGGGTTTTCCTTACAGTAAATTTAACGATTTTGGTGCCGACGGAATGTACCTACCCCATATGTTACCGCTAAATAGGTATAGTTGGCTTACTACCAATACTACGATATGCAATCTCGTTCCATATTTTGCTATCTGGGATTGATAATGCCATCAAATCCTGTTAATATCAAATTGGGAATTGTATGAATTATTAATCCCGGATTGCAAAATATGAATCGAGATTGCATATAGGAATTGGTAGTTAGGTGTAACCGGCTATCTACGAGTAGTATCATATTCTTGAAGTCTTGCTTTCTGGGTAGTAGACACTGACCACAAATGCTACTGTAAAATATCATTAAGCTCTACTTTACTAAAGTCATTTAAAATTATGTAGCTTTTAGATATAAAAATTTGATCAAGCGTTACTATAAAATCAAATTATCGATTTTTTTTAACTTTCCCCCAATCATCTAGCCCAAATTAAGCTAATATAAGCTTGTTATGGGATCTAGCCGACTGATAGACATACTTAATATTTCTAAAAACATACATTTTATACATAGAAAACACCCATACTCCGAAACAAACATTTGTGGGTCACACAAATAATTTGATTCGACCCGGAATCGAACCTGGGACCTCAGGGAGGGCAGTCGCATACTCAAACCACTGCGCCACCAAGGCAGTCGAGACAATCTAGACTTAAGTAGGTCCTCGTAGTATATCATTATAATACATTATAAGCTATTGTTGTAAGTAAGTAAGTATGTATTTGTCAATGTGTCTCCCTATACCAACTATTTGATATAGTATTCAAGCAGAATTATATAAAAAAAAATGAATGTGCAAAAGGTAATATTACAAATGGATGATCGGACGTCCTCACATGATAAATCTGTGCTGCGCAAGAGTCGAGCCGATGATAGTAAAGGTGTTACTGTTAAATTAGCGGTGGCGCGTAGTAGCACATGTCTTGTTAAAAAAATACATTAGCAGCCGGCTAATGCTCCAGATTGATCCACACCCTGACATGTGCTACTACCAAAGGATGCTTATTATTTACTGATACAATGGTATTACTTAGTATATTTAAACATATGAAAATGTATTAGATGATGATGCGTTTTTGTTGAAGTCTTGCTGTGTTGTATTCTATTCTGTTATAGGTATATCGGCAGCACTAGAACTAATATTAAGCCGGTGGTT
This sequence comes from Nudaria mundana, assembly GCA_963556515.1. Classification (NCBI taxonomy): domain Eukaryota; kingdom Metazoa; phylum Arthropoda; class Insecta; order Lepidoptera; family Erebidae; genus Nudaria; species Nudaria mundana. Next base: position 8,815,160 of record OY748294.1, read on the forward strand.
TAAGTCATTTTGACTACGGTAAGCTAAAAAAGTGAAGTTTCGAGTAATATAGAAAAGGCTTACGTTTTAACGTTTTAAACGTTCGTTTCTCTGCCGAACGATAGTGGCCTGGAACGCCCTGCCTGTGCACGTGTTTCCTCCCACATATAACCCTGGGTTCTTTAAGCGGAGCGTGAAGAGGCACATCAGTAGGTCGTCAAGTTGAGGGCCACTCTCAATAGTAATGTGTGCTGTGAGAGTGGCCCACAATCGCTAGACGTCGTCACGACTTACCACCAGGCGGGCGGCGTCAATTTGGCGAACCAAATATAAAAAAAAAAAAAAAAAAAAAAAGGCTCTATTATCCGTCCGTTTTAACCTTTTGGGTACGTAACATGTCATTTTAGGTTGTCACACGGATTTTATGTACTCTTAAACCTATCCTAAAAATAAATCTGACCTATAAAGGGTTAAAAATTACAAATATTTTAGACCTATTTGAAACTGTGGTTTATAGTATGTTACTAAGGCATCTCATACAAAACAAATTGTGGATTTTGCTCACATTTTTGGCCACAGCATCTAACCATTAAGTTTGGTGTTACAATTATTATTTTAAAAGAACGCGTAGCATTGAAAAAAATAATTCTGAGAATTCTTCAAAGAAATATCATAGCGTAATATACTTATTTTTGCAATAAGACGCCACGGTACCTTTAATATACATTTTTTTACACGGTAGCAATTCAAAGTTGATCGAAAGTTAAAATGTTGTAAAATTTCATGGAGTTTTTTAAATTTATTTTTATAACAAAAACTGTCTTATTTGGAACTGTGGTTTATAGCTACCTTACTGGTATCTCATACATTAAAATATGTGGAGATATGTTCACATTGGTGGCAACAGTATCAAATCATATGGTGTATGGTATCACATTACCATATTATTTCGAAAAATGTATCTTTAAAAAAAAGGAGTTGGAATTTTTATTTATTTTTTCCCGGGACAGTCATAGACCCGGTCATCGACCATTCCCAGCTAATCGTTAAATTTTGGGACACATTGTAAATCTAATCTAATAGGTTCCTACGAGTACCTACATAGAGCAACGAATTTTGGTCATTGCGGTATAAGAATACATAATCTTAAAGGAGACTAGATAAATCGACAAATAAAGGCATTTATTTGTCGGTTACTCTGCAAGTTTTGACACCTTGCCCAACAGATGTTTAGAAGATAGTAAAAAATTCGGTTAATTTTCACGATGATTCTTTGTTACAACTATTCGCCATCCAGCGCCATATTTGATTGACGTTTGACATGCGCCTGATCACAGTCAGAATATACCAATAGTAGTAGAGCACTAGCAGGCCTTATTAAGGCTGGTTTACACGTATTAAGGTGTCATTATACAGATGGATTTTTGCAAAACATTTGGTGTTTTTTCAACAAGCTTGCCTCAGTGCGAGCAATACAAATACAATACATTAAACCCTTTTTTCGTAGCCGTTTCTTAAATAATATAATTATATTTACGTGCCTATAAGCGAAGTAAGGGTGACACGACGCTGAACGTAATTACGTATCTCATAATGGAACAAAGGTGAACTTCAACTAGTCTCGGTAGGTATGACCTATTCCCTGTTCTGTAAAATGACGGCAATTATTTTGTGTGTCCTACTTACCTACATTAATTCCAAACTAAAGGAAAATCATTATTTTTTTCAACAATATAAAACGCAATATTTTTAGGATTTTCGAGGAGTTCGATTTTTGATGAGCGCGTGGCAGGTGGCTTTTTAGGTTACCTCTGGCACTCCGCAAAAATCGGGTTTCCAGACACTCTCATACCGAACAACGTTTCTTGTCCTGCACCTGGAGCTAGTTAAGAATAACTAGTTCTTCTGTGCGGGACTATCAACTAATCAAGCATTACCTTGACATTGCCGAAATCATCGATGAATATCGATGGAGCCACGTTTTAAAAAAAAGAATAAGTAGGATTTTCGAAGAAACATTGCATATAATTTATTGTTCAACTAACAATGACTATAATAGTGTTATCTACGGGTCAACCTCATATAAAAATAATCAAGTTACAACTTTATTGCATAGTTTAGTACAAACTTGCGATCTTAGATAACGTTTCAATAAACGACAAAAAAGAGAGATACTATCGCAAATCGATACCATCCCTTACAAATTAGGGGACAAATGGACAATAAAGATGCGATGCAACAACGGATAAGGTTTAACTGAATAGATTACTTAATCTGTTATTCTTGCTACCGTGAACAACAAGATAACCAGAGATAGTACCTACTTACGGTGGTTTCGCCAGGCGCTAGTTTCTGTCGTCACAATAGGATTACCGGCAGTATACAATGCATACTGATGACTGTAAAAGCACGTCAACAACTTAATCTCATTTTACACAATTTTATGACAAACACTGTAATAAGATTACTTGGAGTTTAATTATAGTTTTTTTTGTCATTTCGCAGCTGATAATTGAGATTCGAAGAGATGAAAGTACATACCTGTAACAAGAGAAAATGGTATCAGAAATTTAAACAAAAACAATAAACGTTAAAGTCAAAGTTACCTATCTTATATTTTTGTTTATTTTATTAAATGTTTATGTATAGAAACTATCGTGGTCGTTCTCATTTCTATTAGAATAGTCAGAATATTTACCATATAGGTACCTAACGTTGGATTTAGGTTCCGATATTTCGGCGCTTGCAACAGTGCCGAAATATTGGAAACTCAATCCCACAGGATATTTACCACAATTACATGGTAAATATCCTGACTATTCTAATGGAAACTCTATTTCTACTCTTTTATTATAGTAGGTATAGATACCTAAATAAAGCACCAATATCATAGTAATATTTAGGCTTGCAAAAGCCCCTCAATATTGTAAATGATGATGTCACTCGATAAAAAAGGCGATAAAATTATACGATACACACTCATTCACTATGATAAACATACTTAAGAGTTACGAGGTGCGTGTTTAGATAAAAATAACATATGTACTCGTATAAACATACACAGTTTATTAAGCATTCAAATATGAGTGCATTGCTGTTAGGGTTGTCAGTAAAATATAGACATTCAGTTGTTTAGAGATCATTCATTAGTTCATATTTACACACTACCTACTGATATACTATGTTTATAGTTTAGTTGCTGGGAAGAAAAAGCATAGACGTAAATTGATCCAAAGCACAAAATGCTACGAGAAAAAGCGATATATTTACTTTATCTGATATCATTAAGTTTAAATTACCACAAAATGTGATATTTAAATAATAAATTTTGCTTGACTGAAGAAGATATCAGAATTAATAGCAATATTGGTAATCAGTTTTTAATGCTGTCTTAAAAGGGCGAAAATGATTGCATTTTTTGTAAGTTACTAGAGTAGAATATTTTGAAATGATGAGAGACAACCCTATTTGAAGTTAGTTCCGCACAGTCTTGGCTGTCTATTTTTCGTCACCTCCTACCAGATGTAGTTGGTACTCGATTTTTTTTCAAATAAGTACCTATCTACAAATATCCGAGTACATTTGTTTTAACCATAAATAGAGTTTGTTATTTTGTTTGTGAGTTTTGAAAGCTTGAAGTAAGCTTTAGAAACGTAGGTACACAATACTATTTAAGAGTGGTATTTTAAAATTACGATAAAATATTTAAGTACTCGTATTAATTATTGCTTATTAAATGATGAAAAGTCCAAGTAGTCAAATAATTTGTCGAGATTGAGGCAATTATCCGCATTTGTATAATTTGTGTTAGGTGTTCGATTACAGAACATCAATCTATATACATATATAAAACAAAGTCGTGTTGGTTAAGAGATTAATGGCTCAAGAACGGCTGGACCGATTTCGCAAATTCTTTTTTTGTTGTGTTCGTTGTTATCAGGAGGATCTTTTCGAAAAAAAATTGTGCGGGACAGAAAACTTGATGTGGTACGAAGTTCGCCGGGACAGCTAGTATATGATAAATAAATATGTAAAGTTGTGAAGTTTACCGTAAATAAGAACTTATCTAAACCTCGACTCGGTCATAAAAACAACTCACCACAAATAAACACAAAGGTAAGAACAGATGCTTTCAAGAAAGTCGATATCGACAATTAACATCCCACGATAGCAATGTTTGAGTAGCGGAAGCAGGTTGGCGGAAGAAGGTATTTGGGCGCGTGGCTTTTTGCGCCAGCCACGGTCGGAGCGCGAGCGGGGTCCCGACAGATGGAGAAGCTTTGAGGGTAATCGAATTACTTTTTACTGACATGTGCACTTCTCCGCCGAGGGGTTAACTTCAAGTGATTCAGTAAAAAGTCTCGAGCAAATTTGGCTTCTGTTAATAGGTTCTCGAATGCGGTACTCAATTCATAACCTTTGTTTATCATAACTATAGTATTCTTATATCTGTGTCATAACATACATAGTAGAAAACAAAGTCTGTCTGCAAGTATGGTTAGATCTTTAAAACTACGCAACGGATTTTGATGCGGTTATCACCAATGGATAGAGGGGTTTTCAAGGAAGGTTTTTAGAATCTATATTATTTGACAAACGGGCGTCTAATAAATGAGTCCCTATTTCACTTGGTCATCGTATCACGTGTGAATGGCTGGACCGATTACGCTAATTATTTTTATGTTTTGTTCGTTAGGTAATGTGTTGAAAGTTACTATCAGGCGTTACTTTTCGGAAGTCCATAGTTAAATTAAATAAATCTAACTACTTTGCAATATTCCGCCACATGCAAATTACCCAACTCTCGTATTTATTCATGCACAAGTCCGCCCTCCAAACCCACTTAGGCCGAAAGAATAGAGAAATAATTTTGAAAATAGAATAAATATGAGAGTTGTGTTTTCGTGCAAAAAATAATAAAAAACCTCGACACGTGTTTCGCCCCTAACCAGGGGCATCATCAGGAGATGTTGATGGCTCGGCGCACGGCGACCGAATGAGCCACAACTCTTTTTTTTTTTTTTTTTTTTTTTTTTTTACGCCCGAAAGATGGAATGGGCACCACCCGGATGCGAGGGGTGGAGGCAGAGAATGCTACATGCATCCCCTACGGCCGGCCGCAGGGGTATGTCAGACTCTTACTGACTAAACTCTGCCTTGTGACTTTAGCCGGGGAGGCTTCCAAGTCGTGAAATGAGGCGCTCACCACTCAGGGGAGTGGTGATGCAGCGTCACTCAGATGTCGCTGAGCATACGCTAATGAGCAAACAAATAAAATTAACGGCGGGGACCCCTATTGGGCCCCGTCGTGAGCATGAGGGGTCGGAGCTGTTGTGATGCTCGGGCATGGGGTCGAGAGGGAACCAGTTTCCTGAGCGGCTCGAAGGCGTACCAGGTCGCTGGTTAGTTGGTTGGGTGGATCAAGAAGAACGTGACGCGGTCTCCTAGTAACATGAGGGGTGTGCTGTAGAATAGGGCGCGGCTCGTAGTTGGCCGCGTCCTGTATGAGTGGGTTCGGATGGGATGAGCCACAACTCGTAAACCGCACCTATTTATATCCTAGGTTTTTATTTCTACCCACAACCGCCTCTTCCCCTTTGCTGCGGGTAGGTATACGTCATTCAAACAACGGTGGTGGGTACACATAAAATAATTTGGTATTATGGTTGTGGGTAGAAATAAAAACCTAGGATATAAATAGGTGCGGTTTACGAGTTGTGGCTTATTCGGTCGCCGTGCGCCGAGCCATCAACATCTCCTGATGATGCCCCTGGTTGGGGGCGAAACACGTGTCGAGGTTTTTTATTATTTTTTGCACGAAAACACAACTCTCATATTTATTCTATTTTCAAAATTATTTCTCTATTCTTTCGGCCTAAGTGGGTTTGGAGGGCGGACTTGTGCATGAATAAATACGAGAGTTGGGTAATTTGCATGTGGCGGAATATTGCAAAGTAGTTAGATTTATTTAATTTAATGTGTTGAAACTTAGATAGATTTATAATCACTACAAAATGTTACCATTGAAATGAAGATCTGACGATGACTTATTGGAAATTACATTTTACTTCTAACAATATGTAGAATTAAATATATGCACTTTGACACAAACATTTAGGTTCACCGGTCGTGGACACAGGCTGACTGGTAATTAAACCACTCAAAGGTTACCGTTACAGTATAATAATATACTTATTATGGAATTTACTAGTTCGTTTTCCAATGAATATAAAACAAATATTTTTTAACAAAAAAGCCGACTTCAGCCATTAACAGGCATATGTAAAGTTCTCTTCAATACAAATTAATCAAACCCAAACACAACATAACTGCTGTAAATCGTTGATGAGTTCCCTCGACTGGCTTCGGGTCCCTCATCAGTACGACTCCAAACTTTCATTAAATGGTATTCTTTTATAATAATACCTAATGAAAAAATTAACAAACGCACTAGGTTCCCCTCGATTTATCCGGGGTCCGATCATCAGATCCTGGTTTCCTAATAATGGGATTACTTTGGAAATATCTCCTTTCCAACAAAACAAAGAATTAAAATAGGTTCATAAATGACGAAGTTATCCGCTAACAAACATTAAAAGAAATATAATATACGGTCGTATTGAGAAACCTCTTTTTTAAGTCGGTTAATAATAGAAGAGTGACACCTACGCCAATTAAAAGCTACCGCAAACAGACATCTATGCACAGGAAGCCACTAATGTGTAGTAATAAACTAATAAATCCCATAAATTTAATTTCCTTTCGTCGCAAACCAGACAAGTCAGGACGAATAGTAATAAACCTAACCTACCTACCATTACTTACTTTGGCTGAACTATTATTTCAAAACTGTTCTATTTCAAATTGTGTCTCTTTTGAAGTTATAAAGAAAACAAGAAATATATATCATACGTCTTTTTGAACAAGAAACCACGATATTAGGAATTAATGTTACAGTTACAACCATAAGCTATTTTTTATTAAAATATATTTTTGGGCACGTGATACAGTCGACTTCCTTGACTGCATCTGTAAATTAAAAACAGATCTTTTTCATGTCGCCTCTCTATTCCCTTGTGCAATCAACTGTCGCGGATGATCATTTTTTCAAATCCAGGTGATAAATTGACGGAAGCTCATGTTATCTCCCCTGCGGTCTATCTAAAAATAAAATGTCGTGGAGCACTTTTTATATTATAAATATTAATCTAAATATAACTGCCACTTTAAGGGCTGTGTTAATGCAAACACGTTTAATTTCAATAAAACAGTAACACTTTTCAGTATTATTTGCCTTAATCTTTGAATAAAATTAAAACTGTGCAGGTACTTGTGTTTAAAAACAATTAAACCTTGTCTATTAAACTTCTAGACGTAGTCGTTGTCCGAATAAGGGCTTAGACCCAAGGTTATTCTGGTTATTCTAGCATTGTGGGCCGCTGTCTCGGACGTCTGCACAGTACGGTAAACAAAACGGAAATGACCTATTAGATAGCAGCTGGTGGATCAGCCGCGGGTCGGCGACTCAAGCGCAGCTGCCGCCCGAATTTTGCTGAGAGGTCGCGAAACACGCGCCTTCCGTTTCCGGTCGATTGTAAGTACTTGCGTGTTTCTTTACAATATTCAAGTAAGTTGGCATACCTAGCCATGTTCTTACGCACCGCAAACAAGGGAGCGGTAATCCACTGCTTTTTATGCCATTGTTGTTGACAATAAATTCAATAAACTTAATTGTTTATTGATCTTGTGGTATAGTGTTCCGAATCCCACTTTCCAGTTTCCATCCATTAGGGTACTTACTATTAAATCTAGGGTCTCTATGTTTGCACCAGCGCAATCGGGATAAAAAGTAGCCGAATATATTTGGCAGGGGTTTCACAATTTAACGAACAAAACCTTCCTCGATTGAAATTCCTCGATGATTTATGGACTATTCACCGTCCACCTCTTTAGCTTTAAATGCAAACAATTAGAGTTACTTGATCATTTATAATATTAGTATGGATTACATGATGGACAGGTTTGCGAGTAGTGTCGAGTGACACAGTATCAACATGCTTCTTGACTTGTTAACGCTACGGTGGCTTACCGCCATTGTGTTGTACTGAACTAGTTGGGATTGGAGCGTGACTACCAGGACTGTTTACCGCTATTGTGGTTTTACACTAAATAAATAATATTAATAATTTATTAGGTACTTTACTCTATGACGAATGATCAATGCTTACCCACTCAAGTGACGCGCACTTCGACAACCTGACATTCCAATTATCAGGTAAAGACACAACACTCACTTTTTAACTGACTTCCAAAAAAGGAGGAAGTTCTCAATTCAACTGTATTTTTTTTTGTTTGTTACCTCTCATATCTTTGGACTAGGTGAACGGATTTTGAATTTTTATTTCAATTTATAGCTGCTTCTTCCCGCGTGGTCGCATTTCAATTTGGTTCGATTCGGACAATTATTTGGTCTCATTCCGGTGATTTGAGGTCGGTTTTTGTGTCAATGTTTGACGTGTTTATAATTATTTTATAGGAGTTAATGATGTGGTTGATTACTCAAATTATTTAGCTGTTGTCAAAGTCGATGAAAAATCGGACAGAGTCGTGGGTAATCGTACCGTTTAGTATTGGATATTATCGATAATGGAAGTTGCACTTAGTTGAACCATTTTTTTTTTTTTTTTTTTTTTTTTTATGTTTGGTTCGCCAAATTGACGCCGCCCGCCTGGTGGTAAGTCGTGACGACGTCTAGCGATTGTGGGTCACTCTCACAGCACACATTACTATTGAGAGTGGTCCTCAACTTGACGACCTACTGATGTGCCAATAATACGGATAGCCCGTCGCTGCATAGCGTCGAGAGCGTCCAGCAGATACTTCGCGGAGCCGTCCCAGAGGTGAGAGCAGTATTCGACGCAGGGTCTAATCTGCGTCTTGTACAGCAGACACCTCTGGTCCGGTGTAAAGAATCTCTTTACCTTATTCAGTATTCCTAGTTTCCGCGAAGCTAGCCCTATACATCTTTCGATGTAGTTTTTATTATTGAGCTCTCGACGAACGTCTATGCCAAGGATATCAAGGTTGTCCTTCATTGGTAATAATGCATTCTGAAGAGAGGGTAGGGGAAGGAAAGGGGATTTCTTCGCAGTAAATGCACACGCCTGTGTTTTGCGGGCATTGAACTCGACCAGGTTCTCGGTACCCCATTGAGAGATACTGTCGAGGTTACGGTCGAGATCAGCCACGAGTCGTCGTCTCTCCTCCTCAATCTCAGATCGCCCCGCCGTCGGACGAACCGAGTAACTCCCGTGCAGTGTGCTGTCATCTGCATAGCAATGAATGTTCCCGAGGGATAGCATATCATTGATATGCAGAAGAAAGAGAGTTGGTGATAGTACGGACCCCTGCGGTACCCCGGCATTCACTTGCAAGAAGCGAGAAGCCTGGCCATCGCAGAGGACCTGCACTCGGCGCTCGTTTAAAAAGCTGGCAATCCAGCTGCACAGTTGAGGAGGTAGACCATATGCCGGAAGCTTGGAAAGGAGCGAAGCATGCCAGACCCTATCGAAGGCTTTGGCGATGCCAGGCTAATAGCCAAGGACTCGCCGTGCCTTTCCATAGCCCCACCCCAGACATGCGTTACGAATGCCAGAAGATCACCCGTTGATCGCTTTGGCCTGAAGCCGTATTGTCGATCATTGATTAGCGAGTGATCCTCTAGGAATTGCATGAGCTGCTTATTTATAAGGAGCTCAAGCACCTTGCAAATGACTGAGGTGACAGCTATGGGTCGATAGTTGCCTGGATCGGACCGATCCCCTTTCTTGGGGATCGGTTGTACGTTCGCCTCCTTCCAGACCTCCGGCACGAGCCCTGAAGAGTATGACAGGCGGTACAGACGCGTTAATACTGGAGACAACTCAGCTGCACATTTTCGTAGCACCACCGCCGGAATGCCGTCAGGGCCACTGGCTTTCCGCGTGTCGAGTGACCGCAGCACTGCCCGTACATCACATTGCCTGATAACAATATCAGGCATTGTGTGGCCACAGTTGGCGATGGCGGGGGGCTGCAGGCCACGGTCGTCGACCCGGGAATTAGCCGCAAAGAGGTCTGCGAGCATATCCGCTTTCTCTTGGGCTTTGTGAGCCAGTCTTCCATCTGGGTAACGCAGCGGTGGCAGCGAGGGCTGACAAAAGTTAGATTGCACGGCTTTGGCCAGTTGCCAGAATCCACGGCTGCCCGTGGGATGGGAAGTGAGCTCCTGACCAAGCCGCGCGACGCGCTTGGCATCCGCTCTCTTAAAGGCCCTCTTACTCGACTTTGTGGCCCGGTTGTACGCTGCTTTGAGGTGGCCCACGTTTGGGTCGCGCACAGCCCGGGCCCTGATCCAGGCGCGATATGCCGACTGTTTTTGTCGAACAGCTTTGGCACAATCTCGCCCGAACCAGGGACTGGATGTAATAATCCATCCCTAAACTGATCTCGCCAGCAATAGCAGAAGCACTATCCGAAGGAGCCTTTCCTACAAAGCAGCGCTGGCTCCAGGGGACGGACGCAAAATAATCGCGTAGACCGTCCCAATCCGCTGACGAGTAGTGCCATAGTCGTCGTGACGTTTGCAAAGGACGTGCAGGAGGTGACACCTTCATGCCAGCGTGAACAACACAGTGGTCGGAACTACCCAGTGGGGCTCCTACCGAAACACTGTACTGGGCTGGGCGACTCGTCAGCAGTAGATCCAGCAGAGCGGGCGCGTGATCTGACCTGTCTGGTATCCGGGTGATCCCGCATACCATCTGGGTCAGACCGTGGGAGAGAGCGAACGCATGGGCGGCTCTACCCGCATGATCAGTCTTGAGGGACCCCAGCCATTCAATGTGATGGCCATTGAAGTCCCCCAGAAACACTAGGTCAGCGTTCGGGAACCGCACCTGCGCTTCATCAGCCGTCTCGCTGAGGTACTGGAAGAGCTTTGTTGTCTCAGAATCCCCTGTGTGGGATCGGTAGACGCACACGTAGATCTGGCTCATAGAGCCATGGTCTACGTGCAGCCAAAGGACGGAATTGGAGGGGTTCTCTAGGCAGCGCAACCGGCGGCAGCAAACATCCGCCCTAACGAACACGCACACCCCGGCTTTGTCTCGAAATTGTTCCTCGATGACATAGCCGGGGTAACACAGGTAAGACGTGTCGTCAGGGCGGCGTATTTGTGTCTCCGTGAGGAACATCACAGCGGGCCGTGCCGTCGCAAGGTGGTGGTGGACGGTATCGAGGTACGCATGGAGTCCACGGACGTTAGTGAACTCCACCTCGAAATGTGAAGTTGTGGGGTTTCCTAGGGCCGCTGTGTAACGTTTATTTCTTTTTTGTTGCACTGCCATTGTAGATTTTGAAGAAGAAGCGTGAAGACAGGGCGACATTTGGTGCAGCAGTAAGTGACAAAGCGTAGGGGCTAGCTTTGTCTAGAACCGTGTGGTTAGGTCGGAGCCGACCCGCCGGACGGAAGGGCTCCCAAACCCCCCTGATGCCAGGCCGCCGCTACCCCACACCGGTTACCACCCGGAGCGGCGATCCCACATCAGGATTATGCGCAACATGTGGGGCAGCCTCCTGGGGTGGTTGGCCCCAGGCGGGCCCCATGACTGTGTTGCGGGCGGCCGCGGCAACGCCGTTGCTAAGGGTCTCCCTGGCCGGCGAATCGACCCACACCACCCACACTAGACTCCGTTTCGCCCCCACTGGTCCCATGCCTGCTGCACCATACATCGCCCCGGGCCCGGCGGTGCAGCTGCTGAACCCCTAACGCAACCCAGCCTGGGCTGGGTTACTTGGGGGGCTTTAGCACAGCTGCACGGTGGTACCCCCCCGGACCAACACTGTTGTACCACCTGGTACCCACGTAGGGGCCGAAGCCACTCCATAGGTACCGTAAATTAACGAGCCTCGTCCGTTTATCAGCAGGTGCGCCACTAGCAGGTGAGGTCGCTGGGGCCCTATAGATGTTGGTAGAGCCCCTTTGCACCCAAAAATTTAAAAATTGTTCAACTAAGTCTCTTCTGTATCATTTTACAGAAGAGACATTATAATGTCAGTGCGAGCCTAAATTGTTATTGTAGAGATCTGCCTCATCACGCTGGTAATGGTGGTCTACTATTATATTTTGTAACGTTTTAACATTGTTATCGAAGCGTTAAATAGCATAATGTTTTCGAGCAGGTGAAGATAAATAAGTATGTATTGTAATCGTAATAATGTGTTGGTATTGTAACTTTCAAACACACATAATCACGCCTATATCCACGAGTGGGTAGATAGAAATTCGTTACATACCCACAATTTGCCAATAATTTTGTTGGTACGTAATAAGGGGCAGACCTAGTACTGGGTACCGTTATACAATAGAAATAGTATCGCCCAATGCTGGGCATAGCATAGGCCTCTCCCAGAGATGTCCAAAACTTTTGGTCCAGTGCTGACTTACTATGACCAGGTTTTGGCAGGCCTACTCACGCTGTGTCTTCTGGTTCGCCGTCGCGTCGTAACTCAACGTCCATACCATACAAACTTTTGCCTTTATAATATTAAAGGATAATAAGTTTCTTTCAAATATATATCAATTGTCAGCAGAAATCACAAAAATTCCATTCGATATTAAGTAATATGAGTATTGTTTGTGCTACCTATCGCCACTTATTTCTTTTGGTGTATAGCAGTAGTGTTAAATTCATTAACTCGGTTGACTAGGTATGGTTTTCAATACAGACTTCTTAATTGATTAGGCATGCGGTGAACAACAGAAATGTAAAAACTGCATTCTTATCTTGATACCAATAAGGCCATGAAATTTGTTAACTCGTCATATTAGCGTGCCCATTTTCAGAGATTGTTTTAGGAATAAAGTTTACACTCCACGGTATATTTCTTTTTAATGTGACGCTTGAAAAGAAACCATAATTAAAAGGAGATGGACTTGGACATTAAATTTCTTTAGTTCGTGAATATAAAGTTTCGGTTAATCGGGATGGGTACATATTATTTTCCATTATCCATAGAATGGCATCTACTGCCAATGCAGTAGATGCAATGCAGTAGATGCAGTAAAATAAGTAAATAGGGGTAGGTACCAATGTACCTACCCCTATTTACTTATTTTACGAACCGGTTTTAATTTTTATATCCTTAAGGCGTAGATAATTTTTACGGGAGTTAGTCGTGATTGATAATTCATCAAAATTACCTAACTAATGTTCCTTTAATATTAAAGTCCGTTTTAGATATCAATTATTCATTGTTATGTTCCACATGAATCTAAATTATCAATTCAATACAGCTTGAATGAGAAACAAATAAACAAATAATCTTGTTCCAAAATTAGTTACCATTAATTTTATCGCGTCTCATTTACAATGTGCTGCTATATCGATACTTTGTCTGCGTAATAAAAAATCAAGAACACCTTTGCTCCAGTTTTGGTGTGCCCTGCCCTACTAGGAGCAAACAATTCATTAAATTTGGGACATACATACATCAAAAATCATATTGAGTTAATCCACATTGGAAACGGCGTCAAAAGCTGCGACGCACGTGCGTAAGCGCACCTGTCACGTCATAGGCACCGCCCCATACAGCGTATAGCGTTATTTGTTCCATGATTCGTGATAATCATCATCATCCGACATGAGAAACTGTGCCGTGTCAAATTAGTTTGATTTGTTTTGCGATATCTTTGTAATTGTTTTCACAATTCACTGAGAACGATTTAGTAAAAATACTTTTAGATTAGATTCAAAGTAAATAATTACGTCGCAGTTCCTGAGAAATTTGTACGAGAAATAATTTACCTATATTTAAAAGCTTAAAGTTAAGCAGGTATGTATGTTAAATTATAAAAAAATTGCATCTATTAATTTAATTTTATTGTCGTTTAAATCTTTATAATTTGTATATTTACAAATTACCCTCAGAATTAGTTAAGTACGTTAATTAAATGAAACAGTTTCATGGATAATGGTTTAATGGCATTATTATGTTCCTGTTTAAACTAACTGTAGGCAATTACGAGTTTGTGCCAACCAATTTAATTGGGCGAGGAAGTAAATAAATTTATGACATAATTATGTTAAGATATTATTACCAACGACTGTAACTTACTCAAATTTAAAAAGGCAAACGAAATATCAGCTTTATTTAAATTGCTAGGGTTCCGTACCCACGGTAAAACGGGAACCCTATTATTAAGACTTCGCTTTCCGTCCGTCGGTCACCAGGCTGTATCTCGTGAACCGTTATAGTTAAAAAGTTGAAATTTTCATAGATTATGTATTTCTATTGCCGCTATAACAACAAATACTAAAAAACAGAATGTAATTAAAATTTAAGGGGGCTCCCATACTACAGACGTGGTATTTTTGTGGTGCGCGAATCCGACTCCCACTTGACCGGGTTTTTGTTACTTATTTGAGACTGGAATTTGAGAGTGCTCCATTTGGAAGTAGAGAAACTTAGGGGCATCTCGACATTGGAAATTCAAAAGAACTTATTCTCCAATCAATTTAAATACGTCTTCCTAACGACTCTTCTACAAGGGAAGTCCAATAAATGCAAAAACGAATACTACATGAAACCCTCGTTAAAATGTCTCAATATACTAGTAACTAGAATTCCCATTCGCCCTTCCTGCTCATCTAAAACTGCTTGTTAGACACAGTCCAGAACTCCTAGACCCCCTAGACTACGGACGCTAGTTTATGCCGGTTGATGAATACAATTTGATTTGATAACTTGTGTCGGTTATTAAAGCTTTTTACGACAGCTCAACTGACCGTTATGTACTAATTTGCATCAGACTGCTCCTTTGAGAAATATATTTATTTTAATTGGACAATGAGATGTAACTGGGAATTAAATAAATAACAATACTTATTATTTTATTAACAAATTATACATACCTACCTACAATACATACATACAACGGGCGGGACAAACTTTGTGTGATGACACATACGTTTGTACCGAAGTCTGGATGTTTCCTGTGTATGATATATATGTATATACAAAAAAAATGTATATAAGTATTTATATCAGTTTATCTAGTACTTACATCACAAGCTCTGCTTAGTTTGAGACTAGATGGCGTTGTGTGAATTGTCCTAACATATTTATTTATTTGTTATACTTATAACGCTTGTTTTTTCCTTTACACAATATGCTCAAACTAGTAACAATAGTAATTCAGGAGAAGAGTTCTAACTGTTTAAGACATAACTGAACAGTGATTGCCGTCTGTGTAAATTCGCCGAGTCATAATTTTAATTCGTGGGCCGCGGCTGACAGTGAATCTATTATATTTAAAAGCAATGAAGTATGCTAACTATTTTCTCAATTTTTTTTTTCTTCCCTAGCTACTGTCTGTGTTTTTATCGCGTGAAACGGCTGACTCCAGCTAAGTAGTATCATAGTATGTAAGAAGAAAGTAAACATATAAAAAAAAATTGTTGGACATTTTCACACTACGTCATCTAGCCCAAACTAAGCTATAAGCTTGTGCTATGGGATCTAGACAACTGATCTAGATACTTAATGTATTTCTAAATACATACATAGAAAACTCCCAAACTCCGAAACAAACATTTGTGGATCACAAAAATATTGGATTCGACACGGGAATCGAACCCGAACATGTTTCAACGTTATTAATAAGTATGACGCACGCTATTACTATTCTGGGAACGCATAGAGCACGGGACACGGGATGCACTTATAGGGCTCATTGCGGAGGTAAAGCGTATTTAATAAAGAGGGTTAAGGACAATAGAGGGCCGGAAGTTCGCGTGTGTCCGCCGGATGTTGGCCCACCATCGATCATTATGGTAACTACAATTACCAACCGCTAAAAGAGTTGGTCAATTGATTAGGGTAAATATATTTATATAACTAAGTATGAATGTAGGTATATTGTGTTGGGATATATGTTAACAATATCAACACATCCACACTTACATATATTACAATAATAAATATGTATAATTCTTACAGTAAATAGTAACTAATTATCCCGGCGAACTTTGTATCGCCTCAACTATAAAAAGAAATGGTATTTTAATATTTCATGCAAATGTATGTATTATTAATTATAATTAAAAAACGCGACGGACGGACAGACAGACAAATTTTCGTATTAAATATAAAGATAGATAATAATTATTAGATAAATGTTTTTAAAATACGAGTATTATAAATATTTTTATAAATATTTTTGGAGATTCTCACACAACATCATCTAGCCCAAATTATGCTAATATAAGCTTGTGCTATGGGATCTAGACGACTGATAAACATACTTATATATTTCTAAATACATACACATCATACATAGAAGACAGCCAAACTCTGAAAACAAATATTTATGGATCACACAAATATTTGATTCGACCCGGAATCGAACCTGGTCCCGTATAGCAATTTCTAAACTTAAAAAATATAATAATAATACACAATTTACATAAAAATCCATAAGGTATTTCAATAAGCATTTAAAAAAAATACTTATGATATATACGAGACGATGAAGATACCTTCAGACTTGTTAGATTTATCACAGAATTTTTTTTTCATTTGGTACACCTATACAAATTCTGTCCAGTCAGAACTTATATAACCTTTTAAAAACAGGAAGTACCACAATTCTTTCCCACGGATTACTCCAAAAAAGAATTACAATCGCATTTCTCACTCAAAAATAATTACGTGACTCTATGCAAGTTTTACGGCTTAATGTCAAACACTAGAATGCCAATAGATATTAATTGTTTATGACACCTTTAGTATTAGGCCGCCTACACAATAAAACGTTAAACTTGGGCTGTCGTGTGCCTTCTTTGTAATATGCACGTAGAACAACACCGTAGACTAGGATAATGTTGGTTTAGAAAAAAAATCTCACGTTCCGTACCCATTGTAAACACTAAACACAGGGACACCCGTTACGTTTCGTTTACTGCGTTTATTGTTCTATTATTATGAGCTTGTGAAAAGTACATAAGTAAGTGTTGAAACTACGAAAATGATTTTTTTAAACATACAGCTAGACTTATTAAAAAAAAATTGGATTTTGTGAGAAGAAATTAAGTACACCATTGTATTGTTATTGGACTCCATTATTAACTTTGAATATAAAATATAACCTAAGCCAACAATAAACTGAATTTAATTAATTTCAATTGTAATATAATATTAAATATCACGTTTACACATTTATTAGTCTTTAATGAAATTTATAAAATACATAAACTACATACATAATCAATTTAATATAATCTGGGACGCAAACTCGTGCCAGACGACATGAGTATCGCCATCTGCAGCTAAACGTAAGAAGTACAAATTTCAGCTTGTTATACTGGCCAGTTTTATACTCACTCTTACTATATGCATAATGAAACCTATTAATGGCTAAACCCTCGCGTATAGTAAATATTTATGAATGAATGTACTTATAATACACCTACTATTAGAATTCATTGAGCCTACCGATTGTATGAATGAACATAAATACATTCTGCCGCTATCTGGGTATAGTGTAGTCCAGTCACGTACTAGCGACCGGTTGCCTTTTCAAATTTGGTTTAACTATATTGATGCCACTGAACAGACCTTGAAATTTATAGACACGCCTATTCATTGCGGAAATGTCACTTCATTGTCCAAGTCGTTATTTGTGAATATTTATTTGGTTTCATCGTTGTAGGCAATGAATAAGAAGAATAAATAATTATCTCTATGGCTTTCCTTGAATGGGTGGGTTCGATAAGTACGAAGTTACGCACGTAATAAAGTGTGTAAGCTTTAAATAATGAGATATATCGTAGTCGACACACACAAAATTTTGCTTAGTATTATTAGAGGCTACTATGCATAATGTGTACATCTTTACTTTTAAATTACTTTTGTGAAACAAAATGTTTGTCCTACATATTAGGAATGGATAAAAAAACATACCATGTAATGCGATTAAATTTATTGCTCTAGTTATCACTAGATTATGAAAGGTAAACCTGCACAACATAAAACAAAAGACAACTCATTAAAAATTTTATGGGTTTATGTACCCGAGTCTATTTTGTTTCTAAGTCTATGGTCTCAGGTGCAATGCGGTATGCGGCCACACGACAGGTTCAGGGTTGCACTGAGCGCTTTTGCGTCATTCAAGTCCGTTTGGCCTTCCGGTATATAACAGCGTGTTTCCACTCCCCATTCAAAACTGTCATGATTCATTTAATTCTGTAAATCACGTTTATTCAATTCAATTCTGTCATAAGCACCTCATAATGCTTTCTCTTCTCTCTAAACACGGTCGATGATGTTTAAAAAATGACATTTGAGTTATTTGGATAGACAAGATATAGCAAGTTCTCCTTGAAATGCGGTTTACAAGTACACAAGTACTGTGGTTCGTCATAGCGTTCCCGCCTGACGTTTCAAGCAGAATACATAAACTAAGACACTTGAAGGAGTTCGATTTTTGCTGTGGTTTTTTAGGTTACCTCTGGCGCTCCGCAAAAATCGGGTTTCCAGACACTCTCATACCGAACAACGTTTCTTGTCCAGCATCTGGAGCTAGTTAAGAATAACTAGTTCTTCTGTGCAAGACTATCAACTAATCAAGCATTACCTTGACATTGACGAAATCTTCGATGAATATCGATGGAGACACGTTTTTAAAAAAACAAGACGAAGAAGCAGACACTTGCAATTTGTTAAATCTTATGTAGGTCCCACATCAATTGCGTTTTTCAGTTAATCTGGTCAGATTATGGAGATATTTTTGCATTAGTAGCTAGACAACAATAATTTGCAAAAAACCTATTTCTTCAGCTGAGCTTGAGCCAGCGGGCTATCCCTTACGTATACGGGGAACACTCTGACCAAAGATGATCTGGGTGAATCCACGATGTGCTTCATTCATTTCTTTCACTTTGAAAATTTCATGGGGTACCATAGTACCAGACATATAATAATTCGTTACGCTTGTGCACGCTGCGCACGCGACGGTATTGGTATTGTTATTGTTTTAGTGCGGACAAGTCGGCTGCTTCCTTTGTTGAGCGTTCATTCAATACTTTTCAATTAGGTACATACACCAATTGGAATGTAAGCCGACTGATTTAACCTTGTGGATAAAGTATTTAAGTTAGTACTAACATCTAGTTTTTAATTTCCATTAATTGTTTTCAAATTAACATTGAATCCATATTTAATTATACGAGTATGTAGTACATACCTATGTACTTATATTTCAGTACTTAATAGTTAATTGAATGATCCACTACCTTGATGTCTATAACTACTTCTAATGGAATTCCAAGACTGATCTTTTCAAAACAGAAGAAGATTATTTTAAAATCTTACTTTTTCTTACAATCAAACACCAATTTAATTCCACGAGATGCAAATACTCCAATCTTATTTTTCGTTTTCAATACAAGAACAACTCAGGCGCCAAACAATTTGTGTATATCCACACGTTTGTTCAAATATTAGTGAGAAGATTAAAACGACTGTCTGACCACTAAATGCCACTTATTTTTTCAATACTAACTCAGTGTTGGAACCCGCGTATGTTTACAGTTCTCATATTAGTGCTCTACATTTCGCACCACTCGCGCAAACAATAGTAGCCTTGCATCAATTTACTTAGAAACGTTACATCAAACTTGAACAAGGCATTAACACGATTCCCTATATTTTAGTTTGCTATTACGACACGCGATACGCAGCATGTAATCAAAGAATCTGTTTTAACATAATCCATATTGACGCGTACGTTCACTTACTTTTATGCTTTACAATTTCTTTTCAGTTAAACTTTTGATCTAAGTACTTGTAATTAATTAAATAGTAATTTATTAAGTCGTTTATGACTACAGTTCAATATTATCTTACCTTTTATACCTACTTCTCCATATATCTTTGCGACACCAGTGCCGTACACATCATTAATCCACGGTAAAACTAGTACTCGTAAATATACCGATATTTCATGTTTTCCATTGTGCGGTAATAAACGACGACAAAGAAAAAAAATATGAGGAACAAAACAAATGAACGACTGTTTTCAAAACTCAAATGTACCAGCTAAATGAATTTATTAATTTGTACTTGGAATTCTTAACCAAAGAGGAGATATTTCAGATCAAAGTAAGTACGACAAAGCGCCAATTTCATTTGTAAGGACCTAATACTAGGTATGCAATACATTCTGCTGTTGCAATAATTGAGCTCAGTTTGTCGATCCGGGTCGAACTCCTAAACGACTGGACCGATCTTTATGAATTCAGATATATGCACTCACGGTGATGGTCACTATGACCGTGCCAAATTTCAAAAAGATCGGTCCAGTCGTTTAGGAGGAGTTCGATCACGAACGAAATACACGAGTCGCCTAAAAAAGAGCTTCGTAAACTCAGCTCAATAATGTTTTTAGATTAGATACATTTATAATCCATCTGCTCGTCTTGTAGTATACCCCAATTGCTCATTACATGAATAAAATAAACCGTGGGAAGATTACCAATAGTCAACAAACTTGATATTTGCAATTTACACCAGTCTTGTCGGCGCCTAGCTCCTTAGCACCAGCCTCTTATTTCTTGAAGTATTTGTTAGCTGCGCAGTTTTCCGACTGCATTTAATCATGGAGTCTGCTTTTTTACCATGCCGCTGGTTTTATTAACTATGAATTAGCAATAACCTTTATTTAAGTATAGTTAGGTATTGTTGTAACATACTGTCAATATTATGTTAATAAACTAAGTTATGAAGAAGCTCATGTAAGTACTCTGTTTGTTCGACTATTGTGTTAATCCGTCACCCAATACTATCCAAACATATCCTTATTACAGGAGGGTGTGATCAGTAAGCGAGCCTCTGCTTAAGTTTCCACGGGCCGTGGGAAACAACGCACACTAAATTATTAACAAAAATATTGACCCGCTGCCTACTTAAGGGATTGTGACCACTACCATGTTTGCGTTGCCTGTTTGCCGCTTCCAACAAATACGGACTCGTCGGCGAACTATCGACGACGCTTTTCAGTTTTATGGGAACACTTTGGTCAACTAGTTGTTTGATTTGTACAAGAGAAATTTCATCACTTAATTTAAAATATCATTCAAAACTTATCTATTTACAACAATCTAGTACTACTCGTATTTTATAACAATTTCGTTAAGAACCCAGTCGAGATTGAAGATCATTTACAAGCAACATTAAAGAGCAGCAATCGTTTAATGTAGGTATAGTGACATTTTGCATAATTTGTTTGATATTTATTAAGTGGTACCAACCTACTCGTTACTTCATTTGATAGCTTATTAGGAAGGTTTATTGTTGTGTGATTAAACATCACTACAGTGTAGAGATTGGTAACTGCGCTCTTGTTCTCACGAACTCGAGTTTCTTCAAATTCTTCATGTATCTATAATGAGGCGTCATTTATGCCGCTTTGTTTCCATCACAATTCACTTTTCCTTTGACTTTCTTAATCATAAGTAACGACTATACCGTAGTTCACATAGCAATCCAGCGTTCACAAATAATTAGAACATAATCTACTAATTACTTAGTGGCACAATCTAATTAGGCTGATTCTCGTGGAGCCAGCTACCGTGGCGGGCTACATAAACCGCTAAACCACTTTGAGATATGAGGAAAAATATCTTAGTTTGTGGCTCTGTTTTCATGGGAAACATAGCTTTACCCATTAAATTTACAGCCAGACAGTTTTTCTTAAACCAAGGTAAATTTGCGAGTTTTTGTGAGTTCCATAATTCGTAGAAATTTAGTTTCCTTAATAACTGTTGTTCTCGAGCTCCAACGTTCATGAAAGACTAATTAATTAGTCACTGTTTTGTCACTAACCATACTTTGTACTTGTGATAATTGCGGTCACAGGTTATGTTGTAAATATGACCAGCATGGCTGGTTATCGGATTTATGAGTTTACCAATTACCATTATTTGTGCTACATTTACATACGCAGTGGTTAATGTTAGAGTTAGAACCTTTATAATTAGAGTTAAAATTGTATGTGGAAAAATGTGAGTTTTCGTTTCGTTCAGAAGTTAGGACATTTTTTTTAGTTTTAAAGCGTTAAAAATTATGTTAACTGAAAATATTTGGCATTGTAGCTTGTTACCTCTAAATGTTTTTGTGTTACCACAGTACTTGGAGGTCTTTAAGTTATTAAAAAATAAAATACATTAATTAAATAAAAAAACATTTGACGTGCCAGTCCCTTTATTTCTTAATTTGAATCGGGTCTCGTAGGCAGTATGTGGTGGTCTAGTTATGATGATCTATGACCTATGACTACTGTTGGCAATCATTCAATTAGTAAAGGCGAGGCAAATGGGTACTGAATTGCCTCATTATCTAATAAACACGCCACACTCAATAGCGGCGCTTCGAATGACTATAAACATAATAATAGGCACTATAATTTCCCTGTCTGTCACAAATTTCCGATCTGTACACGCGGATAATGTTAGCTTTAAACTTACTCCTAAGAAAGTTTTCATTAAATGCTAAAAACAGCATTATTGATAGTACAAGACTATTCATGTAAATAAATAATCCGTAGAATTGTTCGTAGGCAGTTACTTTCTCATTGATCAACTATGAAGGTCAGGGTAATAAATACGAAGAACGATCCAACATTAACGTTCCCATAAAAAATCGAATAGTCGTAAAACTTAGTCAATAATATTTTGACAGATCTATAGTTTCTAATGTCGATGTGCTTTAGCCGTGGCGCCTTGAATAGTAGGTACATTATTTGGGCGACGTTCATCGTAATGGACCATTTTAATAAAATTTTGATCGTGTCATACTAATTTGGCACCAGAATTACTTAATCTTATTTTATGATTTGTACAAAAAATATTATGTAGAGTTCTAAAGATTATAAAAGAGAAACGTTACGTTAGTTAAAATGGTGGAAAATTATAAAGAATATGTATTATAAGATAGATAGATTGACTTGAATTAGCAGATATTAGGTTACTGCATAATGGTCAAGGGCATTCAATAAGTATCACTTAGTATCGATCAAGTAATATAATTAAATGAAAGTTTTTACGCTGGTGCTTCTTCAGTTTAAGTAAACACAGATCAAAATACACCGCGTTCACTCATAATTTTCTGTTACAAGTAATATATGTGTGTGGTATATGTATGTGGACTATAGATAGTTATTATTCTCTTGAGTTGCATGGCGCATGTCATCGGCTTGGTCATTCCAAGCATTTCCTCATTGCCGCACGCGCAGGCGCGGCGCGCGGCCTCCACGAGCGTCGCACGGTTTCTTTTTGTCTCGTTTAAGTAAGTATTAACATTGATGAGCATCATGACTCGCTTCCTGTACACTCAGAGGACTACATTTCAGCGGGTTTATGAGAGTACCTACTCATTTTAAAAAAAAAAAAAAAAAAAAAATATTTTTTTTAAATTGCAGGTAACTAAACATTATTTTTGGAACGAAGTTCCTTATCGCGCGTTGTGAAAGGGGGCTAGACGGAAAAAATTAAGACCAAAAGGTGCGACACTTTTTGCTATAGTTGTAAGCCGTGCGGCGTGCGCGTGTTTCTCTGTCTGTCTATACATATATCTATGAATTTTTGAAAAAGGGTTTGGATGGCCAAATCCGAAACTATAAGGAATAGCGAAAAATGCTTAAAGGAGTCACGAGCCCGATTTTGATGAAACTTAAAACCTCATCATTAGATTTTTGAAATACCATTAATCCTAGCTGGGAATCAAATCCATTTATTTAAAAAAAACACACCCTATATTATTACACCATACGAGTGTGTTGCTATTAAGGATCTTATTCTGGGCGGTAATGACATACGGCAAACTAAAGGAAAGAGCTTATCTTTAACAAAATACATTTTATTTTTCTTACGTTAACTGATTAATTGTTCAAAATGTAGACCATTGTTTTCAATACATAGCTGGATTCCAAACCTCAAGGATCGTACTGCATTCAATATTACAATGTTATTGATTCCGTTTAGAATATTCTCCAAAGAACGTTTCAAGTCATCGACTGTATCATACGTGTCTTTGTAAATTTCTTTTTTAACATACCCCCAGAGAAAGTAATCTAAGGGGGTAAGATCCGGGGATCTCGCTCTCTCGATCAAAAAATTGAAGTTAGAACAAAATTAAAAGCAAGATTATGTTCTACTTTAAAATTTTACCAGCCTGCCAGAATCATTCAGAACATAATTTAAAACACGGAATATTTACGATCTTTTCTAGGATTTGGAACTAAACAAATTATGATACAAAATTTAGGTACATGAAAAATGAATTTTAATAAAATTCCAAATATATATATATATGTTACGTAAGGGTTATATCAACCCGAAGTCAGCCCCATCAGCTGGTCGACCAGAACCCGTTTCGATATGTGGCGACCGCCAGAGAAGAAAAAAAAAGTTCATAAAAAAAACATTATTACCGAATAAAATACACACTTATATAATTTATGCTTTCGATTGTTGGCACTTGGTGGAACATATAGTAATACATTATGAAATGACTCACTTGTACAGATATTCCACAATTTTTTAATTATTAGTAGGACCTGACCGGTTTCGCTCTATGGCATCTTCAAAGGTGCTCAACTCTTATTCACATCACATATTTTAAAAAACATTTCATATACTTTGTGTTAAATAATCGTGATTATTTTTTTTTTTTTTTTTTTTTTTTTTATATTTAGGTCGACAAATTGACGCCACTCGCCTGATGGTAAGCTGAGGCGACGTCTGGCAATTGAGGGCGACTCTCACAGTACACAGGAATAGTATAGAGAGTGGCCCTCAACTTGACGACTCTGTAATGTGCCTCTTCACGCTTCGCTTAAAGAGCCCAGGGTTATATGTTGGAGGAAACACGTGCGCAGGCAGGGCGTTCCAAGCCACCATCGTTCGGCAGAGAAACGATCGTTTAAAACGCTCGGTTCTCGCGAAGACGGTTTCCACGGTATGTGGGTGACATCTCTGCCCGGCACGCGTTGTTCGGGATCGGAAGGGAGAGGGTGGGATCAGGTTGAAGAGCTCTTCAGAACACTCACCGTGGTAAATACGGTAGAACGCGGCCAAGGAAGCAATTGTTCGGCGCTGGGCTAGCGGCTCAAGGCTTCCCGTTACCTCCGGACAGTCTATAATGCGAACAGCGCGTCGCTACATAGCGTCGAGTGCGTCCAGCAAATACTTCGCGGAGCCGTCCCAGAGGTGAGAGCAGTATTCAACGCAGGGTCTAATCTGCGTTTTGTACAGCAGACACCTCTGGTGCGGTGTAAAGAATCGCTTTACCTTGTTCAGTATTCCTAGTTTCCGCGAAGCTAGCCCAATACATCTCTCAATGTATTTTGTGTTATTGAGCTCTCGACGAACGTCTATGCCAAGGATGTCTAGATTGTCCTTCATTGATAATATTGCATTCTGAAGAGTGGGTAGGGGAAGGAAAGGGGATTTTTTCGCTGTAAATGCACACGCCTGTGTTTTGTGGGCATTGAACTCGACCAAGTTCTCGGCACCCCATTGGGAGATACTGTCGAGGTTTCGGTCGAGATCACCCACGAGATGTCGTCTCTCCTCCTCTATCACAGATCGCCCCGCCCTCGGACGAACCGAGTAACTCCCGTGCAATGTACTGTCATCTGCATAGCAATGAATGTTCCCGAGGGAAAGCATATCATTGATATGCAGAAGAAAGAGAGTTGGTGACAGTACGGACCCCTGCGGTACCCCGGCATTCACTTGCAAAAAGCGAGAAGCCTGGCCATCGCAGAGGACCCGCACTCGGCGCTCGTTTAAAAAACTGGCAATCCAGCTGCACAGTTGAGGAGGTAGACCATATGCCGGAAGCTTGGAAAGGAGCGAAGCATGCCAGACCCTATCGAAAGCTTTGGCGATGTCCAGGCTAACAGCCAAGGACTCGCCGAACTTTTCCATAGCCTCACCCCATACATGCGTGACGAATGCCAGGAGGTCACCCGTTGATCGTTTTGGCCTGAAGCCATATTGCCGATCATTGATTAGCGAGTGATCCTCCAGGTATCGCATGAGCTGCTTATTAATAAGAAGCTCGAGCACCTTGCAAATGACTGAGGTGACAGCTATGGGTCGATAGTTGCCTGGATCGGATCGATCCCCTTTCTTGGGGATCGGTTGTACGTTCGCCTCCTTCCAGGCCTCCGGCACGAGGCCTGTAGAGTATGACAGGCGGTACAGACGCGTTAATACTGGAGACAACTCAGCAGCACATTTTCGTAGCACCACCGCCGGAATGCCGTCAGGGCCACTGGCTTTCCGCGTGTCGAGTGACCGCAGCACTGCCCGTACATCACATTGCCTGATAACAATATCAGGCATAGTGTGGCCACAGTTGGCGATGGCGGGGGGCTGCAGGCCACGGTCATCGACCCGGGAATTAGCCGCAAAGAGGTCTGCGAGCATGTCCGCCTTCTCTTGGGCTTTGTGAGCCAGTGATCCATCAGGAAAACGCAGTGGTGGCAGCGAGGGTTGACAAAAATTTGACTGTACGGCTTTGGCCAGTTGCCAGTATCCACGGCTGCCCGTGGGATGGGATGTGAGCTCCTGACCAAGCCGCGCGACGCGCTGGGCATCCGCTCTCTTGAAGGCCCTCTTGCTGAACCTAGTGGTCCGATTGTACGCTGCTTTGAGGCGGTTCACGTTCGGGTCACGTGCCGCCCGAGCCCTGACCCAGGCGCGATATGCCGACTGTTTTTTCTGGACAGCCTCGGCACATTCACGCCCGAACCAGGGGCGAGCTTTGCGGATGCTGGCGACATCAGTGAAAGGGATATAATATTCTATCCCTAGACTGATCTCGCCAGCAATGGCAGCAGCGCTATCCGAAGGCGCCTTCCCTACAAAGCAGCGCTGGCTCCACGGGACGGACGCAAAGTAATCGCGGAGACCGTCCCAGTCTGCCGACGAGTAGTGCCATAGTCGTCGAGTCATTTGTTCAGCACGAGCAGGCGGTGGCACTTGGAAGCTGGCGTGCACCACACAGTGGCCGGATGTGCCCAGTGGGGCGCGTACCGACACACTGTACTCGGCTGGGCGACTCGTCAGCAGTAGATCCAGCAAGGCGGGCGTGTGGTCTGACCTGTCAGGTATCCGGGTGATCCCCCGTACCATCTGGGTCAGCCCGTGGGAGAGAGCGAATGCATGGGCGGTTCGTCCCGCATGATCGGTCCTAAGGGACCCCAGCCACTCAACGTGATGACCGTTAAAGTCCCCCAGGAAAACCAGGTCAGCGTTTGGGAACCGCACCTGCGCATCGTCAGCCATCTCGCTGAGGTATTTGAAAAGCCTTGTTGTCCCAGTGTCCCCTGTGTAGGAGCGGTAGACGCACACGTAGATCTGGCTCATGGAGCCATGATCCACGTGCAGCCAAAGGACGGAGTAGGAGGGGTTCTCCAGACAGCGCAACCGGCGGCAGCAAACATCCGCCCTAACGAACACGCACACCCCGGCTTTATCGCGGAATTGTTCCTCAATGATATAGCCCGGGTAACAGAGGTACGACGTGTCGTCAGGGCGGCGTATCTGTGTCTCCGTTAGGAACATCACAGAAGGCCGTGCCGACTCCAGGTGATGGTGGATGGTATCGAGATTTGCATGGAGTCCGCGGATATTCGCGAACTCCACCTCAAACGAAGTCAACTTTGTGGGGTTTCTAGGGGCCGCTGTGTACCGTCTATTCTCTTGTTGCACTGTCATTGTGAAATATGGGGAAGCGTGAAGACAGGGCGATATTTGGTGCGGCAGTAAGTGACAAAGTGCAGAGGCTAGCTTCGTCTAGAACCGTGTGGTTAGGTCGGAGCCGACCCGCCGGACGGAAGGGCTCCCAAACCCCCCTGATGCAAGGCCGCCGCTACCCCACACCGGTTACCACCCGGAGCGGCGACCCCACAACAGGATTATGCGCAACATGTGGGGCAGCCTACTGGGGTGGTTGGTCCCAGGCGGGCCCCATGACTATGTTGCGGGCGGCCGCGGCAACGCCGTTGCTAAGGGTCTCCCTGGCCGGCGAATCGACCCACACCACCCACACTAGACTCCGCTTCGCCCCCACTGGACCCCTGCCTGCCGCACCATACACCGCCCCGGGCCCGGCAGTGCCGCTGCTGAACCCCTAACGCAACCCAGCCTGGGCTGGGTTACTTGGGGGGCTTTAGCACAGCTGCACGGTGGTACCCCCCCGGACCAACACTGTTGTACCACCTGGTATCCACGTAGGGGCCAAAGCCACCACATGGGTACCGTAATATACGAACCTCGTCCGTTAATCAGCAGGTGCGCCACTAGCAGGTGAGGTCGCTGGGGCCCGATAGATGTAAGAAGGGCCCCTTTGCACCCAAATTAATTAAATTAATGTCGCAGTATAAGAAATTTACCCAAACAGTAGGGAAAAATTACCCTTCTCCAAATTAATATTTATGTTTCTCAATTATTACAATAAAATGTCAAATTTCATTACACATGGCCTATGTACGGGATGCGCGCCCATCTTTTGTTCTCCGAAGTTGGTGCGTCCGCCTGATATGCCAAACTCAGAGCTGCCCTAGACCTCTTTCGTGCTACCATACCATCAATCAACTTCGTTGAGTAGCCATTATTGGTTGCGATTGCTTTTACTACATTTAACTCTTTATCAAATGATTCTCTGGACATTGGTATCGATATTAGTCTATGTATCATGGAATGGAAAGCGGCGTGTTTATGGTTCATAGGATGATTAGAATCCGCCGGAATAATATTGTCTGTAAACGAGGGTTTCCTGTAAATTTTAAAGTGATGTTTGTGGTCAACTAATTCTATTTCGATGTCCAGAAAATTCAATTTCTTATGTCCTATTTCTATTGTGAATTGAATATTGGTGTGTATGGTATTAATAAATGTCAAAAAATTATTTAATTCGTCTATACTTCCAGTCCATAAACAAATAATATCATCCACGTATCTGTACCAATACTTTAAAAACGGTCCGAACAAATTATTCTCAAAAATTTGGCGCTCAATATGGTCCATGAAAAGATCTGCACAAAGCGGTGAGAGAGGACTCCCCATCGCTAGACCATCAGTTTGTCTATAAAATGTGTCAACTCAACGAAGTTGATTGATGGTATGGTAGCACGAAAGAGGTCTAGGGCAGCTCTGAGTTTGGCATATCAGGCGGACGCACCAACTTCGGAGAACAAAAGATGGGCGCGCATCCCGTACATAGGCCATGTGTTTTATAGATGCTCTAGATCTCTAGGCACGGTAAAACCAGCATTCTATACTAGCCATTGTTTGAGGCGCTTGATAGGCAATAGCTCAGACAGAACTCCCATACGACAAGAGAGCGGGGTGTATGAACTTAGTTGTGCACAGTGTGACAAAAAATACATCGGACAAACGGGTAGGTCTTTCCATACCAGAGTTTCCGAACACACTAGTGCTTGGAAGTTAAAAAAGACTGAGTCGAATTTCGCAGAACATCTTATTATGGAAAATCATATCTTCGACCCAGAATCTAATTTCAGAGCGTTACATATAAGCGACAAAGGTAAGAAGTTTACCACCTTGGAAGCTCTAGAAATTAATAAGTTGTTGTTGGGCAATCGCGATGCGTTACTGAACCAACAACTGGATCTCAATAATTCACCGCTTTTAAAATATTTTAAAATGTAAATTGTCATCCACGTGTCTGACTGATATAACAATTTGACATAATTTGGAATTTAACTGTTTTAATGAGTAGGTTTTCAAGTTTTTAATAGTTTTATATTTATAATTAGTTGGACATATTATTACTAGTTGACATGCATTATTTGACATATTAGATTATTTGACATGTGTTGTTTGAACAGGATGTGACATTCTTCTTTGACAGATTTGTGATTTGATTTTTATTTTTTTATTGTTTGTAATGTTGTAATTTATAACTTTAATTTTGACATGAGCCATTTTAATACCAATTCAGTAATGAAATTTGACATTTTATTGTAATAATTGAGAAACATTAATATTAATTTGGAGAAGGGTAATTTTTCCCTACTGTTTGGGTAAATTTCTTATACTGTGACATTAACTTTATTTATATGTACCCACATTAGTTTTTGTTATATATTATAATCAAGTATGGAGGCCAGTGTTAGCTTCACGATTATTTAACACAAAGTATATGAAATGTTTTTTAAAATATGTGATGTGAATAAGTGTGGAGCGCCTTTGAAGATGCCATAGAGCGAAAGCGGTCAGGTCCTACTAATAATTAAAAAATTGTGGAATATCTGTACAAGTGAGTAATTTCATAATGTATAAATACACACTTGTTTAAACAACACTAGCTAAAATCAGCTGTTTCGGTCATCGACATCAAATAGGTACAAATAATGCGCGCCTGTGAAAAGCCTTCCGTCTCACTCCTGGTAGGAACATTTTGTCTGTGTTTCGCATCAAGCGATGCGTCACGAACACGAAGCGCTCGGTCGAGTCACGAAGTTTCATAGAATTTTATTTAAAATCATTTAGCAAGGTCACAGGTCAGTTCAGTTGCATTCTTTGCTTTGTGCAGTGAGGTAGCTAAATATTTGTTTAGTGTGTTAATTTGTGAGTTGTGTCAAGTTGTGTGTGATAGTGATTGTATTGTGTAGTAATGGCTCTGAGTAACGAAGAGTATGACGAGATGATGCTTTGTGTTGGAGCATCAGAAGGCAATTTGAGCGCTCCCCGGGAGTTGTACCGTGAGCATTGATACCTAAAAATACTGTATACGCAGTCGAGTCGAAGCCGCATTTAGCACTGTTACACAAGAACTTAACCTTTCCTGTAAACAGGTAAGATTTTTCTAAAATTGGGGACAGAGATTTTACTATCACTTGCACGTGGTGCACCTGTCGAACCACGGACGAGGATCTGGGGAAACATAACTATGTATGTTTCCCCAGATCCTCGTCGTCGTCAAAATTGGTCAAAATTTTATTTACATAAACAAAAATAATCCTTATAGGATACCCACACCGCCGCGACACCCGCACCACCGCCAAGGGCATTGTACATACGTACCACGCGCTCATTGTCTAGTTGTAGCTACGTCAAGCCGTAGCGTTGGGACACGTTTGTTTTGATTTGAATATCTTTTAAATTTTTTGATGAACTTTTTTCTTCTTTGGCGGTCACCACATATCGAAACGGGTTATGGTCGACCAGCTGATGGGGCTGGCTTCGGGTTGATATAACCCTTTCGTAACACCCTGTATATATACAAATACAAATATGTATATATACATATACATATATGTATATATACATATACATATATGTATATATACAGGATGTTACGAAAGGGTGAGAGACTGAACTGGAGAAACTTCGTTCCATCCGGGTTTTTACTTATGTAGACATTATTTTAGAAGACTTAATTTTATAAAAAATTCACCATTGTTTTAAGTGCAATCTTAAATTAACCGTACTTACAGGACATTAGTCATAATTTTACGATTTTGAAGTGGTTAAAAAATATAGTCACGGAATAAATACGAGGTTGGCTTAATCGCCTGCAATGTGTTCATAAAAATACTATCAACATTATAAATAAATATTTGCTGATAAGTAAAATTTAAAAAAAAATACGCGCACCAAAACAAAATTGTATTTATATCTCTACTTTTAGAAGTGGAAAACTTTTGAATAAATAACTCGATTAACCCTTATCACTTCTATTTTGAATTACTGAATATTCAGTGCATTGATTGTTTGGTAAAATAAAATAACAAAATTTGCTTGCATACCCATGTCTCTTGTTCTTCAATTAACAATAAATAATAACAATAATAAATATGGAGGATAGTTTAACACAGCGCCATCTAGCTTATTCTTAGCATTTTAGGTTTGTCTCAGCATAGCGTCAGTCTCGTCGCTGCATGGACTTCGAATTGTAAGAGGTTAATTAAACGTTATAGAGTCTCTCAGTATTATTATTTGCTTACCTCTAAGGAGTCTAAGACGGCTATAAAACAACTGTTTCATTTCTATCTATATTTTCAGTCACTTCAAATTAAATTTTATATATTTATCTTTTCACTCACACACATAAATGTACACCTTAATTGTAGGTATGTATATTGTACTCTAGTACGAAGTAACGTCATCATCAGCTGACTCTCACGTAATCTAAATTGTTAGATTAGTCTTGCTGTCATTACCTGCATCCTGCCTCTGCCTCCGATTCCTCACTGCCTACTACAATGTGTCATCCAATACTGACCTATATTTCTGGCACGCGAATAATCGGGTCGATAGACAATTAAAATACTTCGATAGAATTGCTCTAGTTCCTACATTGTTACAGATCGCACACAAATAGTTTCCGTTCAAACTTGTTCGCACAAGGACTACATCAAACTAATAATCCACATTTTTTCCAAACGATATACCTAAGTAGGTTTATTTGTCGTTTCGGACCGGTATCACTAAATACAGGGGACATAATGCAAGGCTTTTTGTGCATCCCCGCTGAATCAATTTTGGAGTTTTTTGCTCGCGGATTTCGGAAGCCGCAGGTAGAGAGCCTAGATCCGGGTCCATCATTGTGTTTACCCATTCTTCTGATTTACTAATATTTACAGATTCGCAATTTGGGAAGCAATATCTGTCAGCACACATCAGCTGCGTCATCCAACCAATTGGGTTACACGCACGACGATACACTTTACATCTTATAGCTATTATGTACGCTGTTTACAATCTGTTTAAAAGTGCAGAAGCTGTTTTTTTTATATCAAAGAACCAGAACTGATGTAAAGATTCAAAAAAACTATAATTGTAAGTACACTTGGTATGTCTTGAATATAAGCTAAGTATCTCAATATCTTTCATATTTAACGCATCACTAGTCATCCAAAGAGATGTTGGCATATGAATGGCAATGACTATAATTATGTTGCCGTAATCGTTTTTTTTTTTTTTTTTTTTTTTTTATATTTGGTTCGCCAAATTGACGCCGCCCGCCTGGTGGTAAGTCGTGACGACATCTAGCGATTGTGGGCCACTCTCACAGCACACATTACTATTGAGAGTGGCCCTCAACTTGACGACCTACTGATGTGCCTCTTCACGCTCCGCTTAAAGAACCCAGGATTATATGTGGGAGGAAACACGTGCACAGGCAGGGCGTTCCAGGCCACTATCGTTCGGCAGAGAAACGAACGTTTAAAACGTTCGGTTCTCGCGAACATGCTATCCACTGTGTGGGGGTGGCATCTCTGCCCGGCACGAGTCGTTCGGGATCGGAAGGAAGAGGGTGGGATCAGATTGAAGAGCTCTTCAGAACACTCGCCGTGGTAAATACGGTAGAATGCGGCCAAGGAAGCTATTGTTCGGCGCTGAGCTAGCGGCTCAAGGCTTCCCGTTACCTCCGGACAACCAATAATACGGATAGCCCGTCGCTGCATAGCGTCGAGAGCGTCCAGGAGATACTTCGCGGAGCCGTCCCAGAGGTGAGAGCAGTATTCGACGCAGGGTCTAATCTGCGTCTTGTACAGCAGACACCTCTGGTCCGGTGTAAAGAATCTCTTTACCTTATTCAGTATTCCTAGTTTCCGCGAAGCTAGCCCTATACATCTTTCGATGTAGTTTTTATTATTGAGCTCTCGACGAACGTCTATGCCAAGGATATCAAGGTTGTCCTTCATTGGTAATAATGCATTCTGAAGAGAGGGTAGGGGAAGGAAAGGGGATTTCTTCGCAGTAAATGCACACGCCTGTGTTATGCGGGCATTGAACTCGACCAGGTTCTCGGTACCCCATTGAGAGATACTGTCGAGGTTACGGTCGAGATCAGCCACGAGTCGTCGTCTCTCCTCGTCAATCTCAGATCGCCCCGCCGTCGGACGAACCGAGTAACTCCCGTGCAGTGTGCTGTCATCTGCATAGCAATGAATGTTCCCGAGGGATAGCATATCATTGATATGCAGAAGAAAGAGAGTTGGTGATAGTACGGACCCCTGCGGTACCCCGGCATTCACTTGCAAGAAGCGAGAAGCCTGGCCATCGCAGAGGACCCGCACTCGGCGCTCGTTTAAAAAGCTGGCAATCCAGCTGCACAGTTGAGGAGGTAGACCATATGCCGGAAGCTTGGAAAGGAGCGAAGCATGCCAGACCCTATCGAAGGCTTTGGCGATGTCCAGGCTAATAGCCAAGGACTCGCCGTGCCTTTCCATAGCCCCACCCCAGACATGCGTTACGAATGCCAGAAGATCACCCGTTGATCGCTTTGGCCTGAAGCCGTATTGTCGATCATTGATTAGCGAGTGATCCTCTAGGAATTGCATGAGCTGCTTATTTATAAGGAGCTCAAGCACCTTGCAAATGACTGAGGTGACAGCTATGGGTCGATAGTTGCCTGGATCGGACCGATCCCCTTTCTTGGGGATCGGTTGTACGTTCGCCTCCTTCCAGACCTCCGGCACGAGCCCTGAAGAGTATGACAGGCGGTACAGACGCGTTAATACTGGAGACAACTCAGCTGCACCATCCCACGGGCAGCCGTGGATTCTGGCAACTGGCCAAAGCCGTGCAATCTAACTTTTGTCAGCCCTCGCTGCCACCGCTGCGTTACCCAGATGGAAGACTGGCTCACAAAGCCCAAGAGAAAGCGGATATGCTCGCAGACCTCTTTGCGGCTAATTCCCGGGTCGACGACCGTGGCCTGCAGCCCCCCGCCATCGCCAACTGTGGCCACACAATGCCTGATATTGTTATCAGGCAATGTGATGTACGGGCAGTGCTGCGGTCACTCGACACGCGGAAAGCCAGTGGCCCTGACGGCATTCCGGCGGTGGTTTTGGAATTGTACAGATGGGAACCGTAGCTGAGAAAAAAGACGGGATCATTTTTTTACCAACGTTTCTCGCCTGCCTCACTTTTGTTGGCTTGTTCTCATTTTCAAACACCCATTCACAAGATTGCTGTGTTTTTTCGGGTTCAAAACAATAAATCCACGTTTCGTCTCCTGTGACAATGTCATAAACAGCATTAGAATGTCCGTGGTCGTACTTCAGTAGCATCTGTGAGCACCATTCCACGCGAACTGGAACCGCTTCTGCTCCGCTGTCAGTTCATGAGGGACCCAACGACAACAAAGTTTCCGAACTTTCAATTCTTCATGTAAAATTTTCTGGATTTGATTCATACCAATCCCCAATAGGCCTCGAATTGTCTCATAGGTAATCTGCGGGTTTTCTTCAATTAACCGCTTAACAGTAGCCACATTATTTTCGTTGACGGCAGTTGAAGGCCGCCCTTCACGAAATTCGTCATGTAAAGAAACTCAACCTCTCTCAAATTCAGCAAACCATCGCCTCACGGTGTTCAAACAAGGTGCTTCTCTCCCAAAAGCATTTTGAAGACGACCGGCACAGTCTTGCGGAGAGAGAGAACTTTTAAAATCATAAAAAATCATCGCTCTAAAATCTTTTCGACTTAATTCCATTTTCGTTGCACACGTAGAACTTTGATGTGTGATAAAAAACAAGCATTTAGCCCGTTGAAGAAAACTGATTCTTCCTTAGAGTCAAAATATGCGTCTACTGCTGCTTTGACCTCGTCATTTGTTAAAAATCTTTGACCTCCCAAGTGCTTTTTTAGGTTAGGGAACAGAAAAAAGTCTGACGGTGCCAGATCAGGTGAATAAGGTGGATGCGGTAACAGTTCAAAGCCATAGTTGTGAATTTCTGCCATTGATTGGACAGACGTGTGAACACGAGCATTATCTTGATGAAACAGGACTTTTCTTCTGATCATTCCTGGACGTTTTTCTTTTATTTCCTCTCGTAAACAACGTAGTAAGGTGCACTAATAATCAGAGTTTATAGTCTGATCCCTTTCAAGATAATCAACCATAATCACACCCTTCGAGTCCCAGAATACTGAAGCCATCACCTTACTTGCCGACAAAATCGACTTAGCCTTTTTGGGGGGTGGTGAACCAGGGCCTTTCCACTGTTTTGATTGTTGTTTTGTTTCCGGTGTACAGTAATGAACCCATGTTTCGTCCATAGTAACAAAACGATTAAAAAAATCACATTCATCAGCTTCAAATAACTCCAAACAGTCGCGTGCAATAGTCAATCGCATCCTTTTTTGCTCAACTGAAAGCAGTCGCGAAACCCACCTCGCAGACACCTTGTGGAAACCCAGCACGTTGACTATTATGTTTTGAGTACGTTCATAAGAGATGCCTATAATCTCCGCTTTCTCTCTAATTTTCAATCTGCGGTCTCCCATAATTAAGTCGAGTATTTTTTTAACATTTTCGTCAGTAGTGGACGTCGAAGGCCTTCCAGAGCGGGGTTCGTCTTTCACACTCTCTCTACCACGCTTGAATTATCCATTTTTTGACGGATGAATATGAAAGAGCGCAATCCCCTAATGTACTGACCATATCAACATGGATGGCTTTTGATGACAGCCCTTTCTTATGGAGGTACTTAATGACGGCACGCTGCTCGATTTGCTCCATTTGCGGAAATGATGTCAGATTGCTTTGTTAATAAATTTATACAATTAAAACTATTTATCGCACACGTTTCAAACTTCACACAATTAACAGGTCTGAACTGAACTAAATAATGTGGCTAGATTTGATTTTTAGAACTAAATGGATCAGTGTTCGGCCGACTACTTTTCAATCCACTCTCGTAGATAGGGCCCCTTAGTAGGTACTTATTGTATGCACGTGCACTTATTCTGATGCTAGATTTTCTCTCTTATGGACTTGTAACGCGGAAAGTGCGCTGTAAGCGTACTGCGGTCGCTCGGCGGTCAGGCCGAAATTAACACATAGCCCTAATTAGAATGCATACAGTGTGTCAGTGCATTCACTTCTTATTCCTTACAAACTAAATGGTTCTGGAGTTATTTCAAATAGTTAAGCTAATCTGCATGGATCCGTTGATAACGTTGATGGATTTTTGAACATTTGAAAACCAGAACTGTAACCGGATTCTAATGTTATTTTCTAACCTCTCATATATCTAAACAGATTGAAGACTTTCCTCTGGAAGACTGGTTTTACGTGTTCGAAACGACATACGACAATGCAATTAAAAGTGAACTGAAACACAGAGCAACCAGTGCTTGGAACTTGGGAGGTGTCAGAAGGCGTCAAGCATGACTGGACGTGCATGGACGGCGAGTGGCCGACGCAGCATGTGGCGGAACTAATGACACCCATTAACATTTACCGTATTCTACCGTAAAACCGTACAGCACTGAAACAAGCATGCTACGCAATCGTGTTATATGCATATTTGCTGTTACAAATGATGTGAGCGAGACATAAGTAAATTGTTTTAAGTTGCCGAACTATTGACTACTATAGGTCAAGATTCTTCAGTGTACTTACTCAATACACTAGTGCTATGGTCCCTCATATCATAGAACAGTAGAAGTAGACCTGGCCACAGATATAAGAACACTATACTAGTACCTGGCGAACATTTTTTTGACTTTTCCCCACCACTCCAAAAAAAATCATGATAAAAAAAAAATTAATTAAGGAAGTTTCGTGGATATGGGGTAAAAACTGTGGCTGGCTAGCCCGGAACACACATACAGACAGACGTAAGCAAAATTCTTCAGTTTCGGAGAGTCTACACTTCTCTCGCTCGGTTAATTATTTTCGGAAAACGGTTGTCTAATAATATTAATATGAACTATTTCATTAACTCTCTAATAAAAGTTCATTGACCTGCCCAATTACGTATACAGTATAACTGTTAAATTATTATAATATTAAGTAGTTCATTATCCGACGAATTATTACGATGGGAATGCAAAAATTTTCATTAAATATGTTTATTGTTTCGAGAACGTGGGATACTCTGTTGTAATAGCTTTACTTAGGCCAAGTCGGAAGTAAACTATGTATGTAACTCAATATCAAATCTTTTTGTTTCTACGCCGGCGATGAGCGCTACTTCTCAACATCGCAAGGTTGCAATTTTCAAGTATCTATCTACTTATTTATCGCTTTAACACCGCTATGAACCAGAATCCCCTTTTTAAGTCTTACTGAGGTTAAATATTGGATGGAACCAGGCGTTACTCGGCGAAAATCCATGACAAAGCAATGGTAAGTAAAATATTAAAAAAAAAAAAAAAATACACTTTAAACTTATTTTAAATTTCTTAATAGCACTATTTTTCGCAGGATTAAAAAGACAACAAAACGTCGACAATTGTTTCGCCTCTAAACGAAGCATTATCAAGACTGTCTCAGAGAGAACAGCCAGCTGTTCTCTGCTGTTCTGCTGTTCTCTCTTTAAGTTTAAAGTGTTTTTTTTTTAAATATTTTACTTACCATTGCTTTCTTACTGAGGTGTAAAACTTAGAGGCTCCAGACATAGAATTGAAGGAAACTATGAGTACGAGTAAAGTACGGGTCGAAGCTCAAAAAGAACAGAAAAGAGCAGAAGTAGTCAAAAATATTTTTGAGTAAATCCTGATCCTAACTCAAACGGAATGTCAAAGGGTTAATGAACACTAAATCATATTCACATTACGCACCTACCGCACAATATAACGCACAAAAAGTTGATGATGTTCAATTATCACTCCACATTGTTTGTTGGTAGGCTTCGAGCTCGAACGCCACTCGTGCCTGCACCTGCGCCGCCCGGTCACAGTGGTAATGTTTACTTTGTCTCTTGCGGCACACTCCCTATAATCCCAAATAACAAATTATGAAATGGATGAAAAACCCAGGTTAAGCTGTCGGCGATTCCTAAACATAATGTTTGATTGTGCTCTAATGACAAGGCGCGGACTTCAACCTACCTTTTGTGTGAAGCCGACCGAGATTACTAATGGAGCGAAACAAAAAAGCGTTTATTATTAATGTCGTAAAGTCGAAAGTGTAGTCAATTCGAGATTGCTGTTAGTGTTTCAACTAAGGAGGTCCTGGTAATTGAGCAATCATCTGCTCTAGCCCGTTGCGGTAAGCGACGCATCGAAAATAAATGAATTTCATTATTTGTTTTGTTTATTCCAGGTCATGGTACCTTATGTTTTACTTTAAAAATCACCCTGTTCTGTTATTCACCCTGAATAAATTTTAAAAGTTAGGTAAATTGTCACTTTATCTACTTGACATTATAGGTTATCTACTATAAAGAAACTCGCTAAGGCTAGTTTCTTTAAAACCTAATCGTGTTCTTATTCAGAATATTTATGGCGATGTGCACACCAATATCATATTGATCGATGATGGCAATAAACATAACTAGGCGGTTCTCCGAAACGTCGAAATAAATAAGACGGAGAACGTAATTAATAACTCAAAAACTACAAAAGCCACATATACCAAAAAAATACAGCAAAGCACGTTAATATGATCTATCTGCATGCCAAATTTCAAGTCGATAGGTTTAAAATTGCGACCGGTATCGTTTTACATACATTTTCGATTGGGCCCATCTTAGAGAAGACTCCGCTACATGTAATTATGGTGGACTTCTAAAATGTAAGGTTCTTAATTTTATTATTACATACGAAATCGTTTAGGTACAAAGAAGACCCAGTTCATTTACTACATCTTAAAACATTTAGCATAATATTATTGGGTTACTCAAGAATCCCATTTGTTTTTATAACTCTGCTAACAAGCAAAGCGTCTTATGAAAAACAATCGACGTTAATTGGTCAATAAATGTGATAATTGTGTAGAAAGTAATACAATTTTTCAAGAAAGCTTTGTAATGTTATTATTTGTAATTGATTCAGATATTTAACTGGCCCCCAACATAGGAGGACGTGGGTTGATGTGAATGGGCAGCCATTGATGGAGGTGATTGGCGGCGCCGGCGACCACAATACGCTGGACATTAAATAGTAGGTAGGTACTATAAAATTGTCCTCTATAATGCCACCTGCACAACGGCCGCATCAATGTACTTGTTATAGTGCCAAATTATAGCTTTTAAGATAAATTGCTACCTAAAGATGTATTCAGTTAAGAACACTTCACGAAGCGTTAAGCGATCATAGGATAGTAGAGGCTTTCTGATTTTATTTGAACACCTCAACACAACTTAATATTGTCAGATAGATTCTGATAGATCTATGCGTGTAGGTACTGGTACTAATGAATGACAGACAGGATGTAGGTAGATGTATCGACGCTAGGGGCAATAGCACGACCTTGCGAATGTCGCCGGATTTGACGAAGATTTGACTCATTCCTCTTGACTCTTAGCAATTCACATCATGTTATGATTCATTTGAGCTATTTTAGAACACATCATTGCTAATGCACTCGCCCCTTGCTATCAACAAATCAACTCCCACGAACCGTAATCTTTGATACATTCTCTTTTAAAAATATCTCATTCACAACACCAAATACCCAATCAAACTTCAAAGAAAGAGTCAAACCGCTCGTAACTAATTTAAACACAGCGATATACAGGATTAACGCCAGGAAATCTGACAACAGGATACGTCAATTTAAACTAGTGGAAACTGAGAACAAATATGCTAAAGCGCACCTTGAATCCATTGTTCTAAATGAGATTATTTTACATTGGACAGTGTCCCTTACTTTTTTAAACTGACGGATGTTTGATGAAATACCACAAAGCCGGCAAGTGATGTTGTCCATTTATAGTAGGTACAGCTTTTGCTAACTACGTAGTAAACTGAAGTAAGAGGATATGAACGAGTAACAAAGGAGCTCGTCTAAACAGGCCATTAATAAGGAGGCGGCTCGCGGGATCCGCTCGGGACTTCCGTTGCATTCCGAGAACTGCTATCCCTGGACAAGACAAGAATAGCGCAAGACAAGTGATATTCTACTGAACATATTTAAATGGCAATCAACACGAGAGCCGCACTTCGTGTAACATCAAATGAAATTTATTTCTACACGTGCACAACTTAGCTGTAAAATCAAGGAAACCACAAAGGTTTACTTACGATGGAGTTCAATATAGGCATGTTTAATGTTATAATTAATAATTAGGTGACTAAAAAGCGACGTCTTGGAATAGAACCGCGGTTGGTTTGGACTCCATTGTCAACACCAAAGTAGACAAACTTAAGATTGAACCTGAAAGTAAACAGCTATAAATTTCGCCAATGATGTCCCAAACTTGTATTTATCACCTTAGTCGGTCTAATAAGAGTGTCTTGAATGAGTTTTGAACAAAACATAGTCAAAGGCGGTGGATCAAAAACGTTAAAGTACAATAAATAAATAATATGAACGACCAGAGACACCTTTATTATAGAAATGGGTGGAAGGTGGCAATCTCTGACATCTCGCTGTGTGTTTACTGTGTATCATCACGTTTTACAAAACGAGAGAATTTATTTGAATCGTGAGAAGGAAAGAGACGCAAATGTTGGCGTGGACCACCTTGTTAGTTATAATCGGTTTAGAGGCCTTGTCAAAAATTAACTTATTGTAAATTATCAACAGGGTTTGGGTACCCAACGCAGTGGCATGAAACCGATATCGATGTTATAAAGTAAAGGCTACTTATTTATAATATAACTAAACTTCCTTTAGCGGTGATTATGTTTATACACATACACACACACACACACACATATATCACGCCTATATCCCGAAGGAGTAGGCAGAGGCGCATTACACACCCACAATTTGCCCGTATTTTTAGTCCCACGTAATAGGGGGCAAGCCTATTGCTGTCACCGGGCACTCTAAAAAGTGGGGTATGTCCAAAATGCCCGAATTAATTTAATAAAATAAGCAGCTATATTATAATTTTGAAAAATCAATTTTAAACCCGTTGCCTGGTGACGAAATGTTGATGAAAGGCAACAAAATCTTACATCCCAGCGGCTGTGGCATAGCCAATTAAAGTC
Source organism: Nudaria mundana (assembly GCA_963556515.1). NCBI lineage: Eukaryota > Metazoa > Arthropoda > Insecta > Lepidoptera > Erebidae > Nudaria > Nudaria mundana. The sequence goes on from OY748294.1 coordinate 8,857,123, forward strand.
CTGGGCGTCTCCGACTCGTTTATTCGTAATTTAATCGTAATCTTAATAAATTTAAAAGTACAAGAATAATACAAAATACAATTATACGCAAAACTGGGACATCCTTCCTATGTTTTTGTGAAATACTAATAAAGTACTATTCCCTATTCTGTGCCTTTACCTTAATTTGTTTAAGTAAACGGAACAAAAATGTTGTGATGCACGAACACTCTTACGTCATAAAGAAAGAAAAAAGTGTAACTAAAAAGTTTAATAATGGAAACACAGAAAATATTAAAATATATCCACTATGTACAAAAAAATAATTAATTTGTAATTTAATTACTAATGTTTTTTTAATAATTTATAAAGATAATATCTTTATTTGACTATCGCTAACACATTTTAAACGACATAATATTATTATAAACATCTTTCATAAATGTATCGATAAGATTGCAGATTAATCACATCAATTCACTTCACTAAACAAGCTACCTGCTTCTGATTTTGTGATTTATTAGTGCTGCGATCAAGCATTTGCAGTCCATGCTGATGCACCATGAATAACTTGTTTATCTTTTTTATTGCCATGATATTCTGTAAATATTTAATTCAATTTCTCCCTGACAGGAATTTTATATAGCCTTATAGTGGTGTCATCCTGTATAGTTTATAATGTAAAAGTAAATCGCTCACACCTTTCCGCACGACTCTACAAATTATTTTTTTTGGTTCTAAAACGTGACCGTAGTTGGAATAGAGTTTGATAACTTTGTTTCCGATTATTTGTAAATAAATCGGTAAAATTGTTGAACGCTACCGATCTGAAGCGTTACATTTGGCCCCGCACCTGTCGAACTGCCGCGGGCGGGACTGAGCCGTCACGACGGTAGATCACATCGGATCGGTTGACCGATGACGAATCAATTTAGTTACGTTGACGACTTTATCGTAATTGTGTCGACACACCGATTTATTCGATACACGAATTTATTACACGTTAACCCTAGAGATATTTTCCCAGGATGCTTTATGAACTCGGAAGGGTCAATGCCAGCTTTTGGAATTTATTAAAGTTGGTTTTCCCCAGTCACGTACCTATTTATGTACAGGAACTATCATATCCTGGTTCACTTCCACGTCACTGCATACTTGACTGATAGGTGTATCGGTGTATATAAAAACATAGGTGGAATAATAATCAGGAGTACAATCTACAAATGAACAACTACGTAGGTAGATTATATAGAGATACAAAAGTTAAGAAATCAATAAATGTTGGTCCATAAGAAACTACACTAACATTTATATTAATATGTAATAGTCATATAAGATATATCTGGCTGGGCCACCGAGGATGCCGGGCGGTTCTCTAGACTTTATTAAGATACGTACCACTTGGTTGATCTTCTACAATCGACTAAAAACGATTTTAGTTCTGTGCTACAATAAGCTATTTCTATCGGTATTCTATACCTCATAAAGACAATAATAGCGTAAAGTTATTGTAGAGCCTTGCGATAATATATGTTACAATCTTTGTATCTGAATGTGACAAAACAAGCGCGTTTTACTTTCCTGGGTTTAAATAATCACAAGTGTCCAATTCGTATTTTAGATTTTAATTATATTTAAAAACGGTTCAAATTCGAATGAATAGTTTGTAAATTGGTAGTAATTTTTCAAGTAAGTAGGAGAGTGTATCAGCAGGGGGCGCCGACAAAGCTCCCAGGGGGCGGCCACCGCTTCCAACTGCGCGTACGCATACCAATACAGTGATTTGATAATAAGACGACACATTTGGAAATATCGATGTCCTAATAATATAATTATTGTATCTGTATGTTTGTCCAAAATAAATGTAGCGCATTTATTTTGGATAAATATTCCAATCAGGCTTATTAAAATATTCCCAACCAACACGTAAGCTAGATAACAGCTCACTAATCACTAATAAACAGATTAAAGTTTAGTTACATTGGTATTAAAGCTGCCGACATTGCCAAATGCTGTATGAAACTGTTTTTGGGTCCTTAAATCACTGTAAGCTTAATAACATTTGTATACTATTGCTTTTCTTTTTTAGATCCTACTAAAAGTCTTGACAGGAACCGTTAAAGATACACTATTCAGATTAAGGCAATTAACACCGCTGTCATCTGCATAATTGCTGCTATGGAAGCATTTCTCTGTGGTATCAGTTATCATTATACAGCTTGATGCTGAATAACCTATTTTCTGTATTCTTCAAGCTGTATAGCAGTGCATATTAAAACAGTTATTCAGTAGCTGAATGTTGGTAATTTTTTCGGTTTTACTAAGCGTATGCTGTATAACAGATCCCACCAAAGATTACACGTAATGCTGAGGCCAGCGAGCAGGGTATTGGTTGTACTGTAAAAAGTTTTCAGATCTAATGGAGAGCCAAGCTCCTCACTCTACACGTCCTAAACTAACACTTTCCCGCATCTTAATGTTTAGCGCTGTGTGTAAATCCTAGTTTTAAGTTCTCAATAAACTACAACTTAAGCAAATGTGTGACTTGGCTGTTAGCTTATACAGCGCTTATGCAACACATATTCAGCTGCTATGCAGCTATTATGTTGCTTCTATCCAAATTAAAGCATTTTATAATGTGTCCAAATCGCTTGCATAACGTCTGTATATATAAACGCTTATTCAGCCAATCGCAGTTAGACTGGAAAGCCGACCCCTGCGTTGAGAAAAGGCTATGTGGATGATGATTCAGCTTAAAATGCTGGTAGGGTTGCTTAACCTGGAAGGTGTAGGTAGTAGGCTACATTACACTCTGGAAATAGATTCTTATAAATAACGGAAACAGGCAAAGATCTACGCAGGTGGAGCCTCAGGCATTCCGCTTTAGTTATTCAATATTTTGGCGATGCGAAGGGGTCATTCAGCCAGGCCAGGGCATTGGTGTGGCGTGACCGCGTAGGTTAGCATTTTGGTCGCGCCGCCCACATCACACAAACTATTGTCTACCCACGTGTCCGCGTGAGACGTCTCCGAGACTGAATAACATCAGAGGCTTGCAAAACTATGTCACATCAGAATAGCACGATCCATCAAAGTCGGGCGTTAAATTGACGGCAAAGTTAGCGCGTAGGCCTCCTCAACAATCGCTTTATATTAATCCGAACGCTAATCCTAGTTAAGTGGGAGCTCGTTTATTATGCCTGTTATTTCCTGCTTTAAGACTTGACGGCCTACGAGCTATACCAGGAAAATATTAAGGGTAGGTACAATACCTCAATTTTTTTGGAGAGCTATATATAAGGTATAGTACCTTTAATGTCCCTTTTAGATAGGTATCATCGTATTATTATGAGTGAAAATCGCAAAAGTTGAAAAATTACTATACCTACAGTGAAATTATACACTTATCTCCACTCTGCAACTCCTTCAGATATATTGAGAAAATTGAGAATTTTTAGTACAGGGTTTTGTGCGTAATCGATGATCAGTATGATCACTAAGTAACACATTTATTAAGGATATAAGAGGTTTAGAAAGTTATTTCATCTCGTTTCTATACTAAAATGTTCCACATATCTACCTTTTTCCCTAAACAACGCGGATTCCACGGTAATCCTTCGAGTATTAAAGGATTAACCTCACAACGGACTTGTCGGCTATTTAACAAAATACAATTAAATATTGTATTTTTTTTTCAATGTTTCACAAAGAGATCTGCTTAATCCTTTGGCACTTTTATGTGGGATTGTAGTGTAAATAGTACGAATATTAGCGAAGTGTAACAATTGATTATAGCGTCCGGCGCAGGCGCAGGCGTGGCCGCCTACACTGGGTGGCTTATGTCTGTCATTTTCTAGGTAACAGAGTAAAGAAACGACTTGTGTGGTAAGATCCCTTACGTATTAGTTCCGTTTTGGTGTAAAATTAATACGAGTAGTTTTATGCAGAGTTTCCGTTACAGGTACTCATGATGTTAAATATTTTGAACTAGTTTATACATGCGGCAGTTTCATTTCATCTGGATAAAAATCTACGCTACCTACTGAATAAACTACACTCATCAAAATCCGTCCCGTACTTAGAAAGGTTCGAATTTGACTGAAAGGTGCTCTTTCTGTAATCGTGTAGGTAACCTAAGTTAAAGTTTCTTGAAGTTAACTGTAACCTCTCCAGCAATTTTAAGACGAAATAACTTACCTTTAGACTCTCTATCACCCCCACCAGAGTTCCAGTGCCACCACCTAGTAGGCGGTATTAATACCTTTGGGAACCTATGGTTAAAATACTCCAATTTTAATAATTGTCAATACTCGTAGTTTGTTATACATAATTATCATAACACAGTATAAAAGGAAGTCGCTTCCGCTGTCTGTCCGTCCCTATGTATGCTTATATATTTAAAACTACGCAACGGATTTTGATGCGGTTTTTACCAATGCATAGAGTGGTTCTCGAGAAAGTTTTTGTATATTATTTGTAAATCAGACGAATCCGTAGGGGTCCGCTAATTATATTTAAAATCTACAAACGTGTCAATAAACTACTTCGCCTCGTCGCCGATTGGCATTGTCTTCATTATTATAGTGAATTATAATTACTATACCCTCCTTTATTCTTTAAAAGAATGAATAAAAACTTTTTAATAAACTAGGTACATATACAATTTTTAGAAATAATAAAAAGTCATATACCTAGTGAGTTATAAAGAAAGGTTGGCCGTGGGCGTGAGAAAGCTGCGAGCGAGGGCGGGGGCCAGACGTTAGTCGCTAATGTAGCAGGCAAACACGCACATATATACCACTACTGGAAACTGTGACCACCTCTACTCTACCGTATTAGTAAACATAATTTATTATTGGTGCCTCGTTGATATTATTTGGCGAACAACGGTAATATTAGCAGTTTACTTTTAAAACTTTCAAAATGGACGACTGTTGATACCTACGTTGCTTTTTTCGTGTTTCCTTGCTATCTTCGGAGATTTTGTGCTTTATTATAATTCATTTATTTATTTAAGGTTTAAAAAACAGAACTTAATGCATTAAAGGTTACAAAAATTATGTGTATAGGTTTAGATCTAAACTATGTTCCTGAATATGTTAACTCAACATTGTCCAATTAAAAACATATAAAATAAAGTGCCAAACAATGAGGCAAAACTTCAACAATCAAAAACCATGCAATTAGCAGGTACCTAGTGCAATTTTAAATTTAAATTTATACAATAATAGTAATATTTAACATAATACCCCTAACCTTACGTTTAAATTTTAGTGAGTTATAGTCGAATACGTCGATTTCTCGTGATAGCGTGGCCGAAGATCATTGTATGTGCGACACATTCGCAACACCGGGTTATAAAAGGATGTGTTGTAGAGATGCACATCAAGTATAATAAAGCTCTTGCATGTTGATTTCATTAGGTGATTCGGTTTTAGGGCGCGAAATCATCCTCACACGAGATGTACCGGTTGAGAAACGGATTCGTCAGAGCTCTGGCAAAATACTCGAAATTCAATTGGGTTCAAGAGGACACAAAAATCCAAGAAGCCCAGCCCAAGAAAACCTCACCTGCAAGTGGTTTGTCGAGCAACGGAAGAAGCTCTCGCGGACGTTAAGTTCAAATGTAAAAAAAACAATTATTGTTGCTGTTGTCGTACTAACTACTGAGTCCGTGACGCCCAGGACTTTAATTGGCTGTGCCACAGCGGCTGGCACGTAATATTTTGTTGCCGTTCATCAACATTTCATCGCAAGGCAACGGGTTTCAAATTTAGTTTTCAAAATTATAATATAGCTGCTTATTACATTAATTCGGCCATTTTGGACATAATCCACTTTCTAGAGAGCCCGGTAACGGCAATAGGCTTGCCTTCTATTACGTGGGACTAAACATACTGACAAATTGTGAGTGTGTAATGCACCTCTGCCTACCCCTTCGGGGATATAGACGTGATATATGTGTGTGTGTGTTGTCGTACTAACAGCAAATTTGCAGCTGGAGTCCAGTTGAAATGTCATCCGTCTATCTACAGAGTATTATGAAATTCACTTAAAACCAAATCGCATGTGAAATCTTTAACATGAAGTAATTATGGACCACATTATTAAATCAGTTGCTAATCCAAGTTGAAAGATCTCGTGAGAATCGTACCGAAGGCGCGAGGTGTGACGAGACGAAGACGTCTTAGCTCATGTGATCCTTATCGCCTCTCTCTACTCTCACGTCTGTACTAAGTACTAATTGCTCCTGCGCAAATACCGTGAAATTACACCATTTAAATACATACCATAATATATAATTATCAAAACAATCGACAGCCTATTTCATACTTAATAAAGCATACGTACAAATCTCTAAAGTCCCATAAACCTACTCGTATTTAATCTGTAATTTAATTGGTAATATTTCTGTAATGTTAATGTAACAATTAATAAGTTTTTCTACGTGTCCTACCTATTTCTGTTCTTATAATTAATCAAATTCAACAGAATTGTCGGACATCCTATCATATAAATTGCGTTATCATTATTATTCATCATTTATTATATATACCTTTTGCCTATTATGTACTTTTTCCGAAACTAAAAGTTTTCCAACACTGCATACCTTATCAAACTAAGCATGAAGTAGTGATATTATTATTGCAAATGTTCTTTGATTATGTAGTATTTTAACCTCAAAAGGCAACATCAATTATTGCCATGGGTCGAGATTCAATACCTAAATAGATAGCTATTCAACAAATAAATAGCTCCCTGAGAATGGCGGCTTAATTAGTAAGATAGCCACCTGGTATGCTATTGACGTCAAACACACGGTAAAGTCAGCATTAGGGGCGTTTATCCTACAATTCTGAGTTCGTTGTAATGTGTCCGATGATAATTAAATAGCATATTCCCCGCGTTCCCATTGCTAAGTGCATGCTTTTTGTATGTTTGTTGATTTCTGATTTATTTCAATTACCCTCATTCTTCTGTTTTCTTCGGATTATATATTTGTTTTGATTTCTTAATGTACACTTGGAATTATTCGCACAATATAGGATTAATCGAGATTGTCTATGTATGGACGGTGACCACTGTCTGTATCACCAGAAGCTGTCGAAACCAATTAAAAACTAACATATATCCGCTGTGTAGTATTTATGTTTCCTCACAGTTGTATTGTAAATATTTAGTCCAGGAGGCGTCTGGCATCACCCTTGTCTTATCTTTGCTTCGGACGTGTAACGATTTCTCGAACAACATTAAGTATGCGTGTTCCGCCGACGTACACAGTGCACATTTGTAAATAGCTGATTAGAAAGTGGCACCTAAACGAGATCCTTGAAAACGTTACACAGATAATCAGGAAGTTTACTTAAGTAGTGCTGTTAGATAGCAGACACGTGTCATCGCTGGTGCTGGAGGCGAGCGCGGCAGTAGCGCAGTAAATCAAGCATCGATCGCGCGAGTCTTTAGTCGCGTGCGCGTGGGCTTCGACAGGTGATGTCGGTTGATTATCTGCTAATTTATACGCGCCGCTCAACTTCTGTTCTCTCATATAATATTATTCATTTCGACACAGCGCAAACGAGCTCGCTAAATATAGAGAGCGGCATTCCATGGATAAGGCGCCTTGTTCACGGTAACTGTCCAATTGTTTTATTGCACTTTTGGATTACAATTTCTTATTTTTAAATGTCAGTTGTTTGCGTACGCGTCAGTATGGTTGAGTCTTATTTGGAGCAATATTTGATGTTGCCGTGATGATGTCATCTGTCTCAAGCCTCATCATAAGGAGGCCCGTTTTGGAATCATTACGATCGCCACCTCCACATATTTGCAACAGTTCATTCACCGGTGTAGAAGTGATTGTCACTGTCATGTCACATTTATCTAAATGGTATTTGGTGATAACATCAGTGTTATTATGATGAATTAATTTAAATTAATGAAACGTAGGTATAAGCTGCGTCGTAGCACGTTGCTATTTGCTAGGTAATGGGGTTCAAAACCCCTATTAAGCTCCAGGGCCAGACTATTCAGGATCCTGCCATCGAACCGAGTGTATTTAGTTGCTCCGCCCATTAATTTTTCACTAAACATCACCTTCGGATATTAGACAGTTCGATCCCGACTTAACCGAAAAACTTTTAGGTGACGTAATACATACCCACATTTGGCAGGCATTTTTTGGGCGCAGTAGAACTGTATTCTCTATTATTCTTGATTTGACTATTATTTAACGACGTGTTTTCATATTTGGTTTAAAGTTATTTAGCCATACATCTAGCCTCACACAAACAATATTAGATCGTTTCTAGCAAACGATTTAATATTGTTTGTGTGTCTCATGAAATATGAAACCATGTTTCATTAGGCGAATACTGCATACTGAAAATTCGCATCAGTCTCTTCTCTCTCTCGATTCTATGGAAGGTGGATGCTTCATTTATAAATTTGCCAGAATTAATATTACACTATAATTATACTAGTGGTTCTGTGAATCGTAGATTTCGAGAGCGGCTTTGTTTATTCTTAAAATGTATTTATTTGCATGTCTTTTGATTTTATTTATATGGGTTGCTATGGTTACGGATTGCATTCTTGACAGACCGTAGACTTCGGGAGCTTTGTTTAGAACATTTATTTTTCAATTTTCTTTATTACGCTTTAATTTTTCATCCAATCCAAAAAATATCATTCATATGTTATTCATTGTAAGCAAGGAGTGTGTGTGTAAACTTTCATGAATATCGGTTGATAAATACGGCCGCAAACATGATTTGAAGGAACCCGTAGATGTAGATATGTAGAGGTACAGACGAAAGAATTTCTCCCCAGGTCTGCAAGTTGAAACGGAGACTTCGGTCGCTTTTTTTTTTTTTTTTTTTTTTTTTTTTTTTGTTCCGCGACCGAGGCCGCGGCCGCTCTAACGTCCGTTTCCGGGCGTCTCTGGTTACAAGCAGAACGTATTTCCAGTGGCGATTAGCTTTATACTAGCTTAGAAAGAGGTATTTGTAAAGATGTTGAAATTTTTTTAGAGATGCAACAACAAGATATGCGTCTGAAAAAATAGCAATTTGTTATTTCATGTTTATGTTTCTCCTTAATTAATAATTCTTGACCCACTTGACTTGACTTAAATAAAAAATTATTCAGTGGCATGACATGAAATTATGCCTATATCTATATCGGTTAGGATGAGGTGCAATACACCCACATCATGTCTCCAGCTGTTCAAAGGCAAATTGATATTTGAATATAATATGGTCAGAAGTAAAGTTACTGGCTTATCATTCAACAGAACCTATTATTTTCATATGTTTCTCTATCTTATATTATATGGCCTTATGATATTATAACCTGTGCCATTATGTAGATAACCATTCCATTTTTAATGTTCAATTTGTACCAAAATAAAGGCGACTAATAAATCTGTTTGAATCGATAATATTTTGAAAACGGCTCTTTCATAAGCTTGAAGCGTAAAATTCTAAAGTTTATATCATCCCTTTTATTAGTTATCTGCGTAAACAAACTTGTGTAAAAGGTACAGGTGCGTGTGAACCTGCCGCGCGTGAAATTACTGTAAATTTGCTTCGGTGTGGTCTTGAAAAAAAATGGTATTCCGATTACACGAGCCATCAACCCCCACGGGTGATTCACCACGGTGACCTAATCGCATCATCATTTGTCCCTCCCGGTATATTACGCCTCCAAGGGATGTCTTGATCTTTTCCAACTCTTCAGTTAAAAAAGACCGTATCTTTACTTTAAAGTGCTCAGATTTAAAGATATTAAAAAGTATTCCAGAGACGCGTGAAATCTTTTTGCTGCAGATACTTACTTAATAATTGCATTTTTTTAAAGTATCAAGAAATATAAATCAAAATAAATATTTATTTATTTAGATAATTTAGACACATGTAATCAAAAAGAGTGATTCTAAATTTACTGACATTTACAGCCGCAAAGCAACTGGTAGAGCCTGTGAGTAAGAATTTGGCAAGAAATCTCAAGGCAATAAGGTATTAAGCTTACTTATCATCTTCATCAGCAATGTTAATTCGCCTATGAATAGAGAATAATACTTTGCAATAGGTTTTCAAGTGTGATTACAAATTATGTAATAGTAATAAAGCTAGCTTAACGCGTCTGTTCGTCAATTCGCGATGAGCACAAATCTATAGTGAAAACAACTATCTATTGATCGATCAATTGTTAGCAAAATCACACCTACGAAGTTATGAATTTCTTAATAGTAGAGTCAGTACATGTATAGTATAGAATATCTTATTTAACAACAAAAAATGCGGACTTCATTGATCAATAAATATTTTGCGGACTATAGTCAACGGATTTTTATGCGGTTTTCACCAATAGATAGAGAGAGCTATATGTGCGAAATAATCGTAAAAACTTCTCTACAAAAACCGATCCACAAAGTAAATATTTCCTTATTATTTTCCTTATTTATAAGGAGTTCGCTAAAATAATGGCATTAGATTCCAACAAACTTAATCCAAAAAGAAGATCAGAATCGATAAAATAATTTAAAAAAAGTCAAGGTTCAGTAAATATCAGAGAAATAGAGAGATGAGTTACTCTTTCTTTTAGGATAATTTTAGACTGGACAATTTTGCTTTCGTTTGGTTCTGTGTGTGGTCACATTTTTTTTTCGAACTTCACAAAACTGGGCACAAGTGTTCTTTGTGTCACTGCGTTGATAGCTGACTCCGGAGTCTCGGTTCCCGGGTTAAATCAAATATTCAATTTTTACATCCTAAGATTGTTTGATTGAGAGGAAATAGGGGAAAACCCCAAATAATGCTTTTAATGTTTAATGACGATACCTATATCCTTGGCCCTTGTTTTTCGCGAGGTCTACTGTTCTTCTCGTGTATAGCCAGAGCGACCCACTAGTAATATCAATTTACAAAGGGATAATAAAAAAATCGTCAAGGGTGGGATCAAAGTGCGGCGGCGCGGCGCGATGTCCAGTCGAACGCGCGACCGAGCGGGCGCCAAGATCGCAACGATATCGTCACTAGAACAGTAATCGTCAATAAAATCTCAATTTAGATGGCACCGATATCGTGTGAGTTACGGACGGACAGTCGGACCGAACACGAAAACTTACTCGACTATGGAATGCGCCCCGTGACAGGACTCGCTAACGAATTAGGTGCTCACAATTTTTTACTTTGACACTTTATTAGTTAGATTTTTTTATTTTTTTTATTTTACTCTTATCTAAAGCAAACCAATTACTTAATATATATCCAGATAAGTAAGTAGAGACTTTGATAGTGTCCTAACTTCAGATGAATTGGAAGAGCTTTGATTTCATCGCTTATCATTTAGCAAAGGATGACAACTCATTCAGCTTTAGCTGCTGGTGTCCACCAGTGCCTATATCGTGCCTCGGGCACCTTGGATTAATGACAGATTGACGCCTCGCCAACAGCGGCACGCCTACTCTATTTATAACAAACTTTTTTGTCTTTTTGCTCCCTCCTACTGGCCAGTCACAGATAAGAAGGACGTCAAAGTGGGCATTTAAAAATAAATTTGTCGAAAGTGATAAATGATGGATATAACTTTTATTATTTCAAATTAAATTAACGATCTGGACGGTACGTCTACGTTTTCTTACATTCGAAGGATCTTATCTGGAATGATTGCTTCCATTACCTTGAAGAACGGACATGTTGTTTTGTAGGTGAGGGTAGATAAAGAGATTAATGCGTAAAGCAATTAATTTTGATTGAGGTGTGTTTTATTAAGTAATTGTTTTTGTCCTTAATGTAGATTAGAAACGCACCGTGGAGGCCTTATTGGTAGATTGAGGTTTTTTTTCAGTTATTTAGTTACTAGTTGAATTGCCGGGACTGCAGTGACCAGTTTCTGAGGTCATCATGTGTGAAAAAGATTTTGTTGGATCGAAAAATATCTATGTTTTCATCATGTAGGATGAAACTAAAAAAAACGAACTAGAATTGAAAGTATGTTTGGCGTGTGGTTCGTTCCCACAGCTAGCTTTAATACATTTTCCATGTCTCAGTTAGCGCCCCATAAATTGATCAAGGGTCAGCGGCGTCTCACAAAAGTTTTTTTGTGACTCAAGACAGGTAATACTTAACTGCTGCCATCCTAAGGCCAGCATACCGTATCTTTAACCTTTTAAATTATAATGAATTGACTAAGCCTTAAGATACACACTCGTTGTGATATTGCACTCATAGGTACTATTGCTATTTCTAATATAGATAGGATTCAAATAATGTAAGTAGACAATTCCAAAAATCAGAGAAGGTAAACTCGACATAAAACCCTATACCAACCGGTCCGGCCAGCGTGGTAGACGTAGGCTGAATTTCCCCCCTCTTTAGGGTAGGCTTATCCCAGCAGTTGGCGTCAAATGAGCTGAGAAAAAAATAACACAATGGCTACATATTTCACGTGACAGTCCCTGCTAATTTGACTGCTTCGGTGGCGTGGTCGGTAGTACATCCGCTTTCGACGCCGGAGTCTCGGGTTCGATTCCCGGTCGGGACAAACTTTGTGTGAAGACAGTTACGTTCGTACCGAAGTCTGGGTGCTTCCTATGTATAATACGAATGTATTTACAAAAAAAATGTATATAAGTATTTATATCAGTTTATCTATTATAGTACTCATATCACAAGCTCTGCTCAGTTTGAGACTAGATGGCGTTGTGTGAATTGTCCTAATATATTTATTTATTTATTTAGTGGACATTCCTCAGTGGAAGATTTCGGGAATAAATCAAAGTATGTACCCTCAAACACTGTCATTCTATCTCAATCAGATACATTTGCTTGTTATTATTAAAACCGCTACAAAAAGCTGATTAGCGCCTAGTCTCTTTTCAGTGGTACCTAAGTCTGAAAACCACGTAAGGATAGCAAAGCGGTGAAGGCGTTGAAAACTCCTTATAACACTATATTTAAACAAAGTAATAACAACAACTTGGTTCGTTTTGGTGTAACTACAAATCAACGTAATGGAGTGAACTAATTTCCTGCAAGAAAATTGCCGTTGTACGAACTACGAGTTTCCTAAAAGCTTCTGTTCCAGTCACCTCGGCTACATCAATCATTTTGCTCCCTCGCTTTAATATTTTTATATAGCAATAAGTATAGACTTTCTTAGATGATTATTTATTTATTATATACCGTTTGTATGTATTTGTTATTCATCCACAAAACTACATGTTTCCCTAAAATGTTGGACAAATTTTCCTCACAATGTTTCGTAGCAATCATTTGCATTTTTAATCAATGTACAGCTTAGATCAAAACACCTAGATTACCGATCAGAGTGCTTTAAAAACGGCACCACTTCACCTCGGTCATTGCACACCTGCGCGCTTCAACCGGTTCCGTACTAAGTTCCTATTCCGCTTGCTGACTCTCGAGGGATGCGACAACGGCGCTGTACATTGATGCGCCTGTATTCATTATTACGAATTATTTCTATGTCAACCATCAATGTACAATCATGTTTATTTTATAGATGGTATTTGTAATAATTACCTATATAGTATTCGAGTGCCAAGATTCCGCGTTGTATTTGTACTGAATCCAATATCTATAGTATTTTTGATCTAAGATGTACAGTAATGAATAACAAGATTGTATATATTTTAGGCAGTATTAAGGGTAGGTACTAAGGGGTTCTACCAAGATTATGGAGACCCTATAAATTCTCATTTAAAACCCGGTAAGCGACAATAGGCTCGTTTTCGTCACCAACAATTTTATTTTATATGGCAAATTATTAAATGTATCTTGTCTGTCTATGTCGTTACCCACGTAACGTGGAAAACAAGCGTGATTAGTAGTGATTACATCTATGTAGACCGAGAAACTATGCACTGAATAGTTTCTCAATTAACGTCTTTGCAACGAGCAACCAGTGGAGTTGAGTTGTTTAGAATCACAATTTAGATTCAGCGCGGTTTAGTTTTTATTGTTTTTAAATTTTCCTGGTTATAACGTCTGTTAAGCCCGCTAGCTATTAATAAATTGCATAATAAATTATGAATGTATTGCATGTTCTACACTGTACAGGACATAATGTACGCTTGCTTAACGAATTATCATTTTTCTTTGCGAACGACATGTACTAGTATATTCGCAGACGCTTCCATCCAAAGTTATGGTTAGAAAGTCGGCCTTTCCTGTCTTGTCACGCAATTGAGCCATGAAACATAAATGTAGAATCGTACGTACGATGTATTAGTAGAGTTACGCATTGAAGAGTATAGGCGCTTACATGCGATCGTATACATTTTAACATCAGACTTTAACTAAACCTCGACTAAAACTGCCTGATATTTCGTATTCTGCCGAAAAAATGTCTACAATGATAAGCTAATGCAAAACTTAGTTAACTTCCACTTAATGAATTCATAGTAGTCGTAGTATAGAATAGGGAATCGTAGTTTTAGATGATTGTTTTCACATTTGATTTCTGTAGATTGTTTGAACATCTTTTCAAAGACATGCATAAAAATGTAACATGAAACAAAAAATACACTGAGCAGTTATAGTAAATTTTTACATCTAACTGACAATAGAAAATATCTAGGTATGCAATACATTCTGCTGTTGCAATAATTGAGCTGAGTTGTCGATCCGGGTCGAACTCCTAAACGACTGTACCAATCTTTATGAATTCAGATATATGCACTCACGGTGATGGTCACTATGACCGTGCCAAATTTCAAAAAGATCGGTCCACTCGTTTAGGAGAAGTTCGTTCACGAACGAAATACACAAGTCGCCTAAGAAAGAGCTTCGTAAACTCAGCTCAAAAAAAAAATAACGCCAAATATTCCGCCTTTGTATTATGTTTATGAAAGAAAGTTTTTCGGACCATAGAGAAGAGACAGTTCATTCAGTTTTTATCCCAGAATAACTCTCTTTCATGTGGTTCATATCCGGATACCGTGGCTGTTGACATCACTGAACATTTGAACTGAGATATATGAACATTTACGTCGAAAGAAATGGTTTTTGTATACTCTCACGAAATTTCAAACAATCAAGTTATTTTGGTAGTTTAGCTGTGATCAAAAATCTTGACTGCGTTGTTGATGCAGAAGCGTCTGTGACGAGATAAAATTTCCCGGAGTTAGAATAAATATTTATACAATCTGCAACTGACTTGTTTGATTTCGGAAGGTGACATACAATGATTTATCTTTGAAAATATTACCGTGAGCTTAAATAGAGAGCACCAAAATTAGGTAGGTAGGTTTATTGACTGAGGGAGCGAAGCGACCGAAGTCCCCGTCTCAACTTGCAGACTGGGGAGAATTTCTTCCGTCTGTACCTCTACATCTACGGGTTCTGTCATATCATGTTTGCGGCCGTATTTATCAACCGATTTTCATGAAACTTTACACACACACACTCCTTGCGTACAATGAATAACATGTGAATTATATTTTTTGGATTGGATGAAAAATGAAAGAGTAATAAAGAAAATTGAAAAATAAATTTTCTAAACAAAGCTTCCGAAGTCCGAAGTCTACGTTTCCCAGAACCACTAGTAAATACTAGTGGTTCTGTGAACCGTAGACTTCGGGATCGGCTTTGTTGACTGAGGGAGCGAAGCTCTGAGGATAATGTTTGAGGCCGTATTTATCGACCGATTTGCATGAAACTTTACACACACACTCCTTTTTTGGATTGGATGACAAATGAAAGAGTAATAAAGAAAATTGAAGAAGAAATTTTCTAAACAAAGCCGCTCCCGAAGTCTACGGTTCACAGAACCACTAGTTTAGAAAATTTGAAACGGAGCCTTCGGTCGCTTCGCTCCCTCAGTCAGTGAAAGTATCGTCTCCTGGGTACTAAGGTGCTGTGTGTATTAAGATCTCCTGCACCCAAGGCATCCTGATCTACAAGCAGTAGTCAGTTATAGCTGTTGACTGACATACGCTGCTCTAGTAATGGGCACCCAAAGCTCTCGGTAATTGTTATGGACTCTCCTCCTATTACAGGAAATTAACATAATAACTGGTGCTGCAAAACGTTCATCAGAATCATCAGAGAGATCACTTCATTGTGCTTTTCCCACTGAACGGATCTAAATCCGTTGCATCTACATGCAGCTGATATAGATACCTACTCCCAGGAGTTGGATCCATCGTTGTACGGTTGCATGGGCACACTATACACAGCTATAATGTTTGTTAATGTTTTTCATTATAATGTCGCAATCGAAGAAATGACGTCTCAGTACGGACGCAATGCAGTCATTTGGACATTAGTTTTGGAAGCTTCGAACAAAAAAGTAAGATGACAATATAAATAACAATTTGGCCCACCCCGTTTGAATGTGGTTCGCTCGGATTAGCATAAGAATGCCGCATCACGGACGCCCACAACCCTACACTCTCCCTCGATGTCTGTTTATATGTCGAATTTAATTTTGATTTACGACTATCCATACAATTCTTAACTTAAATATTTTTCTTTATAAAGTTCATTTAAAAGTTCTTTTATAAAGTTCATTGCTGTTTACAAAATAGCAGCGGATCTACGGGTATGATACCTTCCACATATTTAGGGCTACTATTTACTTTATACCTACTATTTAGGGCACTAGATATGGTATATGCAGCACTTATCCCGTAACAAATGTCCATAAGAACTTTAGTAATTCCCTGAATTAAAAATAATACAAATTTTGTTTCTTAAACTCTTGTACGAATTGCAAACAATCTCAAGCTCACTTTTGGCCACAACTCTACAATATTTAATATTATAAGCACAGTATAGGTTTCATCAAAATCAGATTAGCAGTTTCTACGTGACGTCTTAAAAAACAAACAGATGAAGAAAAAATATCCTAGATTTACTCCGAACCAGATTTGTAATTACATAATTTAATGTACGATTTTTTTTTTTATTTCAAAATTTAGCGATGTCACAGTGGCATAGATAACCTAGTGATCACCTAGTTTACTTAATCACAATAGCAATAAAACGTAATTATATACAGAGTTTTTACTAATATTATGACAGAAGGAAAACTCGACACAAAACCCTATAGGTACCAACCCGTCTGGCCAGCGTGGTATATGTAGGCTGAATGGCCCCCCTCTTTGGGGGAGGTCTATGCACAGGAGTGGGTGTCAAATGGGCTGAGATGATGATGATGACAGACGAATACTCAGTTATTACATATACTCAGTTATTATATATAAAGTTATTGAGGAGGGGCTCGTGGTCTAGTGGCAACCGACAATGTTAACACATTGCAAAGGTTAAGCAACATCTAGTCAGGCCAGTCTTAGGATGGGTGACCATTTCTTAAGACACTGAGTGAGACCCCTCCGTGCCTCGGAGAGCACGTTAGGCCGTCGGTCCCGGTTGTCATACAAACATCTATCGGCAGTCGTTAGGGGCAGTTTGAGCCCTTAATCAAAAATCCGACCGGTCTAACTACTGAACTTCAATATCGCCCAAGGGTTGTGGTGGTCAGATGGCAGTCGCTTCACGGAAAATATCGAAGTTCAGCCAATACGCAGTTAGACAGGAAAGCCGACCCCAACTGAGTTGGGAAAAGGCTCGGTAGATGATGATATAAAGTTATTGAAATTAAATATAAATTCAATAACGATAAAACTTCGGCTAAATGCTTTTGAAATGACTTAATAAAAAAGGTCGAGGGTTATAATTTATGAGTGGCATTAGGACGACTTTAAGTGCTCCTTAGGATGCCTTTATGCAAATATTGTTAAAAATATCACCAACCTCTCTGACTAAATTAGTTGAGGTTACACTTGTGTTCGACATTTTTATGTATGAATTTGATAAACGATGCTGGTAGCGAGACACTTACTTAATTAATACAGAGTTAGGTAGTGTGCTTGTGGTTAGAACGATTAACTTAAAATAGTCCGAGAAGCCCAGGACTTTAATTGGCTGTGCCTTAGCGGCTGGCACGTAAGATTTTGTTGCCTTTCATCAACATTTCATCGCAAGGCAACGAGTTTAATTATTTTTTTCAAAATTACCATATAGCTGCTACTTTTTGTTAAATTCATTCGGCCATTTTGGACATAACCCGTTATAAATGTGCCCGGTGACGGCAATAGGCTCGCTCTACAATTTTGTACAAAACAAATTTTTGATATAATTCACTGTTTACGAGAAAAATCCAAAAAACCGAAAATTTTCAACTTTTTAACTTTTCAACCTTGAATAACTTTTTTAGCACAAGTCGGATCGATGGGAACTTTTGATATTTGATTTATAATGATGTACTTAATACCTGCACCACTTTGCAGCTCTATACAAATTAATGCAACCTTACAATTTTGTTCCGAATATTTTAACTGGATAACTCTGTTAGCTACCTGATTTGAGATTTCTTTTTGAGATATATGTGGGAGACTCGGTAAAATAAAGCTACTTACGAAAAATGAGCTTGCTGTTAATCAATATTTTTCAATGTTCTACGGCCCGTGTACTAAAAGTTTTAAGTGTCAAAAATAATTAAGTGAGCGACTAGTATTACTAAGTGAGCGACAGTATTACTAAGTAAACGACTGACTGCGAGTGACGAGAAATCAACAGAACAGCAACTTACAATACAAAATGAGAAGATGCTGCAACTTACAATACAAAGAGCGATGCAAGTCGTTTCTGGCACTCGCCGGCCGCTGCCGCGGCACCACTCGCTTCGCTCGCTCGGGTCGTGCGTAGGAGGTCACAGGTTTTACCTAACCTAACCTACCTATTTTGTTTAAAGAAGAAATTAAACCTCTCTGTATTTCTAGTCGCTCACTCTGTACTTCTAATCGCTCACTTAGTAATGTGGTCGCACGGATAGAATATTATTCGATCGTTTTATAATTCCCCAAAAAATATCAACTTAATTAGATTGCTACCTACCTGTTAGCTTTTAAGCAAGAAGGGAATAAAAGAGAAGAATTTCGAAATAGCTTGAGAGAGAAGTATGAGAATATGGATGAAGGAGATGATATTGAAAGTTATAGGTGCAGTTAAAGGAAGGACTTGTGCAAGTAGCTGTGGAAGTATGTGGTGTCAGCAAAAAAAAAAAAGGACGTATGGTCAAAAGAATGAGTGTAGAGCCACAAATGGTGGTAGCGGACAAGAAGAAAGCGTGGCTGGACTAGTTGGCAATCAAAGCCAATCACAGAATGAATGAAGCAACAGATGAGGATGTCTCAATAGCAAAAGAGGAATACCAGAAGCGTAAAAAAGAAGTAAAGAAAGTAATAGCTAAAGAGAAAGAGAATTAAAGGAATGAATTTGATAGGAGGTTACCTGACAACTTCCAGGAAAATGTTAAACTTTTCTGGAAGTCTATAAGAACAGCCAGGGGCACTATCCGATCCTCGCAACTGGACAAAGTCAGAAACCACGATGGAAGTTCTCTGAGTGGGGAAGAAAGTGTTTTGAAGAGATGGAAGGAGTATTTTGAAAGTCTGTTTGAGAAAGGGGATGCGCTAGCGAAAACTCACATAGAGGACAAGAATGAAAGTGGGAATGAAGAGGAGGATGAAATAAGTGTGAAAGAGATTATGGATGCACTGAATGGCATGAAAGCTGGAAAGGCAGCAGAATATGACAGGATCTCGACCGAGATGCTAAAAGCAGGACAAGGCCTAGTATCAAGTCAGCTGTACCGCCTTTTTAACCTTTGTTCGAGGAGCAGTAGTGTACCATATGACTGGTGCAAAGCCGTCATTGTGCCGCTGTACAAAGGGAAAGGGTCACAGCGAGACTGCAAAAACTACCGCGGGATAAGTCTGCTCAGCGTGGTCGGCAAGTTATATGCAAGGGTTCTGATTACTAGATTGACGAATGACCTGACGACAAAATGTGGGATGTGCAAGCTGGATTTAGGCAAGGAAGAGGATGCATGGATCAGGTCTTCTCTTTACGCAGCATTGCCGAAAAGTTCCTGGCAAAAAGACAAAAGGTCTACTGTGCTTTTGTAGACTTAGATAGAGTGGTGTGGAGTGAATTGTGGTCAGCGCTGTCCATGTATGGAGTAAGCAGCAATCTCATACGAGCACTGCAATCACTTTATAAGGGTTCCAGTGCTTGTGTCCGCATAAACGGGACTTACACGGACTGGTTCGGTATCGAACGAGGCGTCAGGCAGGGCTGTGTAGCGTCACCAATGCTGTTTAATCTATACATGGATAACTGTCTGAAAGATCTGAAATGGTATTTGAACGAGACGAAAATATGTCGAACTGTGCGATTGGTATTGAAGGAGAAAAAGTGGAGCAAGTGAAAGAGTTTGTGTATTTAGGGTCCAAGTTTACAAGGGATGGAAGATGTGACGACGACATTGAAAGAAGAGTTATGGCAGGATATCAAGTGAATGTTGGGTTTGGCAGAAGAAGAATGAAAGTAAAATAAATGCAGTGGAAATGAGAAGTTTGAGAAGTATGACTGGGGTGACATTAATTGAGAAAGTGAGGAACAGCGTGATACGAGAACGTTGCGGTCAGAAGATGTAGTGAGTAAGATAGAAAAAGGGATGCTTAGATTTTTTGGGCACGTAGAAAGGATGCATGAAAGAAGATTGACGAAACAGATACATAAGGCGGGCGTGAATGGACAGGCAGGTAATGGTCGACCTAAGCGAACGTACTTCGACCAAATCGGAGATGTTTTGACCAAAGGCCAGGTCAACAGTACCCAGAACCGGAGAGCATGCATGAATGTAGTTATGAAAATGGAAGAAGCGAAAGAAGTATGCCAGGATCGTAGCAAGTGGACTTCCATAGTCTTTGCCTACCCCTATGGGAAAGAGGCGTCACCATATATGTATGTATGTATGTTAGCTTTTAGTCAGCGTCGATTTCTGTCGATCTATGAGATATATACAGTATATCGTAAATACTGTACCTATGAAATTGTAGAATAAAAAATAACTTCGTCACGTGACCCCCATTATCTGCGATTTCATTGGCTTGATATGTGAATCTATTGCAGTCGACGATTTCATTCTAGGGCTGCGCGGTGTTTGTATTTCTGCTGACTGAGAGACAGGCATAAATATCACAGAGTAGGTAATGTAATATATTTAGTAAGTAAACAATTTTACTATTTACTGACTACTGAATCTATTCACGCAAAATTGAACGGTGCCGCATTTTCTGGAGATGCCCAGGAAACAATCTTTAGTGTTTCATTAATTGTCGACGCTGAATCTTCCCAAAACTTAGCTCCAAACGATTGTCAGAATATTGTCAGATTAATATGACAAAATGAGCTGAATACCTATCTAGGATCTAACTAGATAAAGCTCTTTATCAAATATACACAACTTACTCGCTTTGTAAAAAAAAAAAATTAAAAAACCCGTCTGCACAAATCCAGATATTTAACTATAAGCAGGCGGGACACTAACTTTGTATCTAGGTTATAAATAATATTATTGGAGTCCCGCCTGCTTATAGTTACATATCTGGTTATGTGCAGTCGGGGTTTTTTTTACTAATTTTTAATAATTCATTTTTATTTACAGCTTTTTAGTTTCATACTTTTGTAATACGATTTTTCATACCAACTTACATTGAAACATAAAACTAGTATTTATTTCTAAAATCCTCTTTAAAAACACTTTATTTTGATACCTCACTCGAAAAGTTTGAATAAGATTTATTTTTTGACAATGAATATTTTTGCGCCAAATGGCCATGTTTATTCACAGTTTATGTACCCAGTGACACTCGGGAAATAATTACCTTCATTTGAGACCCCATTTGTCAAAATCCGTCCAGCCGTTAGGCCTGTAGACGGGAACAAAGAAACATACATACATACGCACGAAACACATAACCCTAGCTGACGCAGTCGGATAAAAAGAATGATTAATCAAGAACATGACTATTGTATTTATAAAAGGACGTTCTTCCCTAAAACCCTTGAATAATATATGTTGCTGTTTATCTAAACACAGTTATTTATCTTCTAATTCACAATCACAAGCTCTAATGTGTAGGTAATCAAATATTATACGACAATAAACGATGGTGCTCAGTGTTAATACACATTTAAGATAATATATTTAACAATACAAAAATAAATGTCCATCCAATAAATCGTCTCGAGCCTTATCTGGTTTCGAGACGCGACAGTAAGGACTTGATAAGAATATGGGACCAGTTGAATGGACGTTACGTTTTACTTTACTTTTACGTTTGCGTTTTGGTTTCCATTGGTTTCCTCTTATCTATCGAACGAGAACCTTCTTTAGTGTCGTGTTTGGTTTAAATGACTGTTGTAGGTACCTGGCGAGCGCGAGATGAGCGTAATCGGTGTTGCATCTTAATTTAGTTGTCTTGTATAGTGGGAGGCGGGCGGGCGCATATTGAACATAACCTAACCTACGGTCGGTGAAGGTTAAGGACGCCGAGAGCCACTCACGCATACATGTCCTTATATATTATACGACAGTTTTATTGAATTAATTGGAATTCTACCATTACTTAAGAATAAAATTTAACTATTCAAAATGCTTTTTCGACTAGGAGAATGTACTTACGATGTATTTACATAAGAGCTTGTCTAAGTATCACAAAATTATCAGTAATTAGGAATTCAGATCTTTTATCACTGTGCAAAGCGATTGTATGAGGAAAAAGCTGCTAATCATAAGATGGTACTGCCCACGTGGGTGCAAAGGGGTCCCTAACACCAAGTGGTGGTGGGACCAAGATCTCAGGTCCCAAGTCAACCTCTCCTGAAGGTGGTGCAGTCTATGGCGCACCTGACGATCAACAGACAAGGCTATGACAAACATAAAAGTTCCCGACAAACGTCAATAAGCTCGCCAAATATTACGTCGGACCAACAAAGTTACTGGCGATAAGTGAGCGTATAAAAGCATCTAACAATCTAAACTGGTGTTACTTTATGTATGGTATGAACTACCCACCTAGAAAGAACAAAAAAGAAAGAAAGAAGAAGAAAGAAAGAACAACTCTCTCGCATCCTAAGGTCAATAGACTCCTCTCCAATTTCTCGTTTTCCTCCGCAATATAAAAACTTATCTTCATTATAGACCAACCCTGATGGTGAAAATGTAACTTGGTTGTTTATAGTTCAGGGAAAACACGCACATTTTTCCTGAAGTCTTGAACAGTGCTCAATCTTTATAAGTAGGTAAATGCTTATACATATTGCACAAAAACACATATACTTTTCCACTGTTTTGATTTTATTTTTACTGACCGGTTTCACCTCAAGATTCAGAGATTTATACAAAATATATTATAAAAGCAATAAATATAGGTAAATGCTATAACAATTTAAGTGTGAATAAAAAACAATAAGTAGGTACTACAAAAGTCACTTACCACATTGACAAACTCCTGGAACGTTATAGCGTTGCTCTTGGCGCTTTCAGCTTTGTCTAGTAGAATCTGAAATAGAACGACTTTTAAAGCATGGAGAGAGGTAGATTTTGGTAATCAAGTTCAATAGTAGTTCTATGGTTCAGACAGACAGCTGTCTAACCCTTGAACTACTAGAATAATAATGCTACAACCTGTACCACTGTTGGTAGGTACAGGTTGTACATGCACGGTATTCAATTTAAAAATACCTAGTATTCTGGTAGCGGAATACTAGGTATTTTTAAATTGAATACAAATTGCGGGAAATTCTCCCAAAGGGACACCCCTTTGGTAGCATGTCCCGGTTTTTATAACAAGCTGCTGGCTCCTCAATATATTAAGTGCCTAATAGGATGGAAATTATTGGCAGACACGATAATTTTACACTCCCATTCATAATCTACTGAGCCTTTTCTCAACTCAGTTGGGTTTAGCTTTCTAGGGACTTTCAGTCTCATAAATTAATAACAATTAGCATACCTCTCGTTTGTGTGTCGACACCTGTGCTATAAAATCAGGATGTTGAAGTGTTTGTAAAAAGTCCGGCCATGGGATCTCACCGAAACCCTCCGGATCGAACTGCAACAATCAACACCAAGCTTACTATGTTATGCTGATCTTCTAAAACAGTTAATTAATGGCAATATCAACAGATATTGCCATTTCAAAAAACAAACTGATCATAAAATTATAATGTTGCCATCGTTGAATTTTATATTACAGGACATAAAACCGTACAGGTTGGTGAGCTGATACCTAAGGTAAAGATAAAAATGTTTCCAACTGTCTATAACTTAATTATACATTAGTGCAAACATTGTATTCATACATGTACTAATTTGCATGTAAATTATATACATAAAACCTTAGATCAAAAATACCGTAGTATTTTTGATCTAAGCATAAAACTAAGTAGGTACGTAGGTATCCTAGGTGCTTTATTAATGAAGCTACAAAACGCTTAATGAATCATCAAAGATTTTAGTACAATTTTATTTATGTGTAGTGTTTGTTTACTTGGACCCCTTGTACATAGGTACAACTGGTCGAGTTGCATTGAAGCTTTGCAGTTTTACCAAAACAAAACTAAAACCTATCAAGCTTATAAATAGATTTAATACCTATCGTCCATTTTCATACACATAACATTCTAAACGGGTTTAAATTTATCTTTAACAAAATTACAATAGATACATATAGCTGCTACTTTTTACTAAATTCAAAACTATTCGACATAACCTATTATAGCTGTGCACAGTGACGGCAATAGGGTTGCCCCAGTGGGACTAAAAATACTGGCAAATTGTGGGTGTGTAATGCGCCTCTGCCTACCCCTTCAGGGATATAGGCGTGATATGAGTGTGTGTGTATAAATTCTAAACTATAACGAAAACCTTAATAAATTACCTAACTACTGGCGATTAACAAAACTTCGAAACATTATTCTTGATGTAGGGTAAGATTTAGGAATCAGTTACGATTTATTACTTGCCTAACCAATAGATAGAGTTTACGAAACCAGAATCACATACCTATCTCACTATCAGATGGAAACTATTTCCAATGGTATTGGCAACCCTGTCCAAAGAACTTTGGCGTTCAAGGTTATAAACAGGCAGGACCGAATGATCTCAATGATAAAAGAATATTTTGAGATTTCCAGATTCTTACTTACAAACTCTACTTGGTGCTTTACGAATCTGGCAGTAAATGTAGAATCACTATTTAGTTTCATAAATTTCTTTATGACCTAGAAATTAATATTTTTGTTCATTGATTCTATAACTAATAATATCGGCGTTTATCGTCAGAAGAACACACACGTAGCAAACTCTGGAGAATGCTGATTAAAACCAAGTATTAGGGTCACTTTTACGGCTCTACGAACACAAACATTAAGTAAGGGTATAATCAAATTGAATTTTGTTTATAGTCCTTTTTACGAGGTTCTGAAATGAAATAAATCTGCAAAGATAAAGTGTTGAGCAACTTTGATCGATCTACCTGCGCTGCGCCTCGATACGGTCACGTAGACGGCGATTATGATTTCATCGCGGCATCTCAACGTCATAATCACGTGTTTCTCCCATTTCACACTATGCACTTCACTATTTTTCGTATATTATTTCCCAAAACACAGTGGCACAAAAAGTTCGAAGCGCCTATCTCGAAGCTTACATTATCTCAATGTTCTGTACGTGACAACATACCGTTTGTCTCCCCGACAGACGCCGCGCCGCCCCGTGTCCTTTTATCTGCTTATAAAACATTTTATACCCTGCTTCTGTACATTTTAATCAGTCAAAAACAAAGAATATTCTTCGAACTATGTTTCCGGATACTAAACGGCCGATACCTTTATGAATTATGTGTGTATAAAGTCATAGCTTTATGTGCAACAGTCGCTACGTTCCCGAACTGTTTAATTATCTCTTTGGGCCAATTAAATATTGCGTTGGATTTAGGTATAAGACGACTTACAAACCTTATTGTTCTTCGCCGACATTTAATCTGTCTTTAAACCAAACATCAATTCAATAACTCTGTGCATATGGTGTTACGTACAGATTCCTCTTCTAGAAGGACACTGCATAGGCAAACGCGACTTTGTCCTTTAATAAGCATTTCTGCCGATCTATTTCTGCTGCAATGTACTTAATTATGTCGTTGAACTAGGCCAAGTCAAGAGTGGCAAACTGCAATTAGGAATAATGTAAAAATAAACTCACACGATCGAACAGGAGGCGCCATTTCTGAAATAGAAACCAGTAACTTTTACAAGGTATAGTTTTTCTATATAATCATACCTATAAGTACTAAATATTTATAATAGGAGATTCAAAAACATACGTTATAGGTATTATAAAATACGAGTATATAATGATTCACGCATAAATACACGCGCACGCGTTGAATAAGCGTTAACTTTTGAAAAGTAACTGTTGGTACCCGTACTCACACATCTCAATTTTGTTCAAATTAAGCGTAACTACTGGTAGGTACTAGGTACCTATTATTTATTTTCTGGTTTAGGGGTATAAAATCTCCAGATCTCAGAAGTACAAAACAACCTCACCTATAAAAAGGACTCGGAGCGTCTCACTGCTCTTTGCATTTTGGTCGAAGTAACTAAATATTTTATGAAGACAGGGCTCCGAGGTTTGAGGAGAGGATTTCATATGCAATGGGCACTCACATAATATTTAACTGTTGCAGCCATAAAGAAAAAGGAAATCTTACATCGTGCATCAACTCCCTCCGTATTTCCGCCTCGTCCAATTCCGAGCCAAGATCCGTGTGATCTGTGTCGTAGAGCGGCTCCGCAACTCGGGATATCGAACCAAGAGAATCTCTAGCTGACGCCAGAGAACCAGTGACAGTGGGTAGTACTCCAGCCTCGATCCCGGACTCCATTGAGGTGTTGGTTGAGAGGATAGTGGCGGCGGGCGGCGCACGCATCTCGCCGCCAGCGCCACTTCCCACCCACACAGACATACTGCTGGCAACACCATCCACACTACTGCTCTTGCCTTATATTACAACTCCTTTGACCATTTTTTTTAATATAAAAACTTTTCATCAACCTCTATAAATATTTGACATTATAATGCTCTTTTGCTCGTTGTCTTTGTATGTTATTTTTGGACAGATTTGGGACAGAAATTTTAGTTGGACGCCTATGATTGGACTTAATCTAAGAGTTAATAATCATTAAGTATAGTGTGAAATATGGAAGATTGTAAGGCACATATTTGCGTGTCACTTGGCCTTATTTGAAGTACCTGAAACAACGGCATACGTTTTTTATATACTGCAGTAAGTAATATAAATTGACCTATATAAATGAATTCAATTACAATCTCCAAAGAACTCTTAACTATGCATAAGTCTTTTATTCGTTTCATACGCGTGAACATATTTAAAATAAATAAAAGCCCTTTATGTTTTGACCCTGAGACGTTTGACTTCGAAAAGGCATTGTTTAATCTCAATTGGAGTCTATTGAAAATAAAGTATTGAATTATAATAGGTACCCCCAGTTTCTTTCTATAAAAAGGTGAGTTCATTACGTAATATCGTTATAACTCAAAATCAAATATTGTGCTTGTACCGAGATAGGCAATCAGCTGAGGGAGGAAAACGTGAGCGGAACAGAGGGCTTCAACCCCTCTTGACGTTGCCATAGTAACGCGCCGCAATTTTATACCCCGGTGAACTTTGGATAAGTAGATATAGACCTATACGACATACGACGAACACGTGATTTGTATTGACTTAATTATTAATTAAAAGTTTAATTTCAAATGTATTATATACCGATTAAGTACCTAGATTCATAAATATAAATTATTCTTATTTATATTTCATCAAAGAAATTAGGTAATTAGCCTGTAAGATATACAAAATACGTAGTCATAGTTAATAAAATTTAAGTGCTAACACTAAAATCTAAACACAACAAAACAGGTTATATTTATCAATAACTAACAGAGTTAACCAAAATATTTATGGTAAGTAGGTACTTACATTTACAATCACATTATAGTATACCTCCATGCTCTAGCCCAGCAAGTTAAGGGGATTCGGGGACTTTAAACATAACTTCATTTCCAGAAAACCCGTGATTATAATTACCGAATTTCGTGTCAAGAGCGCATTAAACTTAGAGGCACGATGGACATTTAGCTGTGTGTCAAAACATTTCTATACCAATGAAAGTGAGAATGGCGTCCAGATTTCAGCGCATGCGTATTGATGAGGGTAGAGAATTGCAATAGGGTGCAGGCGATAAAATATGTATGAGAGCCCTTTCAAATGCACTTCGTTTATCTCCGTGTTCTGATCACGGTTTATAGAAAACTAAAGCGGTCCATCGCTTTACTGACGGGGCGGCGCGGCGACGGGCGGCGGCGGCGTGAAGGAAATGCATATTTAAGAGAATTTATATGTACCCATCTAGGTAATAGGTAGGTTACCTATAATAGATACTGGACACTGAAAATACTGTCAGTGCTTGTTTAGATTACTGCTAGATTTTGAAAGGTTTTCAAAATTATACCTACCGGAGGTTGTTTATAGAGCAATAGGCTCGCTGTCTATTACGTGGCACCAACAAAGTTACCCACTGGAGAAAAGTGGGCGTAGATAGTAGATACCTCTACGGGGATCCTACTAAGTACTATGTCTAAGTATACCTATCTACCAACCATCAATTTTAAATGAAAAATTAATCTGTCCGTTATCCTTCTACCTACAACTTATTCGAAATAAGTTTAATAAGTATTTTAAGATCAAAATTAGCCAAATCGGCCGTTTGTCAATTCCTAAACAGCTGTACCTACCTACCGATTTTAATTAAATTTATAGTGTGTTTTCTGATGGATTTGAACATGGTTTATATTTACAATTAGACCCGGTAGGTTTTATGCGGTACGAAGTTCGCCGGGATAGCTTGTGATAGATAGATAGTGTCCCAGTTGCGGTAGTACGAAGTTCGTCGGGACATCTACCGCGTCGACCCATTTTGGAGAATATAATTATTTCATACACACCCACAGAAGAAATATAATAGGTACATACAGACATAGATCACACATATATCTCCTAAAGCGTAGGCAGAGTTGCACCACAGACCCACTACCTGGCCAGTAGGTAATTTTGTTGGTTCCACGTAATATGGGATAAGAAAGAAATATACACATACACATATCACACCTATATCTCCGAAGGGGTAGGCAGAGGTGCAATACACAATTTTTTATTTGCCATTATTTTTGGTCTCACGTAATAGGGCAAGCCTATTGCCGTCACCGAGCACATTTATAATGGGTTATGTCCAAAATAGCCGAATGACTTTATTTAAAAGTAGCAGCTATGTTGTAAAAAAAATTTGAACCCCGTTGCCTTGCGATGAAATGTTGATGAAAGGCAACAAAATCTTACGTGCCATCCACTATGGCACAGCCAATTAAAGTCCAGGGCGTCTTGCACTATATAAAATAGAAAGAAATATAGGTAAGTAAAATTAATATTGAGATTAAGATAAGTCATATTAACGTTCCAGATATTTACCATGTAGGTACTAGCTTATTTATTTTAAAGGCTGGTTTACATTGGTCAAGCTTTTAGTACAGTGGCGAGTGCAGGTACAGTGGCGAGTATTTCGAGTCTGGACAGTGACTGTTTACACTACGGCCAGTCAAGTGTCTTTCCACTAGCAAAATGGACGAGTCTCGTCAAAAAATACGTCTGATGAAATACGAATACGATCACTGTCCAAAAAATAGAAAGCCATTCTATTCGGATCCACTTGCAAGCCAGGTTGCAAGCCAAGTTGACTCGCTACTGTCCGATTGGTTTACACCACTGTCCTTGTTCACTGTACTTGGCTACTGTACTAAAAGCTTGACCAATGTAAACCAGCCATAATATACTCGTAGGTAGGTACCGATTGTGGTAAAAGTTACAGTACGTATGGTAGGTACCTACGTTACTTACTGTCACTTTTATACCGTAAAATATTACGAACGAACGTTGACATTTGATATAAAAAAGAAACATACAGTCGAATTGAGAACCTCCTCCTTTTTTGGAAGATGGTTGAAAAGAGCCTATTAATTTTATAACATTACTAGCAAGCGTTTTGCTTTAGGGCCAACCTTATGAATGGGGTCTAAAAATAGTTTACCTACGACCGATTCTCCAAACTACCAAATATTTAAAATTTCATAAAAAACTGTGTGACTGTTTCGGAGGAGTTTCGCAATAAACAGTGTTTATTGCGAAACTCCTCCGAGTCTATTAAGTCAGAGTTTATTAAACGCTGTGGTCTGAGTGTGACACGAGAAATTATGTGTTAACGATGTTTGCTATTTGAATTACTGTAGGCGTTAGCCAACTTGGGGTTTAAGTGGTTTACTTTTCTTTTATTACTTATATAAAATATTGTATTAAATTACGATTTTTTTTAACTTTGTCTATCAATATGAATTATCTAACAATAAAAATAATAATTTCAAAATAATTATTACAGCTTGTAATTTTGAACGGGTCGGGGAGGCACTCGTCAGTTTCCCTAGCTCGCCAGTTTCTGTAACTGGTCAGTTTCATAGATTCGTCAATTTTAAGTAATTCGTGAACTAGTCAGTTTCCTTACTCGTCAGTTTTCTTAATTCGTCATTTTACATAACTCGTCAGTTATGGTAACTCGTCAGTTCAGTACAGTCATGACGATAATTTGTCACCCACAATACGGGTCGGGGAGGTACTCTTTCAGATCGGGTAGTGCACTAATAAGAAATATAATGGAACTCACACTTGAAGAGTGTATTTAAGATATTTGTGTTTCTGTGACTTTAGAAATGGCAGAACTATTAATTTAGTAGAGGCATGGCATAATAGATTGCGTATACGTTTATCTTCCAGACATAATTAATTTATAACATTTTATTAATTCAAATCAACAAATTTAAATCAACATGAAGTGCCTCTCTACTCAATATCCATATAGAGAGAGAGGCACTTCATGTTGATTTCAGAATCAGACAAAAATGTATTTATTTGCCAGATAAAAATCGCAAAGAAAGGTCCATAGCAGTTGATAATCGCATTGCAAATGTGTCTGATTTTTAGTCAATGATATATTCGAAGATAGTCAAAACGGCATGTTTAATTGTCTATCTAATCTGGCACGTATTAACTTAGTTCGTAGAAATAAGTGTAAAAATTAAAGTTTATGGATAGAAGTGGTGGTTCTACCAGAAACATGGAATATTTATAACATCATATGTATAGTTAAACATGACTGTACCCTGTCAAAAGCATAGACTGACGAGTTATGTAAAATGACGAATTAAGAAAACTGACGAGTAAGGAAACTGACTAGTTCACGAATTACTTAAAATTGACGAATTATGAAACTGACCAGTTACAGAAACTGGTGAGCTAGGGAAACTGACGAGTGCCTCCCCGACTCTTTTGAACACCTAGGTACACATAACAATCTTGTCAGTGTCACACTGTAAAATGATACGTCAAAGTTGTCAAAATATTTTGATTTCGTTCGTATTCAATTTGGCGCAGTAGGTACTAATGCATGCAGTAAAAATTATGTAAGAAAAACGGAAACAAAGTGTAAATTTCACATTGTGCTTGATTCTATGTGATTTAAAACACTATTATGTCTGGTGGTCGCACTGTTCTGCTATTACGAAGGCTGTCGACAGGTGATAACAGATTGAAAACTGTGAATCTAAATCAAAATATTTCGAAAGAGACGTTACTTGCAAACCCGGTGTGCATTCATCGAGATTTAAGCTGGTCGAAAAGGTAAATACTTCTTAAGAAATTCGATCAACTATACTAATTCGGAGATTTACTGATAGTCTCGTAAAAGTACAAATTAAACTTATTGGTATTTGACCTTGTTCTTGTTTACATGTCGTGTTTACTAATAAAAGAGAAGGGATTCATTGTACACTTGTCTTGTACATACTGCCATACATAATTCAATAATACCTACATAATTATTCAGGCACCTATAATCATTGAATTTGAATTAGGTAATAGTTTAAACGGCTTTGATACCTATAACTTGGCAGAACATGGTTTTAATGGATAAACATACCTACTCGAAACAAAACTAAATTAGGTTGAACTCAATACCTGACCTAAAATAAAGAAAAGATTAGTTAATTCACCTTAACAACATACTTAGTTATTAAAATGCATACAAATATGTAATCATGGATAAATCCACTTTTCCTATAATATGTGGTGAGCCATGCCCTCCACCATTGCTGGGCTCATGTATCATGATGTAGGTATCTACCACTTGCAGGTGAGGTTGTCTAGGGAGTAACTGACTGGAATTGGAACTGGCATTCCAGACAGGAATTTTCTCAGAATGAACACAGTATTAAGTATTTAAAACTTTTTGCATCAAAAGTTTTTATTTATTTGACAAATGTTTTCTTTTCATAGGTTGTCTACACTTGGATCTAATAATATTGGTGTCTCACAATTGAATAGGAGTTACAGCGACAACAAAATAGGAATGGCAACCTCCAGTACTACTGAGATAGAGAAACATAAACATACCAACCGTTTAATAACAGAAAAATCTCCTTATTTACTTCAACATGCCCACAATCCAGTTCAATGGTACCCTTGGGGTCAAGAAGCTATTGACAAAGCAAAAGCAGAGAACAAACTTATATTTCTATCAGTTGGCTATTCAACCTGCCATTGGTGTCATGTCATGGAAAAGGAATCTTTTGAAAATGAGGATGTAGCGAAAATTATGAATGAACACTTCATTAATGTCAAAGTGGATCGTGAAGAAAGGCCTGATATAGATCGTGTATACATGCTGTTCATAATGGCGACTTCTGGAGGTGGCGGTTGGCCGATGTCAGTCTTCCTCACGCCAGACTTACGACCTGTAATCGGCGGGACCTACTTCCCTCCTGAAGACCGATGGGGAAAGCCAGGTTTCAAAACAATTTTACTATCCATAGACAAAAAATGGAAGAATGAACAACATCAATTTTTGGAAGCCAGTAATAATATAATGTTATCTCTGCAGAAAATATCTTTATTAGATTCTAAGTCAACGAACACGATTCCTGCTGATGCTACATGGGAAAAATGTGTGTCCAAATACAAAGCTATGTATGAACCTGAATTTGGTGGATTCGGAACCGCTCCCAAATTTCCACAGGCTTCCATTTTCAACTTTCTTTTCCATTATTATGCTCGTGATAAGAGTCACCCTCAAAGTGAACGGTGTTTGGAAATGTGTCTGCACACATTACAGAAAATTGCTAAAGGTGGTATACATGATCATGTGTCTAGTGGATTTGCGCGATATTCTGTGGACAACGATTGGCATGTACCACACTTTGAAAAGATGCTTTATGATCAAGCTCAGTTAATCGTTGCTTATACAGATGCTTTTCTAGCTACGAAAGACAAATTTTATTCTGAGGTAGTGCAAGACATTGTTAAGTATGTGAAGAGAGATCTTCGACACGAATCGGGGGGTTTCTATAGTGCGGAAGATGCGGATTCGTATCCAGTATTCAATGCACCTCATAAAAAAGAAGGGGCATTCTGTACTTGGGAGTATAAAGAGATTAAATCTCTATTGAGTGGAAAGATGAATGGGACTTCGTATTTAGATATTTTCTGTGATTACTTCAATATTGAAGAAGATGGTAATATTGCACCAGAAAGTGATCCTCATAGAGAACTTACAAATCAGAATGTTTTGATCATATATGGAAGTAAGAAGGAGACAGCTGAAAAGTTTAACTTGTCTATGGAAAACTTTGATCAAGTCATATCGGAGTGCATTGATATCTTGTATAATGCGCGGCAGATACGACCTCGTCCACATTTAGACTCGAAGATGTTATGTTCATGGAATGGTTTGATGATCGCAGGCTTAGCACAAGCAGGACAAGCTTTAGGTGAAAAGGAGTATGTAAGTGACGCCATCAAAACTGCCGAGTTTATACAAAAATATTTGTATAATTACGTGACAAAGACATTAATTCATTCTTGTTACCGAGCTGATGATGGCTCAGTAGCTCAAATGTAAGTAGACTATACAGTGTTACAAATCCTGAAACTTAAAAAAAAAAGTATAATAGTAAACTATATAATTTTTTTTTCAGAGAAGAACCAATCAAGGGCTTCCTAGATGATTACGCGTTCTTGATAAAAGGCCTTATAGACCTTTACGAAGCATCTCTCGATTACCGGTGGCTGCAGTGGGCTAGAGACTTACAACAGAAACAGACCGAGTTGTTCTGGGACAGCGAACATGGCGGGTATTTCTCTTGTTCATCTGAAGACAGCAGTGTGGTGTTGAGATTAAAAGAAGGTAACTATTACATTTGTTGGTAAATTATATTATGAATAATATTCGACATTCTATGAATTTTTTTGACTGAAAAGTTGACAGACATGTCCTGTGGGATTTGGGAATAATCAAACTATACTATTATTTCCAGATCAAGATGGCGCCGAGCCTTCAGGCAACAGTGTATCATGTCACAACCTCCTACGCTTGGCTGCTTACGCCGACAAGAGTTCCGCGCCTGAAGATGGCGAGTCTGAGAAAGATCTGGCCAAGAAAATTTTACAGGCTTTCTCTGCTCGGCTCAACAGTGCACCGACCTCATTACCTGAAATGATGTCCGCGCTTATGTTCTACAATGATTCTCCTACACAGGTTAGTCTTCCTCTTCAGTATTGCAGTGGTTTAGCAGAGCATAGACACACAAGACATGTAATCCATAGGTTGGTTCAAATCCGGTTCGAAGGACCTTTGTGGCACAATGGTCCTTGGTTGGGGTTGCAATAAGAATATCTCAGGACGTCACTATGATCTCAGAATCGCTTTCACACAGCAGCATAGCATAGGCTTACAAGAAGTGCAGTCCATACTTCGCTGGTTCAAATCCGGCTTGAAGGACCTTTGTGGAAGGTTTGGGTTGGTGCAATAAGTATTACTATTAAACCCTAAAACTAGAACTCCGAATGGGGAGTGTTATATATTTGCGATGTCTACTGTTTGCCCATATGTACGACCACTAGTAAGAAATGTTGGTGTTACAGGTGCTGATAGCCGGCGGGTTCACTGACCCCCGTACCTTAGAGCTAGTCCACGTGGTGAGGTCGCGACTACTGCCCGGGCGCGTGCTGTGTGTGGCCGACCCTAGCGAGTCTCCGGCCGGTATGTGTGATATACGTGAGTTTAATTCACGTATTATTTAACATCAATCAAAAATAAACCTTCAAATTGGGAAATGATACAGAAACAATACAGAAACAAAGAAAAATAATCAGCATTGTGACCATTTTTTTTATCTATTGAGCCCTTATAGTAATTATTTGAAGATATTGCCTAGGAATATGTGATTAAATTGATTATAGTCTGTTGTGTTGTATTTTGAATGAAACCTACATTGATTTAAAATATAATCTAGTTAGAAAAATAGCACATTCACATTCACGTATTTGGAGTATGTTTGATTAAATAGCAATTAAAACAG
This sequence comes from Nudaria mundana, assembly GCA_963556515.1. Taxonomy (NCBI): domain Eukaryota; kingdom Metazoa; phylum Arthropoda; class Insecta; order Lepidoptera; family Erebidae; genus Nudaria; species Nudaria mundana. The sequence goes on from OY748294.1 coordinate 8,892,580, forward strand.
AAAGAATCAATAAAGTTGTATTTTTGAATAAAACCTATCAAAATTAAATGTTGGCAGCCCTAGTGGGTATTTTCGAACTCGGTAATTTATGGTGGTATCAATTTCTCCACCTTATATATAATAGTGGGGAATATTGGTGAGGAAAATCGAACGAACCCTATGCAAAGGAAACAATGAATCTAATAATTACTGACGATTGATAAAGTGGCCATGAAATTTTCTTTTTATTGTCAGATTCGTTTCTAACAGGCTCTGCCACTAAAACTCTCGACCTCTCTTTTTAATCGCCAGTAATTAATTACAGTACAGTCCCGTTTGACGAATAATGTCGGTGAAGTTCTTTGCTTCTTCTTTCTTTAAAAATGTGGCTCCTAAGATGTTCATCGATGATTTCGGCAATGTCAAGGTAATGCTTGATTAGTTGATAGTCCCGCACAGAAGAACTAGTTATACCTAACTAGCTCCAGGTGCCTGACAAGAAACATTGTTCGGTATGTGCGTGTCTGGGAACCCGATTTTTGCGGAGCGCCAGAGGTAACCTAAAAAGCCACCAGCCACGCGCTCAGTAAAAATCGAACTCACTTCTTTGCTTGAATGTTTCTTTAAAAACGCACGTCAAAAATTTACACAACAACCGACTTAAAATTACCGAAATGGCACCAAATAATGGTCGGCTTTCATTTAAAAAAAAATTAAAACATCCAGTTGAATTGAAAACCTCCTCCTTTTTTGAAAGTCGGTTGAAAAAATCAAACTGGTCTTACTATATCAATAACCTTATGGTTCTTTTCAGTTCGGAGCCGCATCAGATCGGTGGGTGATGTCCCTACAGCATACGTTTGTCGCCGCTACGCCTGTTCTCTACCGGTTACAGATGTCAAACAGCTAGAGAATCTACTCGATGAACCAACCACTTTGACACCTACTTCCAAATAAGCATACAATTGTACTACTCGGGTGCGATAAGTTGAGACTTTTCACGCTGTTCCCGAGAACAACAACAGCTACAACTAAAAATAGGGCAGGTAAAGTCTCGAACAGAAACTTGATAAGAGTTTTTTTGAACCTGTACAAACAAGCCGTTGACATCATAACGCTCAGAGTGTCTAGTACCAGTTCCTTACGTTAATTTGCTCGAAATACGTTTACGTATTCCCCACACATTTCACACAAGCGCGGCAGCGCCCCTAGCGGTAACGTCAGGGAACTGTGTGAAATGTATGGGGGAATACGAAAACGTATTTCGAGCAAATTAACATAAGGAACTGGTACTAGACACTCTGGTCTCAACTTATCGCACACGTGTTATACCTACAATCTCCGTCAAAATGACATGGCATTTGACATGTTTTTTTGACATGGCCTTATGTCATATATTTGTTTTGTTATATTTTAAGGAAAAACAAATACATTTTTAATAGCTTTAACTAACCCAAACTTTATACACAGTGTTTTTTTATTATATAATTGTGTAACTTAACATTTCGTTGTAATTATGAATTAATAAATATTAATTCCGCGTAACCGCGGCCGCTCTTATGTCCATTGCTGCGGGCGTCTCTGGTACGCACCAGAAGGTATTTCCAGTGGCGCCCGGCGGACCTTGGCCACCTGTGTTAATAAAATTACCTTGGGTAAATTGTTCTCTGAACAAAACTGATGCATTAAACCTCCATTATTGTTTGCGAACAGATATTATGTAGTAATTTACATTCATAAATATATACAAATAACACATTTCTGTTATCCTAGTCATTGAATAGTATGAAGACGTAATCGTCAAGCACTGTTCACACTACGCGGAAGTCTGCGCATAGACAGTAGACTTGCAAACTCTCATTGGCGGATTCACAAATCTTATTGGTAGATTCAGAAAACGACCAATGGCCGTTCGCACGTCTACTGTCTATGCGCGGACATCCGCGAACTGAGCTTTATTTTATAGTTGTTGCTTTAAATAACTCGGTCACACTATCTTTACTCTTCGCTTCGTGACGTTATATTGATGTTTTGTGTACAGGTAAAACATTACCTAATAAAATTTCGTAGTTTGCTATGTTAATCTCAAATATGTCCATATCCATAATAGGTATCAATCGCAATAATCGTTCATCGTTTTTGCGATTCAAACTGCGATACAATTGTGAAAAGAATTTCTAACAACAACATGTGGCGTAAAAAAGTTTACTTTGCTTATTTTTTACTTTTAATATATTGCTGAAAGTGGTAATGAAATGAAATGAAATGAAAAAAAAAAATCATTTCATTTCATTACCACTTTTGTTGTTAGAAATTCTTTTCACAATTGTATCGCAGTTTGAATCGTATACAAATAAGTGCAAGCAGAGATGCACAGATACCGTGTCCGGCTTATACAAGTAATATGTATTTAAATTCTTGTTTGCCTTGTGATGCCCTAATCCTATATTGTTGTGGCAGGTTAATAACATGTAAGACATTTCAAAATGTAAGATATATTTATTACTATAGTAATAAAGTAGAAAAGAAACGTATATTTATTCCAGCACATTCTTAAAGGTATTGAATGGATTTTTATGAAGTAACTTTATATTTGATTCCGATATGTTCAAGTGCGAATCAGAAATGGGAAAAAGTTCCAATAGGCATTGGACATTTATTACCACAGCCTATGTCTTCTTTAAGTGATAACATTTTTTCAAAAATTTCAAAGAATGTGGTAATTTGGTCACGTGACTGACATTATCTGCTATATCATTGGTTGGATAACTCGATCGTCTTTAGTCGACACTCATGCTCATAGTAGTTTCATCAAGTCAGTTGTGGCCATAGGTGGCTCAAAAATAACATATTCTGAAACAAATTGTTTGCAAAACCTGCAAACCTGTCTGTCAAACATTAAAAGGTTCACCCGTTCGATACGATAAATTCTCCCCTCAAATCGACGTTCGTGAGTTCTATGGAAGGCCAGTTGACAGGAATTTTAGTAAGTTGGATTTGCGAGTGCTAGAATTATTTTTAATTATTACAAAACGTATGAACAAAGTTTCACATAATTTGTCACCCGTTGTATTAGAAAACAGTTATGTTATTTTGATGATTTTTAATTTTCCCAGAATTTTCCAGTTCCACATGATATCATAACCATACGTATCATGTGGAACTGGAAAATTCTGGGAAAATGACTAAACTAAACCTGTTTTTTTTATGTAACTCTCTGTCAATAGATCTTATAAGTACTTATAGATAATATAAAATTATGAAATAATCGATTATAAAATCAAAATTAATTTTACATGGAGTATGAGGTCTGATTGCAATGTGATGAATTATAAAGATAGTCCCCGCCTGATGCCCTAAGGTGGTAGGCAGAAGTACCTTTAATACGTCAAAATTATAAGTATATTAATTTGTAGGTAGTGTAATTAGTGTTAACAGCGTGTAGTGGCAGTTTTTATGCTGTAGCATTGTTCTAGTTAGATTTTTTGGCGTAAATTGTTGTTATTAATCAAAAAAATGTTTTGAAGAAATGTAAACTTGTGATATTTTAAAAGTATATATGTATTACAAATTGTTATGGAAATGGTTGTTTAATTTGTATGAGCCGTAGAACATAGGTACCTCGATGCACCTAGTGATAGTTCCTCAAGTGACACGACGAAATGTACGTTGGTTTGCTCCAATTAGTCTGTAACAAAACGTCGAGCATTTCATAGAGCGGTTGTTCTGGTACAAGTTAATGCTCAGGTATATACCTTTTTTTGACTCCACTACCATTGCTGGGCGCCTCAGGTTCCTCAGAAAGAAGGTACCACTGAAGGAAACCACGGAGCATACCAACTTTACCCGTTCTACCACCGGTGGTATAAACCAGTGGTACAGCGGAGCATAACCCGTATTTCCAGTGGCGCAGATATACGACTAGACGCGACAACAGGCTGCGGCCGTCAATTTCATATATTTTCAAAGCTTCGCACACTTGGCGACAGAGATGGCGACACTCGCGGAGTCGCGACGACAAGCTAGGGGAGTCGCGCGGCCCGGCAACGGATGTTAGAGCGGCCGCGGCCTTGCGCCGCGGAGCTAAAAAAAAAAGGGGGGAGTCGCGCGCGCTCGTTACTTGTTGCCGCGTCTAGACGCGGTGTGCACGTGCACACACGACGACAGTCGCGCGACAGCTCTGCGTCAGTCCGCACTCCGCAGTCGTCAGTCACGCTGTGAGCGCTGAGGAAGGTGCAAGTGTTTATTTTTTAAGAATCTCAATATGGATACGTTCGATGTCTATGTATTCATTTCGGACGTCGAAGCGCGTCCTGCTATTTGGGACTTACGTTCAGAGGACTATAGTGCCCGAGGCAAGAAACATCAGGTTTGGGAGGAATAATGCCTATAATTATACCCATGTTCTTGGCGAGAGGTTAGTATTGGATGGGCCGAATAACGGCGATGGATTCGTCGTACTCTACGTCTACGCCTTCGCATTATAAGCACAAAGGCAAGTGCAACTAGAGGCTCCATATTCACTCACAAGATGAACAACAACCGTCTCTCTCGAATACTCCACTACTAATGATCGCTTCCTGCACGATGTCTGTCGTAACGACTAGTCGCCGATGCTAGCGACAGCTCCGCGTCTAGTCGCGACGACAAGACGCCAAATGGAAACGACAACGCCGCAACAAGACGCTGCGAGTAGACGCGGCAACCTGTCGCCTAGTTTGCGATAGCATTTACAGTTACCTACTCTGAGGTAAAAAAAAACAACCGGATTCATAATCATATTTTTAATTATTTTTTTCCACCGTGATTGTTTTTATACATCCATAAATAGTGTGTATGACACCAATAGTAGACACTAGATAGTAACTTGAACATTCAACACCAATTCTAAAATATGGGGATCTTAGGGTATCTACTGGGGTAAACACATATTATAATGCTGAAGGAAATGGGACTACACAGTTTTTTTTGTTCACAATATTGGGTATATACATTAATTTAATCATTAACATCGATTACATATTAATATTTATGGATACGTATTTCATAGAATATTCATTTGCACTTAATTGATAATTCAAATAAAATTGAGACAATAACCTTACTAATGTCAGAATCCTTTTAGGCATACATTTAAAATAAATTAAAATACCAAGGTTTACATATGTACCTATAAAAAATAGTCTAAATTTTTATCATCATTTGACGTAGGCGTGACGTGACACCTACACACGAGCGCTTTCGTTCTTTAAGGTCAGTATACACTGAGTAAACTAACACTGGCCAGTGTACACTGAACTAAGGCACCATTAAGGTAAGTATACACAGAGCAAAAGCCACCAAAGAAACGTACATAGAGTGTACATATTATACAAGGTTAGCACACATTATGTATAAAGTAAATTTAACTTATTTCTACAATCATACACTTACAGCATTTTAAGATAGCCCCAATAATGCCATACATTATGCGCTGTCTGTTGTACCAATGGCGATGGCTAGATTTCGAACCCTAACAGGTCAATAATACTTTGGTTTTACACATTAAATAAGTTTTTCTTCAATTTGTGACAATTGATTGTCAGGATACGATCTTGGATTTTTAGTATGGGTGTACCTACAGTTATTTACCTAAGCTATGTGGACCGTTAAGTAAGTACGCCAAACATACTTAAGTCTCGCAAACCCAAAAACCGTAGATCCAAAATTGAATACTTAGCTAAAATAGGCGAAAATATTCAAAATGCTGCAAGTGTGATTGTAGAAATATGTAAACTATTAGCTTACGTGTGTGCAACATAATAATAATATGGTCTTCTTATAAAGCACTGTTCACACTAGACGGACATCCGCGCATAGACAATAGACTTGCGAACTCTCATTGGCCGATTCCTGAACCTTCCAATGAGATTTTTGCGACTGAGCGAGCTTCAATATAAGCTCGCTCAGTCGCTAATTTGAGTAGCTGATTTGAGAATCCGCCATTGAAAACAAGTCTACTGTCTATGCGCGGTCATCCGCCTAGTATGAACATTGCTTAATACACTAACGTACCCATTTGTGTGCATGCTCAATTCTTTTGCTCAGTGTACATCAACGGAGTCTGTAACCATGCTAATAATTCATACGTCCTATAATGGAAAATAACTGAACACAATTTTCGCTAAATTTCCGTAACTTTTTTCTACTCAGGCTTGATAATTATCGACATACGTAATGCTTGTTTTTTGTTAGCCAAAGAGTTATATAGTTACGAGACAACCTAATATCTCTATAGTGCAGCTTTGGTTTTACTAAGTTTTTAATTATTTATAATAAAAATGCATTTTACTACGATAAGTTAAAATGCTTAGTTCTCCGCTGATGTTCGATTGTCATTACATTTTGTCAAAGACTGGTTCTTTATTTGATCGAATAATTGAATTATAAAATCATAAGTATTTCTGTATAATAATAAGTGACATTATGTCTATCACATCATTATAATAATTACGGACTAATTTTAAGACAATTGATTAGGATCGGATCCGAATCACTAAATTAATATTAAATGCAAATAAAATATTGTTTTATAATGGCTAATAACGGAAACCCGAGCGACGCATTACGTAGAGACATGAAAAGTGGCTCACAAATGAATGGCATACCTGTCCTATTGGCTATTATGCTATGAGACAGACGATATTTTAAAGTAACTATGTACCTGCCTAATTTATAAATGCGAATATAGGATATGTATTTGTTTCTTGTGCTCCAAAAACTGAACAATAGTTGATCTTGGTAGGAGACGGAATTTTTAGATTTTTTTTGGAAAAATTAGAAAACAACTAAACGGGCGAAGCCAATGCTATTAACTAGTATCACATAATTAGCGTATTATCCAGTTTTCCGTCATTGGCCATTAACTCCAAGCGTAACATTAAAATCAAATAAAATGATTTCTACATTGTGTAATGTGAATCCATACAACTAACTACGTTTAATACAAGTCATAAATATTTAAATATCACATTAAGCTAATGTCAGTTCAGTCATAGGTTACAAACTACTTAAATCCATCTACGCTAGATAGACATGAGCGAAAAATAACGAGAGAAAAAAAAAACACTTCGCCCACATGTCCAAAACATGTGCCCAAATTATAAAATAACATTTTATTAATTAAAAAGTACCGACGGTGACGTAGCAATTGTCTATGTCTATAAAATAAAACGTAAAACGACGTCATTCATTAGGTCAATAAGGACGTTAGTCTATGTTGAAATTGTATACGTAATTGTGTACGACTGCTTCGGTGGCGGTGGTTCGATTCCCGATCGGGACAAACTTTGTGTGATGATACAAACGTTTGTACCGAAGTCTGGGTGTTTCCTATGTATAATATGTATGTATATACAAAAAAAAATTATATAAGTATTTATATCAGTTTATCTAGTACTCATATCACAAGCTCTGCTTAGTTTGAGACTAGATGGCGTTGTGTGAATTGTCCTAACATATTTATTTATTTATAATATTAAAAAAAAAATATTGTGAAGTCTTTTTTTTAGACCTCAGATTAAAATATGTACAGTTAGTTTAACGCTCATGTATATTTAGCTTTACATAAAATAAAAGCAATATAAACATACCAAACATTACCAACGATTACCAAACATTTCTACACAAGCATAAATGAAATGCAAATAAAGGAAAAAAAGCGAGGTAGATTGAAATGTTTGTTCAAATTCCAACAATTGTTCCATTTTCAAATAATCTCGTCAATCATACACAAACATAAAATATCTTTTACTAGGAATGATACGCATATAGCGTTTATAAGTTTTATATAATACATACCTACTCATTATTTTTTATAATTATTATTTTTGCACTTGATTTTAGGTTTATAGAAATCATAATATATATTTGTAAATTTTATAATAAAGCCATACATATGTAATACTTGTCGTATTCACGCCACCAAAAGACATTAGAGTACAGTCAACATCAAAACGTTGTTTATAGTGTATAAAGTGTATAAAATATTCCAATTTTGAGTAGTTGAAATCGTAGGTATAACCACAACACGAGCTGTTTTATAATGTATCAGATCTATTCAAGGTCTTATGAAAGTATGATACGCAACCGCCGGCATTTGCTTATGATTTTTTGGTTGGCTTGGTTTTGTTATTCATTTAAAAAATAAAACTTGATAAAAGAAGGTTGATAAAATATAACTATTGGAGTTATATTTTATCGACCTTCTGTTTATATCAGGTAATGCAACGAATACTTTTCCGCACTGTACATTTTAAAAACCGTTTACTAGACTGTACGCAAAACTTCTAACGTCTAATAGGGGGTCGTCTAAAGTAGGGGAGACCTTCACCCGTCTGGTAACCATCGTGTAAATAATATCTGGTGCCTATGGAAATAAATGTGTTCATGGCTATTTTTAATTAATTATCTTTCATCACCTTAATATCTTTTGATAACCTATGTTTATGATAGTTTTAAAACGCAGAATTTGCCTAGATAGGCTGCCCTACTTATTTCTGTTCGTGGCTACAAGGCAAATAGATAAAAAATACAATCTGTTACCAGAAAGTAACCAGATGAAACATATTTTTTAGCATCTCGGTGAAGGTGTATGTTCTAAGGCTCTTAGAATATTTAACAAAACATGTCAAGCTGTATTAATTAAACACGCGCTAAAAGCTTTAAATAACAGTAAACATCGAACAAATGTCAAGATATTTATGAAATTTAAGCCGAATGTCAAATAAATATGCTGCTTTACTACAACATAGCTCAATAAAGCTGAAAATCGCAGATCCGAAATTAACGAGAAGTATTTTAAGATTAGGTCCAACGTAAGTAATGTTGTGAGTTGTGGGCTGTTGTGGAATTCAGACTTGGTTCAGATCTAAGGAAAACTGCTGTTTATACAACAGGAACACTACATATTCAGCTGTCTGCTGACTTATTAAAGTAGGTATGTAAGTCGATAAGTAGATATAGTCTTTTTCACGTAAAAAGAACACTGCAAGAGAGTGGAGTGGTGTGTTTGCGCATCGGTACTGTCGCTCTTACTAGCTGTTAGTCCCTCGCTGACCTTCAAGCTGCGCAGTAGGCGACTACTATGGAGCTTGAAGGTTCAGCGTTCTTTTTATGTGGCGCGACCTGTAACTACGAAATAAACAGCACAATTTTACAAGAACGCCAAATAAAACTCACAGTTCACAAAATTACAACCCTAAACATAGTACATAAAGCAATCATATTAACATTTACTATTGAGTTTTCACATGTTAATATTACATTAAAGCTTAAAACTAACAAATTCGTGAATGATTCCGCAGAAAACATCGAACGGGGATGATCGTAGTGACATCCTTTAAACATCTACTTTCTAATATCACGAGGGAGAATGACTTTTTTTTAATATATTTTTTTGTATACATACTTTTAGGAATTAAATCATCAGTGAGACGCGGTGGATTCAGTCACTTAAGTAGCAGTGACTGAATAATATTGTGAATGTTGAAATATTATAATCTAAGAGACTTCGCAATCATATTCCAGGACAGTCTTGTGGTAGAAGAGCAAATATCTGTAAAGAAAAAAACAAGATCTTTTATTTTGCAGACTCGTATGTACAGTTATCTAATTAATTTAAAAATCAAATGTACAGTCACGAGGAAAAATATGTTAACAGAAACGTTGAATTATTAAACGTCAGATAATTTTGCTCTTGTATATTTTGTATGTATAGATTACTTTGTAAGATCGTCACATAATTTTGTTTGGGAATGTTGTCACTTTAATATTCTGCATATTATAAATGATCAGATGTTTTAGTATACAATTTGTCAAGCGGGCGAAGCAGCGGGCGTCCGCTAGTAATATTATTAAGAGGGAAGATTACATTGTTTGTTTTTTTTTTAATTTAATAGACTTCGAAACGACTAAATCGATTTTGACAATTCTTTCACTAATGTGTAACTACATTATCCCTGAGTACCTACTTACTATAGGCTACTTTTGTTCCCGTGAGAATTTGGAACGAGAAAACTATATCACGCGTGCGGAAACTCGGTAATCAGCTTACCCTTATAAGACAAACTTACCCTTCACTATCTAAAACTTCACGCAGCGACGCGCGTGTGATCATGTGATCATCACACTTGAACCAGTTTCCTTTCATCTGACGCACATAAGCCGTGTAATGGCCAGCGTCCAACGATCCGAGATGGTTCACAACAGCAAACAGCGAGTAACGATTGTCCTCAAATATACCCTCAGGGGCGTTATTATTGTCAGCCCCGACGTCTACAGCCCGACGATGTGACGACATAAATGGAGTCATATCTAACTCGGCGGGGAAAGACACAAACGCCGATATTTTCCTATCAATTTGTGACGAATGTTCAAAGCGTTTTAAGTGAAAGCTCGCAACAATAGGCAGAGTTTCTAAAGTTAGCTGTTTTGTAGATTCACGGTATGCCCGACAATTCGAGCATTTAATTTTAGCTCCAGATCCTAAATGCTCTGCTCGTGTGAATCGTTCCAAGCAAGCTTGGAGCGATCCAGGTCCGGCCACATCGAGACTGATGTCCCAGAATGGATCGATTGTGGTAGAGACTCCCGAACATGAAGTACACACCACGTCGCTTTGGAGCCCACCAGTGAATATTTGGTCAATGATGCAATTACAACGCCCATTTTCAGGCTTCTCAACGTTACCTTCCACGCCATTCATGCAGTGCCTGAAAATTATAGAAAGGAAAAATTTAAAATAATTAAAAAAAGCAATGTAAGTACCTACCTATTAAGTAAAGTCTTTGAACACTAGGTACATGCATTAATCTCGGAATTTGGAACGAGAAATCTATTCTACGTGGGTATTTTTATATTTAAAGCATCCTATACAGTATAAACAAGTTTTATATTTATCATTTTATGCAGCACAAACATGTTTTAAATTTCACAATTGTTATTCAATGTAAACACTTTAATAACACCTACCCATACTTAACATAAAACACACAATATCAGATCAAATAAACAGGCAGTTTAATGTTAGTCAACTAACCTATGCAGTACGTCAAGGGTTGCGATGAAAAATTCATGAGCATCCTGTTGCTCATATCCGGCCAAGTGGCGAGCATGTGTCCATATCAAATGTAAGAGACGGTGCAGCGTTAAAGGTGTTTTGGCACCAGAATAGAACTCCTAGAAAACAATATAAATAAAGTAATTAAAACAATTAAACAAAAACTTTCTATACGACTTCTAATATTCTAAACGCGAAAGTTGTATCTTACTCTTCTCTTGAATGTATGTTACTCTTTTACGCGAAAACCACAACCTAAACAGATTTCGTTGAAACATTTCAATGATATAGGTACTTTTTATCGCTGTATTACCTTTAGAATTGGGAATGATTTAACTACTCTACGCGGGCGACGACGCCGCGGACATCAGCTAATACAAAATAAAGCCATATATTTTAGACGAAAAGATTATTAATAGAATTGAAGTGTTTGTAATATTGCGGGGTGTTTGCAGAAAGGATTGGCTATCATGAAGTACACAATAAGATTCGTCATGCAGTCACGCTTACCTGAAATAGTTTTGAAACTTCACACACCAGACATTTGCTGGATCCCTGAGCTTTGCATTTATGTTTCTCCCCCAAGAAATAGTCGCGGAGTAGCGGGGTATGAATTAGAGTCTGAAAGGTGATTTTATTTTCTGTTAGAGTTTATTACGGGGAAGGCGTTTTTACGGGGTGTCTCCAAAGTATCCAAGTAAAAGGAGTCTGAACCAATGTCACCACATCCAGTTGTGCATCTGCCAACCAGCAGACGAATGTCAGCCAAAAATAAATAAGTACCACCTAATTGGCTCTGCCTACGTAATTATGGCAGGTATTTTGTTAGATAGGACCTACCATCGACTTAAACGCGCTTTCAAGAAAACACAAAGAACCAAACTAATGTTTTATATGTTGTCATTATCTGAAATCTAGAGCCAAAAATTGTTCGTAGAAAAGTATTACATCAGTTCAATAAAGACCACTAACAAACATTTTTCTCCTTTATCATCATTCACCGACCCCAACTCATTTGGGGTCGGCTTTCCAGTCTAACTGCGATTCGGCTGAACTTCGATATTTTCCGTGAAGCGACTGCCATCTGACCTCCACAACCCATGGGCGATATCGAAGTTCTATAGTTAGACCGGTCGGATTTTTGATTTAGGGCTCCAACTACCCTTTAACGACTGCCATAGATGTTAGTATGACAACCGGGGCCGACGGCTTAACGTGCTCTCCGAGGCACGGAGGGGTCTCAATGTCTTAAGAAATGGTCACCCATCCTAAGACCGGCCTGAGTCGATGTTGCTTAACCTTTGCAATGTGTTAACATTGTCGGTTACCACTAGACCACGAGCCCCTCTACTTTTTTCATATTATTACATTTTTCTCCTTTAATGTACCTTTAATGGTACCAGTTTCAACATTCAATTTGCAATTATTGGAAAATAGTTACAAAAAATATCCCCTTGACTGCATTGGCGGTGAAGTGCTAGGGGTATTCGTACAATAAACAAAGATTCCATGTGAAGTCATTAAAATACTGAAGAGTTTCCAAGACCGTATACATAGTAACATACAGTAAAAAAAAACATTTTAAGAGCAAAAAATTTAACCCGAACCACTTCGACAGGGATAAAGTGAGACTTACCGCTCCGTATCGGTAAAAGGCGACTTATATTCTACTACTCTACCCATATGGTATCATATCAAGTGTTTATAGCCGACATCCCGTTACACGCTCTCAATGTAACTTGTGTAAAATAACTATGTGTTAACATCGGGGACATGCGGCATCAGTTATGTTACCGGTTATGCTGCTACCATTACATGAGCCTTCAATTATTTTTATTACGGAAGATACCAAAATTACAAAGCGTAGTTGTTTCTTGTAGGTAGGTACCTACTTAAATGGAATTTTACGTTACCCTCTTACCTAAATGGATATCATCATACTAGGTCCTGAATACCTAATATAGAGTTCGTAAAGTCTAAATAGTACCTAGGTGGTAGGTCCTAATCTATAATTTTTACATTTTAAGTAAGTAAAGCCAAAAGTCGGCAATGATTGTTCAAGAGTTCTTGCTACCCATATCGTGCGTGTGCTGTTAATATCTTCAAGTAAAACTCCTTTTTTTAAACTGCCTTCTATTTAGCAAGTTTGAAATTTGCTTTTCCTGTTATGCGTGTTTCCACCAGCATGTGGCCCGGCTCAGCGTGGGCGAGTCAGCGCCGGGACCTCGTAGTGGGTCTGGACGTGGATATCCTCTTGCTGGAGATCATGCTTCAAGCCATGGTCTCCAGCGCGAGTAGGTGGAACGCGGCCGTGTCCTTCTGCGAGCAAATCATGCTCGCGAAGGAGGCGGCCGAGAGGGAGAGGGAGCGTACCCTCCCCGCTGAATCATCTACGCCCAGGACCATCGACCTCCATGATCGGAGCCTGAGGACGGCGGGATAGCCACCCGCCGTCCTTACAGAAGCAGGCTAGGCAGAAGGGTTGCGTGCTGCGGGGCCTTTGCCCCACAGAAAGCAAACAGATTCACTCATCGACGCGGTATGAAACCCAACCCCAACGACGCGGAATTTTCATTCCGACCAAACCCCGGAAGAGGCCACACAGCTGGCCAAAGTCCGCCGGGCGCCACTGGAAATACCTTCTGGGGTCACCGGAGATGCCCGCAGCAATGGACATGGGAGCGGCCGCGATCTCATGGAATGTAAAAAAAAAAAGCTTGTGGCAAGCGCGCTTCAATGTCGACGTATGACGCGGATCACACGCACGCGGGTTACTATGGTAACGTAATGGTCGCGAATTGATCATGCGAGCCGGACCAGCAAGCGGTTAGAAACACTCCTAACAGGAAAAGCGCTCAAGTTTGTTTATTTGTATGACCTGTGCCTGTCAGACTCCTGAAAATACTAAATCCTGCTCGTCTTTTGGTCTATAAATAACTGGGTAGTTTCCTTAGACTGATCTCTCAATCTAGTAACAATGTTATGTGAAGCAGTCCAGAGTCTAAGACTTACCTGAACAATGCAGTTCATGAAGCAAGTGGATCCAAGGTTTTGTAGGCCACGCAGTCCTATGGTTGTATGTGGACTGATGAGGCGTCGTTTACGGAAGCGCCGTAAAGCCTTAGCTTCATTGGTGTTCGGCAGCCAGGGCATAAATGGCATACTGATACCCAAGGACCTAGATAAAAATTTAGTAAGCCAGTTAAGTTTAGTTGGTAGAATAATGATCACTATTTGTTTAATAAGGCAATTAACCAGTGACAAATACATACTTGGCTTCCTTAAGCCTATGTGTCATAGCAATTTCAGTTAACTCCCGATCATATATGTAATCCTGGCACTGGCCACAGTAAATATTTCCATAGCTCAAGTCGACATACAGGAAGTGCTTCTTAGTTTTGGAGTGTTCTTGTATATGGCCACCGTAGCAGGCAAAGTAGATGCAATGTAGACAGGAATGCATTCGAGGCCCCGGTTGGCCACAGGAAAAGCAAAGGCATGATGTTGCCTGAAAAGATTTTTTTTCCAAGATTAAATATACTTACCAAATAATTTAATTGTAAATTAAGTGATAGATTTATTTGAAAATAAATCTTTACATAACCTAAGTTTTCAATCAAAACTAATTTATTGTATTTTTTTCTTGTAACACTGAACTTTATATAACTGAATATACTATTATATTACTAGGTACCTAAGAAATGCATATGTTGTGAGTTTTTAAACTCACATGGTCAACTACAATAATAAATTAAGTCATTAAGAAAAGGCTGTTGTAGGTTTGAGTCCTGCCAATGACGTCAGTTTTTGTGATTTATTTAAACTAGTGGTCGCCCGCGACTTCGTCCGCGTGGTAATTTGGATTTTTTCCCGTTCCCGTCACGCCGCGTCATATTTTGAACAATTCACACAATATCTTTATAAATTGTAGCCTATGTGTTATTCTGATGTATAAGCTATATTATTGTAAAGTTTCATAAAAATGCATTCAGTAGTTTTTACGTGAAAGAGTAACAAACATCCATCCATCCATCCATACATACATACATACTCACAAACTTTCGCGTTTATAATATTACTAGTGGTCGCCCGCGAATTCGTCCGCGTGGTAATTTGGATTTTTTCCCGTTCCCGTTCGCGCCGCGTCATATTTTGCAATTCACACAATATCTTTATAAATTGTAGCCTATGTGTTATTCTGATGTATAAGCTATGTTATTGTAAAGTTTCATTAAAATCCATTCAGTAGTTTTTACGTGAAAGAGTAACAAACATCCATCCATCCATACATACATACATACTCACAAACTTTCGCGTTTATAATATTAGTAGGATAGTAGGATTTCTACCTTAATATTTTATAACAGACTGTTAACCAGGTAGGTACATAGTATTCCTGTTATAGTTTATGGCGGTTTGAGCTGATTTGAGGTAGGTAACAACTAGTGATATCTGTAAACATCTTTATATTATTTGAATTGAAAACTAACCCTTTTTAACACAAATAATTTGTCAGTCTAATTAATAATTTTAATTATGAGATGTCAAGTAGCAGTAACAATTTATATGACTTAATGTTATTTCCTCAACTGGTGCAGATTATTTTGTATGTTCTATTATTGAGTGATGATTAATTATAATTAGGTTTAATAACTAAACCCAAGTACCTGAATGAATTTAGGAATATATTGGACTCCCGATATACTGTCTAAGCATAACAACTCCAGTCCAAACCTCGCACATTATTATCAGAACTGTCCTAATGAGTAGTACTTGTGACTATTTGTATTGAAACTGATGTTGATTGATACACACTGTGGATGTACCCAACTACGATAAAGTACCTAATGAATCAGATACAATAGGTAATAGTAGGTACTGTACAATTACTTCCACTTTAGCGCTTGGGATGTCTCAGTTTAAATCATAAATGTTTTTGATTTTCCACATGGAGTACATGAAATACTCTGGAGACAAACTAGGTATAGATTTACTAAGGGCTCTTTTAACAAATTGTGCTGACTGTTTAACCTCTCACAGGTCCGTTGTCCGGTGAAAAAACAGCCATGTAAAAGCAGCCTTTGTGTTTATAAAAAAATATGGATTTGGTCTGGGTATATTGTCTGTATCTGGGTAATAACAAAAACAAGGATGTAACATTGTATTTCTAAGTTGCTGCGATTTAAAAATGTAATGAAAAAGTTTTTAATTATTATGTACTAATTGTTTAAAAAGTTTAATATGTAGCTGTATAATTTGGAAACATATTTATATTAGATACAATTACATACCTAACTACCTACTTTTAAAAAACTCATCACATTTTAATTTCTTCTTCCTAAGTTCTTGTTTCTGCAAAATCGTCAGTCTCAGTAAGAAATTACAAAAACAAAGAGATTGTTTCTATAGAGTATAAACAATCTCTTTGTTTTTGTAATTTCTTTCTGAGACTGACGATTTTATAGTATATTTCTATTTTTATAGGGTACAAAGAATAAACACAAAAAAATAAATAAAATATTTTTCCTTTTATTTCCTCTATAAATAAACGAATGTATGTACGAGACGCCTTATGATTTATTCAAGCAATCTAACATTCGATTGCAGCCAACAGCTGTTATGAGGTCAAAGATCACATATCAGCTGATCATAATTCTTCAATTATTTCAATCTCTGAAGAGACATTTTAATCAAGATGTTTTAACACCTAACGCTAAGCGATGCTAAAACATTTCATACAATCAATCTTCAACAAAATTGCGTCGCATAAAAGGTCACAAGCGCAAGTACATACGCATAAATCGTAAAAGCTTGGTTACGTGAAAGTAAATGAATACTTACCTTGTATCTTCGTGCTTCGTATGATGTGCACGACACAAAAAATGCATGTACGATTTTATAGGGATTTGTACCCTTTGCTGCTTTAAAATTATTCAAGTGGATGCATCCATTGTCATTCATTATTTAGCTTGTAAAATGTACCGGCTAGTGAAATTATTTTACTTCCCAACTATTTACCGATTATGTAAAAATCATTATATTTTAATAACAACACAAACTTGTAATAATTTGGTAATTAAAATACAAACACACGCATATATAGTACAGGATTTGATCTTGTCTTTATCATGAAATAGTTCCAATGTAAAATATATACCTATTGAATGAATTATAACAATGGGGGCGTGTTCTTCACAAAATACGCAACAACGCAAACTCCAAGCGCAGCTGACTACGATCACCTATAGGTCCACCAACCAATAAATTTTATTTTGTCATAAAAATAACATCAGCTATTTTGATTGGTTGCATTTAAGTAGCGTATGCGTAGTGGAGTTTATATTGGCAGTTCGACTCTTTCTGTCTTCTTTAATTGACACCATAGAGTAAAGTAATATAGTGGGATGTTGACACTAGTCGGGGACGATCATTCTAAACTTGACCATTACCATGAACCATTATAGAATACTCGTCCAAGTCCTATATCCTCCTGGCGCCCAATGAGCTCACTAAAGAACTTAATACTAAACTGATTAAAACCCAACTGTAAAATGCGAATAGAAGCCCTAATGACCCAATGTTCGTGCTTGGGAACATAACACTATTTTATTGATATTTTAAATTTTGGCGGCAAATCGCCATTTTTTTTAGCAATGTCGGATTGGTCAATGTATAGACGACATTTTTTAGTATCAATTAGGTGCAACCAATCGGAGTAATTTTGTCAAATTACGTCAAAAAGTCTAACATGGAGCGCAGGCGTAGGAGAGGTAAGTTTGAATCTTTAAAAATCAATAGATTTAAACAGATATTCAGTTTTAAAGCATAGTTAGACGTTAGTTAAATACATTGTTAAGGCCGTGTTTATATTATATTTATATTTTGTTACTTTTTAAGATGAGATACGTGGCTTCTAAATATTATGTTCCCGTACGAGTACAGTCGGCGTTAATTACAATTCTTAGTAGTAATGTTATGTTCTGATAGAAGAACATTGGGTATTTTATGCTTTATTATTATACTTCAGATTTACGGGATAGAGACATAGCATCTTTGTTGGAAAACTCGGATTTGGAAGATTTTTTACTATCTGATGAAGATGTAGGAGATTCTACATTCATTTTACTCGAAATCCCAATAAGTAGCTCTGAAGATGAAAACGACCTTATGGAGGACCACTCCCTGGGTAATGAAAGTGGCAGTCATGGTATAAGCCGAGGGTACGAGGTGGTGCGAGGGGGGCGAGGTAATACCAGGGGACGACGTGGTAATGCCAGGGGAGGACGAGGTAATACCAGGGGAGGTTGAGGTAGGGCCAGAAGAGGAAAACATTATTATCACGTGGTAGCAGCAGACCAGAAGAGGATGAAGAAGAAGGAATAGTGACTGGTATAGCGATAATTTTATAGCAAAAGAGATGGTACTAGCCAAGCCTTCATATTTACCTATGGATACAAATAACTATAATAATATTGATTATTTTTATCAATGACAACCTTCCGCATTGCCACTTGCCTTCGGCTGGGTACACCTTGTGTATCTCCGCATCATTGCACCTGTGGAGTAGCCGTCGATAATTTGGGACACCATGGCCTTTCTTGTAGCAAAAGTGCAGGTCGTATACCTCGGCACGCTATTCGCTCTTTCCACCGTAGGTCTTCCGGCCGTACGTGAACCAAATGGTTTAGCACGAAGCGATGGAAAGAGACCGGACGGTATGTCGTTGCTACCGTGGAAGATGGGAAAGCCTTTGGTGTGGGACGCTACATGCGTTGACACCTTAGCACCTTCACACCTTCCAAGCACATCCGGATGTGCCGGCGCTGCTGCTGCATCGGCTGAAGGCCGGCGTAAATATGCTAACCTGGCAGTTAATTACATATTTGAGCCGTTTGGGGTTGAGACACTGGGGTCATGGAGTCCGAGTGCTCGTCGCCTTTATAGAGACATTGCTAAACGCCTAATCGATGCTTCTCAGGACCAGAAGGCTGGCTATTTTCTGGCCCAAAGAATAAGTATCGCCATCCAACGTGGCAACACAGCCAGCATTTTGGAAACCTTCCCAGTCGGCAATAACGCGGAGGATTTTTTAAACGATATTTTGTAATCTAAATATTTTTAGTGTATAATTATGTTTATTAGAAATTGATTTTGATTTTATATTTTTTATTTTATCTTACAAAATTAGATTTAGATGTGTTTTTTTAGATTCTAAATGAAACTTTGATCTCTGATTGGATTATTTTTGTAGTTTATTTTTTATTTTATATTTAGTTTTATTTGGATTTTGTACATGTAGTTTTATTTGCCTTACAACCCATTGTTCTCCTCAAAGTGCACAAAATAGTTACCTAAACTTGTACTTATGACCCGATGTCCTTCCACAAGAACTTAAAATTGTATAATTAAATCTATGAAAATAGGTTCCTTTCTATCTCATTATGTCACACAAAAGAGGTTTTAAATATATGTATCCTATATCACTCGTTTTTTGACATTTTTATGCTTGGGCTTTTAGCCTGTATAAAATTTTGTTCTAATGGAAGAACACTGGGTAATTATCGGTTATAGTCCGTTTTTAGCTTGGGCGCCAGGAGGATATTTAAGACAATAACAATAATCGTGAAGTTTGGGTACGTAAGTACTTATATTCTATTACCTATTCTGTGGTTTGATCTAGAAAACTCGGTGACGTGACGTGAATATTGATCGTTTAAACGTTTACCTCGCCGCTTGAAGGAAGCTAGTGAATAAATACTGTTTGCTTGAAGCGATTGTCAAGAAAATCAACTTAAATTGACGTGATTGACAATCGTTTAATTCAGGGTTATCAATTTAGGGGCTCTCTTCCCAAACTTTGCGGGTAAATAAGTAGGACTTATAGGTGTTATATTTGTAGTGGTATTCTAAGGGAAATTTAGCCTTCTTATTTTTTTTTTTTTTTTTTTTTTATTATTACGTAAAGTATACATTTATTTATAATAAGAATTACAATATAAAAAATAAACATAATTATAGACTAAAAATATTTACATTACAAAATATCGTTTAAAAAATCCTCCGCGTCATTGCCGACTGGGAAGGTTCCCAGAATGCTGGCTGTGTTGCCACGTTGGATGGCGATACTTATTCTTTGGGCCAGAAAATAGCCAGCCTTCTGGTCCTGAGAAGCATCGATTAGACGTTTAGCAATGTCTCTATAAAGGCGGCGAGCACTCGGACCCCATGACCCCAGTGTCTCAACCCCAAACGGCTCAAATATGTAATCACCTGCTAGGTTAGCATATTTACGCCGTTTAAAGCCTTGAGCCGATGCAGCAGCAGCGCCGGCACATCCGGATGTGCTTGGAAGGTGTGAAGGTGCTAAGGTGTCAACGCATGTAGCGTCCCACACCAAAGGCCTTCCCATCTTCCACGGTAGCAACGACATACCATCCGGTCTCTTTCCATCGCTTCGTGCTAAACCATTTGGTTCGCGTACGGCCGGAATACCTGCGGTGGAAAGAGCCCTACGAATTATGTCGTTTAGAATAGCGTGCCGAGGTATACGACCTGCGCTTCTGCTACAAGAAAGGCCATGGTGTCCCAGATTATCGACGGCTACTCCACAGGTGCAATGATGCGGGGATACACAAGGTGTACCCAGCCGAAGGCAAGTGGCAATGCGGAAGGTAGTGTCGTCCAACATTGTACCGATGTTGGGCGATGGGAGCGCCTGGATCCATAACCCTGACTCCCATTCTCCAACAGCTAGTAGGCGTGCACGCTCTGAAATATTGACAGAAGTGTCAACAGTGTATTTGACACAATTTTCCTGACTAATTCTTCAGTGCTATGGACCGACGACAGAAATGCTGGCAGACTGACATCTGTGACTCTGCGAATACCTAGCCCGCCCAAGCGAACTGGAAGAGACGCTTGGACCCAGGCCCGGTCATTAATATTTACATTTAAAATTTTACACAAAGAATTTTGTATTAAGTTGTCTAGTCTGCCCAACATTTCTACATTTTTCCAAAATTGTCCTGAACGGAGGGCATGTGTAAATTTGGGTACGAAATATATTATATATTATTATATTATATTTTTTACAATTATTATTAAACAAGTATTATAAAAAGAAAAGATATGATTATATTTTTGTTTCATTTGAATAGGGTAAGATATGAATGTTAGCAGCAATTTAAGTTCGTGACGCATAGCTATTTATTTAAAAATGCTAAGCTAACCTAACCTATCCATATAAATCAAATTGATTTAAGACCATTTCTAGGTATTAAAAAAAATAACAAGTACTATTTTTCTTTATCAGAATATTATTGACCGAGCGAGCGAAGCAAGCGAAGCGTCTACATTTCGAGATTGGACAATTTTGCTTTCGTCCGTCTGTATGTGTTCCAGGCTAGAAGCCACAGTTTCTATCCGATCTTCACGGAACTTGGCACAAGTGTTCCTTGATTTATTAAATTTTTTTCAACTTGAGTTTTTTTGGATTTAGGGGGAAAACGCTGAAATAATGTTTTTAATGCTCGCGAGGTCTACTGTTCGACCATAGGGCGACCACGAGTTATAATATTATTCTAATTCTTTATTAGAATAGTTTTCTAAACTAATCTATAAAAGTCAGATTTCTCTAAGGCTTAGTAGGTTTTGCTGTGCAATCAATTCAGATGCTGTAGGTACATGAATTAGTTGAACATGTAGTTTCCAAACTTGACTCTAAAAAAAGTTATAGCAATATTCTTGGATATAAAAAAAGCATTCGACACAATTTCTGTCCCACTTCTAATAAAAAAATTGGAAACGTTAGGGATCCGCAACACCCAGCTGGATATATTTAAAAACTATTTATCTGACAGAAAGCAGAGAGTACGGGTTGGAGATGTTGTTAGCGACGACCTGCCTGTGTCTTTTGGTGTTCCCCAGGGAAGTGTACTTGGTCCTACGATGTTTCTCGCGTTTATTAATGATTTATGTAACCTAAAACTGTCAAATGGGAAAATTGTTACTTTCGCTGATGATACAGCCTTAATATTTCATGGTGATAGCTGGGAGTCTGCTTATGGCGCTGCTCAGAGTGGGTTTGATACAGTTTCTTCCTGGCTTAGAAACAATGGTCTAACACTCAATGTTGAAAAAACAAAATATATACCTTTTTCCATCAGAAGCCCGTCTCCCGATATTCATGACAAACACTCGATTATAGCCCACTCTTGCCCAACAAACCTCTCCTGTTCTTGTACTCGATTAGACAGAACTTCCAGTATCAAGTATCTTGGTGTCATAATTGATAGTTCACTAAATTTCAAGCCTCACCTGAACTTACTTTCTTCTAGAACGCGAAAACTTATTTTTATTTTTAAAAATCTCCGTCATGTTGCTAGCAGATCAGTGATTAAAATGGTTTACCTGGCCTTATGTCAATCTATTTTGACATATTGTATTAGTGTATGGGGTGGTGCTTGCAAAACTGACATAATTGAATTAGAAAGAGCTCAAAGAGCAGTTTTAAAAGTCAGTCTGTCATTACCCTTCCTCTTTCCAACAACTGAATTATATCAACTTTCAGAAGTTTTGACAATTCGACAATTATTCATTCTATGCACGGTTCTTAAGCAACACTCCTTAATTGAATATGATTCGGAATTTAATAAAAACAAGCGGCTTAAACATAAGGTCTGCTTACCAGTAAAACAATGGAACACGTGCTTTGCTGGTAGATTTTTTGGATTTTTAGGCGTATACCTATATAACAAAATCAATAAAGCTCTAACTATTTGGCCTCTAACAAGGTACAAATGTAAAGAAGCCCTCTCTAATTGGCTCAAATCCCTGAGCTATGAAGATACAGAAAATCTTTTAAGTATGGTCATATAGATCGATAGCTACATCCTTTCAACACATTTACACAAACACACACACACACAGACACACTCACACTCACTCGCACACACATACACACACACACACACAAACACACACACACACACAAACATACACACACACACACATACCCAAACACAAACACACGCACACACAGCCAGATAGGAACAAATATATTGATATTAGTATAAGTAATTAATGTATAAGGTAGATAATTTGTGTATTAAGGATATCCTACTCCATAAGGTACTTACCTGCTTCCACATGTACAGAGACGGGAGAGGCTGGTAATCTGTCATACAGGGTCTCCCTAGTACAGACACCAGTCTCTCACATATATACTTTATGAATATAAGATGTACCTAAATTAAGTTTTGCCATGTATTATCTAAGTATGTGAGAGAACAAATAAAGTCTTATCTTATCTTATCTTATCTAATCAGTATATTTAGATATGCAAATTATATTTTTTGTACGTTAAATATCTTCTATATCACATTTTTGAAGAAAAAATACAATCTACTACATAATGATGTTTATTTTTGAATAATTTCTAGTACTAGTATTGTTTTACAATTAGTTTATTTACAGGGAAAAAAATATTTGCTGTAAAAACAAGGTTTATTGTCAATGGCTTCAATCACTTAATCCGCCGGGGACGACGACTATTCGATTGTCAATTGTACGTTATTGTCAGTATTTTCGTGTCGCGATTGAAGCGATTGTCAATGGCGTCAACAATCCGTACCTTGTACCTTTACCAAGAACCTTTAAGGTAAATAAGGTCTAGAGCTTCAATGTCCAATCTTTTAAAAGTCACTGTCACCATCTTCCTGAATTATTTATGCCCTTTTAATATAAACACCTAACACACTGAAATCATATAAAATCATTTAAAATCCTCTGAAAAATAAAAAACCAGCCAAGTGCGTGTCGGGCTACGCATAAGATAGGGTTCCATAATTACCCATTAAAGCCTCTTTAACTCCTGAACTAACAGAGTTATACCATCCGTTATAGATTTCCTTAAAGTTCATTACATGGACTACTATCTTGATTTTTTTCAGGTTCTTCACGCCAGCTGCGTAGATTTTAGAGGGGGGACACTCGGTTTTCGCAAAAATATTTATTTATTTAATCTTTATGCGCAAGTATATGTACAAAGATGGACTTAATGCCAAAGGCATTCTCTACCAGCCAACCTTAGGGTAATGCAGAGAATTGACTGAGTAGGTGCATATACGGTATAACACACTTTACTATACTGATAGGGTGGACTAGCGGCTATAGCAATTAATTAAAACGTAAATAATACTTGAAAACATTGTGTTTACTTGTATAAGAGAAAATATAATACATAATAATGACACCGCACATAAAAAGGTAAAAGAACATAATCCAAATTCAAATGCAGTGCATAATAGACAATTATACGTGGACAGCATCACAACCTTCCAACACCTTCTCCTGATGTTCACTCATGTTGCCGAGACACGTTTCTATACATGCATTAATCTTGCACAGTGTCTTTCAAACTTTACTTTTGACAATGGTTTTGTCATTACGTCAGCTAACTGAATTTCTGTGGGACAGTAGCTAATATTTATTAATCCATGCACGAAGTGTTCATGTATAAAATGGTACCGCAAGTCTATGTGCTTCGACCTTTTGTTGAAGGATCCAGACTTCACAAGTTGAATCGAACTTTGATTATCAACATGCAAATTTATTTTTATGTCCAAACTGGTTATTTCTTGTAATAGAGATTTGAGATACAATGCCTCTTTGCAACAGTCTGCTGCGGCTATGTACTCGGCTTCAGTCGACGATAGCGCTACTATAGGCTGCCTCTTGGATGCCCATGATATTGGTCCATCGGCTATCATTAGCACGGAGCCAGAAGTGCTTCTTCGCGTCAATGGGTCTCCAGCATAATCCGAGTCGCTGTAAGCATCGATATTCTCTATCGGTTTGTTTCGTTTGAACAAAATGCCTTACTCTTTGGTTCCCACTAAATATTTGAATATTTTCTTGACTTTTGTGACGTCTTCTCTAGTGGGGTTTTCGACCTTCCTGCTAACTAGATTAACCGCTTGTGCGATATCTGGTCTGGTTCTGGTAGACAGGTACAGTAAACTTCCCACTGCTTCCCTATAGGGATATTCCTTCTCCTGGGCAGTTTCCTGTATCGACTTTGAATTGCTACTTGCGGGCGTGTCACAAGGTTTGGCATTTTTCATGTTGTATTTTTCCAGTACGTCATTTATGTAGGATCTCTGAGTAACAATTATTCCTTCTTTTGAGTTTTTTATTTCCATACCCAGATAAGTACTTGGATTTTCATTCTTTTTCATTTCAAATTTGGTTTCAAGTTTCTTCAAAATAACTTCGATCTTTTTCTTGTCTTTTCCTATGACAAGTCCATCATCAACGAATAGTCCAATTATTATTGACTTATCTTCGTTTATGAAAACGCATCGATCTGTTTTGATTGTCTTGAATCCCAAATCAAACATCGCTTGGGTAAAAGTTTTGTTCCATGTTGGAGCTTGTTTTAATCCGTACAGCGATTTTTTTAATCGGCAAACTACTTCAGTAATATTGCAGTCAGTCTCATAGCAAACTCTCCGTATAAGACAGCTGTCTTTACGTCAAATTTCTTGAAGTAGTAAGATTTAGATGCGGCAATTGCTAATAAAGTTTTTAATACAGATTGACTTACTACTGGGCTGTAAATGTCTTCAAAATTCAGGTTTCCTTTCTGCTCGCATCCACGTACGACTAATCTAGCCTTGTACGTACCGTCGTCTTTAAGCCGAAATACCCATTTGTTCGACAGTATTTTGTGTCATTTGGCTTCTGAGTTGTCAACTAATACCCAGGTGATATTTTTCTATAATGATTCTATTTCAGGTTGTATTGCCTTCTCCCAATTTCGTCTGTCGGTGCCAGTCACAGCTTCTTTGTATGTGAGTAAAGAGCAGTCATAGTCGTCATTATCTTCTGACGTAAACATGGTAACGCAGCGACTTAACTCACAATCTTTGGTCCATGCTGCTGGTCTCACGTCTCTTTGTGGTCTTCCACTTGAGGGAGATGGTTCATCAACAGGATCTTGACTAGAGCTGGAATAAAGAGGGTTAGGTTCCTGAAAAGGTAAGTTCTCATTAATTTTGTTTCTTTATTCTGGAATTTCAATTTCAATTTGTTCTGTTTCAGGTTCTGGAGTAAGATCTTCGCGTTTCTCAGCAGGAGTACCGCCATAATGCATCTTTTCGATTATTTTTACATCTCTGCTGATAACAACATCATTCCTTTCGGGTATATAGATTCTAAAACCTTTTGTATATTCCACATATCCCAAGAATACTCCTTCTGTGGCTTAGGCTGTGAATTTTCCTCTTCGGTTTTTTTCATCACAAACGCTCTATATCTGAATACGTGTAGGTGATTTCCTGATGGTGTTCGTTGTACCCATTTTTCATATGGGGAATTGCCTTTGAGAGCTCTTGCTGGGCTTCTATTTATCAAATAGTTTGCAGTGTTTACTGCTTCTGCCCAAAATTTTGCAGGGATATTGGCATCTAGCATCAGACATCTGGCTTTATCCATCAGCGACCGATTTTTCCTTTCGCTCATGCCATTTTGCTGTGGGGTATAAGGTGCAGATAGTCTTCGGCTTATACCGTTATCTTTCAGGAATTTGTCAAACGCTTTAGACCTGTAGTCGCCTCCATTATCAGATTGTAGATTTTGAATTTTCTTCTTATGAAACAGTTCAACATAGTTTTTATATTCATCGAATTTATCGATTACTTCGCTCTTTTCTTTTAAGAAATATACACAGCAGTATCGTGTATAATCGTCAATAAATGTTACGAAATACTTTGATCCGGCCATTGATTCATTCTCAAATGGGCCACACACGTCACTGTGAATTATTTGGAGCACTTCGGTAGAGATTATTTGTCCATGGCTTTGGAATGGTAGAGTGGAAAATTTTCCTTTGATACAAGTCTCACAGGTACTCAAAGTTTTTTCTTTAAAGTCGAGTCCTCGCATCATTTTATTTTTAACCATTTCTTTTAGGTCTCTTTCATTGAAATGACCTAATTTCTTGTGCCATTTCATAATTTCGCTTTCATCACTAGGCGTGAAGTTTGCTGTCTCTTCCGGTTTATCAAATTCAAGATAGTATAATCCATTTCTTCTGTTAGCTTTTAATACAGTTTTCCCGCCTTTTGTGACACTGGCTTGTTCCTTTTCAAATAGAACCTTATAGCCATGATCCGTAATTTTGCTTGCAGAAATTAGATTATTCGACAAATCAGGTACATATAATGTGTCAGAAAGACTAATTTTATAGCGTCGATCCTTTGTATAAAGTTCTTTTCCTTTCCCTTTAACTTCGGTCATATGCTTTTCTGAAGCTAGCAAGGCCGATACCTCACCGAGACGCCATGGCGACGTCGCCAGTCGGTCGCCAACTAGTTCTCATTGAGATATATGACGGCTAACTCACTTGGCGACCGACTGGCAACGTCGCCAGTCGGTCGCCAAGTGTCATATATCTCAATGAGAACTAGTTGGCGACGTCGCTGGCCACGTCGCCATGGCGTCTCGGTGAGGTATCGGCCTAATGCACGGATATCAGCATTTTATACTAAACATTTACATTTTAAACTACCTAAGCTATTAATTTGTGTTAAGTACTTACGTAATTAACATTAATAATTCTTAGCCGTCATATATCTCAATGAGAACTAGTTGGCGACCGACTGGCGACGTCGCCATGGCGTCTCGGTGAGGTATCGGCCTTGAGTGTCACGGGGATTAAGTTATGGAGTATACTTTTATCACCCGTCATATGTGACATACAGCCACTGACAAGACACCATAAATTGCCTTTGCATTTCGACGTTCCTGTTGTTAAGATGTTATATGTTATCTCAGACTAGAAGAAGAATAGGTATAGACGGAACATGTAGAATGAACATGTGAAGCCAAATGACACTTTCAATGTGTGCGTGTGACTCCGATTTCCGTGTACCGATACCACTAACGGCGTGTGCCTAATGTTGCCAGCAAATGAAAAATCTCCAAAAAATCTTAGTGGACATATATGATGGATAATTAATATTTGTGTTATCTGCGATTATTTTATATCATTTACACAAATGATTATTATGATATGTGCCTAAAATGGGGAAGTGTTAAAATAAATGAAAACGTGATAAACACTGAGTAAACACACTTTAAATACTAGCTTTCAAAAAAAATCCCATAATTAAAATAATCCTTTTTAAGATGAATGAACAAAGCTCCATTCCAGTGTAAGTACAAGTTACAGTCAACAACAAAAGTTGATTAGCACAAAAATATTTATTATTCTTTTTTACATCCCAATGCATGTGCCACAGCAATGTACTAGTAATATTAGAATACCCAAGGACAAAGTTAATATATTTCGTGTTTTGTTTATGATTTTGTGATCGGTTTAACAGCTATAGTGATCAACAGATAAGAATTATTGGTTAAGCTACTTTTGTCGTTGACTATACATGAAGTAGATATCAATAGTCGTTAGGTTAAGACTAAGGCCTTTGTAGTGTTAGACTGAAATTAAAATACTGACACAGTAACATAAATAAATTGGATCAGAACACAGGCTGGGAGGTCAGACAGCAGGCAATTCCAAGATTGTCGAAATACCCAAGCTACGCATAGTAAGTAGATCCCGGACACAGATGTGATCGGGAGTTCGGGACTAACGCACGAATGATGATGATGATAATTAGAAACATCGAGCTTGTCAACATTGATGACACTGATTTTTTTTACTCAGTACTTTATAATTCCCATAAATACTGCAAAATATTTTGTGGAAATGATGAAAAAATTATGGCAACTCTGTATAGTATGGCGGAGGTTTTGTGTTCCTAGTTTGTGCAACTAAAATATTTAGAAAAATGTTATGAAATCTAATAAGAAATAGTTAATTACTTATGAAACGATAATCCAGCATTCTTCCTTCAACCGTGATCGCACGTGCGCACACACTCGCTGCTCACAAAGGAGTGCGAGCGGAATGGTATCCCATTGCTATATAGTATCCCTTTTGGCGGCTTCACTCGCTAGTTCTATTCGTTCCGTCTATGTTATTCTTTTAGTCTGAGTATGTTATATGTCTTTTCTTGACCTTTATTGCTTTACGTTTTATTGGGGTTATTGGATCTCTTATTTGACCAACAAGCTTCTGTGGAATGCCCTTTCTTATTGCAAGACTTGCAAAATTGTACCTTTTTCTTCGTCTTTGTGTTAGAATGCTTCTGAAGTCTGAGGTTCACTCGCTTCGGTTTGCCTTCTTGCTTCGTATTTCTCTATGATTTTTATTTTTAAATTGTCAGGACTTGGCAGAACATCTCTCGACTCAATTGCCGTTCGGAAGCTATCGAAATTTGTAGGTAAACTGTACAACATCATTATGCTTAATAACTCTGGATGAATTTTGACATCCCTGTCTTCTAATTTACCTACTACATCCATAAAATTACTGAGATGGTCTCTCACATCTACTTGTGGAGTCATTTTCTACAGACTTTAGTTTGTCCCATACCTCCTTGGATGTATTACACCCTTTAATTTGTTTAAGTTCTGGTGGAGATATAAGAAAAAAATAGCTCTGACCTTGCCTTTAAGTCTTCCTTTAGGAACGCACTCTTTTCTTGGGCAGTCGCAGTTGCCGCTAACGTTTTTTCACCACTAGCGTATTCCCACAAATCGTATCTTATGAGAATCGCCTGTGCTTGTAAGCACCAGGTATCGTAATTTGATTTTGTCAACGGTTCTATGTTCTATGGTTTATTTTCTCATTTACTTACTATTTTAAATATGCTTCTAGGTATTCATCCATTCGCTCTGCTACCACTGATAGGGTGGTCTAGCGGCTATAGCAATTAATAAAAACCTAATTAATACTTGAAAACAGTGTTTACTTGTATAAGAGAAAATATAATACATAATAATGACACCGAACATAAAAAGGTAAAAGAACATAATCCAAATTCAAATGCAGTGCATCATAGACAATTATACGTGGACAGCATCACGACCTTCCAACATATACAAACGATTTGATTATTTCGATTGACTATACAAAAAATATGCTCTTCAAAGCTGAATATCTTGCAAATGGATACTTTAATCAAAAAACCATTTTACCAACTTCATGTTTTTAAAAGACTTTTCTAATGATACCCCACACGATGGAGCAGACGCGACGAAAAAATATCATCCCCACTTTACGTGAAGGGGAGGTACCCCTAAAAAACATTATGCCGACACACCATGGGGTCGTGCTGCTGACGTACAGAGCGGTTGTTATAGTGTAGTACAGACCGGATATTAGCGCTCTATATAATAATAGTTATTGTGTAAACTAAAAAATAAGCTGGCAACACCTCGGTTCCACAGATTGAAGTACGTACCCGGTACAGTACAGCAGTGTATTTATCTATGCTCAGATTGCTCAGTTCATTTAAATTACTCTATTCAATACAATAGAGTCTATTGTATTCTCTTTGAATTACTCTATGGTTGAATCCAATATAGTAAATAAATATGGCGGCCAGTCAGTTCAGAACGATGTAAACTTTGTTTACTGTTTATTTAAATTTTAAGACATGATAAGTGAATTTGAAAATTTGTCCCTTGGAGGAAACCATGCTGCAAGTAATCATGGTGATCCGTTTACTCATACCGGTAATTTGTACTGAATTTTACATTGCAGACGTAGAATGGTTGTTTTCCTTTTAAAACATGACCTCAATGGCTGTTTTATTATTGCTGTTTACAGTGTTTACGAATGGTCACCTTTCTTACAGAGTTGACACCTGACCAGCAAAAGACTTTGATCGACATACGACGACGGAAAACTGAATTACTTTTAGAAATTCAGGTGAGTGACACCTGTTACCATTTCTAGCTTGGTTGGCTTACGTCTAATAGACTATCAATAAGGACACAGTTTTGTCATAATATTTGATAAGAGATACACAATGGTAAATATTCTTTTGTGTTACTGAACGTAAATAGCGTAATAAAAACAAAACTACTCATGCGAGGCTTGAGTCCTCTGTTTACTTTCTGTCAAATGGAACTAAAAGTATCTTTTGACTTATTTGCTTAGAAAACTCATGTAAGAGTCCAAACTAGATGCTAAATTGTTACGCTTTCCTATGGCTTGTCAAAAAATACGTAAATACCTAGTACTCAAAAGTGTGTCACATAAAATTAAATTACCCAAACAATAATAATACAATGCTATGGTAAGGATTATTCAGATCTCTGAATGATTCTTTGTCAGTTGCTTAGACTGGGTCTTAAAAAGAATAGGATATTTAGTGCCTAAAGTCATCTTTTCACTTGTCTTGTACTTGATTAAGCTGGTGACTGAGTATGTCAGTAGATAAACAAAGGTCTGATAAAATTGGATTTACAAATGCCCCTGTTGTCTATCTTTTTGACCAAGGTTATGTACAATTATTTTAAACCAAAATTACTCAAGTATGATGTACATACATATGTATAATTTTATATTGGTTGCTGCTATTATCATTACCTATTGGGATAAGGTAAGGTAACTATTATTATAATAATATTTTGAGTCTTCTTAATGAACGAGTTTTATGTCTTATTAAAAATGAATGTCTATTTAGTGTGATGCGGAGTGATGGGTGAACTACACAATACAATATTATGCATTTTTTAACTAAAGTAATGTAAGTAGGTACCTAATTTGTTTGCCCTTGGGCTGTCCAAATTTGTTCTATATTGCACAAAGTTTCTTTTTATACACAAAATAATAAATATGATATAATATTTTATAATGATTCAATGTAAATGCTCGCAAGTTACAGACACTATTGACTTCACTTTACTTCAGGATGTCTGCAATATCTTGCCTAATAACATAACATAACATAACATAGCATCACACCTTTTTCCCCGAAGGGGTAGGCAGAGGTGTGCAGCAAACACACCCACATCTCGCCAGCTATGTTAGATCCCATGTAATAGGGGTGCGCCTATTGCCATTTAACGGGCACAAGTTCCAGACTAGGATAATTATCTGGATAAAATTCTAAAGAGAATTATACATTATCCACCAGACCCGGGAATCGAACCCGAGACCTCGAGTGTGGCAGTCCGTACATAGTACCATTATGCCACCGAGGTAGTAGTTATTTGTCTTACCGATTTTTACTGAAAAATTTAAACTATTTTTTCCAAGTTTTTTTTTTATTGTCGGTGGTGTTCCTCCACCTTGGTTGCTCAAATTGTCAATCGCACCTTCCATGTCTCCATGACATCCTGGCGGAATTATAACCGCTGAGCCTCGATTTCTCGAGACGCATCCCTTGGTCCCGCTCCAGCGCCTCCTTGTGCCATTTACACAATGATTCCATGGAGGGATCCCGGCTAAGAGACATTCAGCCCTCAGGAGATCGTGCGGTACTTTTTATCCTGACAACCAAGGTCTTCAAGGGTCTGTTTAAAACAGACACGTTGCCGGCCGTCAGTCTCATCGCCCATACGGGAGCCCCCTACCGCACGATCCCCAGGTACAGTTTCCTGCAGGGAGCGTTGGGTACTGGGTACGCTTAAGTTGACCATTAGTCGCAAAAGCACGGTTGCTACCCCCGTCACTTTGGGGATCAAACTTCGGAAATGCGGTCGGAAGTTCCACCGACTATCGAGCACGAACCCCCGATACTTTATGCTAACATTCCCTACAGTTATGCTGGATCCGGCCGGTGCGGTTCGGAACGCAGAGCCTCGGACTTGTGCAGGGCCACATTCAGTCCTAGCCACCGTAGCCCACCGACGAATTGAGCACCACCAGTCGTTGCCATTAGGGCTGCCTACTGGTGCGTTGCTTCCCGCGCCCGTGACGACAGTATCGTCGGCGTAGCGCTTCATAACGACGCTCTCAAGCAACGCACCTCGTAACACCCAGTCGTAACCGATATTTCACAGGAGCGGACCTAGGATCGACTTCTGTGGAACCCCGCATGGCACATTTTGCCGAGCCGCCCCAATCAATCTGGGGTAAGCTATAGCCCTCTCAGATCAATATGCCGCGACAATACGACGGAGTCAAGAGACGCCACCACCACCCACGATACTGTTTATTCTGCCATGCTCTTCACGCGCATGATCGCGTCTACGATGATGCGCCCCTGGGTTTTCACAGATAGGCTAAGTTTACGATAAATCTACCCATTGTATGGCATATTACTTTGACCCATTATTTATTTATTTATTGGTCGTTTTGGTGTACAATAAATAGTTCTTTTTTTTGTTGTTGTTTTGTTATGTTTCATCAAACTCGTTTAGCAGGAAAAGGTTATCATCATATAAGCTAGTAAATAATAAACGAATCACCGAGTTCGTGTGTACTAACAGAGTAATTTCAATTATTTAGCGCCTTGCATGATTTAATAGAAACATTCAGTTTCATGTCTACGTATCAGCTTAAAGCCCCCCATATACGGGACGATTCATCGTTACGATCCATCGCTTTAGACCGATCGAAACGACGGATCTGTAATGTATGTTACGATCGTTAACGATTTACTTGATCGCAGACGACATCGGAGATCGCAACAAAAACCCATGCAATCATGAATATCGTAACGATGAATCGATAGTGTATTGACTCTTGCGATCAACGATTCGATTTTTGTTCCTTAATTAATTTAAAATATTTACATGCGACTACTGATATCGCTTTAATAGCCATTTCTTGACCCACACTTTTCTAGGTTTTCTTATTTTCTTCTGTAACATAATTAAAGTTACCTCCACAGACGAGAAAAGAAGTTCGTTTTCCATTTTACAGGACACGTATTGAATTTTTGAGCAGGTCTTTATCGTTCCATTTCAAATGTATAAATGATCGATCGTAACGACCAATCGCTTCGTGTATGAGCGGCAACACTAGATCAATCGTTTCGATCGGTCGGTAGCGATGGATCGCAACGATGAATTGTACCGTATATGGGGGGCTTAACGATTGGCCAAAGTATGTTTTCCCTGTTGCAGAATTATGTAGAAGTAGTACCTAATTTCTGATGACGCCGTGAGCCGAAACTGATCGGCGATGAAAAAAAAATAGTAAAACTATTAGAAAAGTATATCTGTTTTTGTTCAATAAATATGACGTGTAGCAAGTTCCACCAAGTGCCATCTGATTCTATCGACAGTATAAATAAAATTAAATATAATAATAATATATTTTATAAGCCGTGAAGTATGCTAACTTTTTCTTATAATAATTTTACAATAATATAATTTTACTTTTATTTATTTATTTATTTATTTATTTTTGTACACACACAGTAAATAAAACAGTAAATGGATACAAACTAAACATGTATACAATGGCGCCACTTATCTCTAAAGAGATCTCTTCCAGTGGGCCTAAGAGAGGAGATCGTGATGCAAACAGGTGCTGATGTGTGTGCAGGTTAATAAACTTACATAAACTATAACTACATAAATACACAAATACATACATAAAAAGATATATAAACATACATAGACGTACAATAATTAAGGTAAGGAAGCGAGATAGTGTTCCTTGACTCTCTTCTTGAAGCCAGACACAGTTCTGCAGTTCCTTATATCGGTTGGAAGAGCGTTCCACAGTCTGACGGCATGAACGGAGAAAGAGTAGGAGAAGAAGTCAGATTTGTGGGAAGGACAATTGAGGCGGTAGGAGAGGTGAGGCCGGCATGATTCATCTGATGCACGCATCAGTGTGAACCGCTCCCGCAGGTAGGAAGGATATGAGGGATTGTGTAGGACATTGAAGAGGAGACATAATAACCGAGTATTTCTACGAAGGCGGATTGGGAGCCACTTGAGTTCCTTGCGAAATTTTGAGACGTGATCATACTTACGTAAGTTAAAAATAAATCGGATACCTAAGTTTAGCAACCGCTCAAGTTTGTTTAAGAGCTCCTCTGTAGCATCCAGGCAGCAAGCGTCCGCGTAGTCCAAGATCGGCACGATTAGTGTTTGGGCCAGCGAGATTTTAGTATCGTGGGGCAAGAAACTCTGGAGACATTTAAGTGTATGAAAGGTGAAGTGGACCTTCTTGCTGACCTCGTTAATATGAGAGCCCCAGGACAAGTTGTTGTCGATAATAACTCCCAAGTTCTTAGCGGCATTGGTGTATTTGATAGGGATATCATCCAGCACGATAGCTGGAAGAGATGCCATATCCAGCCCTGCCAACATCTGCCGACTGCCAATTACCATGGCCTGAGATTTAGTGGGATTTATGTGGAGGCCGTATGACCTTGCCCATAGGCTGATGGCACTCAAGTCATGATTCATGACAGCGATGGCAGTCCGATACTCGTTGAGGGTAAAGTGCCTATACAGCTGTAGGTCGTCTGCATACAGATGGAAGTTGGAATATGAAATGACTCTAACTGCGGAGTTGATAAAAATGGAGAACAAAAGAGGAGAGAGTACGCCACCTTGGGGCACGCCCGCAGTGAGATTGCACCAGTCAGACTGAGCGTCATTGTAGCGAACACACTGCGAGCGGCCCTGAAGATAGGATTTAAACCAGGTCACAGCCTCCATGGAACAATTCAACGACTTAAGGATACCAAGGAGAATGTCAAAGTCTACCGAGTTAAAGGCACTACTGAAGTCCAGTAGCACCAATACCGTAAGAGATCTACTCTCCATGGCCCAACGTATGACGTCGATCACCTTAAGAAGTGCCGTCACAGTGCTGTGACCTGTCCTAAACCCAGATTGAAAGGGACTAAGGAGATTATTCCGTGTCAGGTAACTAGTCAACTGGCGATGTACTATATGTTCAAGGACTTTGGATAGGAATGGTAGAATGGATATAGGACGAAATTGGGACGGGAGAGAAGGGTTTGATGTTTTAGGTAGTGGAATAACTTGTGCCTGTTTCCAAGCACTAGGAAAACAGCCGGAGGAAAGGGAGAAATTAAAGATATGAGTTAAAATGGGGATTACGGACGGGAGAATAGGAGAAATATTTTAGAACACAGCTGATCGTTCCCAACAGCAGAGGAAGTGATGGCTAAAAGAGATTTTTGGACGTCATCCTCACCAACCGCAGAGAGATGAAACGAAGGGCATGATGGGACCGGCAAAAGAGACAAATCGAGCAGAGTGTTGGCCCTAACAAGCGGGTCAAGTGTTACAGGTGGAAGAGAGAAATGCTTATTGAGGGCTCGAACATCGATGTTGTGACAATCAATAGTTGGTGATTTGCCGATTCCATTAGCTTTAAGGAATTTCCAGACGTCTGAAGAGTTTACGTTCCTCCTTAAAAGGGATCAGTCGCTGGTTCGAGTCAACAAGACTGTAGTTTTTGTGATTCATATTGTAAAATTATATAAGAAAAAAATAAATAAACTAGTTACATTGTTACAAGAAATACGGTTTACCTGCCAGGTTGATAGCAATTCGTGCACTTCGTGCACTTCGGCAATAGTCCATAGTCCTAAAATGACCATGACATAATAATATCTTCCATGATTTCAAAGTGCTAAAATGTCAATTGTCCTGAAATGTCCATAGTGTTAGGGGTTAGTGAGATTTTGCTACGGTGTTTGTTACTCGATCACTCGTTAACCGTTTTGGATGAAAATCAGTTAAAAGATAGACCAGTTTCAGAGTTGACACATGTTCCTTTTGTCCTGGTAATGTTTCCTTTCGGAATTGGGAGCTAGAAAGATACTTATTCGATTCCATTACCACGGAATATCATTATGTATAAAGGTTGTTAGGGATATCAACATCTGCAAGACCTAAGTGATCCTCACCCGCACGCGGGTGCACCGCTGACAGACAGACAAACGAGGCTCAAAGTGCCCGGTGCTCTGTCTACCCCTTCTGGGATAAAGATGTGAATTCTACAGCATATAAAATCATGGTTATTATGTAAAATATAATGGGCCAAAAACATCACCCCATCCCATCCCTTTTCATTTCATTCAATACGGCATGCGGACCACTTCTGACGTAAGCCGTCAATGCTTGGGTTGGGCTTACTACACAACACAGAACTCGGTATTGGTTGGAATGGTTGGTAGTTTGGTAGTACGCGAGCCAGCCAGTGCGAAACGGGCCGCGGTACTCGCTTGACGCGTTGCCGTCTCACGCTTTATTTGTAAATTCAGCCTAGTGTTGTGTATAAAAAATAGTGACGAAAAATAAATAGTGTCGTGATATATTTTTGTTAGTTCGAGTAGTTCTACGTAAGTTAATAGAGATAAGGCGGATAAGTGGATATTGATATACGTCGTCGGACACCGGCGGTTTTATTGATACATATACTGTGACTTTATTGTACTGTTTTTATAGCAGTTTTTCCTTTAGATATGTCTTTGTCATTCGAGGTTATTGTCACAAGAGATCGAATTTCCTGACGTGAATGGAAAATTCACAAACATTACATACCGTTTGTCTTGTTTAGTCGAGATTCCTCAGACTTGTTAACCTTCAGTATCAGTATGTTAAATCTGCACGTAATGTGCGATCATTCTATTACATCAAACGC
The DNA here is from genome assembly GCA_963556515.1 of Nudaria mundana. Taxonomy (NCBI): domain Eukaryota; kingdom Metazoa; phylum Arthropoda; class Insecta; order Lepidoptera; family Erebidae; genus Nudaria; species Nudaria mundana. The sequence goes on from OY748294.1 coordinate 8,930,160, forward strand.
CTATTCAGGTAAACATTATAAAAACAATTGACGTTTTCCATTACAATTAACGATTTACGCAATCAATTAGATATAATTGAATGTTGTTAGTTACAACTTGATTCCTCTGTTAATTAGTGTTTGTTTCCAACATTTATTATTATTAATAGAACATTTTTTAGTCCTGTTATCGAACAGTGTATCTGTACTTGATTCACCTAATGTCATACCTCATTAGTACATTTCCCCCCAATCAAAAAGCGGTGAAAAAATCTTTTAAATTACGGACCACTTGTGCCATTTTCGTGGACATCGAACCAGAAATGTGGCCTATAACCCGGAACCTACATACAGAAAGACAGACCGACAGTAAGACGAAAGTTTTGCTTTCAACTGTCTGTCCCTCTTGTCCAGTGTGGTCTCGAAATGTAGAGGCCTCGATCGCTCGGTCAAAAATTGTTTTCAAGTCAGTCTCATAACCGTCGTTTATGTTCTGAGAACACGTCATTACCATGGAATGACTAATGCTAATATTGCTTATGGGTACTTATTGGCTGTACCTACGGGACAATATTCCCAACGGTGTTATCATATTTCCTTTACCACTTCCGCAGTGGCAGTGGACTGCAAGCGTTGATAACAGATCCGTTCACAGTCCAGTGTTGCGATGATAGCTACAACTGTCTTGTTTGTTGTTATAATGTTTCACAAATAATTCAGTTTGGAGTTGTTTCTTCTTAATCATTAAGTTCTCAGCTATTCCAACGATTTGCAAACGAAGAACTTTGATTAATTATATAGTAGGTTTCTCATAGATATCTAGTATAATTTGATGTTTGTTGATGCTAGATGACAAAAAATACACCAGTTTATACTTGCAACTACCCACAGTTATACTTAACTGTAGGTAGTTAAAATCAGAGATTTTGCATTTGGTAAGGATTCGTCTTTACAGGTAGATATTTCTGTTCTGTTTGCGACGACAGCCTTGTCATACGTATACGTACAAAAAGATAAAGCGGTTTAACTATATGTATATCGATGTATAGAATTGTCAATCTGCCAAAGACCGGTGGCGCCCACAACCATCTTCAGTATAGTGCGTTCCTTAGAGGGATGTGTTTGCATGTACGGCTGCTGTGCGGAGCGCTGTGGTGGCCACTGCTGGTACGTTGCGCACGCGCAGCTCGGATCTACGACGACGACTATGAACAGGTGTGTGGTCCACGATGCCGCTTTGTTGTGCACTACGCAACTTAAATGTATTTATACTTCTTTGTTGTCCAGCTTCACTTTTTTTGGCAAGCGTTTTTATTCTTAGATCTATACACAACAATCAATATACACGTTGTACTGTCCGGCGACGCGCAATCATCCACTTTTCCACTTTATTTGCTTCTCTTAACTCCGCAAATTTATTTTAAAATGTCGTGGGCTTCTTATAGGTATCATAGTGGCTGCTGGCTTCTCTAATACGTATGGTGTTCGTGTGGTTAAGGTCTGCAGTGTGAGAGTGTAATGTGCGTGGTGCATAAGCGCGTGTGAAGTAATGTTTATCAAGGCCGGGCCGGTACCGGCGGAACAGGAGCGTCGTGGATCCGTTTCCAACTGGTTTTCGTCTTTAAGACGAGGTGGCGGGCGACGCAAACGCGAGGAACCTGCCGTACCCTCGGGGTACGGTTCACTGGGCAGGCGGAAAGATAGTACGCAGCCCCGTGGCAAGACCCGTTCAGCCTGGGATCTTACAACTGTCTCTAGACTGGTCTGTATCTCTTGTTGGATTTTATTTACTTACATAGAATGTCATCGCCACGATGACACATTGCGCTGGAGACCGCAATTGGCCGTTATCCAAATTTGCCGGATCGATCTCTTTGCGACTGCGTGAAGTGATGACTAAACATTTTTTTTTCTAAATATGACCAAAAACCATTGTCCCTATATAGTAATTATGCAAATAATTTCTAATTCACGGTTGCAAAAAGGTTGAAACAATGTTTTTGGTTAAAACATAACATTATTTACTGGTTTTATCTTTTTGTTGATAAATGATAATGAAATATTCGTTGCAATAAGTAATTGAATAGGTACATATTTATGATTCATTGCTATGTTATCTATATTAACATATTGTTTATACTTAATAATGGAAATGTTAATGACATAACGTAGATGATTCACATTGATAATTTTACGGACTCAATATTGCTAATTAAGTGGTGAAAGCTGACAAAAAAATCCAAATCATTTAAATAACCACATAGTAGGTAAACCCCAGGAAACGTTTAAACTTATGCAACATATTTTTTATATATTCAGAAACGTCTCGTTCGTGACCATTGAATTCAATAATAGTTGGGAACATGTGAACCTTTACTTCTAGGAATTTTTATCTTCATACTTGTTTGCACAATAGAACCATTCTCTCTTCTCTATTACTGTTTCCAGCATAACAAAAATATTCTGAAATTCGTTGCCAATCTTAATGTACACATTATTACGAATACGTGTCTCCCTGCTTTGACTACAAAGTTAAAGAGAAACATACGCTATTTAACTGGCTGCTATCTATTGTGTGCACTGTTTGTTTTAGAAATAATTTGAAAGAATAGAAAAGAAACATTGGCATACTTAGTTGGCCCTTTTTAACATAAGGAGGCCCGGTATTTTCATGTTTCGGTATTGTTTCCGCAAACCATTTTAAAATGTCGTGATCTAACAATGTATAAATGAAACAAAATATAACAATTTTCATGTTATCTTTAATTTATATTTACGCTTATCTGCAAAAGGGCTTACACCACAATTGATAGTGTATTATGCCTAACTTAGTTATTTGTCAAACTATTAGCATATTCTCATCAAAACGTTATATCTCATACCATTTTTAGGTTTTGAGTCACTTAGGTTGGAACATAGAAAAATACGCGTAGCTGGAATACCATGCGAATGCTTGGTTGTTTGTATAGAAGAACAATGAATTATTATAAATAAAATGGATTTACAGTGGCCTGTGCTATCTTGTGAGATTATTTGATAGGTTCGCGCTTTCGGGTACAATATTTGTTTTACGATATATACAATACAACGATAAGGTCCACTATATCTTGATAAGCGACTTTTTATCTCGATAATATCATCTTAATCAATATATTTTGCTTTTCCCTGTGGAAAACGTAACCAGGCATTTAGTCAACCTGTAAGTGTAGTTCTCTATAGAAATATTTATAATTTAATCAAAAGCGAACCAAAATCGTAATAATTATAAATTGATCGATTTATTAGTTACTTTTTTTTAAACATGATTTCATAGTCAGCGTATAATGTTTATAAACCTAGTTTCGTACCTGATACCGAATAACTACTGTTTAAACGTTATCAGTGGTGATATCATTAAACAAATTATTTTGTTTCAACTAGGACAATGTTTGCACGACCTAGTACCGTACCGTGTGTGGTGTAGTAATATGTGGAATCTGGGAACAATGGACATTATGGCGCCCAACGCGTACAAGGTAGTACGTCTTGTACTTGCTGCTTTACGACTTCACTCCTTCATAATAATGCTTGTGTTGATAAACTGGCATTTGTGGTTTAGGATATTTATGAGCAGCTAAATTTGTTTAAGTATTAGCGCAATACAGTTACGACTATTTAGGGTTAAAGATTAACCGATTACATAAACCATTATACCAAAATATACTTGTAATTGATTGGTCACAGTTCATGGCCTTTTTTTTTTAATTCCGCGAGACCTTTTTTGTTTTAGTTTGGGCTAGATGACGTTTTGTGAGAATGTCCAAAAATATTCATTATATTTATTTAATTCAAACTAACAATCCATAGTTTCCGCTATAAACTATTATTAGTATTAGTATAGATAATAATAAATGTTATTGTAAAGCCACCAAGCAGTAGGTATTAATTTTAAGCCATGAATGCGTCATTTAGTGGAAACTCATCTTTTCATTTATTTACCTACTGCTTGGTAGGCTGACTCACCTTGTAACTTGATTAATTTATTAGCAATAATAATTTCAATATTAATTTTACTATTTTAATTTATAAACTTCCAGAAGTGCCGAATCAAATACCGTATATTACAATACAAACCATAAAGAAGGGAATTTACTCGACAGTATTCTTAGTTATTTTTGAAATCTATTCAAACCTTAGAAAATCTTTTATATTTTTATTGGGGGATTGAACCTTGAATTTTGCTTGCTAGATTTATTTCAATTTACCCCACAGATTAATTGATCACTGTTATTTGACCTTAATTTTTATTTAAGGCAGACAACAGTCGGAGGTAATTAGGCGACTATTTAATTTCCTATACGAGTAGCATGCTTTACCAATTTGAACGATTTGAAGCACTTTAGCAGTATGCGACGTATTCTCATGCCGTATTTGTATAAACAAAAGCGTTGCACAAAAGAACCGGCCAGCTGTGACAATAATTGAATTGTATCTATCCATTTTGTGATACTTGTACGATTTAGTTCGTTTTCATTCCAATGCTGCAACATTGCACATTATAACATTCCATTTATTTAGTTCCGATACTGGTTGACCGTTTTACCTTGTTGTGAATGTGTCTTTATTCATCAAATAATTATAAACAAAATACTTCATATAGAAAGCTCATTTTTGATATGTAAAATCTTGCAGTTCCGCTTAATCTATCAAAAGAACTTTCTGAAAATATGGGCACAAAAATGTGTGCTTCAAGCTGTAATCCTCATATTTGAAATCTCAATGAAAACGAATTTTGACAACGCTAAAAAATAGTCATGAAATAGTCATAAATAGTCGTACCTGTAAAAAAATAGTCGTATTATAGTTTCGGCGTTATAGCTATAAGTTAATGAGGATTATGGCTTGACCGTCAAGCTGTAATCCTCATCTCTGGTGCAAGCAAACGGTAAAGCCTATCGAATTGGTTTAGGTTCCAAAAAATAGTCATGAAATAGTCGTAGCGACATGCCAAATCTCAGAAATAGTCCTTGAAGGGTTCCAGAGATATAAAGGTATCCTGATGAGGATTATGGCTTGAACATTTGAAAACTTCAACTTTCTCTGGAACGCCTGCGATTTTCGGTTTAAAGTTTATGCCAAAAAATAGTCGTAAAATAGTCATATAAACTACTATAAATTTGAGCTGCTTTAATTTGAAAAAAAAAAAAGTTTTCGTTTGCCGTACATTTGTATGGAGTACAGTCGTGTACAAAATTGGTAACTTCATATGGTAACTTCATATTGTGAAATATTCCTCTTAATATATACTATTACTTCCAATTAGACGTTTCCCATGCCAGCTGTTATAATTAAACAAAAAAAACAAACATTTATACTTTGTATCCTTATTTATTACAATCGAATAAATCTCAGTACATATATTATGTTTATATCACAGCAATTAGTTTTGATCACAATTATCACAGTTAGATCAATATCTGTTGGTGTTGGATTAGTTTATGTTTCTAGAAAATTTCAATAGATGGCATGGAAAACGTCTAATTGGAAGTAATATTATATATTAAGCGGAATATTTCACAATAATATCATATGAAGTTACAATTTTGTACACGACTGTACTCCATACAAATGCAGGGCAAACGAAAACTTTTTTTTTTTCAAATTAAAGCAGCTCAAATTTATAGTAGTTTATACGACTATTTTACGACTATTTTTTGGCATAAACTTTAAACCGAAAATCGCAGGCGTTCCGGCGAAAGTTGAAGTTTTCAAATGTTCAAGCCATAATCCTCATCAGGATACCTTTATATCTCTGGAACCCTTCAAGGACTATTTCTGAGATTTGGCATGTCGTTACGACTATTTCATGACTATTTTTTGGAACCTAAACCAATTCGATAGGCTTTACCGTTTGCTTGCACCAGAGATGAGGATTACAGCTTGACGGTCAAACCATAATCCTCATTAACTTATAGCTATAACGCCGAAACTATAATACGACAATTTTTTTTACAGGAACGACTATTTATGACTATTCCATGACTATTTTTTAGCGTTGTCAAAATTCGTTTTCATTGAGATTTTAAATATGAGGATTACAGCTTGAAGCACACTTGTAAGTATCTTTACAATATTATACATGATTATTTGGCATGACTACAAATTGTAGAACTATGATCGCTACTAGCACAATAGTGTGACAACAGTCAATATCATCTTTTACGTTACCTATAAATTATAGACACGGGAATTTTGTTGATGAGTAAACTACAAACAACCATAAACATAGGTACAGCACAACATAAAACAAAACTAATTGAATTTTATAATACTTGTAGTATATACGAGTAGTTATTGGTTATAATGCTGGATATTATATTACACATCAGACAAGAGTTTTTTTATCATTAACATTTGCTATTTTAAGACGGTTAGCTAAGTTGTAGGTTGCACTTAGATGTATGTGTTTATTTTTAGATATTAATGATGATGAAGGCTCTTTATCGAAAATCAATACTGTATGTGTAAAATGACGGTCTTTTTTAAGTAAAATAAATAGCGCAAAACTTTCACTGTGGGATCTTCAGTTGAGTTTTAGGAGTAGTAGGTACTGTACATCTTCATCCAGCATAAAGCTCGATATTCTTAGCCAACTACGTATAAAAACAAGGTATATTTGGCGAAACGGGTGCCTATGTAAACAACAGTTAGCCAATTTATGGCATTTACGAGTAAAGATTAGCATTATAGGAATTAAGATGACCTTTCCAGCGCTTGCGTCACCTGTTATTGGAGTTACTAATGTTGTTCATTAGCTGCTCTTTGCGTGACATGCATGGTTGACGTGTTTGGCACATTCACATATCTTTGTGAATTTGCTCACAATACAGGTCCTTGCTCTAGTCTAATGTATTTACTAGCAAGTAGTAGGATAATGTGATATTGTATTACGACTTTTTGGCCACCATAGACGACCGTCTCCTATGTCAATAGTAGCGGACAGTCCATCTATTCAGCACCACCACTTCTGTTTCAATCTTCACTTCCTAGTTATTTATCTAGTAAACAAACAAATCTAGTGAGCAAACACGATTATAATTTAACTACACTTTGTAGGTTATTTTAATATATTGACCTGACTAACTGTAAACCTATAAGTGACTTCTAGTTTTGGTCTACTTTAGGAGGACTGGAACTAATACTATTAGCATATTAAACGATACTCTATTGCATCAGTTACCATATTATGCGATCTTTTGCACAAAATAAAAATGACTAATGGTAAAACGATGAATGGTATGCGGATTCGACATTCCTTTTTAACCGAGAAATGCGAACGAAGTTGAATGTTGTCATGACATTCGTCGTTTTACCTTTACATTACATATAAATTAATTAACTAACCGCATATGACCGATAAGCGATAATCCTTAATAATTACATAGTTGTTCGTGTAATTATCTATCAGTTCTGAATGTTTACTAACTGTGTTATCTTTGCAATTTCGTTTCTACATATTGAACAACACAATAGTGTCATCATGACACTCTTTTACGATCATGACACGACTTTCGGTTCACTATTTTCTTTTTTAGATTATAATGATGCTGTCCTTTTTTACTGCACTTCTCTCAAACTTAGTATACGAACTGTATCTATTTACTAATTTGGTTCTCCTACCTGCGGGAGCGGTTCTCTCACCTTAAGTACCGACTAAATTGTTTCTCCCACAAAACCGATTTCTTCTCCTTTTCCTTTACCGTTCATGCGGTCAGACTGTGGAACTCACTCCACCCTGACATACAAAGCTGTAGAACTCTTCATCTCTTTAAAAAGAAAGTAAAAGCTCATTACCTCTCCTCTTAATCTTGCTACCTATTATAATTTAATGTAGTATACCTTTATGTAAGTTTATTATAGCACAGTATGTATTTATACGTGTATATATGCCCCCTTAGTTTATATAAGTTTATTTACTTGCACTGCACACACTTCACCCTCTCACCCTTACATCTCCGTTCAGGCCTTAGGAATAAGTAGTGCCCTTGTACTATGCTCACTGTATTGTTTGTACTACTGTTTTTGTGTGCTTTTTTCTATGTGTAAAAAAATAAATAAAAATGGTTTTCTAATAGTACCTGATTGTATTACTAGCCAGAGTCAGGTATATAATGCTTTTAAATTTACTTTTATACTGTTGAAATGTAGAACGTCTGTCTGTGTACCGGTATTTGAATGGTTTCATTCCAGGAATATCGCTTGTAATGGAAGGGGGCCATGACCTTGCCAGGGGAAGCGGGGACAGTGGTCCGCGCACGCAGTCACTGACTTGCAAAACTAGTTTTACTCACATTACTTTGCCATATACGAGATTAGTTTAGTGGGGTTCACTAGCTTTTTCGTTTTGTGATGTTGTTGACTTTATTTGACCCGTAAAAAAATCTTGTCTCTTCCGTCGACGAAAATGAACTGTGTTGAAGATAGAACATTGTTTTGAACGTAGATGAGTGCTGTTTGAATTTACAATGCAAACAAATATGCTTACCCAATACCCCCTATACCGTATGAGTCTTTAATGTTAAAAGGTAACTAACAGTGAAGTCATTTTATTATCTGTTACCTCATTTACAGCTGTTACATTTTATTGTACAAAAAAGTTACACAAAATTTTCCTGAGGTAATTATTACTAATACCAAATTTAGGCCATTATGACACAGTTTTACGACAATAAATAAACATTTGTTTGTTACTAATAAAACTACCACAATAACCAACCGATACCTTTTAGTTGCTTCAATACTTGAGTCTCAATAGCCCATTGGGATAAGATTTATTCAGTGCTCAAAGTTCAAGTGCGATTCGGGCCGATCGGACCCTATGTTTGTAATAGTAGTTTACACAAGGGGACCTAAAAGTGTTTGTTGTGATCATGTTAAGGCAATAAATAAACCCTGGTCTGGTGTTATTGCTCCCATGCATTTACCGAGGGGTTAGCCCTTTTGTACATGGATGTCTTTTTTTTGCGGAAGTGTATCTTCCACTCAATTGACATCTAAATATTTAATACGACAATTTGTCTGTCTGCCTGTCCGTCCGTCTGTCGCGTTTTTCAATTTACATACATTTGCATGAAATATTAAAATATTCTTTTTTTTTTATATTTGAGGCGATACAAAGTTCGCTGTGATAACTAGTACATTTTAATTAGCAACATGGTCGGCTCTTTAGAGTTTCGGAGCCTAGGCTACCTTACTTTCCCGTTTTGTCTGGCTATGTAGGTAGTTATTTTAAGTATCTGTACACATACATATGTACGATGTCTCACAATCTCATTATTTTTACTCTGAAACGTAACTATTGTTAACTAAGTTATTAATTATATCGTCAAATCAAATGGAGCGCGTTCTGAGGGGACTGTTACAAAAACTTCTATAAATCATTACACTCAAGTGCAAAAAAACGACGGACAAAGTCAAGATTCAAAAGACGCGACGGTCTGCAAAAAATGTTACTGATATATTATGCGTGCAGGCCAATCTGAGACACATGAGAGGTGCTAATGGAGATGAACTGCAATACGCCTCCAAATAAACATTTTGAAAGCCTTTCAATGCAGTTAATACGTACACGCTGTTAACACATGTTGTCCATGTTGACGGGTGAAGTTGTTGAACTTTTTGCTGATATTCTTATTGAGGACGTTTTCTCTAAGACAGTGTTCGTTTTAATAGTTGACAGCGGCACTTAAAGAAACTTAAGTGATTTCTCTTGTCAAAAAGTGCATTTTTCTTTATCATAGCCTGGTCCAGTATGCTAATATAGTCAGTGTCATTAAGTTACTCACATTCTTAGACACGACTAGGCTTTAAAAACGTTAATCTACTTTTGGGAATCGGCTGAATTTGATGGACACGAATTCAAGAGTCCGTTGTCGATAGAAAGTGGGGATCAGGCACGTCTCATTGTTTATTATAGTTAAATTGGCAGTTGACACTGTAGCACATTTATTCGGCAAAATCCTTGAACTACTTATATTTTGTTTAAATAGGTTATCATAAGACGTCAACATTCATTCACCAAAATTAAGTAGGTAGGTACTTTAAATTTTCTTAATACTACTTGCGCATTTAATTTATTTCTAAGTGCCATTTCGTTTGTTTGGGTATCATTTAAAACGACGGAACTGATGTCGAATTCTCGATTAAATTAGGAATGAATATTTCTCTTGGTTTGTTTCAGAATACTTTAAACTGTTCGTGCCCTTTCTGAAGATCTGAAATAGACATGTATCGAGTTTTAATGGTTAGATAGCAATCATTCCCATAGTAAAATCCCATTTGTTTTATATTATTATCTAATGAAACCACGTCTTCAATAGATTGAAAGTGCACTTGCCATTTTTAGGGTTCCGTACCCAAAGGCTAAAACGGGAACCCAATTACTGAGACTTCGCTGTCCGTCCGTCCGGCCGTCTGTCTCCAGGCTGTATATTATGAACAGTAATAGTTAGGAAGTTGAAATTTTCACAGATTATGTATTTCTGTTGCCGCTATAACAACAAATACTAAAAACAGAATTAAAACAATATTTAGGGTGGCTCCCGTACAAAAAACGTAATTTGTTTTGCCATTTTTATAGATAATGGTACGGAATCCTTCGTGCACGAGTCCGACTCGCACTTGGCCGGTTTTTTATAAAGAAGTTAAAATCCTAGCGGTCTACATACCAAATAACATACGGCATCGTTGATGTTATGATAAGAAAGAAATTTGCTGAGATGTTATAATTAAAAGCAATCTTGGCTCGTCCAATATTGAGTTAAAACACACGGACAGTCGTATTAGAAATAAGACGTTACTAAATCAAGACATTTTATAACGTACTTAAAACCTTCAGGTATTTGGAGTTTTACGATACAATTCATCAATTCACCTATGTTTATGTAACACACGTTTTGGGGTTATTCTACGGCTAAGATAGATTTTATGGTTAATTTTATTTGGGTCCTTAATCTCTTACTATTACGGCCTTTCCGTATTTAACACATGAATTCGAAAAACAACGCTTTTGGTAGTTAAGTATGTTGGTTATTATGCTGTAGTATTAGGGAATAGTTGGAAATAAACTTTTTTTCGGTGTAGACTATGTTTTTTTTTGATACAAGACTCAATGTATTTTAAAAAACTAATCTGAAAGCATGCATTTGAACCGATCAGCCTTTCAATGTGAAATAGAAACTGCTATTGTCTTTCTTCAATCCACACAAACGCATACAGAAAATGCGTATTAAAGTTTAAAAATAATTGTTTGGGGTGTGCTCCTTCAGGTAAATCACAAACACTTCTAGGATAGCACAAATGTTATAAAGTTCACTGCGTTTTTTCGATTACAACCTCAATGTCATGTTATAAACGGTCGAGGACCCGTTCATTAACCCATCATCCGGAGTGCATTAACGAGCTATTGATGCAATAAAAACTCCTTCGAGTTTAACCGTCCTGGGTTTTGTAGTAAAAGTTACGACGATAACAACTCCGTGTGTCTCTTACGCCTACACATCATAAATGGGACATAGGAAAATAAAATAGGCTACTATTATACTACTATTATACTACCAGCTGTTATTCTGCTTGAAAATACTATATTTTTACAATGGTGTTAATTATAAATGGTGTTATTAATGGCAATAGGCTCGCCCCCCATTACATGGGACCCAACATAGCTGGCGAGATGTGGGTGTGTTTGCACACCTCTGCCTACCCCTTCGGGGAAAAAGGAGTGATGCTAAGTTATGTTTATGTTATGGTGTTAATTAAGATAACTCTTTCAGGAAAAGGAAACTTAGTTGTTTAAACTAAGTTTCTTGGAGTAATGATTAAGGCACATATTCGTATAACACCTTTATCGCTGACCGCAGAAGTTGTAAAACCTACCTGTTTTTAGCGAGTTAACTATTTAAAGTCCAATGTACCTACAGCCAAATAAATAAGCGTTCTGTAACTTTCAGTTCCTAAACAGCTACAAGTTACAGACCGCCAGATTTAACAGCTAGGCCTTCCCAGTGAGACTACTTTACACCCGCACCGCCATTTTAACTTAATACACCAGTGCCCGGAGTAATAAACCGAGTTACTGATGCGGAGCAAACCCACTCGAAATGGCGCGCTGTGAAGGGCTATGAACGAACATTTGTTATATTCCCAAGGGGTGAACTAATGTCATATTAAAGTCCCGCTAAAGACGTAATTGGCATTATTGAAAAGCCCGTCCGTACGATATTTTTTATTGTGATGCCCATTCGTACTCACTTTTTGTGGGCTTATTTTTTCCTTCCTTTAGTTTTTGAATGTCCTTCATTTCTTTCTCCACGGTTAGTTAAGAACATAGTTCTGTACTACGTAACGCTAAGTGTCAAATGGTTTTCATGTGTTAATGTAAAACAGACACAAATAGCTAACTCAAAGGAACGCAGGCGTAAATATAACAGAATTTGTGTATTGTAACAGTTACGCTAAGTCTTGTCATGTGTGTTTTATGTCAGTGCTCTGTGACCTTGGGTATTCTAAAAATGAAGATCTAATTTTAAAAGTTATGCCAATAATCTATGGTTATGCTTTTAATAAACAGTCCTCACATTTTTGTTACAGTGCACTTTATAAAACAAATAAATTTCAAAATGTTTACATGCCTATTTAATAAATTGATAAGTTGGTTTTGGGGTTTTCGGTATTTTAAAGGATGTTATGTAAAAGATAAGGAGATACTAGGCTACGAAATTCCCAATTTTATTAGGTTATGTAACAGATAAGGAGATACTAGGCTAAGAAATTCCCAATTTTATTAGGTTATGTAACAGATAAGGAGATAACAATGGTAAGTAAAATGTTTTAAGAAAAAACTTTTTAAAATTATATAATAGCATTAATTTTTCGCAGAATTAAAAGGACAACAAAACGTCGACTTTTTAATTCTGCGAAAAATTAATGCTATTATATAATTTTAAAAAGTTTTTTCTTAAAACATTTTACTTACCATTGTTTTGTCATGGATTTTCGCCAAGTAACGCCTGTTTCTATCCAATATTAGATAAGGAGATACTAGGTTAAGAAATTCCCAAGTTTATTCACAATTTGTTTCTGACAAAACAGTATTTATCTTAATTTGACACCTAGGTACTAAGTTGTAATGTTTTTGTAAGTTGTTTAAACGTTTAAGATAATATGCATAACATAAAACATTAAAGAAAAACTAAGCTGATTAAATCGGGCACTTCACCTTAAAGTTCAATACCCACGGTCAGGGTCAGCCTAAAAATGGTTATGGATTCAACATGTGCCCCGCCATATGGCTCCTTTATCATATCTTTATCGCCCTCTTGTGAAAGAATAGAGACGATAATCTTAACAAAAATATCCGCTGATTGACTAGTCGTGGGTATATGTATTTTCTAAAGTAAAGAAGATTGGCTTACTTTACAAAATACAGTAATACATAACTTTGAAATTGATGGATTGTTTTGATATCGCTTATGCTCGTTATTTTGCTTCTCTTCCACTGATTATATTGTTATGAGTAGAATAAAAAAAGGTTGCATTTGCCATCGTAGAGTGCATGTTGTCAACGTTGTGTAAAATTGCATGTGAAATGTTGTGTCGAACGACAATTGCATTTCTTGTAATGAACTGTGTTGAAATATGAGGCGTCGTGAAATTGGAGCAGTCAGTTTCACAGACAATGATTGCATTAATTAACAATGTGGTTACATAAAGACGACTCGGACTTCGTCATTTGTTTTTAATTACCTATCTGAAACTTCGTGTCTTGACTTGGGACTTCCGTTGTTTGATTATGTGCATAGAAATCTTGTATCAAACTATAGCTAATAACGATACGTACCTAATCAAACCTTTTCTGTAGCACAGAAAATATGTTTGTAGTGTTAATATTGCTGATTTTATTGTAGTTCCCCTACTATGCAGAAGCTCTTTTCTCTATTAGTGTCGACTGCTGCGGTATCGTGGTCGGCAGTGCATCGATTTTCAATTGCGGGGTGTCGGGTTTGATTCCCGGAATAAAATATTTGTGTGATCCAAATATTTACTATTAGTGTCAAACTTAGCAAAGTTTAACAAAATAAAACCATGTTATCATAGATATTTATGGCAAATTATATGAAATACTGGCTGTACTCTACATAATATATAGAGTACAGCCAGTATTTCCAAGCCGTGATGCAATGTCCATATTATGGACATTGCATCACGGGAAGTCACACTACTCGTATTTGAAAACGTAAAACATAAAACTATTAATCGGTCCGTGCTTGATTGTAATTTGTAAAAATATATTTCTACACCGAGTTATGAAAGTTACGAAAATCGTAAGCAGTGAGATTACAAACACTCAAAGCATTGATAAATCGACTACCTACGATATCGACACAAACTAAACAAATAATAATAAATAAATAATAAATATTTTTGGACATTCTCACACAACGTCATCTAGCCCAAATTAAGCTAATATAAGCTTGTGTTATGGATTGGATGTAGACGACTGATAAACATACTAATATATTTCTAAATACATACATATTATACATAGAAAATACCCAAACTCCGAAACAAACATTTGTGGATCACACATATAATTTGAATCAACTCGGAATTGAACCTGGGACGTCAGGGGCGGCAGTCACATAAAATGAGTCCTCTTTACGATTAGAACGCGTAATAGCCTTGTAGTGCCGCTTTGCTATATGAATACTTTCTGAACAGTTCATTTAATTAAAAAACCAAAACCTTAAGTTTAAAATAATTCCATCTTCTTTTTATACGATATACGGATATAATATTACGTTCTCCTCGGTAACAGTATTCCATACATAGACAAATAACAGCACGCGTCGGTTCGGTCGTTTTGTTAAATTAATTGATATTCATGAACTCGCTTCATCGTTGTCGATGTTTCATAGGGGTTTTATGTATTTAATATTATGATTATTAGCGTTTCAAATCTCATCGTATCGTAGCTGTATGTCAACGCGGTGACGTCGATATTGTGGGGGCGTTGGCCGTTTGGCTTGCACGTCCATCCATACCATTACTTACATTATTGTTTTATTACATGACTTTATTAACCCCCCTTTTCAAACGGCTTCTGGTGAAATTTTTATTGAAAATGCCAGTTGACATACGATACGATCGCTTAGAAAAATACTTTTAAGTTCATATAATTGATGAATGTTGGTTACACATAAGAAATTATAATTTCTCTTGATTCTTGTGCATAACACTGAATACATATTATTTACTGTATTTTGTTTCTTTCTCAGAATTATAAAGTTTTTTCTTGGACAATTGGAAATTTTTGTAACAAAGAGAGAAAGAGAATTCCTATAAAGAAACTTTTTTCACTTAATATGCAATGTTCTTGTTGACTGCTCCAGCGGAGGTTCACATCGGTAGCTCACACAATAGGTTAATAATAATTTGTTAAGTTCTCAAGCTATAGTAGCTATTATAGGGGCTAATTATTCATAATTAATTGATATACTTAATGTGCCAACTAACCATTACGTTGTATGAGATGAAAATAGAAATAATATAGAAGTATTTAGTAATCTTTGGTGTCTCTCGAGTGAATCTCCATCTTTGAAAACTCATAATGCTATTTGTATATCACTGCCATTGTTGACAATTGTCAAATTTATAAAATGACCTTAGTTCACTTGTGGATTGTGGACAACGAAAGTCTTTGGCTGTTATTATCAAGAGTCGTTTCTTGCAGGCCGGAAACATGTTCCCATTGTGTTCAGCGAGTGCTGTCTTTTTGTAATCCGCCTGCAACACTTTAGGGTGACTGCACTTACATCGCATGCACTCTTAATCATCATTTCCAGCCGCAATTTTGCCACCATTTTACAAAAAGGACATAAATAACTTTTTCATCACTTCTATTCAAAAACTAGCGTTTTGTTACTACATAAGTGCGCCTAAAGTAGCTCTGTTTTGGTCAGAGACTTTTTAGCAGGCAATAATGAGATTTGAATTTGGAACATGAATCGTTTATAGTAATCCAACCGAAAAAGAAAACAAAACGCGCGAACTTTTTTCATCGCTAGTACATTTCTTTTTTTTCATAGAAGGCGAATAAAGTAATATTGATGTCTCGAGAGTAAAATTATTTGTTCTCAGGCGATGTACTTTGAATTCCTCGCCACGATCGGGATTCTACTCTAAAATCCTTCGCTTCGCCCTGGATTCAAAATAGCGCCATCGACAACAATATAACATTTTACTCCCTTGTCATAAAATCTACTATTATTAACAGCCTTCCGAGGTGATTTCAAAGTAAGGCTAATTTTCTTGTTTAGTAAGATTGTTACCGTTTATAAGTATGGCCTGATCTTTATTTTTTAGGTATGTTATCATATCAGTATCGGTGATAGCTTCCCAGTAGTGATTAACACTGCTGATTGAAACGATTGTGGCGAACGAGAAAATGAAATACCTTGTGAATCTTGTCTAAATCATGTATCTTGTCTCTGTCTATAACTTATTGGACGTTTTCACATTGCACGATAATGATTTCCCCGTTTTTGAAACATATCACTCTGTTGCTCCGCTCCTATTGATCTTAGCGTGATGTTATATAGCCTATATATAGCCTTCCTCGATAAATGCACTTCTCAACAAAAAGTTTTTTCAAATCGAACCATTACTTCCTGATATTAACGCGTTCAAACAAACAATCACACTCTTCTGCTTTATAATATTAGTATAGATATAGCTAAAATATTTCGTAGTAAGTGGTAAATACTCGTATGTTGCTATCATTTTAATATTAACGATTTGTTGAATTCTGTTTCAGGTAAGCATAAATACATCACACCTCGACAAAATGTGGTAAGAATACTAAGCTTAGTTCCAACCAAAATTCGAGGGTGTATCATATTTATAAAATGACGGTTTAAGTTGTTTTCTTCGTGGGATGACTTTCGTATTAATATCGGTCTTGTATGTGTTTCAAAGTATGTTGTATGGGTTAAGAATGCGGTGGCTACGCGACGGAGTGTTGTGTGCTGTCGGGGTCGCCCGCTAGGTTCAACAACTCGTCATATGCAGGTCACGCAAAACCACATCAAAGTTCAGCTAATAATTTGATGAACAACGTACAGTTAGTACATTTTTTATATCAGTTTAATGGTCAGACAGAACAAAATGTTTGTTGGTAACCACAAGAAAATGACAACCAGCGAAGTTTTCGAAAGTGTACTCGTATGTAAAATGCAGTTGTCTATCTTTACAGTTTATTCTTTTAGTATTTTTATGAGCAAGATATTTAAATATCATCCTGTTTCAATTTTTTTATGCAGAAAAAATATTTTCCATTCAGTTCTTTATAAATTTTATTATATGTATGTAGTGAAATACATTTATATTTTTAACTCTACCTGAATTCATTCAAAGCCTTTCACTCATTGAGATTCTCAGACTCCATTCTGAGAATAAGAAATGGTAGACGCAAGCAAATTAAATTGTATGCTTCACGTGTTCCGGTTGACTCATAGAGTGCATTAAGTTGTTATTTTGCCTTGTTCTAACAAAGTTACTACATTTTAAAAGTTTTAATTGATATCGTGCATAAGGGTATAAAATATGATCCTTGTCTTTTATCAAAAGACGGTAGGTATGTACTTCAGGAGTTAAATGAATATTATAATGGCTGGAAATCATTTTACTGCTTTCGCCGGAATAGATGCCTTATATTAGATAGCTAACAGGTACATTTACCATCTTTCTTACATTTAAAATAAAAAGAGTTTCCACGAAGTATATGGTTCTTCATTCTTCTCTGTGGTAATTTCGTTTAAATTTACCTAGCGCATAGTTTTAGGAGAAGCCAAAATGAAATGTTAAAGACCTGGTTTTGAGTTTATTAAGATTCCACCAATTCCACATAGAGTAGGCGAGTGTGAATAATGTTAATGTTGAACTGTATTTTGCATAGTTTTCTAAATCTGAACTTGTTTAACAGTTATCTGAGCATAAGTCCCATATAAAATCCGTAGTAGTTTTGTTAATTACTACCATAGCAGAATCTATGAAGTTTAGTAATAATTATTAGTATTTTTTTTTGTTGTGCGATTATCGAGATATGTTATAAATGGATACAATTAAATGGTTCAAAACATAATTTATTACTGGTTAGCACTTGGCAAAGAAGGTAATGCAACATTATCATTATCATCATTATTCTCGTGCACGTTAGGTTTTTATTAAACTAGCACTAGCTGATCGCCGCGGCTTCGCCCGCGTGATATAGTTTTCTCGTTCCCGGTTCCCGTGGGAATACAATACCGGGATAAAAAGTAGCCCATGTTACTCAGGTCCTGATCCCACCCTCTCCCTTCCGATCCCGAACAACGCGTGCCGGGCAGAGATGTCACCCTCATACCGTGGAAACCGTCTTCGCGAGAACCGAGCGTTTTAAACGATCGTTTCTCTGCCGAACGATGGTGGCTTGGAACGCCCTGCCTGCGCACGTGTTTCCTCCTACATATAACCCTGGGCTCTTTAAGCGAAGCGTGAAGAGGCACATTACAGGGTCGTCAAGTTGAGGGCCACTCTCTATAGTATTCCTGTGTACTGTGAGAGTCGCCCTCAATTGCCAGACGTCGCCTCAGCTTACCATCAGGCGAGTGGCGTCAATTTGTCGACCTAAATATAAAAAAAAAAAAAAAAAAAAAAAAAAGGATAATGTAGCTACATATCAGTGAAAGAATATTTCAAAATCGGATCAGTAGTTAAGGAGTCTACTCGCTTCAAATAAACAAACAAACAAAAAATCACATCTTTCTTCTTTATCATATTAGTATAGATGTCAGACATCGTGATCGCGAAGAGATAAGAAGAAGATCCGGCGCCTAAGTGGTGCAGTGACCGCTTTACAGCGTTGTATACCAGATTTAACCTTTATAGACTATATAATTGCTTAAAAAAATTTACTAATTACCTAGGTTTTTAATTTTTACGTGTTGGCATGTAAAGTATGTAAAGAATCATATAACTAAAACTTACATTAACAACACAGGAAACACGCTCGAGGGTTTTATTATTAGTTAAAGCAATTAAAACTTACCCATAAAACGTTAATAAAATTGTTAAGAGATTATTGGTTAGCTTAAACATTGTGATAAAATGCTCTAATTAAAACTATGACTGATTCGGTGGTCTGATTTCTTGACGAACAATTCGGAACAATCCCATTATTTGTTATGAACAGACAGAATTTCTACCTATATGTATAGGTAGAAATTCGTATTGTATGGTAGGTAGTTCGTATTATGAACGGAAGTTTTTGTCATTATATTTTATTAAAATTTTCATTAACTGTAGTTAAAAGGGTCCCCTATCATCAAGCATAAGCGGCATACTTATGAAACATTCGACATTTCGAGATATGAATTTTTATATTATTTTTTCAAGTTAAAGTACCTACTACTGTCCCATGACGATCAATTTTACTTAAACTGCATGTCTGTTAATTTCCCTTTTCCTGAATATGTTTACGTGTGAACCCCTATAAGTAAGTAATGTTAGTTGCAAATAAATTTCATAGCAATTCCGTTAAATTTGGTGTTGACCTTTGATAAGCAATATGATTGTTGTTCATAGAGACGTTTCTTTTATTAAAATAGAAGTAAAAATATTCCAATTACACGTGTACCTACTTGTTTCGGTACGTGCCTAATACCTGTGATCGTGAGAAAAGAGTTACGTATGGCGTAATATACTTTCCCAACTTAAATATGACTCACTACTCAAAATAATAGTATACAGTACATGTTTGCTAAAAGCAATGAGTTTGCAAACTCGTAATTAATTAATTTATGATACTAGATGACCTTCGATTTTACGAGTATGTTCTGTGAACCAGCAGTTTATATTTTACGTGTATCTAACATTTCCTCATAATTAATCATTTATTCTTCCCCTAAGAGGAGGAAATATAAATTAATATCTAATTCAAATGTCAGCTTAGTTCACGGTGATATTATCGATTTAAGAACATACATTTTAGGAAGTTCTTGTTAAATGATCGTTCAAAGATAAGTCTTGTTCCACTTCCTATTCTATTTAAATTAGTCGATGTACGCGGCTTCACCCGCCTTCTATAGTTTTCCTGTTCTCGATACTACATTTCGTAAAAAATGCTCTCTGCAGGGAACACCCAAATACTCCGAAAAACTTTATTCCGAATTTCGATATTCCGATTTTCAAAAGTCCAAATTTCATAACACGTAAGAATTGTAATGTCTATTATTAAAAATCACGAAACTTATTTTACCGAAAGTCATTAATGCGATTTGTTAGTTTTCCGATTTTCATACGTTCGAAGAGTCAAATGCTCGAAGGGTTCTCAGTCCGAAAGACGACATTCCGATTTTCAATACTTAATAAACTAAAAGTCAACATGTTTGTTCTACAGAATTTAGTGACAGATAGAAATCGCTGCAGAACTTCACGCAGTCTGGTCTGGGTAGAAGTGGGTTAGGTTAGGTTAGAACTGTGACCACAACAGAGCGCGAGCCGAGCGAGCGAAGCGAGCGTGCCGCGGAGCGGCCGGCGAAGTGCCGGAATTGATCTGTATTATATAAAAAATTTGGGAAACATACTTTGGCATGTGACCAGGGAAACAAAAAGGACAATGCATCTGTCATTAGTTTTTAAATTCTACCTCCTCATACTTAATATAATATTATACCTACTTCTCTCTGATGAGCAATTATGTGTCTTGCTATTTAGGTATTTTAATAATCAGAATTCATATGGTTTGTTTCGAAATATCATTAAGTCGGACTTTTTGTTATTTGATCTATTGAAGCTCGGTATTTTGAGAGTAGTAATTACCTATAAACGTTAGGAATATTGAAATTTAGGAATTATAAAAATAGGAATAATGATCAATCGGAGTTGTTATATTCGGAATTTTGAACCAGTCGGAATTATGAAAATCGGTATTTTGAAATTCGTATTTGTGACTGACGGAATAAAGTTATTCGTATTTATGCAGTGTACCCCTTTCTGCAGCCTTTTTACACATTTCTAGTGATGATAATGATAGTTTGATGAGAGTAGCAAGGAGTATAACGTAGCTATTTATGAGTGTTTTCATGTAATTTTTATTCCAAAAGAAAAATATCTACACTGTAGGTACCACAGAAGTGTATACCTGCAATTATTGTAACTGAAATATTCTGAGTATTGCCTATGCTAATTGGAACAACTGTTCACTACGGCTAGGCAGCTGAAGGTCAACGTTTACATTGAACAATGTCGTGTATGTCAGAAGAATTCTTTGTTGATTACTAAATCAATTCAATAAACTCGAGCTCAAGTACCTAGTAAGAAACAGTAAATGCTAAAAACAACTGTCTACACGATTGTAAATCTCTGTTTTAAATAGCCGTTTTATACTGTGTATTTCTTTCTCCCTATATGTTTATTAGTAATATTTTATGTCGCTTTCTTGACTTGTACTATTTAGTTATTGCACTTACGGATCTATTTTTTTTTTATGTTTTTATGAACATAATACGCAGTAGAAATGTGCACCAATACTTCACACGTTCAGCGTGATATGCATTTTGATTATACTATAGTGATTAGTGCGACTTCATACAATTCTAATTTGGAAACCAAAAAATGTATGAACTCGCACTAATCACTAATCTAAGTGTAAACGGGGCGTTTCATTAACTATATCCAAAGCACATTGCAATTATTTGTATAATGGTCTAACTAAATATTTACATTGGCGGCGCGGCGGTATTCTCCATATACCATAGTATTACACAACTAACACTTGAAAATACATGCAGTACCTATAGCAATTTTAGCGGTAAGCGCAACGGGTGTCCGAATAAATAGGATCAAGCTATAGATTAGAATGTTGGTGAGAAGTGAATGCCTGAATTATGCTACCCTGGTAGGGTCTCGAGGCAGCTTTACACACAAGCTATTCACTCAAGTTAACCTATCTTCTCAAAAAGGTTGAGGTTCATGAAAAGCATTTTGCACAACTGCTTTGTATGATATTCGGTATCACTCAAATTATTATATTAATAAGTATGTATAAGAAATCCATCATGTTGGATTACATGATGACTTAAGGAAGTAATTTTAGGCAAATTTTCCGTGAATTCCCGTACAGATTTCTAACTAGACTGGGTAAGTAGATTGTAGATAGACTTTATTTTGGTATACGTCTAGAAAACTTTTTGCTACAAAACTAGTAGCCATTATAGTTAATAACAAATCATTGTGGTGTATTGAGTACATACAACGCATAGATCATTTTGTGCAAAAAATCATCCAACTCTAATAATATAAACAGAATAATTAAGATTATGGTTTTAAAATTGTCACGGCTCCGCCGAAGATGTGGATCCTAATTGAACTGTTTAATGCAAGTTCCTTGAACTATGTCGTCTTGTAATTTAATTAGGTACCTACTGAAGTATATTACGCACAGGCTTTCAATAATTCGCACTCTTCTATTGATTTTGTAGATTTAACCCTGAACGCGAGTTGAACGTATTAACATTGGCGTTTATTTATCGTCTACGCGACAACTGCTTATAATTAATTATCGTTAACATACTGAGTTTGAATAAATGGAACAGTTAGATAAATATGTACGTAGTTATAAATCAATTAATATTGTTATAAATGTATTAATATTAAGTACGTTTTTTAATGTACTTACTCTAACAAGGCTGGTAGTAGACTCTTCACCCGTTTTGGGGCAGTGGCCCAACTGTTCTGTCCAACTAGTTGGACTTTACTAAAGCTCGTGGTCCAACTATATATATATATATATGTGTGTAATAATTAATAATACGAGGGTTATATTTTTTTAAACGTTGCAACCTTCTTAGTAAAAAAAAAAATAATTGGCTTGAAATCATTTGTCAATTGTTTTTTATCACACATCAAAGTTCTACGTATGCAACGAAAATGGAATTAAGTCGAAAATATTTTAGAGCGATGATTTTTTATGATTTTAAAAGTTCTCTCTCTCCGCAAGACTGTGCCGCTCGTCTTCAAAATGCTTTTGGGAGAGAAGCACCTTGTTTGAGCACCGTGAGGCGATGGTTTGCTGAATTTGAGAGAGGTCGAGTTTCTTTACATGACGAATTTCGTGAAGGGCGGCCTTCAACTTCCGTCAACGAAAATAATGTGGGTACTGTTAAGCGGTTAATTGAAGAAAACCCGCGGATTGCCTATGAGACAATTCGAGGACTATTGGGGATTGTTATGAGTCAAATCCAGAAAATTTTACACGAAGAATTGAAAGTTCGGAAACTTTGTTGTCGTTGGATCCCTCATGAACTGACAGCGGAGCAGAAGTGGGCTCGCGTGGAATGGTGCTCACAGATGCTACTGAAGTACGACCACGGACATTCTAATGCTTTTATGACATTGTCACAGGAGACGAAACGTGGATTTATTGTTTTGAACCCGAAAAAAAACGGCAATCTTGTGAATCAAAATCAAAATATCTTTATTCATGTAGGTCACAAAGTAACACTTATGAACGTCAAAAAAAGAAAATGCTTCTATATTTACATTTACCGCCAGATTCGCAAGGCAATAGGTAGAGCCTGTGAGGAAAGAACCTGGCAAGAAAAACTCACGGCCACTCTTTTTATTCGCCACTGTTACAACAATAAAAAGAGGGCTAGGGCTAACTAATCTTACACATGAGAAATTTTTTGTCTATTTAAACTGATTGTAAATATTCTAATACATATGTCCAATGATGGTGGTCCGTATGGTGATGAGGATTTTGGAATCGTGGTCCTCCAATTAACTTTAATAAGATAGCAGTGTATATTTTGGCGCGGTTGGGAACAGTGCCAGATCTGCACATACTAGATTGTATGTAGTTTAAGGGGATTCACCCAAGTCATCATCGGTTAATAAAACCGGTCTGCTCTGATGCACTGGTGTAAATAACGTGATAAAATTGTGTGTGTGAAGATTAAAATCTCATTAGCGAACCTTGTACATTTCTTGTGCAAGTTATTTAGTGGCGCAATAATAGTCTAAGAATAGCTTGTTGGTTATACGCTTGACAAAACATAATCACCATGTTAGTGGGGTTTAAGCAAACGTAAATATACAAACTAAAAGTGAGGGTTCGTGGTTAGCCAAAGTAGTTTCACGATTATATGTAAAACCCCACTACTATGATTGGTGATGTGAAGCCCAAAATATTTTTTCACAATGTAAATTGTAACAACTTGAATTGAATTGAACGAAAATTGATTGTTTATTATGCAGAACCTCCTCATTCAAGTAGGGTACCGATTTGGTAAATGAGGGTTGATGCACAGGAACCGAGTGTTTGCTCACGTGAGTCACACGCTACCGACCGTTGGTAGTTTGTTTATTAGCCCGCAGTAAACTTGATGCGGCTGTGTTAAACTTTGACTTAGCCGGATCAAGTTCCGCAGTTAGCTACAAGCACTCTGGCAAGTTAAAAGGCGAGCACACTGAGAACTTTGTTGTACTGAATTTACAGATTAACCTACAAGTTCACTTAATTTATTAACGTTATCTTCACTCTCTTGGAATGTGAGTCTATTGTTTTTTTTTTCTATGTTATCTATCAGGTAATTTCAAAACTTCCGGATCAAGAACAAATACCAGAGATGTTGGTGTAGTATTTTTCCTAAATATAGGTATTATGTCTAACATAAATAAAATAACCTGACGAAAATATCATCAATAATACCACATTAAATGCTAAAATCGGGATGTAGTAAGTGTAATTTGATCCAAGTGAAAATGTAACATTGGTCTCAAAACATTGTCTAAATCCAAGTGTTGAGAAAGTGAATTAATAGGGGAAAGTCTCTAAGGACTTGCGTGCTAGCTTTCCTTACGTGCTGCCAATGATTATATTGCAGGAACCGTTCACAAACCTAATAAGGCAAATAGCAGAGGATGTATAGAAGTGAGGGTGCCAAACAACGGTAACTTCCATACAATTGAGTGACGACAAATTTGCAAATAGAATTCTGCAGTATGAATTACATGATTGCTGGCTGCATCATTACTTGATGTAGATTTATAGTCCGCACTCAATAGATTTTATGACGACGATGACACAATTGAAAACCATTTACGAATAAGTGATTTTGTATGAGAAGTACTTGCTAAGAAAATATCCTTGTGCTATTAGACCAAACCAAGCACAAAACTCATCATTGAGTTCTTAAAATCTTCATACTTTCTATTATCAGAATGCACTAACCCTTTCCTTCACGCATCTCTCTCGACGATGTAACTTCACCGTTTACTAATCCGAGTCGAAATCCATTTCTCATTAACTTTCAAGCCAGTGACCAATTAGTGGTTGGTCACTAGTCGGACGGTTGAAGGAGGCCGGATGTACCTGCTAACAGACTAACAAGGTTCCTATCAAAATTGTCTGGTAAACTGGGTCAGCTTTTTTATCTATACTACCCCCCGAGGATGTTATACGGGATTAAAATAAGTTATGTGAACACGTCGAGGCTTAATACCTATGTTAGTTATAGTTTCATATATGGAACTTTGGTTGGCCACACGGCCGTGTGTCTCGATAACAGTTATGGTATTTATAAGTATTTCATTTATGTCTTACTTAGGTATAATAACATCGGAAAAGGACTTGTACAAAATGTTTTGAACAAAACATAACATATTTACGTATTCCTAAATTAAAAATCTCATACTAACCCCACTGTTCAGTCACCATGTCATTGTATATTTTTACGACTTCAATATATTTAAAAGCTTTCGATGTTCAGATTTAATTTTCATCACATTTCTATTTTTTATCAAACATTCTATTAATAAAGTTTAGTTTATAGTGTTTTACTAATTTAGTAGTTTGTAATATGAATAGCTGTTCCCAGATGCGTAGCTTGTTTAAGAAAAATATTTTTAACTTGTAGTAATTGGTCGCATGTGGTGGCTTTGAGTTATTCACATCATACAACTCAAATAATTGCATTCAAAATAGAACAACCATTAGCGTTTAATATTCCTTCTAAAAGACATGCGTTTATATACCATTGCATTGGAGAATGAATCAATATCAATTACTTTGACCTTTCAATTCTGGTCTTATATTGGGGTGGGCCCTTTATAAAGACTTCGATAGATTGCGTCTTTGTTATATTATACCTATTTCATTCTGCCTCTATTGAACTTATACTGACAAAGTTCGGATATACCTACAATAAGAGTCGTTAAGGAATTTCAATATGATTGTATTCTATTCAACCCTAACGAAATACTTATTTGTCAAAGTTTGTATAATGGACGGATATGGTGAATCTGTGCTACAGAGATAACTGAATAGAGACACAAGATTTTCATCCTGCATTCAAGTTCCTGCGAGAAACAGGAACGGGTAACTAGAAGAACACAAGGGCGTCCGCTAATAAATTCGCATTCACTGTGCAAAATTCTTTCGTAACGGTCATTGAGGAATCGTGCAATGATGCCGATTTAGTTCGGTAGATTACTAGTTTATAACATAGAAAGTTTTTTTTCTGTGACTGAATAATTTTGTTACATAACACCTCTGGGGTCACACTTTTACTGCGTAGTTCAATTGTTTAATGGAACCGCCATATTACAAAACTGTTATAATAATCTATCTCCATGTAACTGCATTTATATTACATAACCCTTTTGAGATTCATATTATTTTATGCCACTTGGTTGTTCTATCTTAATACGTACCTACCTAAGCTTCGATAGTACGTTTTAAATATTGAGAATGCACTTTCAGTTCTGTGTTATTTGTAAAGGCATCGACTTGTCTTAACAAAACAGTCAACACGTGAATCATACGTGCTTGACTCAGTGCAGTCGTAGCAAATACACATGAATTGTTCACTTACCTATACGTGTCAAATTGGGTCTTCGTGTAGTCATTTAAAATGTTATTCGTATTCAAATCACACGTCGTAGCTATTTTCTTAACAATCGCAACACGAGAATATTTGTGTCGCCCGCTATTTATACAGCGAGCGACTTAATTGTCATCCATTATGGGATCAACTCACGTCGCATCCGACTGAGCCAACGTTGTTATAAATCACCATGATCGCGATGGGAATTTGCATCTCCAAATTTTTCGATATAATCCAACTACCTGAAATGCCCTTTATACAATTGGTGAATAAAAATAGTTGTTAGTAACATCAAATTCTCCTAATTCTGCTGTAAATTATTAGGTTGGAGTGGATTACTTGGAGTGAAACATTTTTATAGTGCTGTACCTAACTTAAAATTTTCATTTGTACCGCTTTAGACAGCAACTCTTACTACCTCCTTATAATCATTTTTAGCCGCGGATTAGGTACTAATTATTCTTCTGTGAAAATTATTTGATAAATAATTGAACTAAAGAACAAATAACTTCAAATAAGTAAACTCTGTAATTAGAGTCACCACAACATTCACTTTTTGATAATGAAAGGCACAAGTGAAAGCTTTTAACGCCTGTTACAGTAGCTAATGATATGTTTGTCAGATAATAATTCGACTGAACAAACCGCAAAAAGTAGTAATCGCCTTCTAAATAAATATGTTCAATGTTGTAATGATTCATCTAAAACTACCTGTAGGTATTGGACTCTTTCCTTTTTCTTTAGCTTCAGTAAATGCATGTTCAGAGTTCATATTCAATCAATTTATTCAGTTGGCAACCGGTTTATACCTCAATTTGCACCATAATAACTTTGCATTTTTTTAATACTAATAATTTTGCAAGTTTCAACTTTAATTGTAGCTTTATTTATTAGAACGCGTATGAAAACGATAGATTTAAAAGGTATGAGTGTTACTAAACATTGCAGAGATCGTGTTGCTTAAACATATTTTATGTTCTTCGAATTCAGCCCCTGATTTCCATAAAAGTTTGTAAGAAAGTACTTGGTGCTATTCTTTAGGAACAAAATATGTCATGAAATTTGAAAACTTCGTCTTATACCAAAGGCAGATATCGTCTCAAAAAGCAAGTGTGCATTTGGCATTTTTCTTTTTCATGGAAATCTATACAACTGCATTTCCCTCGCAAAAAGTCGTCTAGACTGCATCAAGCATTAAGAATAACTACATTCGTTCAAGTATTACAATGTTTTTGAATTCGTCTTTGTTATAGGAGTTAGTCAAGTCCGAACATATTTTTTATTGCGATGTCTTCGCGATTCTAAGAATAATTGGCAAAGTGCGAGCTGGATTCTATATTATAGACACTAAAATATAACTTTTTACTTCGAAGGGGAGAATCATTTCTTGCGGTCTGTCCGTTCGCAAATGCCGTCACACATCTCGAAAACTGCGCATGTGATTTAGATAATTATGTTTAATAATTATGCTTGATTAGGTGCAAGAGTAACTTTTTATGATCGGAAGTGTACCGGAACTACCCTTCGGAGACAGGAGTGTGAACGGCAGAAAGCCATTCTCCGACCTTAGTTTATTTTATTCTTGTAACAGAAATAAATAAAATTTTAACTACACATAATTATCTAGTTATCACGGTTCGTGAGATACAGCCTGGTGTGGTTCAAAAACAGACGCACATTGGAGTCTAGGGTAACCTATTGAAATCTCGAATTTCTGTTACCCGAATCTTAAAACCCCGAAAACGGTTGGTAGAACTTTTAAAAGACAGATGTAATGAATGACAACTTTTTAATATTCCCTTTTTAATTTCCCAGATGAATCAATTTCCAGGTGCACTAAAACCAAATTTTCAAAAAGTATTTTTTTGTTTCCCATATTATCATAATCCAGATATCATACCAGATTCTCAGACTACTTTTTTTGTTTCCCATCGTACCATTTTCCAAATAAACTATTACTTACCAAATTTTCATAATCTTTTTATTTGGTTCCCATACAATCATATTCCTGATAAACTATTGCCAGATTTTCATAATCTTTTTATTTGGTTCCCATACAGTCGTGTTCCACCTTCCAGCTAAACTATTGAAATACATAATATTAATTTTTGTTTAAGTGTCAAATTCGACTAAGTAGGTTAGGTTAGGTTACGAGTAGTAGTTCGAGAACCAGAACCGACTTGCTATTGTTTTACTTGCCCATTACAGTTAGGTTAAGGTTATTAAATTAAATATTAAATAAACAAACTGATTTAGGTTGCCAGATGACTAAAATACCGAACAAAATTGCAAACATTTAATAATTTATTTATTTATTTAATATAAAAGGATTTAGTTTTTCTGGATATCGTTTATTTTAATTTAAATAATCTTGATTTTAAAAATCTGGATATTGTTTGTCTGGATATCAATTAACTGTATTTCAAAAAATTGTGTTTCAAAAATTGGGCTTTCGTGCATATGGATTACGGTCATCTGGATTTTGTGCATTTAGATTGCGTGGGTCTGGAACTCATTCGTCTGGATTCTAAAACGTCGTACAAATGTATAAATGGGCAAATGAAATTCGAAGTTGCGATTATATGGCAAACAAAACTTCGGAATTTGTAAAAACGGGATTATGAAAAAATGTCCAAACGTTTTCGGGATTATGATATTCGGAATATTAAAATTTGGGATTAAGATAGGTAACCGAGTCTTAGTTATAGGGTCCCGTTTTTCCGTTTTGGGTACGGAACCCTGAAAGCGTATCAGTGTTCCGAAACTACGAGTATAATCTGACGTTAATAGAACGAAATTAGAATTATTAATATTTTTAATTAGGCTTTGCTTAACGACATTATTTAAGCTTGTAATATTTTCGTGTGTAAATAGTAATTCCCATAATTATGTTTCATTATAATTTTATTACCTGGCGTCTGCAGATTCGCTCGTGCGAAAGAGTTTAACAGTTTGAAAGAAAATTTAAATACCCCTAATGTACGAGTATACTTACTTAAATAAGTGAAGCATAAACTAATTACAGCCGGCCATTGACCCATACAAAGTTCACATCACTATTCGTAACTGCAACAAGTTAAGGGTAAAATGAACAATAGTCCATTAAAAACTCACAGCAATAATTTGACGTGAACTTAAGCGTCAAATTAGACTGTATCCCATTAGTTAATTAAGGATGGCAACAATAGAAAAGCGCGGAACAGACCAACGGTACCTACATAATAGTACAGTTTTATTACGTAGAATTTTGCTCCCCTCCCTGTGTGCCTGTACTGTCTAGACAAGGAAGACCGGTATCGCATCGCTCGGGGAATAGATAGCGGACCGCAAATATTGTTAGCCGAGCCCCAGACCGTGGCCCGTGGCTACGAATGCCGCTATTGTGAGCTTGTTTGAGTTTCTATTATGGCTTATTCAAAGCACCTACATGACTGAACTCATGCCATGCTGGTAACGACTACCTATATTAGAACAACATGTTTTTATTTACAGAGTTTATCAATTTTAAGACTTAAACTTTGCTTAAGTAGGTCAATGCAGTTATTACAATCTAGCTCACTTTCAATAGCACGTTATGTAATAGTATTTGTTATGCATACATTCACGTTAAATATCCTCAGCGGGGCAAGCAAATGTATGGAATCTACCCACATTTCCCTTGCCAATTCTTTGTCTTTGATACTACTGAACCAAGGGTAAGACCGGGTACGTTGATCAACCTGTATATTGTATAGTAGTAAATAGTAGTAATAGATTAAATAGTTGCTTCGTTGATCAACCTGTATATTGTATAGTAGTAAATAGTAGTAATAGATTAAATAGTTGCTTATTATTACTGTACATATATTGGACGCAGTAGGCGTATAAAACAGAATAAACAATAAAATCGTGAGGTATGTAAGGTTGGGGTTTCGAATGTTGTTCCGAACAGCGCTGTGGCGACACACGCTGTTGCGAATTATTTTTCCACTGCCTCACAGGTTCGAAAGCTCATGGACTCGAATGAAATAGTCGCGAAAGACGCTGTTTCGAAAAACATTTTCATTGCCTCATACGCTCGAATGCTTGTGATTTCGATTTATTTAGTCATAAAGTGTAGGTACAGAGAAATATTCAAGCAGTAATTGAATATAAACAACAAATTCGGTGTCAATCAACATTTAATATTATTATTAACAAATTGTAACAATCTAAAATATTAGTAGGTACCTCGACTGTACATTTTCTATATGTACTTAACACAAAGTCTAAGACTGATCTTTATAAAAAAATGTCTAGGTACGTAAGTGGTGTTTGTTTCCGAAATTATTCATTGCACATGTGATAGTATTAGTTAGTATATACGAATACTTAACGCTAAAAATTCAGGGGTGCCCATTGTACTTTTTTTTTTCAAAATTGCTGAAATAGAATTTTCTGCAACTCTTTGCTTTTTTCTAGGTGGTTTCTGAGGTAAATTACCCAAACTCTTCTCGATTTTTTGAATTTGCTCCTCAATAAATTTCGTATACATCCACACAGTCCAAGTCTCTCCAAGTCGTCCAAGTCTTATTTTTAACAAAGAATTCCAGCGGCGATGCCAGGCTTCTACACTGTTTTGAGTACGTGGAAGGAAGAAGTTGTTATTTCTTTCTATAGACCGGCTTTCTATAGGGTCGGTGGAAAAAGTGGTTGTAAGCGTAAAACTTTAGTTTTGTCATCTATGTTGCGGGGCTTATCAGTCGTCCTGTTGGTGGTTGGCCACCTAGACAATTTTTTATAAAGATCAGTCTTAGACTTTGTGTTAAGTACACATAGAAAATCATTAAAATGTACAGTCGAGGTACTAATATTTTAGATTGTTACAATTTGTTAATAATAATATTAAATGTTGATTGACACCGAATTTGTTGTTTTTTATTTAACTACTGCTTGAATATTTCTCTTTACCTACACTTTATGACTAAATAAATTGAAATCACAAGCATTCGAGCGTATGAAGCAGTGAAATGTGTTGTCTTTCGCGACTATTTCATTCGAGTCCATGAGGTTTCGAACCTATGAGGCAGTGGAAAAATAATTCGCAACAGCGTGTGTCGCAACAGCGCCGTTCGGAACAACATTCGACACCCGTAAGGTTGAGTTAGCAAAAGCGAACATGATCGATTTTCGTTCATCGTAGTTAACCTCGACCAATCTGCAATTAAATTTGCTTTACATGTTTGCTCTTCTACATTTATTGGCTCTACGTGCCCCAAACTGCAATAATAAACATTTAAAATTTTTACAGTTCTTACAAAAGGCACGTCAAAGCTTGACTTGTTTGTTTATTATAAACTGCATTCAGGTTGGTAGAAAATTAAACATTATTGATTGAAATACCTGAGTCATAAATTATACACAGACGGTTTAAAACAAGGTCGTTAGTCTTGAAATATTATGCGTGGTATTTTGTTTCGCATCGCATATGAAATACAATTCTCGAAAAGGCGCGAACGAAGTATTCACGACAAACGTCATGCACACCAAACTCAGGTTTGAAAAATCTACCTACTTTTGACCATTGTACACCGTGTAGTCTTCCCTAAGTCATACAATTTTGCCTGTTACCTTCATCGTCTGTAATTAGTTTGGGACGTTTCGATTTAATCAAACATACGATGACAACTACGAAAAGGGAAAATTGCCCAGATGATTAGCAGTGTCCGAACTCCGAATACGGGAACAGATAAAACAGAGAGAGTAACTTTGATTAAACAAGTTAGCAAACAATCTACGGCAGTACGTTAGACAACTAATACGATTACTTTCATTCATCAAGTACAAACGTGCACAAATAAAGCCCCTCTTTTTGTACGGTACAAAGTACGACAAAGATATCTGCGGTAAAAAGTTGTATTCAATCAAGAACAAAGTTATTTAAATTTGTAAAGGTACATGTACCTTAATAACTTTTAAACTTGAGGAATCGAATAGTCATTATTGTCAGCTAAACAGTGTGAAATTCAGTAATCCAAATACTTGTCAGCAACCATAAAACCTATTCTTTGATGTGCGTATAGAATGGAGAATGGAGGATTTTTCTGTGTGTATAGATATTGCTCCTTTAGTCAATGCTTAGAAAGATTTTACTTTTAAGAACTTAGCAAAATCAGTTTCTCTAACAACATGATGCATAGTAGTAATATGAATGCAAATTATATCCCAACATTCAGAAGGTCTTCGTGTTTGTGTACTGATTCGATTAGACTGATCATGTGCGGAATATAACACCGATTGCGGCAACTGCATTGAATTCACTTTGTGGTTCACTTTGTGGTCTGTCTTCACTAGCTATTGATAGAAAATCTATTATATAATAGACGATGCATTGTTTTGAAGACTATGTATTTAATTATAAAGTATACCTAATGAAACCATTTTCGATTGTTACAGCAACTTAAAGATGAACTCG
Source organism: Nudaria mundana (assembly GCA_963556515.1). Taxonomy (NCBI): domain Eukaryota; kingdom Metazoa; phylum Arthropoda; class Insecta; order Lepidoptera; family Erebidae; genus Nudaria; species Nudaria mundana. The sequence continues at coordinate 8,963,535 of OY748294.1, forward strand.
GCGAAGTGGTTGCTGAACTGGAGGCTCTGGACGGACAGGAGGAGTGTAAGCAAAACAGTAAAGCCAAGCAGATGAGTATAGGCAGAAAGAAATTCAATATGGATCCAAAGAAAGGTAAGCCAAGTACTAAATACATATAATATTATAGAAAGTGATGTCAGAAAGTATCCACGAAGGGCAACAAGACTTGCTCGTTCATCGTATCGCACAAAAACCAACAGATTCGTGTGGAACTGGAATGGAGAAAGTAGTTACGCATATAGGAAACTTCTTTTTATAACTAAGAAATGTGTTACTGTCTGAATTATAACATATTTAAAATAAATTACGGTACAAAATGACTAAGAAAATCTATCTAGCTAGGACAACGAAATGCGATACTGAGTCCGATTTCATGATTATTTTTCTCCTTGTCAGTTGTTTTATTCGGGACTCACTAAACTAGCCCAATTTTAATATCATTTTGTTGTAAGTAAGCTAATTTTATTCCTGATAAAATGTAGCGTAATTTACGATTGTTTGGGAAAACCCAACCAACCAGATAGATAGATTCACTAGAAAAAAAAAAACAAGCCTGTTTTACTAATATCGTTCTACACTTATGACAACACTGGTTTATTATGATATGGTTAGTGGCTTATCTACTGTGCTTTAATCAATACTTCCGCATTAAACAATGGTATGAAAGCATTAGGCTTCCCAGAACGGCAGGTGTATCGTTCCCACGCCTGGTCAGACGACATACTCGTGCAGCAAATTCTTCTATTCCTGTACCTTACACCTGTCAAAGCGACTCCCTTGTTTTATAGGAACCCCTCAAATTAGACAAACGGCCTATTAAGCACAGTTTTTGCCTTCGTTTTATTTGTTAGTTAATGAATTAATGACCCATCGAAGTTAGCGTTTAGGTTTTCGAACTTTATTTGTGAAGGTCAAACAGCTTAATAAATAAAGTAAATATTACTGTTACGTCTATTGTTTTTCGCTGTAGACAAATCATCATCTTCATCATTCACAATCACTGTTTTATATAAAAAATAGTGTTGGTACTTTATTTTTAATTGTGCTTTGTTATTTTAGACACCCACATGGGTTTATCTAATTAATTTATGTAATACATATACAGAACAATACGCAATACACACACACTGAGTCCAGATAATGAATTTTGTTGGTAAGGATATTTTCTGCAATTTGGAAACGGAAAAAACGGTTTTAAACATCGTTTTCCGACATATGTGTATCCTTTATTTGTATGCAATACAGTCAATAATAGTCCACTTAGCATCATTAAAAATATGTTCCTTCAGCAAATAGAAAAAGTATTAATTATGTCAAGTTGTTACTAGCTTGCCAAGAGACTGGCAGACAAGGCTTTAGTTTTCTGAATACATGCTTATACTATACCACGCTCGAGTACTCCTATGAACGGGCGTATGCATAGTGCCTTATATATTTCCTAATGATGTACCTAGCATGAAAAATACACGTCGTTTTCTCCGTTTCAAAAGCAAACCTTACCTACTCTAGATTTTAATGTACATAGTGTATACGCACGAATAAATGGTGATACACTTTCACGTTTACGCGTCTGTTCATTGAGCTACTTTTAACGGTCTCTTTTGCCGCACTATCCGCCGCGAAAAGTTGGTCATATCGTACAATTTTCTCGGTACATCAATCAATCTCGTTGAATCTTTTTCAACCTTTTCCACCTTATTCCATGTAAGTATTAATTAAACCCAACAATGACTAATAACTTTTCATAAGTTTCTGAACACTCACATCCACATTAAATGTACAGACGATGCTAAAGCCAAGTTTTAGTGAAATGGGCGCCCAATTTGTTTTCCCGTCCAGACTCTTTGACTCCTATTCCGGTACCTATTATGAAGCAATCTTAGCTTGAATGATTATGATAGTGAAAGTTACCTTTTTTATGTTAAAATTGACACACAGATACTTAGACCATTTCCGAGGCTTATGACAAATAGAGTACTTACTTTTTATGATGGCAAAGTGTTGAGGTAGGAATTTATAACGAGTGTGAAAATTATAACATGCGAGTAAGGTCGCGGAGTTAGTTGAATAGTAATACTTACAAGTTTCCTTTGTCAGAAATGTCATATAAATAGAGCCTTATTCCGTACCCGCACTATGTGCACACATGCATAATGTAGGTTATGTAAATGCAATTCCTATGGGTACGTTTCCCCCGAGACAAAGTTGAGTGCTTCATTGTTTGGCCTACAAAGTATTTTATTTCACACCATAGACTGACGTTAATTTATGCGGAAAAAATAGGACATTACTCAGGTGGAAGGCGGCGAACTGCGGCTGAAGGACAATCTATTATCATTAATCATGTTGCTTATCAGTACTTTTACCGTCTATTTTACCAACATAAGTCAATTTGCTTAGCTATATCCTTAACAAGCTATCAATTTACCATGACTCAAGTTTAAAATGATGGATAGCACAAAAATAGACCAACGCAGTTGCCCCGTCACGTTATTCCTTATTAAAGCAAACACATACGTCCGTGTACAGTATACCTACAGATTAGAAGTTGTTGCTACTCGGCAAAAAGTTGCTATAAGTCCTACACATTTCCTCGGGGAAAAACGGAATCGACATAACTTCTCAAGTCACACAATACTCCTCACATTTTTCAACAGTGTTATTTTAATACCGATAACAAGCCCATCAATCAATTATACTGCTAGGGTGTTGCAGTAGAAGTCGTTTATTATATCCCAAGCCTCGCATTCACTGACAATAACAAGCTTGTTATTGTTGCAAACACCGCAGTCTGCAGCACTTGACTGGTTCACTTTGCGCCAAACGATCTGCCATTCAGCTATCTGCATTTTAGACACGAGATAATAAACTCGAATCTCTAAAAGACTTGAGCTTATAATAAAGAACTAGGAGCTTAATATTGCATGGCACATATTAGTTTGAAAAAATCTCTAAACTCCTCGAAGAAATATTTTTTGGCGTCCTAAACTGACAACCCACGCAGATTTACGTTCTCTCTGGCAAGACTCGCCGAAGTCTTGCCGCGTGGGTGGTTGACGTCATGAAAGGACGTAATCTATATGGATTTTCACCCGTTTGTGTTAAGTGACGCCATTATAAGTTAACAACTGGTTTTGGATAGGTTTTTGCATTATATGTATTTAATATGCAATATCGGTCACCTTGATGTTACCTAGTTGAGACACCTTCAATTTTTGCTGTATCCTTATGAATATTTTGTCCTTAAAGTCTCACCTTATAATTAACAAGGATAAAATATATTATTATTTGCTTAGGCTCATTGGCATTACAAATATAAATGAACGAGGCCCATTGCACGTATAGTAGACATCACAAATTAATATTTTCTTAGAAACTTGGAACGTTTGTATAATCTCGATAGATACATGTAAGAAGTATGAGCTCTTTGAAACGGTGTTACTTACATTCAAGAAATTAAAGAATGTGAATACTGTTTCATTCCTGTGTACCTCCTGGTTTGCATTGAGTGGTCGCAAGTCGCAATGAAACATTTTTAAAGTTGGCATAGTTGAAATGGAAGTTGCATTCCAAAGTTCCTACGACTGCAGCTTTAAAACACTGCAGACACAGTTGCTTTCACAACAGTCTGCGCGTCACCACAAAGAACCACTTCTCTAACGTTTCAGAATACCTGTATTAGGAGATTTCAAGACCTATTGTTGCTTAAAAAGCCGTCCATTTATTGTGTATCGTGAATACTAGTAGTTGTATTGAATTGAACTAGTTGTAGAGACTTACTTCGACTTTATTAGTAACGTAGGTTTTCCGTCGTGGTGGGGTTTTGACCGTGATTTAAGTGAATGTACATTGTGTTGTTTTGTTCCCACTAGCCACATGAGCTTCAAAGTCGATGATACGATGCTAGCAGCCTGAAGATATTTATAATCTCGTGAAAACACGTCACATACTTTCTCCATTGTTTCGTACCTACACTGTAAATAAACGCGAAATATGTATTTAGATGCGTTATGCATTTAGTTGAATATGGACAAATAAAAAGCATTGTTTGTTTCTATAACAATTATTTTTTGTAAATCTATTTTTCAATACTGCAATGTTTGTCTTTATAGGAATCGAGTACCTGTACGAAAACGGCCTACTACAACGGACGCCAGAAGACGTAGCACAATTTCTTCATAAAGGCGAAGGTTTGAGTAAGACTGCTATCGGTGACTACCTCGGTGAGCGGTCGGATTTCAACGAGGCGGTGCTCAAAGCATTCGTTGAATTACACGATTTCACGGATTTAATACTAGTACAGGCACTTAGGTAAGTCTATTCAGTCGGCCATTTTCAGAATTATTAATAGACCTACCTATCTAATTTGATGGCAAATCAAAGAGGAAATTCTGAAGCTAGAATAGAAACATAAGAAAATCGTTCAAGACTGCGTGCAAATATTGGACCTGATATCAACCTGAACAGTTTCCTTATTGACGTCAGGAAGTCTTAACCTCGCTCTCACAGCTTGTCAACAAAATTCGCCTTAATGTTTTCATTACTTGTGTGTTTATAAATATCTATTATATCAAACAAAAAGATTATACTTTCTCAGAACAAATATAATTACGAATTTTGGGTAAATACGCTATGTAAATATTATTCCGCTAACAAGATAAATCATTCCTAGCATTCACTATCTACGGAGCATAACAACATATGATTACCGTGAGAGCGAATGCATAAGATGAAGAATAAATGAACGGTTTTATAAGTCAACATAATCCTCTAACCCGAGTGCAGACAGAAACACTAAGACTTTTCAAAACCGTGCAGGCTTGGAAAGAGTAAGATATCATTATTTAGCCCCTGTAACACAATAAGTAGGTCCTATAGCAATAAGCCTTTTAGCAACCGGCTAATTCCGGTTACTGCAATGTACAAAAAGATTTATCAGACAATGTGCTCAATTAGCGTTTAAAAAGTTGTATCACAGTTTGTAGTTCTAATTTCTTGAAGAAGTGTTTGCTAGGCAATATTTCTATGTGACATTTATGTGTTCTGTAAATAGACTGTCTGTTAAACTCTGTAGACTATCAGTTAGCGTACAGAAACGTTACACTTGCCAAATTACGATATTGCAAATCGGTCGTTGTGATATTTTTACATTCTCATTTTGAAACTATCTTATTTGTCTCTTCGGTTAGAAAACTTAAATGGACGGCTTTGTGTGTGAAAAGTTAGACTACGTAAACAATAGTGTAGTCTTTAAAGCTAGAGGTACGTGACCGCACTTGCACCTGAGTCGGTCACGGGCTTGGCGTGAGTCCCTAACGGCTATCTATATATTTAATACGACAATTTGTCTGTCGGTACGTCTGTCGCGTTTTTCAATTTACATACATTTGCATGAAATATTAAAATATTCTTTTTTTTTATATATATATTTGAGGTGATACAAAGTTCGCCTTGATAAGTAGTATGACTTAATGGCCAGATAGTGCTCTAAATTTTCTTATCAAGTTTATCATAGATGATTATAAGTACAATAAATAAATATTTTTGGACATTCTCACACACCGTCGTCATCTAGCCCAAATTAAGCTAATATAAGCTTGTGGTATGGGATCTAGACGACTGATAAACGATGATATTTCTAAATACATACATATTATAAATAGAACATACCCAAACTCCGAAACAAACGTTTGTGGACCGCACAAATAATTTGATTCGACCCGGAATCGAACCTGGGACCTCAGGGACGGCAGTCGCATACTCATACCACTGCGCCACCGAGACAGCTCTTTTTAAAAAATACGATAATTTGTTCATACTTTTTACAATAAATTAATGTTAAACAGCTGTTAACTTAAATTGTAGATGTTTTCAAACATCTCGCCGATCTCGCCTCTTGCAGATCACATTACTTACAGTAATTATTTTTATATTACAGACAATTTTTATGGAGTTTCCGATTACCTGGTGAGGCACAGAAAATCGATCGTATGATGGAATGTTTTGCACAGAGATATTGCCAACTGAACCCGGACATCTTTACCAATGCGGACACTTGTTATGTGTTAAGTTTTGCAATTATAATGTTGAACACATCGCTACACAACCCCAGTGTGAAGGACAAGCCTTTACCGGAACAGTTCGTCGCAATGAATAGAGGGATCAACAACGGCGGGGATTTACCGCAGGAGTTACTTTTGGTGAGTATTTTTCAACCGACTTCCAAAAAAGAAGGAGGTTCTCAACTCGACTTATGTTTTTTTTGTGTTTGTTAGGTACTTACCTCATATCTTTGGACAGGGTGAATCGATTTCGGTTTTTTTTTAAATTGAACCTAACTACTTCCCAAGTGTTCTCATTTTAATTTAGTCACGTTTCGACAATTATTTGGTCCCATTGTGATAATTATTTGGTCCCACTTCGATAATTATTTGGTCCCATTTCGATAACTATTTGGTCCCATTTCGATAATTTGAAGTCTGTTTTTGTGTCAATTTTGACGTTGTTTTATTTACATTATGTGCTCGGTGTGTAGCCAGAGCCTTTATGATCATGAATAGGAAAGACCGCGTTCGAAACAGCAGCAGCGGTATAAAAAGAGGAAAATGGGATATTAGGCGCGATACACCGAGACTAGTGAGTCTTGGATTCGATCACCGCGTCAGAATAAATGTTTGTGTGACGTAGTTATACGTAGGTCACACTATAAGTTTTGCGTAACTTAAAAAAACAACGACGATTCAAAACAATAAATCCACGTTTCGTCTCCTGTGACAATGTCATAAACAGCATTAGAATGTCCGTGGTCGTACTTCAGTAGCATCTGTGTAGCACCATTCCACGCGAGCCCGGTTCTGCTCCGCTGTCAGTTCATGAGGGAACGACAACAAAGTTTCCGAACTTTCAATTCTTCGTGTAAAATTTTCTGGAATTGACTCATACCAATCCCCAATAGTCCTCGAATTGTCTCATAGGTAATCCGCGGGTTTTCTTCAATTAACCGCTTAACAGTAGCCACATTATTTTCGTTGACGGCAGTTGAAGGCCGCCCTTCACGAAATTCGTCATGTAAAGAAACTCGACCTCTCTCAAATTCAGCAAACCATCGCCTCACGGTGCTCAAACAAGGTGCTTCTCTCCCAAAATCATTTTGAAGACGAGCGGCACAGTCTTGTGGAGAGAGAGACCTTTTAAAATGATAAAATATCATCGCTCTAAAATCTTTTCGACTTAATTCCATTTTCGTTGCATACATAGAACTTTGATGTGTGATAAAAAACAATTGACAAATGATTTCCCGCCAATTGTTTTTTTTTATTACTAAGAAGGTTGCAAGTTGCAACGTAAAAATATAACATTCGTAATTCAAATAGTTCCGATTAGCTAGAAGTGAAAAACTTTTAGTGTGCCCCATGTATCTTTTACTTACCTAGTTCTTAAAAGTTCTGCTTAGATGGAGAATAATAAATTCTGTATGAATGTATTTATTAATATTTGGATGGTAATGAAGTTATGATAATGAAATGGTTCCGTATAAATTTCGCGGAGATTTATTTATGCCTTTCACAGGCACACCATTCACTGTTAAAGTAGGTTAGTCCAGCTGTGTTGCTGTCGTAAATTATTATAAAACAACGTTTGGTTCTTAGACAAGCACTGAGTAAATATGGACTTTGCAACGTCGCAATTTGTAACCGCAATATGCATAAGATCAACATTCACAGCTATGTAAAGGCTGGTAGTAGGTCGTTATTATGTATGATTTTTAGTCTCCCTGATTCACAATCAAGATTAATTTTCTTGTTCCCCTATTCTCACAGGAGCACATTACCAGTTTCCATTTAAATTGGTTCAGTATTTGAAGCGTGAAAGCGTAATAGACAGACAGATTAGTAAGGATATATAAAACTGTAGTATAATATAAACGCACACAAGACTTATTCTGCCAAGCATTTCCTTCCCTTGGCCAACTGGAAGAGATTTCTTGTGAAACAAGTGGTGCCTTTGTACTCAATCTATCCTTATTGTTTATCTTTATTTTCACGTGTGTACGTAAATAAATAAAAATAAATGAATAAAGGAACAGTCTTTGTTCAATCAAACATTGAGAAATGCCCGTATAATGGGATATCATATCGATCGATAGGTTGCTTTTGTTATCTATCGATGTCACACGTGTGTAAATATACCAATCTTATGTATATCTATATAGCGCTAATATAGATATTGGTATATTATGATAAATCCTACTTCCCATTAATATGATGAGTGTGAAAGTTTTAATGCTTATTATACTATCGCGTATTATCATAGTACTGTCGCGCTCTAACCACTGAACAGATAGAAGATCGCGAAAAAGTGATATGTCATCCTTAGATTTGGGGTCATTTCTGGTTTCTTAATGGTTGAAAACACTCTGGAAACCATGCTTCAAGCCATGTTCTCCAGCACGAGTAGGTGGAACGCGGCCGTGTCCTTCTACAAGCAAGTCATGCTAGCGAAGGAGGCGGCCGAGAGGGTTAGGGGGAGTGTCCTGCCCACTGAGTTCCAAAGTGTGCGCCGCAGACTTATATACGCCCAGGCTTATCTACGACCTCCATGATCGGAGCCTGAGGACGACACGATAGCCACCCGCCATCCTTACAGAAGTACGCTAGAAGGGTCGCGTGCTGCCGGGCCTTCAGCCTCGCAGCACGCAACCAGATTCACAACTCAACACGACGCGGGATCAAACACGATTAAACCTCAGCGCAGAGGCCACGTAGGTGGCCAGTCCGCCGGGCGCCACTGGAAATACCTCCTGGTGCGTACCACAGGCCCTCGGCAACAGACGTAGGAGCGGCCGCGCGCGCGGAACTCTAAAAGAAATGGTTGAAAACACTAACGATATTGATAATGTTTCGAACCTAAAACTCTTAGCCAGATAAGGCATAGAAAAACCAGAATTCTGTACACAGCAAACGAACACTGTGACATGCGGTTACCACAGTTCTATATAATTTATATAATTCTATTTAAAGTACATTCTGTACAAATTGAATAGGCAATATGAGATGTTTGCTGATTATAGAATGTAGGTAGGACATATTAAATTTATTTCATGCAAATAGCTACACTATAGTTCATATCATCATTTGTGGTTATTTACACAAAACTAAAACCTTGATAAGGGGTTTACCAATTCTATCAGTTACGTCAAAGGGAAGGAAAATGTATGTTTGTGAAATGTCAGTTAAATTGTCACCTCCTATGCACTCCTATGCACCAATTCACCGGTTTTAAATGCCAACACTTATTTCATTTGTATTCACTCCTGCTCCCTTACACTGAGCACTCGGAAGAGATTGTCGGTAAGGGACTGTAATGTCATATAATGGTAGTACACACCGCCGCCTTCATCAGCGTTCCCCGCTGCCACATGCTTATGACCACTGGGGCATAAGCTAGAAACAAAACAATTTGGCGTCTTGACCACTCACCAGACTAAATTTAGTTACGCGGCTGATATGACATTACACTAAAATGTTCAGTTTTTTTTGCTGTAAAATCGATCTGCTACATCAAGTTTACAAGAAGATGTTTTTACCTTTAATTTCTATCCAATATTTAATCAAATTATATTATTAATTTCTTTTTAAACCTATTTATTTGCAATAATCACAGTATTTTATTTGGATGTTGCTGCGATATCATTGGTTATCGACAAACTCATCCGATGCCATGCTAACAGGAATCCTGACAATTACTTTGTTATTATGTCGCCATGACAACACGATGTACCAAGTAAGATATCGATAAAAAAAATTCAAATGCAAAGAGGTTCAATATAATCATTATTGTAATCTTAACATAGTATGAAACAAGACACTTCTTGCCGTATGTACCTATGCCTATGCATATACAGGGTGTCCCGAAACTCGACGTCAACCCGGGACCTGGTGAAAAGGCAAGTCATGCTGGTTGCCAGAAAAATATAAAAAAAATCTAAGTTGCATGATTTTAAAATTACAGGCATTTTAAGAAAAAGTGCAAAATTACACACCCTGTGGCAGTCTTTTTACTCCTGTTGCCACAAATCTTAACTTTTTCCAACAATTTTTTTTGCTTTGTAACCCTGAATAATGCGTCTCTAAACTGTAACACAAATTTGGAAATCAGCTGCTCTATCTTTCATAACAATAGGACTTATTTCTTAGAAAACAACTAAAATAACAACATTACCTAGTTTTTATTAGTTTTTATTGAAAAAAAAGTGCACCACGCGAGCTTGGCAAGTTATGTCAAAAGTTGGCGCATTTAGTAAGGATTCCAAAATGGTATAATACTTGGTAAGTTGTTGCTATCGTGGGCAAAAAAATTTTTTAGTAAATTTGAAGGGCCGATTCCAATACTGAATAAATTTAACATTTGCACCTGTGCTTGTCTATCATAAAAACTATGACTAAACAGCTTATTCACTAAATTTAAAGTACTCTCAGTGTGTGCATTGGAATAGGCACGATGTTTTTGTAAAATTTTAATTAAAACTAAAACTAAATTTTTAATACTAAGGTTTATTTATTAAATTTACAATTAAATATTTTTATTACAGCAAATGTTCGAAATGCCTTCCTTCGGCGGCAATACAAGCCCGATATCTCTTTAAAAGAGTTTGAGCTATTTTTCGGGCGAATCATCCATTATTTACGAAATCGGCTGCTTCGGCTATTCTTTGCCGTAGTTCAAATTCGTTTTCGATTGCCTTTGAATAGACTTTTTCTTTGACTGCTCCCCAGTAAAAAAAGTCCAATGGATTTAAATCCGGTGAACGAGCCGGCCACGAGATTGGACCAGACCGTCCGATCCATCTTCCGGGAAACTCTTCATCGAGATATTCTCGAACTGAGCGAGCATAGTGCGCTGGGCACCCATCTTGCTGGAACAACATTTATCTGTAAATGTTTAATGGCACGTCTTCTAGTAAATTTGGTAGATGGTTCCGTAGAAAGTCCAAATAGGCCTCGCCATTCAACGCACTAGGCAGCTCAAAAGGACCAATTATTTGACCATTCAAAATTCCGGTCCACATGTTGACTTTGAATCGGTACTGGGACCGGTCCTGCCTCAGTAAATGAGGGTTCTCTACATGCCATTCATGCAAATTATGCATGTTCATGTAGCCGTCCTTTTTAAAAGTTGATTCATCAGACCATAAAATTTTTGTTAATCTAAAATCTAAATCTCAAATCTCAAATCTAAATCTCTCCAATATCGTACGGCAAAAATTTATCCGAGGCTGGTAGTCCCTGGGTAGTAACGTCTGTACTCGCTGTACGTGGTATGGGTGTAATTTGTGCCTTTTTAAAATTCGATGGGCTATACTTTTTGGCACGCCGGTGGTTATCTCAATAGCCCTTACTGAAGTGCTTGGGTCGTGAGCTGCAAGCACTTCGTCTTCCATCGGCTTAGCGGGTCTTCCTCCAACATGCTCATGATTTGGTAGGCGGCCCTCTGAGAAGAGTAAACGATGTACGTTCGTAAACACGCGATGATCGGGGTAACGAGCAGCGTTTGGGTACCTTTCACGGTAAAGTCTGGCAGCAGCACTAGCATTGCACCTGCATTCGCCATAAATGAGGTGCATATTAGTGTATTCACTAGTGGTATACACAGACATCTTGGCACTAGTCACGTGAAGTCCAGGAGAAAGCAAAAGTCGTCGTTTAGGGAAAACAAACAGTCCCAATCCAAATCACAAGCAATCACAAGTCCATAAACGAAGCCAAAAGTAGTCAGTACGAAATCAACACAAACGAATACGAAAATAAGCGCAGTAAACGAAGCCAAAAGTAGTCAGTACGAAATCAACACAAACGAATACGAAAATAAGCGCAGTAAACGAAGGAGCGTAACGTACTGATTTGTGTTTGGCATGTGAGTACAATAGCGTTTCAGTCTCTATAGCGTCTACAAAACCCGTCTTGCTCGCACTTGATATGGTGACTCTTTCCGTCTCAGTTACTTACGCGTTAAATTTACTCAGCAATGACATCGGCTCTTCAAAAAAATAGTGTCTATTCCAATGCACACACTAAGTATAAACTATTTATTCATAGTTTTTATGATAGACAAGCACAGGTGCCAGTGAGTTAAATTTATTCAGTATTGGAATCGGCCCTACAAATTTCCTAAAAAAAATTTTTTGCCCACGATAGCAGCAACAACTTACCAAGTATTATACCATTTTGGAATCCTTACTAAATGCGCCAACTTTTGACATAACTTGCCAAGCTCGCGTGGTGCACTTTTTTTCAATAAAACCTAATAAAAACTGGGTAATGTTGTTATTTTAGTTGTTTTCTAAGAAATAAGTCCTATTGTTATGAAAGATAGAGCAGCTGATTTCCAAATTTGTATTACAGTTTAGAGACGCATTATTCAGGGTTACAAAGCAAAAAAAATTGTTGGAAAAAGTTAAGATTTGTGGCAACAGGAGTAAAAAGACTGCCACAGGGTGTGTAATTTTGCACTTTTTCTTAAAATGCCTGTAATTTTAAAATCATGCAACTTAGATTTTTTTTTATATTTTTCTGGAAACCAGCATGACTTGCCTTTTCACCCGGTCCCGGGTTGACGTCGAGTTTCGGGACATCCTGTATATATCTTTAAAACTACGCAACGGGTTTTTATGCGGTTTTCACCAATGGATACTCAAGAAAGGTTATTAGTACCTACCTACATAGCTATTTATATGTATTTTTTTCTGATCTGAGAATAATGTAAATACCCATAATGTAACCTTGATTTCATTAAGTTTAATAAGTACCTATTAATAATAAATTGTGTCTTTTTTATCTAGCGCGACTTTGCATGAACATTTTGTTAATACACATTAGCAATACGGACCTAGGCCTCATAAACTGAGCCCGCTATTTTTATATTTGTAACATACAGTTAGATCTCTTTTCCATTGGACTATGGTAATCTACTTACCAACCTGTCCATCAACACCCGCCATATGTACTGACCTGTTTCATCAACCTCCTTTCATCTATCTTTTCTACGTGCCCGAACCATCTAAGCATCCCTTTATCAAGATCACTACACACCGCATAGTTCCCGTATCACGCGGCTGTTCCTCACTTTAGCCATACTTTTCAAACTTCTCAGTTTCACTGCACACTGCATTTATTTTACTTTCATGCTTCTTCTGCCACACCCAATATTACTACTTTATACCATTTTACATTTTACATTCTCCTACTACCCCTTCTTACTTGTCTTCCAACGTCCAGTATCTATGCTCTAACCACAATCGCAACTTGCGCTCTGCTGACAATCAGCTTCTTTTGTGCCCCAGTCACACATCTAGTCTTGTCCACTCTTCGTTCTATGTTCAATCTGTCCTTCTTTGGAACGCCCTTCCTCTAGATATCAGAATGTCCACTAACCGTTATATTTTTAAAAGAAAAGTTCGTCAGCACTATCTTAACCTACTGACAGAGTCGTCTCAGTAACTTCCTAGTAAGTGGTCGTTATTATTTGTGTATGTGTATGTTTACTGTTCAGTAGGTATATAATGTTATGTATGTGTGGTATGCATATGTATGTGGGTATTCTTATAGTTATGTGTATCTATTTCATATTATTATTAATGTTATGTGTAGTTTATTTGGGTATATATTTATGTAAGTAAGTCTTTTAGTATCTATAATAGTCAAGTGTACCTTATACGCACCTACTCAGTCGATTCTCTGCATCACCCTAAGGTTGGCTGGTAGAGAATGCCTTTGGCATTAAGTCCGCCTTTGTACATATTCTTGTGCTTAAAGATTAAATAAATAAATAATAAATAAATATTCACTACCTTACAAAAGTGGAGGGACAAACTCTCCTCTACGCACAGCCAACCAGGCCTTCTGACCGGACCTTCTGACTGTTCATAAAGTTATGCAGTTACCCAATCACTTGATTCCCTGCCATAACTCTTCGTTTAATATCATCGTCATAATACCCTTTATCCCTTGTAAACTTGGACCCAAAGTGCACGAACTCTTTCACTTGGTCCACTTTTTCTCCTTCAATCACAGTCACACATTTTTATATTATATTGTACAAAATGTTGAAACTGGTCAATACGCAAACCAAAATCCAATCTTAATCATTTTTTTAGCTAGAGATATCCAGGGAAATGTCCCTCTAAATAGCAACGGGTACCAAAATGATCCTACAAAAGTTTTGGACACAACCAAGGTTATGAATTTTACTGGTGGTTGCAGAAAGTTCTGCGGTAGGCGTAAGGAACCCACAGATGTTAATATTTTTGGTCTTACTTCTTGAACTTTGTAAATATTGTAATTTTACTAAATAATACTTATTTATATGTTTATAAATAGTAAAAAAGTCTTGTTTTCATAAACGACATCCACCTTAGTGACATTTTTGAAACCTGATTTTCCTAGTCGATTTATCAAATTTATCGATAGCGTGGATCGACACTGTTACATCACAAGTGGGCGGTAACTTTTTGTCTTGTCATTATAGTGTTATGATACAAAATGTATAATGTATGTGTTTGTGAAAATGTTAATGTGTTATTCTTATTGTCATGTGTGAGTTTCATAGTGGCACCCGATTGGGTTTGAGCGTCTGAGAATGTGTGCGTGTCGATGACCCCCCCGCACCAAACATGGCAGACTTTTATGTATCGGGAAAATGCATAATGCCTTGTTCCGTCGTATACGGCGACAGCGTATACGACGACCGCGTTGGTCTATGTCGTAGTATAAAGACAATGGTTTCAGTCAGTCGATTATTTTTTTAAATCTAGTTGGAAGTGTAAAGGAATCTAATCTTCACTTTCTCCCAGTTAGGTCAATTTTTAATGAGAATTTTTTATTAACTCTCACACCTTTTCCTACCAGCTGGAACGCTAAATGCTACTATTGGCATTTACGATCCTTTCATTCTCTATAAAAGCTAAAAGGCCACTAGACTCGTTACTATTAGGTACGATATATATATTCAGCGACACACTTATTAAGAGAAATTGGTCTGTCTACAATTTAGATTGTCAAGATGGCGTGCTATTTAATCGTTTCAAAACGAACATCTTTCCTTGTTTTCGTTTAGTGTAATCGCATTAATATTGTAAAGACTAAACCAACTAAACTACGTTTGTTCCTGCAGGACCCAATTATTTTTATCACATAGGTTTAGGTACTTTTATTCCTATAATGATTATTTGGGGAAATTCGGAAAGAGAATGCAGAGCTGCAACCATTAGCTTATAATATAATATAAGATTACGTTTCTTTTTCCATAACAACCTGTAGCTATTTAATCCTCACCTGAACAGCCTACTGACACAGTGGAGGCTCTCTCAAATATGTTATAATTTGTCCCTCTCTCAAACCTGACACAATATCGTAAAGAAAGAATATGATATAGGTAGTTCATCATCAATCGAGCCTTTTACCAACTCAGTTAGTGTCGGTTTTCCAGTCTAACTGCGATGCGGCTGAACTTCGATATTTTCCGTGAAGCGACTGCCATCTGACCTCCACACCCCATGGCCGATATAGAAGTTCTGTAGTGAGACCAGTCGAAGTGTGTTTAAGGGCTCCAAAATACCCGTAACGACTGCCATAGATGTTCGTATGACAACCGGGACCTACGACTTAACGTGTTCTCCGAGGCACGGATATAAGTAGTTAGTATGATATTATCTAGTAGCGATATTTATCTGGAAAAAATCCTCACGTTTCCATTGGAATGTCTCTTGAAACTTATTCTATAAATGAATTGATATTTAACTCTTTATTATGAATAACATTATAATGATGTAATGATAATAGTTGCTGGTGACGTAAGTGACAATATTAAGATCATTAAGTCGTTTCCAGTGTTATCTTGGAGCAAATGGGCGATAATTGTCAACATCTTCAATGTACAGTTGATTATATGTTACTGTGTAAACTGGTAGTAAGACATGTGCATTCTACGTATTGTTTAAATTGCGATTAAATCTCTTTTTCACTTGAAGTGAATATTAAAAATTTTATAAACATAAGAAACAGGGATATTTACGCGATTCTGATTGATTAGATATTTTCCGACGTTTCTAGTCTGCGACAGTCATTTATATCTAATCTTGTGGATACTTAAATTCACGTAATAAGAACGCTAGACGAGAGTGTGGTTGTGTTTCCGCATAGGTACTCTTGCTCTTACTTACTGTTACCACGATATATATCGATAAACGTGAAAGTTTTAACAATTAAAGAAATTTATTTTAAATTTTCCATTTCCAGTCATTGTACGAGTCGATAAAGACGGAGCCTTTCAAAATACCAGAGGACGACGGGAACGATCTCATGCATACGTTCTTCAATCCGGATAAGGAAGGATGGCTTTGGAAGCAGGGTGGAAGGTACATAATATATATGTCCTACTAATCAATCCCCGGGATAACAAGTGGCCTAAGTTACTCTTTATAACATCAGCTATCTGCCAAAAAGTCTCGTTAAAATCAACCCAGCTGTTTCTATGCATTTAGTGAATGTATAATTTGAAATTACAAACGGATTCATCAATTTTATTTATTTGTAAAGATGTGAAAATAATGATTGTTCGTTTATTTGCTTTGTGCTCAAACACGCTATAATATTAATTTAATTTAAATTTGGTGTCCCTACAAGTCGGTCGGTACCTAAAACCCTGGACTATCCTACAAACTAATGTGGGCATAAGTTAATGTAGGAAAATATAACATCAATACTAAATGCACTCACGCGAGTCGAGTCTAACAGCTACTTGCGCGATCCTGATCATATACTCCGTCATAATATATTGTTTGGAAGTTTTTTAATATGTGTTTTGTTTTGCATTAACTTGAAACGCCTTGACTTTGTTTTTGACAGATTGATGTATAATTAGGCAAATAATGTATGTGTTTCTCTGTAAGGAAAATGTCAATTACCCAGACCAAACTATACCTACAGGAAAATGGGGAAATACGTGGCAGTATTTCCCCATTTTTAAGGTCATTGCTTTGTGAGTCACGAAGGTTTCTAACTCATATCATCATATTGCAATCGTAACAAGGGTGATTTTATTTTTTTATTCATATAGTTATATGAACCCAAATATACTGAAGATAAAGAAAACAAAATATCGTGATTAGAGAGTGAAATAAAACAGGTATACCTCGATTTATGGCGGTAACAGCGAGATATAGATTGATAAATCGTCTACTCAGCAGCTTGAAGGTCAGCGTTGTTTTTATGTGACCCGAGGTATACTAATAGGAAGACTGCGAACTATAAGTTTCACCAAGTGCCGACAATCGAAACCATCAACTATAGAAGATTGCGAACTAAACGGTTATTGTTGTACAATACAATGCAGCGTGCCTCACATAAAAGTAATCTAACTTCCCTGGTCTCCTTATGTTTTCTAGAAGTCTTTGACACACGATATCTTAATTCACTTATCTGATCTCTTAACTCAACAGAAACAGTAAATATCTATATATAGAAATGTCCCCCTTAGCTCTCGAGAACTGGTTATGCTTCAATGATGGTTGACCCCTCTATGAATAGCTCTCGATCTGGAGGCAAGCCAAAAAATCTTAAGTTTGACCTAGCCCTAAGGGGTCAAAAGTTATATGCCAAAACCTATGGCGTGGTGACGCAAGACACCGTACTAGTTTAAGAGAAATACTTATTAATAGTTCCATTATGGTTATTTGATTATTGTTTACGTTTCAGATACAAGTCGTGGAAGAGACGGTGGTTTATATTGAATGACAACTGCCTGTACTACTTCGAATATACCACGGACAAAGAGCCCAGAGGGATCATTCCATTAGAGAATATTTCTGTAAGTATCTACCACGCCGGTTTTCTCGAAAATAAAATTTGTAGTGAAGTTAAATTAAGGGAATCGTGGCTAACTGGTGATCGGTTAGATTGCTAAAGTTAAGCAAACAATAGCCTGGTCGGTCTTAGAATGGGTGAACCATTTGTTAAGTAAGAGACCTCTTTGTGCCTCGGAGAGCACGTTAAAGGTCGATTTACACATATCAGTGAAGACTCCGACACAGTTCAGTTTCAGTCGTTTATCAGTGCAAAATATTCTTTCATAATTTTTTTCTGAACGCGCCAAATGATGAATGGTTCAAAACTCCGACTGTGCTTACTACAGAACTTGGATATTTCCCAGTTGTGCAGGTCAGATGGCAGTCGCTTCACGGAAAATGTTCAGCCGTATCGCAGTTAGACTGGAAAGTCGACCCATTCAGTTAAATAAATATAGACAGACAGATAGACACAAATCACGTCTGTATCCCCGAAGGGGTAGACAGAGGCGCTTATTAGGCCCACGTTTCGACAGTTCTAATTTAACCCTCACGTAATAGATGGCGAGCCTATTGCTGGTACGGGTACTATATTTGACAGCCTCGGCCGTTCGTTAGCTGGTGAGGACTTGGTCCCAGGATTATGTTGATACCCCCTTATGCTGCGGCCAAATGATGTCTGCTCGTGTTGCTACTCGCTTTGCTGCGAATATTTCCTAGTGGCGACACGCGCCCCTAGTTAAGCGAAGCTCAATCTTAGGCGTCTCGTGTATTTCGTTTGTCCGCATACTCCTCCTAAACGCGTTAACCGATCTCCTTCAAACTTACCACTGTGATAACGTGTGGCGTGAGGGTGGCTTAAAACAAAAAAAAAATGAAAATCGGACATACCATCGAGGAATAATCACCGACAAACACTTCGCTCAGTTTTTTTGCAACAGCCGCATGCATTGCATACCTAGTATAATTCGTGTGTGATAAGTTGAGATCTGAGCGTTGTGATATTGGTTCGAGCGCAAGTCTTATCTTACCACGTACGAGTAGTAATTCACTGGCCGCGCGCGACTAATGACGAGGCGAGCTGGGTTGCGAGTGAGTGTCCACACGATGTTCCTCGCTATTAATTGCTTCGGTGGCGCGGACTTTAGTGCTTCGGCTTACGACTCTGGAGTCTCAGCTTTTATTTACGGGTCGAATCAAATATTTGTGTGATCCACAAATGTTTGTTTCGGAGTTTGGGTGTTTTCTATGTAAATTATTTATGTATTTAGGAATATATAAGTATGTTTATCAGTTGTCTAGATCCCATAACACAAGCTTGTAGCTTAGTTTGGGCTCGATGACGTTGTGTGAGAATGTCCAAACATATTAATTAATTTATCTATTTGGTTCATTTAATTATCCTCGCTACTCGTCGAGTCGTGTTGCCGCCCAGTTAGCATCCTAATAAATCCAATAGAATAATGATATTGGCATGCGACCCGCAGGTGCGTCCAGCCAGCGACCGACAGCGGCCCTACTGCCTGGAGCTGTACGCGAGCGGCGGCGCGGATCTCATCAAGGCGTGCAAGACTGACTCCGAGGGGAAGGTCGTCGAAGGGAAACATACTGTCTACAGGTTACTAGCTTATCCTACTAATATCATAAACGCGAAAGTTTGTGAGTATGTAAGTATGTATGGATGGATGGATGTTTGTTACTCTTTCACGTAAAAACTACTGAATGAATTTTAATGAAACTTTACAATAATATAGCTTATACATCAGAATAACACATAGGCTACCATTTATAAAGATATTGTGTGTATTGTTCAAAATATGACGCGGCGCGACGGGAACGGGAAAAAATCCAAATTACCACGCGGACGAAGTCGCGGGCGACCACTAGTTATTATTATATTTACTATTTAACCGACTTCAAAAAAGGAGGGTTCTTCGACTGTATTTTTTCAATACAATTCAAATCAATTCAGTACACTTTTTTGTACACAACATG
The DNA here is from genome assembly GCA_963556515.1 of Nudaria mundana. Lineage (NCBI taxonomy): Eukaryota > Metazoa > Arthropoda > Insecta > Lepidoptera > Erebidae > Nudaria > Nudaria mundana. The sequence continues at coordinate 8,983,390 of OY748294.1, forward strand.
TAGAACATACAAAAAGGAGATTTCACTTAAGAAGAGTACAAATTGCGGCCTTATCGTTAAAAGCGATCTCTTCCAGACAACCTTTGGATGGATAGCGAGTTTAAGAAATTCAAATAGGTAGTGTAAAACTATCACTCTAAGGAGAGAGAAGATCAAAGCTTAGTAAACAGAGGAATAAAAATAAGACTAGACAAGAAATAGAATCAGAATTATAATGTTTGTTACCTCAAATCTTTCGGCTGGTGAACCTATTTCCAATTCTTTTTTAAATTGAAACCTACATCTTTCTGTTCCGGTAATTTGAAGTCGTTTTTTGAGTCAATGTTTGCGATTTGTATGAAAGCTGAAAAGTTTCAATCGATTAAATGTGGTCAATCAAATGAGATGATTATCAAATTACTAAAAATCCTTAGATAGTTGGTTTTTTTAGCATTTGGAATCTGGGTTACCTGTATACCCAACTGAGAATTCCAATGAGTGGATAGGCTATAATTTATTGATGCCACCCGTTCCAAACAAATTGCATGGATGGGCACTTTTTACTTTTGATTCTCATCCGACCCCATGTGAGATTAGATTCATGGGGCCATAAATCTGAAATTATATTGGATTCTCATGCTATGCAGCTATGGCTAGAGTTTGTTCCGTTGACGAATTAAGTTAAATGAGTGGAATAAGTGTTCAAGTATTCATAATATTTAAATTTTATTCCTGTTTTACAGAATGTCAGCGGCAACGGTAGAAGAGCGAGACGAATGGATCGAGTGCCTCCGTCGTTCGATCAGTCACAATCCTTTCTACGATATGTTGGCACAACGTAAGAAGAAGGCACAACACAATATACATTCTAGTTCACACTAGTCCATGGCAATATACAAGGCAACTAAGACTCCAGTGAGAACTTATAAATAGAACAACTGTGATTGTGGCAACTTGAGTGTATGTACGTCCTAATTGTCATTGATTGTCAATTTGCTGTATACAGTATTAAAAGGATTTGTATGTTTTGAACGATAACAGACACGGTGGAGATCAAAACCAGTTAAGTACCATCCGTTTCATAAACGGACTTAGCTGGTTTTGATACAACAATTGAAGTGTAAATTTATCTGACTTTTACATTAAATCAAAACCAGCTAAATGCTTCTGTGTCAAGGTCTCAGTTACTGTATTAGAATAAGCTAAGTACCATTGATTCGAGAGAAACTTAGCTCGGTACGTTCACAAACACCTCAGATATTAAATAGGAGATATTACGTTCTCATATAGTAATATGTTGTACAGTCAGATTTCTTCCAACTTACACTGAATTTATAAAACTTAATTTATCGTAGCAAATAGCGGAGTTTAATCAGTATAGTGTATTAGTCCAATGGAATGGTTTTGATTCGCGTTTGATATGAACAACTGTATTTAAATTTGTAATGTGTTAACGTCCGTTAAAAGTTTACAAATGACTAAACAATAGCCTTTAGTCATAACTCAAATGAATATGTGATATTAAGCCATGATAGGTACAGAATAATGTATTGTGTTGTACATATCGGGCACAATAATTTTTATATGCATTACGTTTCATGGTTGTCGGTCCATGTATATAAAATATAAAGAAAGACTGATATAAATGTGCTTTTTGAACATCGCCCATAATTGAAACGAATAGAGTTGCGTGCTTGTTAATTTTTTATATTTCAATTGGTATAGTACAGTTTATATATTATATGAATTTTTATTCAAACTGTTCTATAACTTAACAATAAAAATTGTATATTTATACGAACATTTTTATTGAAGGCAATATTCATTTCCGTTAGGAAGCAACTAAGGAATTCTTCAGAAAACTTTTTTCCTCTGTCATCGTAGTACATTTTTATTCCAAAATGTATTAAAAAGTATTGCGAAATCAGACGTTAAAAACATAACGAATTTGTAAGATTAATGAGTTATGATAAGTTCGACTCGCTTTGTTAGATAAATTAGCTGCGATGAACTGCCACGGCCAATTTATAATTATTAAAAAAATGTAAAAAAAGTATTATTTGTAACTAGCAGACGCCCGCGGCTTCGCCCGCTTGACAAATTATATACGAAAACCTTCCTCGACCACTCTATCCATAGGTGAAAACAGCATGAAAATCGGTGCAGTAGTTTTTGAGTTTATCGCGAACATATGCGGTGGAGGACTTTGTTTTATAATATGTAGTGATGTTATTGCTGTTAGCAATTAATTTCACAGAGCATTGACAATAAATTATGTATGTTCGACAATGTCACATTTGCCTTAAATGGCGAGGTTGTATTCAATGAAAGTATTAGTTTAAATTAATATTGTAATATGTGAGCGTATTGTAAATGAATCCATGTTGTGCATTGTCCTATTGAGTGGCAACCATTTTTGTTTTCCAATCTTGAAATTTAAACAAAATAAGGCTAAACACCGATAGTATATTATGTAACATTAAAATCCGCTAAGCGCCGAATTAAAGTGAATTTAGCTGGTTTTAATACTATATCATCTAAGCGCTGATTAAAAGTGGATTTGGCTGACTTTTTTTTACTATTCAAAAACATTATAAACGTAAGACAAACGGGTCTTTTACGAGATTATTGAGATATGAGGCAAGAGCCGTGGTAACTGGTTTATATTATATCAAAAGCAGCTAAGCATCGATATAAAGTGGATTTAAGGGCCTAGACCGCGCACGGATAAAGTCGATTTTGAGCGACAGCAGCGCTATTGTTGCCCGAATCATCCGACGGGCGGGTGAATGACCCAGAGAGCGCGATTTTGAAAATGTTTTGCGACAAACGTTCCACGTTGAGTTATTGTTATTGAAGTTGAATATTTACAGCATAACAAAAATGTTGAATTATTGGAAATAAACGACTGCCTATTTGTAAAATATTCCAAGAGTAGTTTTCGTTATAAAATGATCCTAATTACTAGATAAATAAATAAGAGTAGTTTGAGACACAATTTTTATGATTTTCTATTTATAATAAACAATCAAGAGCAGGTCCGGACTGACCTTTTTGTATTCTACTTACCTAAAATTCCAACTACGAGTATTTATTTGTAATTTTACTACCAAAGTTTATTCTTATTTCGTAAAATTTTCATTCAATAAAATAATTGCAAATTCAGTAGGAAGTACGGTCGAAATAACATCACGCCTTTCCTCGCTAGTGTTTATATCTACGCAAGGAAATGTGCCTATTGCGTAAACTCAAATACTTTTTGCTTACGATCACCTCGCAATCTAAAAAATCTTCTAGGGTTGTACAAAAAATTGTCAATAAATGAAACACAAGTATAAAAATGGTTCATATAATTAAAAGTAAACAAAATATGAGTCGCAACCTAAAAAGCGTGCTAGGGTTGTACAAAAATTAGTTATAAACAAACATGAAATTTATAAATTATTCATATACTTAATTAAACGAAAGTAAACAATAACAAAATATGAGTTTAAGAGTTTCTAATGTTTTTTTCATTTTAATGATTACTGATCAAATTCTGATTTCTACTAATTTGATGATAAAATCAATTGCTATTGCAAAACCTATCAGAATGAAAATGTTACCAGCTGCCCGATTCACGTAATAAAAACCGTAGCGTAGTGACTTAAAAATGTCACTTCGCACACTTTTTAACCGACTTAAAAAAAGAAGAAGATTCTCAATTCGCTGTATTTTTTGAACCGATTTTGATGATTTTTTTTTTATTTGAAAGCTGGTGATCCCGTGTGGTCACATTTTAATTTCATTAGGATCGGACCTTGGGTTTACACCAGGTAACTCTTCAAAATCGTATAGGAATTGTATAGAAATTGAGCTATTGGAAGATTTATGACAATCCAAGACTAGATAAGTAAGTGCGTTAAAAACAGAAAACCAAAAGGCGATTTCTAAGTTTCTAAGTTAAAACGACTTTTGAACTGGCGTGTTTACGTGAATCGACCGGCTGGGTAGTTAAGTTACCTCAGTCTCTTTCAAAATCATTAGACGTTCTTCTCTTTCAAAACACGTAAAGCTCTTTCTTTCCTCTCTTTCATAGCCTCTATGACATTGGGCGGGTCACGAATAGGCATGCTTCGTGACTGCCGAGGATCAACTAATTCTGGAAGGAGGCAATCGTAATAAAATCTAACTAATTTCATCTCCATTTTCTCCTTCCAAAATTTGTCGTCCTTTTCTATAATATAAACTTTCATAGGTACAGTAGCACCAAACCAGATGCCAAGCATGCAAACGTTTCTTTTAGTTATATGTAGCTGTCCCTGAATTTGGAAATACCAGTAATGATTTTTATTTATGACATAACCCTTGGAAGCCTTGTCCTTAACCCAAAAGGTATGTTTGGCCATTGCTTCATCAAGAGTCATGCCAGCTAAAGAATGTGGGCACTTAATTTCAATTAAACCGTTTGCATAAATGCCATCTGGTGTAGTACCAAGAAATTCATATTGATCGTCGACGAACAAACCGCAACCTTGTATACTAATATTCTCTTGAATTTCTAACTGTCTAATTGCAGTTTCTTCGTTTTCGATACCGTACCGTACAGCAGGCAAACTGGAGATATTACTACCATAAACGATTTTACAAACAAGAGCAGCACAACTTGTGCTCTCTCGTTTTTTACAAACTTCCCCGAACGATGATGAGGTTAGTAATTTTCTCCTTGTACTCATCCACTCAGCACTACTTCTTTGCAAATGGGTCGACCTTTCAAGCTCCTCTCTTTCAGCACAAGACAACTTTAAATCAACTAAAAAAGATGACTTGGCTTTCTCATATAATTCTGGACTCAGATCAGGTTTTTCGCAGTTTGGTCCATAGTGAGCGTCTTTCGATACAGCGCTGTGGCTTTTTTTCAATCTTAATTTAGGTTTAGCAATTAAACGGTTTCTACGATTACTATTTTCCACTTTCGCGATCAAAGGATTAGGACTAGATTTAAATATGACTTCATGAGTTTTACTATGAATCGATCCCGTATTAAAAGACACAACAGCAGCTGCGCATCGGCCCGCATAAGAACCACGGGAAGAATAATTTACACGCTTACCCCCAACTAATTTGGCAATTACTCCGTTAAAACTTTCAACTATATTACTTGTGCAATTATGAATTAAACTTCTAGAATGATATGACAGTCTTTTACTTAAAATTTCTACCGCGTCCATTAATCCGCATCCAACAATTGCTGGAAGTAACCCAACAGGTTCTATTCGACGAGTGTCAGGTCTACAAAAATACTCCTTGCAATGTTGGTGATTACCAAATACGTGTTGTGGACCATTTAGAATATCTTCACTAAGATTTTTTATTTTTTCTTCGAGTGACTGATTTTGATCCCCCCAATATTTAATCGCGCATTTTACACCCGTTCTTAAACGCAAATACCTTTCTTTTAGGAATTTCCGCAACTCGCAAGGATACTTAGTGTCTTTCGACAATTTCTCCAAGCTATTGCAGTAGTTTCGTAAAAGATGATTTTTGCATTCAATTTTCTCTACTATTAAATTATCGTACGGACGCGAATCTAATATTTTTTTATAAGTACTGGAATCGCCGTCTGCTACAAATTTATTATAAATTACACCGTGATCAACAAAGGAACGTTTAAACCCCTCAACTATTATGGTCGATTCCATCCCGGTAGATGATCCTGAATAATTCTTGAAACAATGGTGTTCCGGGGGCTGACTGTTGTTCTTTGCGGCTCGTGCACAGACTACGCAGTATTTATTTTTAACTCCAAAAAACAATACTTTATTAGTTTTAATGCCAATTATCGCAGCTGCGCCGGATAAGGCGGAAAAATTCTTACCATAAGATCTCTTGCTCCAACAACCGTCAACAGCAACAGATATTAATGGTGTACCATTTTTATCAACACTACCTATAGACACTGCGTACTCCGCTTCTTCCTTGACAGCTTCTGCCATGGAATGTGCTGCTGTCTTTTCCCACCAATCGCAAACCGTATTATTAATTTCATTGTACAATGAAGGTGACATGATTGGTAGGGCTACTGCGGCACTTAATGTTTTTAACTGAGAGTAGCTCCCACCAGATGATATGATACCAGACACAATTTGATGATTCACTTCCATGCTATCTTCTTTCTTTTCAACCAAACACACAGTAAATTTCATATTACACATACTACATTTTATGATGAGTTTTGAGTCCAGACCAACTTTTACTTCACCTATTATACTGAGGTAACTTAACTTACAATCCATTGGACCGTGGTCCCCTATGGCCTGAAGAGCTTTAAAAAAAAAAGAAATATCCACTACTCTACGCCCAACTTCCACTTCATCCACCTTTCCCTCTTGACGGTTGTCAATAACTAGTTCCTGTAAAGAAAGATAATGGCTTGATTTTTATTATAAAAAATAATTCAAAAGGTATGGGCCAAATTTCTTCAAACATAGCTAAGAACTCCCTTAGAATACATCTTTGAAACACAGAACACTAGATCAAAATCTTAAACGTTTTTATCAGTCTTCGTCAATTATGAAAGTGAATAAATAAACATAATAAAAAACTGGTTGCTTGTAAAGTCGGTTTAGGACGATAATTTTATCGGATAACGTCATAATATTATTCTCCATCGCTTGTACTGCGCTCTCGCTTGACCCTAGCGTGACATAATGTGACACTTTTTTGTGCGTGTTGCCGGTGTTCATCGATTTATAAGACGTTATCACGTCATAAATTTAATAAATCCGACTATATGCATAAAAACTCAAAAGGAAAAAAGAAAACAAGTCTACGGTCTTGAATTATGTTACATAAAAATAAATAAGAACACTATTGTAATAAATCGAATTCAACAGTTGAGACCCATTGAAATCCTCACAGGCTCGAAGATATTCCTGACTAGCTAAATATTTCTTTAGAAATAGGCCCCGACTGCTAAATACGCTATATTACAATGGTGTTGTTATTTATTTTTATTACACATTTTCATTTTTTAATCTGTCGGGTTTTAACATTTTTATTGTTTATTTATTTATATTCATAACTGACGAAGACAAATATAAAAGTGCAAAAGAATTCATACAATATTATGTTCGTGATGAACAGAAATTATAAATTTCCTTTACGCTATACGTATTGGTTTTTTATGGCGTCACTTATTCTATGTCACTCGGGCTTAGAAGACAATTCTAATGATACTAAAAACATTAAAATCGGTTCAATAATTTTGAACTTATCGTGCCACAAAGATATATTACTTAGTATACATACATACATACGTACACCAGTCGCGTAAAAGATAATATTTTACAAAAAAAATTCTTGATTTTGGTAAAATACGAGATTTGAACGTGAATTTTCTTTTGAGAAAGTAATTGAGAAGTATGTGTTTGTCTCACAATGAAAATAATAAATATTGCAAAAAAAAACTGTAGGTACTGAGATTTTGTCTTCGCCCATCACTAGCTAGTTTGTTTATTTATGTAACAAGTCTACAAGAATTACGTATAACAACTTACCTCTATACAGCGCGTAGCAGTGTTGCTCGGAGTCTCGGCCTGAAGGTTTTCTTCATTTTCAGTACTGGAAATATTATTCATCAATATCCACTTTTTATTTATTTTGTAATTTTTGTACAACCCTACGCCAGGCACGGCGCGCGCGCGCCCGTGCAATTTCTGATAGGAAACATACCTACTTCCACTTCCACATATTTAGACATGATGAACATGAAAACTAATAATACTGTAACTAATAATAGTGTAAGCAAACTCATTGCTTTGAAATACATAAATATATGAAAACTAATACTATATTATGTAATAAAATTTATTATTATGAAAATTGTTCCTATAGAAATTGACTTTATTACTTATATAGATATTGAAATTACGTAATTATTACCTACTGGACATTGTAATTTTTCTTCTTAGACTGACATACCTAATTGTGTACCTATCTAATTACATGTCAAATCAATATTTACATGCTGTTGTAGGTATATGTCTGAATCAGGCGATCTAAATCATTGTACCTATTTGCTTTGTAATGTACCTACCCTGTTCAAAATGCAAATAGATTATATTATTATTACTACTAAGACATGATAAGCATACACACAAATAAAAGTAATAAAACTAGGATTTTTACTTGACACTAACACAAATCTAGTAAATTTTTTCTAGGTATTTAGGACAAGACGTAGTCAAGTAGGCAGGTAAATAAATAAGTAGGGAGGAACTTACATTTTATTCCGAGATCTTTTGGCTTTCACGTTTTTATAATGCGTACTAAATTTTCTTTTCGCTGGCATGGCACTCAGCAAATTATCCTGCGAAAAGAGACCCTCGATTACCAATTACGTTTATGATACCTATTGCCTTTATCATGTTGAAAAATCTATGTATGTCGTGCAGAGAACTATATACCCCGCCAGTTCATATCTCGAGAAAATAAGGTGGGCAGGGCTTTGATTGTTTCAAGCCTGAATTGATACCTACTTTACAAGGTTCATAAAATGACCTACGCAACAAAGTAAATAATTTTGTATTTCTTACGATTTATATCTAGTTCCATCATGGTTTTCTTTCAGACTTTCATTATATCGGTACTTTCTATTTACTGAAAGTAAATTAGTTATAAAAATATTGTACTTACAGTTTTTCACAAAAAACACAAATTCACAACACGTAATTTTGCTGTAGCATCCGACACGCGTGGAGTCACTTTGAAATTCTATGGCGCACTGGCGATTAGTTGCGACGATCGTTCTATCGGGACGCGTTTGAATTTGCATACATTTTTCTATGGAGAATTTACGTAAAACATATCTAGATTTTAGGGCTTTAAAAGGGGAAGTCTTTGTTTGTAAAGGTACAAAAAAAAGTACATGGTTATATTTATTGGCTTTTTCAGTGTTCAAAAAGTGTTTCTTTTTATCAATTTGTGTTGATTTATTGGGTTAAATCTGAAAAATACGAAGGCAGGTTTTCGAATTTTTTCTCAATTTTGTGCGTTTGTTGACGTTTATTATATAACAACTACAGGGTTTTAAGAGTTAAAATTAGCACTAACATCATTTTTGGTCTTTCATTTTAATATATACAAATTATCGTTGTTATTAATCATATGTAAATAGGTTAAATATGAAAAATCGTAACACTCTTTTCGGCGATTTTCACGATCTGGGCCCTTAACTAGTTTTAATACCATAATAAAAGATAAGCGGCGTTGGAAAGTGGTTTTAGCTGGGTTTGATTCTATCAAAAGCAGCTAAACATCACAAATATATCCTATATGGCTAAATTATGGCGAAAATGAACTAGTTTTATGATTTAAAACAAAGTTCTACAAAATGTTACATTAATTTCGCATCTAATATACAATAAATGTCTAAATATACAGACGTATATTGCAGAAACAAAAAAATATTACTAAATGTTTTGTTAATTTATGTGTATGTTAACAAAAATAATTTGTAACTATTTATTTTACTAAACTATGAACTAATTACATGTTAAAGTGTTCAATGTTGCCTAATTGATAGTTTTTTTTTATGTCTGGCAACAAAATTTTAGTTTACACATACTTTTTCTTCAAACTGGGTAGAATGATTATGAACTTTTATTGGTGTATATTTCTTACCAACTTTTAAAGCTGTCCTATTTTTTGTAAATTGTAAATATTTCATTTAGTTTAAACAATTATTTCTATTTCATTTGGTTTAGGTATTTAGTCCATTCATTATGTGTTATGATAATTTTATGAATTCGGTATTATTTTATAGTTTTTAATAGTTACAGAACGATTAAATGGCTGCGTTCGGGGAGTAAACTTTTAGCGCTAAATATTAGACCAAATGGTAATATAACGTAATAATGTTATTCACGCGTGAGTCCTATTTTTTTATGAATTTCTAATCAATAGTAGCTAATTCGACAGTTGCAACATGTGACGTCATCCGTCACTGATTTGGTTTGGTGGAAGATCAGTAATAGTTGTTACTAAGGCTTTAAGAGTGCTCTCCGAACGCACCCGTTATATTTTTTTTCGATGTATGTCCAAAGTCCTAGCAAATAAACACGCATCATTAATTATCAAGCACTTTTAATCATTTAATATGATTGTACGGAAATAAATAATTTAAAATACAATGTTTAGTATTTGAAAATGATTTTTATGTGAAAGTATTATTTAAATAAATATAATTATTCTATAGCAATAATCGGAGGACGTATGGGTAGGTTATGGAATGGTGCCTAAAATTGATCTGCAAATAGTTAAGCTTATAGTAATAGTGTAATTAGAACTGTTATGCTGTACACACGCTTTAGAAACGTTAATTTATCACTGTAATGTTTTATATGACGCGGATATGTGCATAATAAATAGTGTTGTAAATATTTTTTGTAAGAAAATGGATATACATAAATATGTTTATTTACTAAGAAGTTTTTATTTTACCGACCTAAGAAATATGGAACGGTTACAACTCACACGTGTTCTATACTTAGCCTGCAGAGAGGATGCCAGCGACTTCATTCGACAACCAATAATATCGTAGAAAACTTCAAAAAACGTGTTAATTTTGTCACGTGACTGTCATTTTCTGCGATATCATTGGTACTATACTATAGTCTATATTGATCTAATAAATCGATCTACTATAGTCTACAGTGTGTCATATAGTTGACAACAGATGTAGTATGAAGCGAGTGTGAATGTACAAGCTAATAAGTCTACCAAGGATATACTGCGTCACAAATCGCAAATCTTTTAAATGGCATTTAGCCAGGTTAAAAGTACCCGTAATCGGAGAGCATGTCAGCTTTTCCTGTGAAACGGTTTGTCCACCAGAGCGTGTGGATCTCGCCCACAATGCGTGTCGATTTCAATATCAAGTTTCATAAAATTATGAAATGCGTTTCATGTCGCGCGGTCCGCCCGCACCCAGGTTGCTATGGTAACAGCTAGTCGCGAACTGATTTGACGTTGACATCGAAAAGTATTGCGGGCTAGATCAGCACACTCGCCGGTGAAAAAACGCAGGGCAGGATAACTGCATTAATGAAAGTTGAAAGAATTATAGCAAGCAGGAATCTGTGGTCACGGCCTACCCTAGTAGTAAGGAAGCGGCATTTGTGTCAAAAGTAAGCTACAGATAAAGATTATCATTTTATGCATGATGAGCATTTTTCCTGGTAGCATCTTAATTGTGTGTTTATAACGGGCTGAATAAATGGATCGATGGAAGTTCACAGATTATAGTATAGATAATTAATTTACCCACTTTACACCCCGATTAACTGTGGGAAATCTCGGAAACACGAGTAATTGTGCTAATTAATTGTGTCATACAATACTTATTTACTTCAAAACCGTTTTAAATCCGGTTTGATGCTTGGACGCCCACATCTTCGCCCGCTTGACAAATTATATAGGTACCCAAAATCCTTCCTTGAGAACTCTATCCATTGGTGAAAACATCATGAAAATCGGTGCGGTAGTTTTTGAATTTATCGCCAACAGACAGACGCTCTGGAGAACTTTGTTTTATAATAAATACCAATGTATTGATGTACGAAACTGTACAATATCACACGCTCTGCTTAGTTTATGACTAGATGGCGTTGTGTGAATTGTCCTAACATTTTTTTTTTTTTTTTTTTTTTTCGACGAAGTTTTAGGTTTCTACGATCAGCTGTTTAGGCTCAGTCATTTAGGACATGAATGTTGTATTGTATGGATAACTGTAATTAATATTGATTGACGATTCAACGTTCAGCCTAAACCGCTGATCGTAGAAACCTAAAACTTGGAGGGAGTGTTTATTATATGGTATGTACTTCCGATAAGAAAGGATTTTCCAAAATTCTTCTAAAGGGGTGAAAAAGAGGGGACAAAGTTTATACGGGACAACGTGACACCTCAGAAACTACTGCACCGATTTTAAAATTTCTTTCGGAAATATACATACTGCATTTTTAGCGAGTAACATAGACTGATGACAGAGTTAATAGGAGCGGACCAGCATTGCGTGTAGACTATAGCTTGTTGGACGTTAATAACCGCAATATCTCAGAAATGGTAATTCCTAGGAAAAAAGTTGTAAGGTCATTTGTGTAGGTTATTTTATTATCTACAATTTTGTACCAATCTACTTTTTTATAATTCACTGTTTACGAGAAAAATCCAAAAAAGCAAAATTTTGAACTTTAACCTTGAATAACTTTTTTAGCACAAGTCGGATCGATGGGAACTTGTGATATCGATTTATAATGATGTACCTACTTACTTAATACCTGCACCACTTTGCAGCTCTATACGAATTAATGCAACCTTACAATTTTGTCCCGAATATTTGAACTGGATAACTCTGTTAGCTACCTGATTTGAGATTTCTTTTTGAGATATTGGGGTAGGACTCGGTAAAATAAAGCTACTTACGAAAAATGAGCTTGCTGTTAATCAATATTTTTCAATGTTCTACGGCCCACGTACTATTCTTAACACATTGATAAGAAGTAATGTGTTTTGTAGTTTTAAATAAATACTTACCTATTTACACGTAGGTGTATGTACAGACGGGAAAAATACCTAATTATAGGTATTGTTCCCGGTAAGTACGAGACTTCAACACAAGTCAAGTGGTAAAATGTGAGTGTGTAATACACCTCTGCGTACCCTCTCGGGGATATAGGCGTATGAACGCTTCTTTAAAGGACGCATTTATGTGCAGCGATTCAATATTCTCGTTAAGTCCAATGTGTATAAACTAGGTATGCAATGCACCCGCCGAGTTCCGTAGTCCCGCCGAGTTCCGTAGTCAGCGGCGAGGCCGCCGCAGACTCATCTACGCCCAAGACCATCGACCTCCATGATCGGGGCCTGAGGACGGCGGGATCGCCACCCGTCGTCCTTACAGAAGCAGGCTAGAAGGGTTGCGTGCTGCGGGGCCTTTGCCCCATAGCACGCAACCAGATTCACTCACTGACGCGGGATAAAACCCTACCCCCAGCGACGCGGGATTCTCATCCCGACCCAACCCCCGCAGAGACCACAGAGGTGGTCAAAGTCCGCCGGGCGCCACTGGAAATACGTTCTGCCTGTAACCAGAGACGCCCGGCAACGGACGTTAGAGCGGCCGCGGCCTTGGTCGCGGAACTAAAAAAAAAAAAAAAAAAAAAAGGTATGCAATGCATGCTACTAATTGCAAATGTTGAGCGGAGCAAATTTTCTTACTTTTTTATGCTCTATTTTCATGATTTCAGAGATATGCACTCCCGGGTATGATGTCGACCAGCATGCCAAATTTGGTCAAAATCGGTCTAGCCGTTTCGGAGGAGTTGCCACACAAACGATTTACACTTGTCGTCTAAGATAGAGCTTCGCTTCGCTCCGCTCAATTAGAAAGTCGGTAGGTAGGTACCTAATAAGACAGAAGAAAAGGTTGTAGACAATGTTCACTGCAGTGCGTTATATTTTTCTAATGACATCCGGGAAGGATGCTAGTTGCTCAATCACGCGTGAACGTTGAACAGTTTTGTATGAAAATTTCATCATAAATAGACCATTTTCTAAATTGACACTAGATTACTTTAGGTACTGTACGTAGAACTGCTTCATTGGCGTGGTCGGTAGGTAGTGCATCGGCTTTCGACTCTGTAGTCTCTGTCTCGAGTTCGATTCCTGGGTCGAATCAAATATTTGTGTGATTCACTAATGTTTATTTCAGAGTTTGGGTGTTTTCTATGTATATTATGTATGTATTTAGAAATATATAAGTATGTTCATCAGTTGTCTAGATCCCATAGCACAAGCTTATAGCTTACTTTGGGCTAGATGACGTTGTGTGAGAATGTCCAAAAATATTTATATTTAAGTAGGTATATTATAGGTACTTATATATCGGTAATGTAAGTAGGTATATATGCCTATACCGATATTGTGTTCCCGTGAATTGAAAATGAGACAACTATTCAGAAACAACACACAATATTATTCTGAAGCCTAAACGCAATGTAGGTAAGTAACTAAATACCTAAGTACGAGTACCTACTGCTTATTAGGTAGGCTCTAGTTAAAGATAATGAGAACAAAAACACAACGGACGAGACAGGTACGCGCCTATTCCATCAGTACTTTTCATACAGGTAATTAACTAATTAAGCATTAGGTACCTACCTAAGTCATCAACTTGCCCTATTGGTTACTGGTTATTGAATAAAACATATTATCTAAGTAAAATCTGTGACTAGCTTGTGAGTGGTATTATCTAAAAAAAATTACAAGGTGTGCAAGTCCTTAAGCAGCAGACCGTTTCATTCTTTTTACCGACCTAACTTCCATTGCCGGACTGTCCGGGTATGACAGCCAGCAGACCGTACAGTATTTAAATAATTGTTTTCACTACATAGTTTTATTTTGTTATAAACATGGAATCATCATAAAATCTTGACTTATAGAGGTGCCCCTATTTTTAGACAAGGGTTAAAATGTTCAGTTCACATTAGATTGATCGATTCCACAATATGATTGTAAAAATAACTAGTTACAACTACAAGTACCTACTTATAAATTTTCCTGAACATTGTTTAAATCAACCAACCGTGGCGCACAGCTCTTCCTTTTCCGTTGGTGAAACGTTGGTTACGCAAACTAGGTAGGTAAGTAGGTACCTACTTAATGCTAAAATTGTACCAGCTACTGGCTAAACCATCTTGGCTATACGCATCAATGCGTCATACAATATTGATAATATTGATCATAACATAGTATAAAACTAGTAGTTCTGCGAACAGTAGACCTCGCGTTATTTTCGCATTTTCCTCCCATTTCTCCCCCATTTTCCCCCCAATTGAAAAATCCCTTCAACAAAAGTTGCGCCTTGCAATAAAAAACACTTGTGCCAAATTTCATGAAAATCGACTGAAAAATGCGGCCTGTAGACCGGAACTGACACACATACAGACAAACAACGCCAAATCGGCCAGTCCTCGAGTTGAAACTGAGACACTTCGCTCGCTCGGTCAACAAAGTTGCTCCGTCCCTATGTATACTTAGATCTTTAAAACTACGCAACGGATTTTGATGCGGTTTTCACCAATGGGTAGAGTGGTTTTTGAGGAAGGTTTTTGTGTATATAATTTGTCAAGCGGGCGTCCGCTAGTAACTCAAGACACACAAACACGCTCAGCTACGACATTTTTCTTGAGACTTAACGTAAAACACAGAATCGGCATCATATTGCTAGACATTGGAGATCTCTCAGATTGATAGGTACTGAGTGCATAGTGGTCTCACCAATATCTTAGAGGCCTAAGCCAACTTCACCTGCAAGTGGTTCACCTACCGATCAATGGACGAAGCTTTGGGAAACATAAAAGTATCCGTTTAAGCTAAGCAATAGTTTCTCTAATAGGCTTGTGTCCACTAATAATAAATCGTATTGGTGTATGTTTCTTATGACTATTTCCAATGAATAGACAACAAAAAGTAATATAAATTAGTAGACAGAATAAAGATTACTATTATTTTTAGAAAATAAGTTTGGAATAATTAGGCATTCAGTCACGTGACATCACACACCAATCAGAAAATATGACGTCACTCACAGGTAGCACTCTCACACCATAGAGTAAGTAAGTATGAAGAGCTGACTTCTTGTTCAAGTTGTGTCTGTGATTTTGTGTAATTTAATATTGTTCGTATGTTTTGATTAATTAGCACAACAAAAGTAGATTCAACAAAACCAGTTTTGGCGCATTATTTCGATGTGCATTTCGAGACAACGCTTGAATCAAAATATTGCTAGGCACCTATATCAAAGTTAAAGGGCTAACCAACACAATTTATTTTTAACTTTTTGGAGGATTTTAAATTATTATTATATAATTATTTTTCAATTGCTTTTTAATCGTCGTGGGTTTTGAAAGCCAGTCAACCCGCGACCACGACTCTTGTAACAGGGTCGAAACGTCGTGCGTCGGGTAATCATAACTTAGTATAAAACAAAGTCGTTTCCATTGTATGTATGATTTTTATTTTAAACTTCTTAAAGAGCATAGATATGTAGCACCTTCTCATCAACTACAAATGCAATCCTCAAAAAAGCCGCATCAAAATTGATTTTCATCACAAATAATGTTAGCTGTAGCGCCCCCTGATGAGTAGTCACCGTAACATCTATCTAGAAACCTGTACCAATCTAACTCAAACCCATAACTGAAAACTGCATCAAAATCAGACTAGTAGATTTTTAAGAAAATTGGCAATATTGCTTTTCACAAATAATGTTCGCTGCAGCGCCCCCTGGTGAGTTGTCATCGTAACATTTATCTAGGAACATGCATCAATCAAACCTGAACCCATAACTAAAAACTGCATCAAAATCCGACCAGTAGTTTTGGAGAAAAATGGCAACTTGTATTTTTTTTTTTTTTTTTTTTTTTTATATTTGGTTCGCCAAATTGACGCCGCCCGCCTGGTGGTAAGTCGTGACGACGTCTAGCGATTGTGGGCCACTCTCACAGCACACATTACTATTGAGAGTGGCCCTCAACTTGACGACCTACTGATGTGCCTCTTCACGTTCCGCTTAAAGAACCCAGGATTATATGTGGGAGGAAACACGTGCACAGGCAGGGCGTTCCAGGCCACTATCGTTCGGTAGAGAAACGAACGTTTAAAACGTTCGGTTCTCGCGAACATGCTATCCACTGTGTGGGGGTGGCATCTCTGCCCGGCACGAGTCGTTCGGGATCGGAAGGAAGAGGGTGGGATCAGATTGAAGAGCTCTTCAGAACACTCGCCGTGGTAAATACGGTAGAATGCGGCCAAGGAAGCTATTGTTCGGCGCTGAGCTAGCGGCTCAAGGCTTCCCGTTACCTCCGGACAACCAATAATACGGATAGCCCGTCGCTGCATAGCGTCGAGAGCGTCCAGCAGATACTTCGCGGAGCCGTCCCAGAGGTGAGAGCAGTATTCGACGCAGGGTCTAATCTGCGTCTTGTACAGCAGACACCTCTGGTCCGGTGTAAAGAATCTCTTTACCTTATTCAGTATTCCTAGTTTCCGCGAAGCTAGCCCTATACATCTTTCGATGTAGTTTTTATTATTGAGCTCTCGACGAACGTCTATGCCAAGGATATCAAGGTTGTCCTTCATTGGTAATAATGCATTCTGAAGAGAGGGTAGGGGAAGGAAAGGGGATTTCTTCGCAGTAAATGCACACGCCTGTGTTTTGCGGGCATTGAACTCGACCAGGTTCTCGGTACCCCATTGAGAGATACTGTCGAGGTTACGGTCGAGATCAGCCACGAGTCGTCGTCTCTCCTCCTCAATCTCAGATCGCCCCGCCGTCGGACGAACCGAGTAACTCCCGTGCAGTGTGCTGTCATCTGCATAGCAATGAATGTTCCCGAGGGATAGCATATCATTGATATGCAGAAGAAAGAGAGTTGGTGATAGTACGGACCCCTGCGGTACCCCGGCATTCACTTGCAAGAAGCGAGAAGCCTGGCCATCGCAGAGGACCCGCACTCGGCGCTCGTTTAAAAAGCTGGCAATCCAGCTGCACAGTTGAGGAGGTAGACCATATGCCGGAAGCTTGGAAAGGAGCGAAGCATGCCAGACCCTATCGAAGGCTTTGGCGATGTCCAGGCTAATAGCCAAGGACTCGCCGTGCCTTTCCATAGCCCCACCCCAGACATGCGTTACGAATGCCAGTATTTGCACAAACGTCCTCTCACCCCAAACGCATATACCATCTCCGTTCCGTCGTAGGTAAAAAGCTATGCGTGTCCAGTCTATAGTGTATAATCCTTACAAGTGACATGTTATTGGAATACGTTGAAGGAAACGCGTAAGCGCCATGATATTCACGACGCTTTTGACCTTTTGGTCGTGAAAAAACTATAACTAATAAGCGATCTTGCGCTTGAATATTTATATTACGATTAGACGACTAATTTATGGCTTAATCGCTGCAGCGAACTTCGTTCGTTTTTTGTTCAGGATAATCAGGATAGCTTCGTCAAATACTAGTACATATAGTATTCTTATATCTGTGGTCAAACGCATTCTGATTTGTTTCGCAACGTGTGACATCACCCAAGGCGCCATGACAGATTGGAGCGTTTTCGTTACCAATTTAAATACATTTTTTAGATCGCAAAAAAAACTATTTAATGATTGTTTTAAATCAAAATAATACATTTTTGTGACTATATAGATTCAAAACTACAGATTTAATAATTTTTTGAAATTTGTGACACAAGCCTCTACTGGGGAAAAGTGGAGGCTTAATGTGCCTCTGCTTATCCTTCACTGATAGAGACTCGATTTATGTATCTATGCATGTAGGTATATAGTATGATGTCTGTTTCTTGAAGAAGTGATACAAGGAGAAAGGCTTAGTGTGATGTTCCTTAGAATGCGTGAGAATCAAATCAGCGCATAACAACACCATTTGGAACTGGCACGTTCAATTAGATGTTCACATGGTCATGGTCAGCTTGTAGCTGAGGTCACACCTGTGAGTAGATCACAAATACTTACACTTATTATAATTATAAGTGCCTATCTTATTAACGGTAGGTAATCATTTAATGTGTATTCATATTTATGTTAATGGATAAAAGTTTAATGATAACATAAATAATAATTAACATTCAGTGAAACAGCATAGTTCAGTAGCTCTATCTAATACGCCCCTACAATACAAAATGATAAATGTTGGGTATAAAGTTTTATTAGTTTTATTCACTTCATTAATATTGTAGATAAGTAGGTACGTCATCCAAAAACCTAATATTCCGTTAGTTCGCACATACATTCGCATATTCGTACTTTTGCATCGCCATACAATGCATGATAGTAGTGTGCGTGTATGAAGTGCATATTATATCTTCTTATTGTAACATAGATTAATAAGTACCTAAACTAGTGGTTCTGTGAACCGTAGACTTCGGGAGCGGCTTTGTGTAGTAAATTTCTTCTTCAATTTTCTTTATTACTCTTTCATTTGTCATCCAATCCAAAAAATATAATTCAAATGTTACTCATTGTAAACAAGGAGTGTGTGTGTAAAGTTTCATGCAAATCGGTTGATAAATACGGCTTCAAACATGATCTGACAGAACCCGTAGATGTAGAGGTACAGACGAAAGAAATTCTCCCCAGTCTGCAAGTTGAAACAGAGACTTCGGTCGCTTCGCTCCCTGTGTAAATAAAATATCCTACACACTTTTCAATTGGCACATACCTAGGCATTTATCCGAAGAACTAACTTGCTCTAACTTTCTTAGTAACATGGGCGCAATGTTCTCGACGTTGCTTAGAGAGCAAGGGCCTGTATATACCAGGCTTCTACATCTTTTAATAATTTTGCATCTTTGTAAATTACCAGTTGCAATCACAAAAAACAGCCTGAATGTGTACGGTGACGATTTCTACTAAATCGCACTACCTTTAAGCCGCGTTAGAGAACTTCGTTACAAAAAGACAAAAGTAAAGAGTTACTTTCTTGAATTTCTTGTGACCTGTAATACTTAGGTATCTCATTAATTCGCATGATTAGTCAATGTCTCTAATAGGAATGATGACTGTTAGACTAGGACAAGGTGAATTCAAGGCGCACCAATCGACAGAGATGGCAAATATGTCGATTATGTTATCGAAAACCGGTTGTGAGCACATCGGTATTGTACATAACGTACATAACCTTCCCTACTTACTACATTTTCATTCTTATTTCAAAATATATGAACCATCGTAAAAATAAAATACTGGTTTGCGAGAATAACAAGTGGTGACATCCTTGTTATTCTCGCAAACCTTGAGTTGCGCCAGCTTATCCTGAAGCTATGCAGAGCTGTTCCATCTTCCTCGCTCATCATGGCACACAAAAAGTGTGCCACAAAAGCAACAAGTGAAACAGTAGGATACATAGGTACCTGCAGTTGATTCACTAACAATACATCTTCAATAAATAATACAAAACTTAATGGCATTGCTCACGGTTCACGGTCATCCCATGGCAAAAAAATATATGACTCATTGCTTTAAAAGATACCGGAACGCATTGTTGTGACACATTATGCTAATGTTATTTATTATCTGGATTATTTCGATTAGATCATCGTTTAGGTTATATACTTCTCGATATGTAGGTACTTATAGGTATTTACTTAAGTATTTAGGTAAGTTTCAGTCACATAACCAACAGTCACTAATGTTTCTTTACGAAGAAAATTCTAGTAGGTTCCTACCTAACCTTCGTTCCCTAGGTAGGAACCTAATATCTTTAAAATAGATATTAGAAGATATTAAAATGTTTTCCTATTTATTATTGATTACACGGATTATTTCTTGACATCACATAGGGAGGCGCATATGAGTGACTTATGTTTCACAACCTCTCTAAAGTGGTTGTAAGAAATGGCTTTTTAACGATAAATTAATTTATTGTAAGAACTTCTTCTTGCTACAGTATTAGAAGTGTTGATGCAGATAATAATATTACAAAACAACTTAAAGGCTTGGGCAAACCAAAAGCAGTTGCAGTGCGGCAGCAGTGCGTCTATGTTAGTAAATAATGTAGTTATATGAGGGATGACACACTGAACAAAGCGGGCCCGCGTTTGTGTCAAGCCTTAAACCTTTTAAATTACAGTTACCTGTTATCTACCGACTTGAGGCGTTACAGTTTGTCGTTCGAATGCACCAACCTTAACAATATATTCCATATACTATAAAATACTAAAAAGCGAGGTCAACTTGACATCTATACCTACTTATAATAAATCTGTAGAAGTGAAAATTCTGTACATTGAAAATATCAAAAAAATTAATGGCAGGGGGTGTTACTAGACCGACACCGAACCCAAATATGTGATTAAAAAAGTTTTTGTCTGTCTTTCTGTCTGTCTGTTCAGGCATCACGCAAAAACTACCGGTTCGATTACGATGAAACTTGGTATAATTATTCTTTAATATCCTGGGCACCACGCTGGGTACTTTTTATCCCGGAAAAGTATATACAATAAAAAACAAACTTAATTTTGCGGCTCGATCCCTAGACCCGAGTACTGTACCAACCGCAAATAATAAGTTTGTCGTAGGTTTTAGGTGATTTTTTTTAATATTTCATATTTTCGTAACTTAAGATGAATTTTTATGATATAATAGAAAATATAATAGAAGATAAACTGGTGTAGGGGGGCTATATGAACGCAATAAAACCCAATTTAATGGTTTTTAGAACTTTTGTCTGTTTGTCTGAATGTTTGAACACGCTAATCTCAGAAACGATTTGATTTTTTAATAAAAAAGTTATGTAGATCTGAAGTAACACGCAGGCGGAGCTGCGGGCAACAGCTATACTTAATAAAATTGTAAGTGGTCCATGTCTGTACATCGAAGATATAATAGAGAAACTGTTGTTGGGGGGCTTTATGAACGCAATAGAACCCAAAATATTGATTTTTAGAATTTTTGTCTGTTTGTCTGTGTGTCTGTTTGTCTGAATGTTTGAACCCGCTAATCTCAGAAATGGCTTAACCGATTTTAATGCGGTTTTCAGTAATGCTTTGTGGTTTATTCAACTTAACATTTTAGGTTTGTTTTATTTCAATCGGTTTATAAATAAAAATGTTATGTCGTACACATAACAAATCAGTAACTGGTGATCAAGAAAACTATAACACGCAGGCGGAGCTGCGGGCAACAGCTATATTCAATAAACGTCAAATGCGTTCACAATTTTTATTATAAATAATATGACCCTTTGACCGGAGTTCGATTTTTGCTGAGCGCGTGGCAGGTGGCTTTTTAGGTTACCTGTGGCGCTTCGCAAAAATCGGGTTTCCAGAAGCTCATACCGAACAACGTTTCTTGTCCTGCACCTGGAGCTAGTTAGGATTAACTAGTTCTTCTGTACGGGACTATCAACTAATCAAGCATTACCTGACATTGGCGAAATTCATCGATGAATATCGATGGAGCCACGTTTTAAAAAAAGAAGAAGAAGAAGAAGAAGACCCTATGACCAAAGAGTAGTTATGACCCACACCGCCGCCTTAACAGGCGTTCCCCTCGCTCACATGATTAGGGCCTATGGGCCATAAGTTAGGAATAAAACAAATTGGCGTCTTGACAACTCACTAGACTAGATCCAGTTACGCGGCTGATATGACATTACACTAAAATGTTCAGTTTTTTCCCTGTAAAAGCGATCTGCTACATCAAGTTTAAAAGAAGATGTTTTTACTTTTAATTTCTATCCAATATTTAATCAAATTACATTATTAATTTATTTTTAAACCTATTTATTTGCAATAATCACAGTATTATATTTGGATGTTTCTATCAACATGGGGACTAAAGTCTGCAGATCGGTCGAACGACTGACATGAGTGTTATCACTCTCCCTTACCATGGCGCTCGACAGAGTATGTCGTTATCCAATAATATCGCAGGAAATTTCAAAAAATGTGTTTATTGAGTCACGCGTTCGGAATTTTCTGCGATATCATTGGTTATCGACAAACTCATCCGATGGCATGCTAACAGGAATCCTGACAATTACTTTGTTATATGTGGCCATGACAACACGATGTATCAACTTAGATATCGATAAAAAATTGCAAATGCAAAGAGGTTCAATATAATCATTATTGTAATCTTAACATAGTATAAAACAAGTCGCTTCTTGCCGTATGTAACTATGACTAGATTGCATAGATTTTTAAAACTACGCAACGGATTTTTATGCGGTTTTCACCAATGGATGAAGTGGTTCTCAAGTAAGGTTATTAGTAACTACCAACAAAGCTAGTTAAATATATTTTTTCTGATCTGAGAGTTACGTAAATACCCATAATGTTACTTTTATATCATTTAGTTTAATACTAGTACCCCTACTCGTAGTAATAGTTGTCTTTTTTATCTAGCGCAACTTTACCGGCGTGAACATTTTGTTAGTACACATTAGCAATACGGACCTAGGCCTCATAAACCAAGCCCGCTATTGTTATATTTCAAACTTACAGTTCGGTCTCTTTTCCATTGGACTATGGTATTCTACTTACCAGCCTGTCCATCAACACACGCCATATGTACTTACCTGTTTAATCAACCTCCTTTCATCCATCTTTTCTACCTGCCCGAACCATCTAAGCATCCCTTTATCTAGATAACTACACACCCCATAGTTCCCGTATCACGCGGCTGTTCCTCACTTTAACTATACTTTTCAAACTTCTCAGTTTCAGTCCACACTGCATTTATTTTACTTTCATGCTTCTTCTGCCACACCCAATATTCACTACTGTACAAAAGTGTTGGGACGAGTACCCCTCTACGCACAGCCAACCGGGCCTTCTGGCCGGACCTTCTGACTGTTCATAAAATTACGCAGTTACCCAATCACTTGATTCCCTGCCATAACTCTTCGTTTAATATCATCGTCATAATACCCTTTGTCCCTTGTAATCTTGGACCCAAAGGGTACGAACTCTTTCACTTGGTCCACTTTTTCTCCTTCAATCACAGTCACACATTTTTATATTATATCGTACAAAATGTTGAAACTTTTCAATACCCATACTAAAATCTAATTTTAATCATTTTTTTAGCTAGATATATCCAGGGAAATGTCCCTCTGAATAGCAACGGGTACAGTGGCGAGTGGTGTTTGCGATATTCGGAATAATATTTGCACAAACTAAAATGATCCTACAAAAGTTTTGGATACAACCAAGGTTATGAATTTTACTTGTGGTTGCAGAAAGTTCTGCAGTAGGCGTAAGGAACCCGGAACAGATGTTAATATTTTAGTCTTACTTCTTGAACGTTACTTTCCAGGTTGGTCATTGCTGTCAGCATTCTGGGAAGTATTCAGTCAGTGACGACGTCAATAAATTGTTCCACGAACTTTGTAAATATTGTAATTTTACAAAATAATACTTATTTATATGTTTATAAATAGTAAAAAAGTCTTGTTTTCATAAACCCAAAACCTTTGTGACATTTTTGAAACCTGATTTTCCTAGTCGATTTATCAAATTTATCGAAAACGTGTATCGACACTGTTAGGTACATCAAAAGTGGGCGGTAACTTTTTGTCTTGTCATTATAGTGTTATGATACAAAATGTATATGTATGTGTTTGTGAAAATGTTACTGTGTTATTCTTATTGTCATGTGTGAGTTTCGTAGTGGCACCCGATTGGGTTTGAGCGTCTGAGAATGTGTGCGTGTCGATGACCCCCCCGCACCAAACATCGCAGACTTTTATGTATCGGGAAAATGCATAATGCCTTGTCCCGTCGTAAACGGTGACAGCGTATACGACGACCGCGTTGGTCTATGTTATGACCCAATCCACAACATGTTTAATTATTTTTTAACTATAATTATTGCGATTTTAAAGTAGAATCTCCACTGTACAGTAAAATACAATATAACTTACAAATATTCAATGGAAATCGATATTGGAGTTCGTAAACCGTGAAAATGATAAATCAATGTCATACTGATATTAAAGTGTCAATTCAGCTCCAAAAGATGAAACTGCGACTAAACATGAAAGCCTTGCAGAAATGTAATTTTACTGCAATGATGATTTAATGATTCTACTGCAAAAACGTCTGCTGGTTGACTGGTTAATGTTATGTTGTTTTAGATTAATGCACAATAAAAAAAACAATAAATATTTGAGAATCACTACAAAACAAATAGGCTTTTTTTTAAATGCCGGGGCCCAAGTCCGTTGCCGGGCGTCTCTGGCTCGCACGCAGAAGGTATTTCCAGTGGCGCCCGGAAGTAATAGGCTTAGGTCTCACTCATCTATCTACCTATGGTAGTCATACTCACTGTTTGGGTTTCTGGGTTGCGTAATTTGGATAATATTTGGTTTCGAAATATTCATGTCAAAATATTGCCACAACCTAGGTAGGTACGACGACAATGTATGACGACAAAAGCCTGACAATAGTCGTCTTTCTCCGTGAGACCCTTCAATAGAGGATAAGTATATAAATATATGCACTTTTATAATATACTTTATAGGTATATGCATTTATACTGGTGGTCGTCCCTAATTGAAAACAGCTGGTAAGTAGGTATTTCCCGCCATATCCATCAAATAAAAAAAAACAATGAAACAGTTTTGCTAAGTTCGGAACTCTGAAAAAATGTGGTCGCTAAACCGACATACACAAACAAAGAGATAGATGAATGAAAGTAAAATTTACCATTGTCCTGTCTCTAAATCGCTTCGCTGGCTTCTTCAAAAAACTGTCATAATCACATGGCTTCTTTAGCCTAAATATAAGGTTCTGAAAATACATAGCATGTTGCCCGACACTCTGGCACAGGCTCAAGGGGACAAATGAAAAAAATGTTTCGTACAGCAAATAATATAGAAATATATAAACTATTTGTAGGTAATGACCAGTTGTACTTAATAGGGGCTTTCCTTCACCTTGGGTGTACAATACGATGTTACAAAATACCGGTTTGTTAAATTATATACATATGCGAACGTTATGAAATTCTAAAGTACACAGCACTCTAGTAAACATTATGCAAATAACTACTTCAATGTTATTATTTTTACAGTTCCGAGGATAGACAGAAAATACTTAAGTAGGTACGGTCGCGTGGTGCACAGATCACGGCGCCTCCACCAAGTCGCGTGGTGCATAGATGGCACGTACGCAGGATCGTATCTACAGGAATAAAACCCTTCGTTTCCCCGTAACTAATTCACAATCAAGTCGTTTTACAATTCTTACCATTAGGTCTGTCCGCCACCTCGGTTCTCGGCCGATTGCCATCCCTTTCTTCCATTTGTTTTTATATTTGAGTTTATATTCTATAATATTCAAATTCTCAGATTTGTAACCAGCCAATACAAGTTTACAATATACTTAATGACGTCGTATGCGAAGCGTGCAAGCACCGTCACAGTAGCTACGAGTCTTACATCCATCCATATAATCATGCCTGATACCCCGAAAAGGTTTTGCATACCTATGTATGTAGTTATGTACCAAAAACAAATTTAAATTTGGTTTTGCAAGTCACATCTGGACTCATGACAGGAAGCAGAATTCCGACTAACAGGGTGTCGTCGTCGACGGATACGTCTGAAAGGAATTATCATCATTATCATCATCATCATCATCAGTTATGTACCTACCCTTTGTGATTCCATATTTTAAATCCATAACCGTAACGCTGCCTGGAAGAATCGTTGCTCAATAATAATGCCCTTTTACTAGACCTATTTCATAATTATTATTACATGGAAAAAAGAAACATTTAGACACATAAATTTACTATTCCAGTCCCCTTAATACCGAATAGGTAATAGCAGGGTAGAAGGGTACGATTAAACAATTTTTCAATTTACTATTAACGAGATATTCGCTTGCTTCTGTAGCGCTCGGAAGAGTTATCGATAACCAATGATATCGCAGGAAATTTAAAAAATGTGTTAATTGGGTCACGTGACCGCATTTTTCTGCGACATTATTGGTTATCGACTTAGGTCGACACTCGCATGCTTTATGTGGTCCTGTGGTTGAAGTAATTTGATGGACAAAAACCGACGCTGGTGCTAGTCCGGCTGGTCTTCTTATCGCATCTCTGTGAATAAATTATAACTTGAAGACTGTACGCAATAAACCCTTTCATGCCATTCACGATAAAGTGTTTGACTGGGTGATTGATAAGGTATAATTATTAGGACATTAGGATAGGACTAGTAGGTATCCATATTTACATAAAGTAGGTATACGATTATATTCCGTATCTTTCAGTTGTTTCGTAAACTGATAAATAAATCGTATGATTCCGAAAAATATAAAAAGGATTTCGCATATTTCATTTTGTAATGTCATGCAACATACAAGTGTCCAGTACTTAGTGTAAAATGTTGAAAAAATATATAGTGTCAATTATATCCATTTTAATAAAACTGTAATTTAATGTAATATTTTGCAAGTGTTTTGTAAAGTTTATTTCCTACGCTGCAATGAAATCATTTCCAAATTACAAAAAAAAGAGCCTTTTTATGCCTATAAATTTCAATCAACACAAAAATATTAAAAGTGTCTTGTATTTACAATCTATGAAATGTGAATTATACTGTACCTTTGAAATGACGTCACTCCCTTTGTAAATACGTAGGTAATTAATACATACTTTGATGATGGGTAAATGTACCTTAATGTAGTAGACAGCGGGGCAATGAATTCTATGTTACACTGGACTGTAGAACAATAAGAAAGCAGTTTCGACGGTAGTTTCGAGCGCAATGCCTGTTATCCACGCACGTAAAAGTTTGAACTATCGGATGGTGATTTAGGAAAACGGTTTTTCATAAACCTAATATTATTTCACTTTTATATTTATTGTAAATCTACGTAATTTCAGTACCTATTTACTCAAACAGATACTTATCCTACTTATATTTAAAATAAATAAGGTAGGCCTACAGTACTTATGTAATTTACAAACACGCGTAGAAACTTGTCCCTGCATAATCATCACCGAGTGGAAAGGCTTTATTGATAATTTTTAGTTTCTTTGGTTTACTGTAGCACGTCTACGATAAAATGAAAATCCTTGACAAATTAACATAGTAACTGTATGCGTGATTTGATTACTTTCAAACTCGTAATCTTACTTAGAATTGATAACTACGGTTACGTACTTACTTAGTTAGTTTCTCTTTTGTCTACGTTTATAATTCGTATTGTGTAATTATTGTAATTGTATCATATCAAATATTTACACAAAACAGTTACTGCGTAGCAGGCACCCACAACTAATAAAACATTGGCAGGTAAACTATAAACATAAAGAATAAAATGGAGAGATACAATAAATTTACAATTATACATACCTAATATTTACATTCTTAACTAAACACAAAATCTAATATAACATAATATAAATTTACAACTCGTCCCGCATCGTTCTCGGCGCAAAAGTGCCCATGATGCTAGCAGCGTTGCCGCGTTGAATCGCAATGGGCAGCCTTTCCACCAGGAAGGACCCAGAGCGAGATTCACCCGTCCTATCCTTAATCCTGCGCCCAATGTCTGCAATTAAGGTCTTGGCCTCAGAGCCCCAACTGCCCATGGTTTCCACCACAATAAAATGGAGATTAATAAGATTAACTAGGTATGTAACTAACTAAGTATGTAGCAGAAAATTATCTCTTTTGAATAATTTCATTGAATTGTTTGAATAATTATTATCAAATAAATATTTATTTTGTAAGTTGTGTATCTGTACTGTGAAAAAATATTAAAATCGTGAGTGAGACACGTAGAAAGAAAACAATTGATAACTTTTTGCATTATTATCTTGTTTAAGTTAAAATTTGTTTATGTAGCTGCGTGTTCACTGCCAGGAGACTTAGTAAGTCACTTAATAACGTAACTGATTCGATATTGGGAGTAAGCCTCGATCTATTCAGCCACATCAAGCTCTCGCTAGCTCTATTTGGTGTCCATATACCTAAGTTTCTGAATTCAGAACGAGAGAGCTACTTAGATATTCTAGTAGGTGGACAGAGCAGCGTGCACCAACTACTACGCTGCAACTAAATTTGAGAAATAGTTTCATAGATTGCCAACAAGTTGTCGGTTGAGTGAACAATATTTAGATTTAGTAATAAAAAACGTGGAATATTTTTGCATCAATATTTTGTAACCTCTGCTCTTTTGTCTCTCAATTCAATACCTATTAAATTTTTTTTGTATAATATAACGAAATTCTTAGTGTAACAATATAAACGAACTAGCAGAGGCCTGCGGCTCTGTCCTGTGGAATAGTTTTCTTTGTGCCGTAGGTACCCCATGGACAACTGTCACTAAACTATAAGTAGGTCTTACTAGTCCCATTGGACAACTGGGACAATAAAACGAGACAGTCCCACTTGTCCTGTACTGGGACAAAGTCAATGGGACATTATTAGGAACATTATTGGAAAACATTATTAGGTATCGGGATGAAAAGTCCGTTGGCACCTTAGTACATTTTTAGTTGATATCTCGCTAACGAATACTTAAATAAAAAATCAAAATCGTTTTAGCAACCTCTCTATGTTTTTAAAAGACCTATCTAATGATACCACACACAGGGCTGGCGCAAGAAAAAAATACAAATTCTGGTTACGTTGAAGGGAGAATACCCCAAAAAAAACATAATTTTATTGTAGCAACTTGTCAAATTAGTAACTACACATATCCATGCAAAGTTTCATGTTTCTAACACTTACCGTTTAGGTTCACATTTTTAAAATAAATGTGAAGTGAATTAGTGAATTAGTGAATACCTTTGAAAATGCCATAGAGCGAAACCCGTCAGGTCAATACAAATAAAGAATTTGTGGAATATCTGTACAATTGAGTTATTTCATAATGTAGATGCTTAGAGGGTTCGGACATGTAGAGAAGATGGATAAGAGAAGATTGCTAAAACAGATAAAGCGAGTGTGAACGGACAAGATATTTAGTAAGGATCAACAAGGCGAACATCGCGACCAAATCGCAGATGTTTTGAATAAAGGCCATGTATGTAGGTATAATGTATACCATAATAATTATATTTATCTTAACGAGTAAAGATAAGTAGGTACCTACCTACCTATAACAACTTAGTTAATACGACATTGAAACTGCTCGTCCGAAGCAAACAGTTAAAATAATAAGTAGGTATTTATCGATGAAAACCTGACAACAATAATTATTATGGCATTGAAATATGTAACAATGGCATTGGTATTTGTTTTTTTTTTCATGAAACCGCTAAGGCGTGTCATCATGGTCGTCGACGTCAATCAATGTGCTGCGATGAACCGCATTTAGCATCTAATTGATGGAAAGCAATTCAATCCATACAAATAAATGCAATCGGGAAACTACAGTTTTATTTATTTGTATGGATGTATATTGTACGGATGGAGTGTGTAATTTCTAATTAACAGCTTTTCACTAAATGCATCCCGCTGTGTGTCCAATTGTTAGATCTTTAAAACTACGCAACATATTTTTGATGCGGCGTTTTTAAATGGATAGAGTGGTTCTCGAGGAAAGTTAAGTTTTCTATTTGTAAAGCAGGCGAAGCCGCGGTCGTCAGCTAGTATGTAATATAAAGTACGTACTTACTCGTACTCGCATAAAAAAAAATCAATTTAGTTTGTAGTGATTATAGTGAAGATGTAGATGTTCAAGTGTATATCTACATAGATTAAAGGTCGCAGCTGATTGTGGCCTTACGATAGGGCAGGGGTTCCCGAACTTATTTTGTCTACTGCCCACTTTGAGAATAAATAATTTTTTAGCGTCCCCATTTTTTCACCTACTTAAATCCACTATATTCAAATGAAGAGTGCGCCCTGGTAAGCGCTGGCGTCCACTAGCGACACCGACGATTTTTATTAATCTTGGTGAATACAAGACATTTTAGAAAAAAATCTCTTTAAGAATACTAGATACAGGAATTTGCAATTTTTTGAGATGTATGTTGTGTACCAGGAAGTAACCAAACTTTGGATTATTGCCTAAAGTGGCGAAGTTTTTCTGGGTCTCTTACCGCCCCTTTAGGCCTGCAGCGACCACAAGGGGGCGTTATCGTTCACTTTGGGAAACACTGCGATAGGGTAGGTATCTGCCAAATTGTGTAAAGTTCCATTTTTTAAAGTTCCCGAGGGACTCCCATATACAGAATTTAAAAAAATCAGCAAGAGATACCTGAGTAGTAATACGGTTTTTAGGCAAATCTTTAAATTTCCTTACTTCCTTAAAAGTGATAATCAGATTATATCTTTGCACCGACTTCGCTACGGATCACTCATCGCGGTATGGTAATAATTTGCTCTGCTGTACGTAAGTACTCACTGTATGTATCCATTACAGATTATCTCGTTAAACTCATAACTAAACAACAATGAGTTAATGGTTTACGCCAAGTTAGCGATAATTACTCGCTCATAACATTCTTTTGTTTCACTCAAACCGCCATACACTGCTTAAAAACCGTGGCCATTGCATACATAAGGTAACCATGGTACAACGCTCTTTAAAGTGAATAACATAAAATAAAAAGAGAAAATCAATAACATATTTCGAATGATAATTGATGTCATGAACAAAATGTTATTAGCCTTTGTGTTGTGTCATGTGCTTAGCCGTAACTTCATGTGCATGATGCATAGTGAACTCAAGACTGTTATTAGTTATAGTGATGTGCATTATGTATACCACTGCCTTCTCCAACTCCGGTACCCGAGGTCCCGGGTTCGATTCCGATTGTTCGGAGTTAGGGTATTTTCTATGTATTAAATTTAGATTTTTCTAAATATACAGGGTGTTACCAAAGGGTTATATCAACCCGAAGCCAGCATCATCAGCTGGTCGACCATAAACCGTTTCGATATATGGCCACCGCCAAAGAAGAAATTTAAAAAGATATTTCAAATCAAAACAAACGTGTCCCAACGCTACGGCTTGAGGTAGCTACAACTAGTACCTATTTTGATGTCGATGACCGAAGCAGCTGAGTTTAGCTAGTGTTGTTTAAACAAGTATGTATTTTATTCGGTAATAATGTTTTTTTATGAACATTTTTTTTTTTCTCTGGCGGTCGCCACATTTCGAAACGGGTTCTGGTCAACCAGCTGATGGTGCTGGCTTCGGGTTGATATAACCCTTACGTAACACCCGGTATAACAGAGTTCAGAAACATAATTTTAGAAATTGCACTACCTTCGTCACCTAATGGGACATGATAGGTACCGGATCCTACAGTTGATCGTGCAGGGCAAGATCCGGAGTAAACGTGCGCCAGGTAGAAAACGCACCTCGTGGTTGAAGAACTTGAGGGAGGGGTTCGAACTCAGCACACCTTCCCTGATCCGAGATGCTACCTCTAAAGTGTAAATAGCTATGATGATCGCCAACCTCCGCTGAGGAGACGGCACCCCAAGAAGAAGATATTTAGATTTACAAATATACTAAGTAGTATGTGTAACTAGGTTTATCGAAGTATGTTTAGAGAAGGAAAACTCGATACAAATCCCTTTACCAACCCGTCTGGCCAGCGTGGCCAGCGAACTCCCTCTCTTTGGGGAAGGCTTATGCCCAGCAGTTAGCGTCAAATTGGCTGAGATGATGATAATATTTATATTATACACTACTAGCGGACGCCCGCGGCTTTGCTCGCTTGACAAATTATAATATGTATATTATAAACCTTCTTCGAGAACCTCTCTATCCATTGGTGAAAACCGCATTAAAATCCGTTGCGTAGTTTTAAAGATCTACGTATACATACAGAACGGGCAACTTTGTTTTATAATATGAAGTGATGATATAATAAAGAGTAGTGATCATTCTAACCATCTTAGAAATTTAAATAGTTATTTGGGTCGCATACTAAATAGCGTGTTAGTCATTTTTCTGGTAGGTAGGTACTTCTGATGTAATATTTATTAACACTATAAATTACGTAATTGTAAGTACAATTTTCTCTAAGAATCTGATCGTGAAGTTCATTGGAGATGAAAATGAAAAAAATAACAGTTTTATACTTACCAAGTTTTTATTTCATTTTGTTCAGTAGGTACCTAAAGATCTTACAGATTGACGCTTAACTTGTTAGTCTACACGTCAAGTCAACAGTTCAGCGTCAACACGGTACTCATATTCGGCTTCAATATTATTTGATCACACGAAAGATATTCACATTATTATACGGAAAGACCTTTTTTGGTCTGAGGTTTTAATTGAAACAACGAAAGCATGTACCTAGTCACTCGCACTATCACTATAGCCGTGTTGTAGCAGTTTCTTTACTTCCCAGCCATTGTTAGGAGAGAATCTTCATCATAATATATTTCGGTATTCTGTCCTAAGTTTTGTGTGAAATATTGAATGCGGTTAGGCTTTCGCCCCAGTGATTAACTGACTGTACCCAATTTTCTGTACCTACCATCTAGCCAATGTACGATGCCTAAAAGCCACACAAAAGGCTTATTCTTGGAGCACAATGTACATTTATTCTACTGGCAACACACCCTGTTTTAATAACTAGCAATGAACTTGTTTCAAGGCACTATTTAGTAGCCCGTTCATGTTCAAGGAACCATGTATTCGATTAATAATTCATGAAGATACAATAATAAAACTAATTGTGATACTTGTTGGACACTAAGGTCGTTATTGTAAGTTTATCTTAGCATAATATAATTCTTCTGTACGTGTGTTTGTCACATAACTGATTTGACTAAAATGTTGTGTGTATGAAAAAATTTAATAGTCGCTAGATAGAGGTGTATTAGCGACTGCCGACCTTGAGGTCCCAGGTTCGATTTCGGGTCGAATTAAATTATTTGTGTGATCCACAAATGTTTGTTTCGGAGTATGGGTGTTTTCTATGTATAATATGTGTGTATTTAGAAATATATAAGTATGTTTATCAGTCTTCTAGATCCCATAGCACAAGCTTATATAAGTTTAATTTGGGCAAGATGAGATAGTGTGAGAATGTCCAAAAATATATAAAATATAAATAAATATTATTATTAGCTACAGGTATGAATATGTGCCATAATGATAAAAATAATGAAAGTCGTCCTAAAATTGATGCAGAACACAACCATACAGAGGCGGTCACTTCTAGCTTAATATATTTTATGGATATCTAATGTAAGTATTATTTTCTGTTTTGAACCTATATGGCACCTAAATTGATTCTTGGAGGAGTTCTTCATAACTTTTTGGAAATCCCCTTCCTTTAGCAAGATTCCCGATGATTTTATAGGAATACTACCAAGCAACAGTAAATATTACTAGTTACGAACATTCTTGGTCGTTTCCTAAAAGGTAACCTACCTGCCTGCCTATGGGATTTGAGCACGTAACATCTAATTGTAAGTCCGACGCCTTAGACTTAGTCACAGGTAAACTGTAGGTTTAATTAGGTACATTACGGCAATAGGCTCGACCGCTATTACATGTGACCATAGTAGGCATAACACCTCTGTGTTCCCTCGTTGTATGTTAAAAATACCTACTTCTTCTTTTTTAAAAATGTCAAGGTAATGCTTGATTTTTCCCGCACAGAAGAACTAGGTACTCTGAACTAGTTCGCGGTGCGGGACAAGGAAACGTTGTTCGGTAATGCAGTTGAGCGTTTGGGCCTGGATCTTTGCCCAGCGCCAGATGTAACGTAAAAGGCAACCTGCCACGCGCTTCGCGAAAATCCAAGTCCGAAAGTACCTACTTAAAAGCTTGTTAGGATTAATTCTTTCATTTATAAGTACATACTTGTTTTGCGTTGTGTGTTAAAAGCTAGAAATAATATTTTTTTCTTTTATAAAAAGTGTAGGTACTTTACAATTCTTACGAATTGACTCTTATGAATTTTCAGTAACATGTTGCTACATTTTGCATTAATTTAATTTGTTTCTTTAATGTTTGTTTTATTATAAAAGCCTTGGAGTTATAATAGTTGTACAATATTTAGGTACGAACGACTGCCTGAGTAATTACTTAGAAATAATTATACTTACATGAAATCTTTACGGATCTTCAAGTATATTAACTTAGTTTCTATTATTTATACAAGGCCTTCATAGCGTTACTGCATTAGTCATTTTAGGGTTCTGTACCCAACAGGTAAAACGGGAATCCTATTACCACTATTACTAAGACTCCGCTGTCCGTCCGTCCTTCCATCTGTCTGTCACCAGGCTATATCTCACGAACCGTGATAGTTAGAAATGATAGTCGTAATTGTTTTAGTTGTAGTTGTTGTGGGGGCTGTTTTGGTACGGAATTCTTAGTGCGCGGGTCCGACTCGCACTTGGTCGATTTTTGAAGTATTTTTTTTATACTAATTAACTACTTATTATAGAACCTTGTTACAGAAATAACTTTAATTATAAAACTTCTTTCCTTTTGAATTCGTATTTTCACACAATAACATTTTGGTTGTTAGTTTGTTGGTCCATAATATAGATAATAATAATTTTTATACACTGTTTTTTTATAGAGAAAGTAAGAGTGATATAACTTGGTTAAGTACAAAAATAACAATGGAAGTCGCAAATAGGTGTAAGATGCGCTTTCTACTTTTTTTCAGTTCATTAGCCTTACACTTAGGTAAATACTAGCTCTATATACGTAACAATAAACGTCAAATCTGATAAATAAGTACTCTTTAATTAATTGTAGGTAGGTACACAACTAACAGTTCCTTACCATAATTAGCGCTCGGAATAGGCTGTCGATGACCAATGATATCGCAGGATATTTCTGATAAAAATGTGTTAATTGGGTCACGTGATCGACATTTTCTGCGATATCGTTGGTTATTGACAAACTCTACCGATGTCATGCTCATACGGCAGGAGGGAGATATTAC
Organism: Nudaria mundana; assembly: GCA_963556515.1. Classification (NCBI taxonomy): domain Eukaryota; kingdom Metazoa; phylum Arthropoda; class Insecta; order Lepidoptera; family Erebidae; genus Nudaria; species Nudaria mundana. Next base: position 9,018,835 of record OY748294.1, read on the forward strand.
GACGCCCGACAATGGACGTTGGGGCAGCCACGGACTTCAAAGAAAGCTGATATCACTGTAATACAAATGGATCTTCCCGACAATCTTTGGACCTGTAGCGAATTAAATAAATTAAAAGTGTAGAAATGTCTAACATTACGGTATAGTATTGCATTATGACTAAATGCTATTTAATTTGATTAAAACTAAGTAGGATATTTCGTGCTTAGACCAATTATAAAAATGTGTCACAATTTTCGCAATACATAGATCTTACGTATGCTTCGAAGTGGAAATAATAGTTCCTTGATGATCCTTTCGTAAAATCGTATTAGGTACGTACTAGTGATGTAAAGAATGTTAGATTTTTCTCAAAAACATTCGCGAACGCGAATGCGAATGTGACATTGAAGTGAAATGCAAGCAAAATATATGGGTTTGACATTACAATAAGCCGCGTTCAAACAATTTGCAAGTTAATTTAATGAAGGGTGTTACTGTCGGGAACCTCGTCGTCGTGTGTACCTGGTATGCCTGGTAGTGAAGAGTGCAGGTGTTTCGCTCGGTCATGACATAGGCTGTTGGTCGTGGTCTATACAATGGCCGACGGCAGCGGGGAGTGTTCCTCCGCGAGAGTTTGTCGTACCGGCGAGACACTGTTGAGCTGATGACGGCTGGGAGAGAGGCCTTGAAAAAAAAGTGGGAGGGAGAGTCCTGCACTTCGTCGAGGTCAGACAGGTGGCACTCGAGCTTAGCGTATGCTCACACCTTTGACGGAATGCAGTCGTGGGTGGTAGGTCGGGGGAACCTGCTGCTCACAATAGACCGTGCGGAGGTACACCCCCATCGTGTTCACATTGTGTTTACAATTGATCGTCTTAACATTTCGGGTACGTCCTCGGTAGGAAAACCCAAGGTGTCGGCGGACTAATTGCCACAGGTGTGTTGGATGTCATCCCGCATCTTTGGGGGATGGGTTTATCCTGCGTCACACTATAAGTTTTGCGTAACTTAAAACAACAACATGTTAAAACCAAAATATTATGTTTGTTCCTTTTCAAAATACACTCCTTTACATTTTAAACATTTTTTCATGCGATCGAACCATTTTTACAACAGATCTGAAGGCATGTTTTCTACGTGCTGATTGAACGCTATCACTGCCTCTTCGGAGTTGGTAAAAGCGAAACCTCTCATCAAATCTTTGATTTTGGGGAAAACACAGAAACCACAGGGTGCCAGGTCGGGTCTATGCGCAGGATGGGTGACGAGTTGTACTTTTTCGGAAGCTAAAAATGACTTTGTTTTGTTGGCCGTGTGTGAAGAAGCGTTGTCATGATGTAGGAGAACGCGGCTTTTGGGTCGTCTTTCGCGAACTTTTTCTAACACCCTGGGTAAACAAATGGTAGAATACCACTCGGCATTAATACTCTGTTGATCTTCAAGTGGAATTGTACAGATGGGACCCGTAGCTGAGAAAAAAAACGCGATCATTTTTTTACCAACGTTTCTCGCCTGCCTCACTTTTGTTGGCTTGTTCTCATATTCGTTACATCACTAGTAGGTGTTAAATTAAGTTTTTTTTAATAAAAGTCAAGTTCTGTAGTAGGTATTTTACTTAATAAAGCAATTCATATTTCGGTCAGTGGCTAACACAGTCACTTTCAGACTGTTAGATCTCTACATAGTTTTTTTTTATTAAGTACGCGCAAACGCGGCCGCTCTTATGTCCATTGCCGGGCGTCTCTGGTATGCACCAGAAAGTATTTCCAGTGGCGCCCCCGAGAGAGTAGTAGAGAAATATTACTGTTAACACTGTTACTGAATTCACCGAAATCTATATATTTAATACGACAATTTGTCTGTCCGTCCGTCGCGTTTTTCAATTATAATTAATAAAACATACCTACATTTGCATGAAATATTAAAAAAAAAATTATTTTATTTTTTATTTTTGAGACGACACAAAGTTCGCTGGGATAACTTGTATACTTAATTGTAAATATAGGTACAACAGATACCTACGTTTTTACGCTTTACCTATCTATTTTTTTTCTAATTTTATTAACTGTATTCATTCATTCATGATACATGATTCAAAAATCCGTGCCTACTCTTCTACGACATATGGATACTTTTAGTACTTATTGTTAGTGAAGAGTTCTCGTATAAGAAACTAAAATTAATCAGCTGCTATATCTAGTTACTATACCTAATTAGTAACCATTATACGTTGTTTATTGCTCATGGATCATGATGATCGGCATAGAAATATAGTGGGTATCTACCATAGATGTATATTAATGTATAAACCAGTTCCTGGTCGTGGCCAAATTACGCATTTACACATTTACATACGGTAAAGCAAAGGTTACAACTATGATTAAAATTCTGAGCCATGTTGGAGAATAAACTGGTCGTGATGCACTCATATAGGTACATTTTAATCGCAGAATAAAACATAATAATAATACCTACTATAATAGTAACAAGTTAATTACCGCGGCTTAGTATATATAGTTTTCTCGAACCCAATTCCGTGGGAACACATCGCCGAGGTAAAAAGTAGCCTATGTTACTCAGAGATATCAGTGAACGAATTTTCAAAATCGCTTCAGTAGTTACGAAGTCTATCAGTACAAACGATAATTTTTTTCTCTTTATAATATTAGTTATAGATTATAGAGGTACATATAGGTAGGGTAGACATACAACATTTTGTGTCTGAATTCTGGCCAGTTAATATACATGGTGTCCTAAAATTCAACGACCAGCCGGGACCGGTGATCGAGTCGATAACTGTCCCTGGAAAAATAACTCAATATTTTTAAGACGTACAATAATTCCCTTCTCTTTGGAGTAAAGCCTTTGTACGCCCTCTACCCAAAATTCCTTACCCTTCTCTCCCAAGCCATTTTCGACCCATCTCTATCCCGGATACCCCTATGTCTAGGAACGGCAGTTCCTGTCCAAAGTCCTAGAGGCTTGTGTATACCATCAACTTCATCCTACGCAACGACATTCTGAATCTGCTGCAATCGGATTTTCGACCCGGTCATAGCACCACCACCGCCTTCCTTAAAGTGACTGACGATATCAGAAATGGCGTGGAGGACGGAAATGTCCCCATCCTTGTTCTTGTTGACTTTTCAAATGGTTTTAATGTCATCAGTCATAAGATTCTTTTGTCAATCCTTTCCCACCTTTAAATATCATCTGATGCGCTGGGTTGGTTCTCTTCTTATCTTCAGGGACGCCAGCAATCGGTCCGTATTGACGAGAAGTCCTCAGCATGGTGCGCTCTTGGTGCTGGCGTTCCTCAAGGCGGAATACTATCTCCTATACTATTCTCATTGTTTATTAATTTCTTAACCCAGGAACTGCGATGTGCGTACCATCTATATGCTGACGACCTTCAATTGTATACACAGGTTAGGGTGGATGATTTGCCTGCGGCGATTGGCAATGTGAATCGGGACATGCAGAACATCAGTGACTGGCCTGAAAGGTTCGGATTGTCTGTTAATCCGGAAAAGTGTGAGGCCATCATTCTTGGTTCCTCGCGTAGACTCAACCAGGGCCATATTATCACGCTCCCACCCATTTATTACAATAATATCGTTATTCCTATTAGTACTGACGTGAATGATTTGGGCTTGCGCATAGATTCAACCCTAAGTTGGAGTCATCAGGTAGCTTATGAAAGCCAGAGGATTACAGGGCCGCCGGGCGCCACTGGACATACCCTCTGCTAGTAACCAGAGACGCCCGGCAACGGACGTTAGAGCGGCCGCGGCCTTGGACCGCGGAATTAAAAAAAACAAAGAGGATTACAGGGATGTTAAGATCTCTGTACCCCCTGAGAACACTGTTACTGACCACAACCAAGATAACGCTGGTGTAGACTTTACTATTTCCTGTCATTAATTATGGTGATGTGTTACTTCGACCTGAATGCAGACCTCCTCAATAAGCTGGACCGTCTTCTAAACAATTGAATTCGATTCGTTCATAATCTTCGTAAGTACGATCATGTCTCTAGTTTTCGTTCAGAACTGCAGTGGTTACCCATACGACAGCGGCGTAGTTGTCGTGCTCTGACAATGCTCTACAGTATCATACATTCTCCGACTACCCCCTCGTACTTGTCTACCCAGGTCCAGTATTTGTACGCCAATCACAGTCGCAATTTGCGGTTTGCTAATAATCAGCTTCTTTTGTGCCCTAGTCATACATCTTGTCTTGTCCACTCTTCGTTCTTTGTCCCTTCTGTCCTTCTTTGGAATGCTCATCCTATGGATATCAGGATGTCCACTATACAGTTACCACACGTTATAGTTTTAAGAAAAAGGTTCGTCGCCACTATCTCAATCTACTGACAGAGCTGTCGCAGTAGCATTGGAAGTATCTTTATTGTTTAGTAAAATGGCTTTATGTATGTATGTATATGTAAGTATTAAATATGTATATAATTATCTATGTTATTTATATATGTAGTTTATTGATGGTATGTATTTTTTATAAGTATTTTAGATACTAGTAGTATGTATGATTAAGTATACCGTGTATGCACCTACCCAGTACATTCTCTGCATCACCCTAAGGTTACTGGTAGAAAATGCCTCCGGCATTAAGTTCGCCTTTGTATATTTGTTTGTGCATAAAGCTTTATAAATATAATTTTTTTTTGGTGATACTACAGCACACGTAGCCACAAATGTGAATATATCCAAATAAGACAAATAATATTAGTTTTAACACAATAATAAAACTCCAACAACCTAACTAACCGGGCGCCGTTGGAAATACCTTCTGCTTGTGAACAAGAGACGTCCGGCAAGCCGCGAAATTAAAAAATAAAAGCTACCTAATTAAGTACTTACGTTTTTAACGAATTGTGTGATAATTAAAAATCAAGTGATAAACTAAAGTAGACTGAATTCATATGTAGATAGTTTTTTTTTAAGTTTGACAAACATTTCTCATGAATATTTGAATAGGCAGCTGATCAGGTTCTGTTCATGACCTGATTAAGATTAGAACTAATGTTTGGACTTAGTTGAATCAAAATATGTCCGTTTAGTCTAACAAGGTTAGTTTACATCAGGAAATCCAGCTCATAGCTTTTTACCTATTATAAGTTCCTATTTATAATATTCCCGATGAGATCCCAGTGTTCAACGTTAAATATGCACAAATAAGTAACAAGTCTTACAAATTATTTAAAGTTTGGTATTAAATATACCTATCTATCTACGGTCTAACTACAAAATTTCGATATCGCCCATGGGTTGTGGAGGTCAGATGGCAGTCGCTTCACGGAAAATATCGAAGTACAGCGGAATCGCAGTTAGACTGGAAAGCCAACCCCAACTGTGTTGGGAAAAGGCTCGGTGGATAATTTGATATACCTATCTAGTTTTCGATCGAGGACGCATCCTATGCAAGTTTACTTTACGATGGCGATGACGTCATCCTACATAAGTTACAGGACACCAAATCACTAAGTAATTGTGATGTCATATAAAACTTCTAATTTATAAGTCCGTATGATCCGCTTCCGACGTCGCAGCTGGACCACATTTGCGGCGCAGATGGGCCACCCTCGTAGAAGCGGTGGTAGGCACTTCCTGACTAATATCGTGTTAACAATTTTCCAATTACAATAAATTAAAATAACAGACGAGATTTTGGCTAATATAAAAGTAACCGGCAATAGTTTCGCCACCTATTACTTGGGACCAGCACTGGCCGAAAGTAGGCGAATAATATATTCCTTTTCCTACCCGAACAACAATAAACCATAAATCCAATTGGTGAGTAGCTGAGCGCTCGCAATGACACAATGATAATGCCTACTTAGGTACAGTAAAAATAATAATGTAGCGTACAAAACAATGTATAAATATTTTGTTTATCACCAAGGCATCGCACTATCCTGTGTAATTGCAATTCGAGCGAAACTGTCATAGAAGGTCACGGATTTCCCAAGTTATTGCAGTAGCAGCATGAGATTAGATTGTTCAAAAAATTTAATCGAATAACAACTTTTTTGTAAGCTGACAACGCGGGTAATTCAAATATAGAATCCAACATAGGTGGCCTGTAACATGACAGTGGCTAAGGCATAGTGAAAATAAAACAAAATACTCACCGACACACGGATGTAACTAGGTAGTTATAAATGATGTACATTATACATGGACACTAATTGCTCAATACGAGTAGAACGCGTACAAAAATTACGCTACACATTGCGGTGTACTGACGAAATGTTAGAGGAAACTCTAGTCTGAGCTAGCACAATTGTATGTTATTCGTACGAATTTAATTTTATGAAATTAAGATCTAAATGCACCACAGTGCGATTACGTTGATATACAGTTTTTACCTAGTAACCTACTGTACGAAGCACTATTTTCAACCGACTTCCAAAAAGGAGGAGGTTCTCAATTCGTATTTTTTTTGTTGCCTCATTTCTGGACTGGGTGAACCGATTTTGTTTTTTTTAATGAAAGCTACTATTTGTATGGACCAAGTGGTCCCATTTCAATTTGGTCCCATTCCGACAGTTATTTGTTCTAATTTCGGTAATTTGAAATCGGTTGTTGTGTCAATTTTTGACGTGTATTTTTTTAGTACTTAATTAGAAATCCTAGAAATAATTCCTAATATTAGCACCGAATATTCGCAATATGTTAAACTACTAACTTTCCTGTTTCTTTTTTCAATTGGTAATCCATAGATACCTAATTAATCACACTACCTATTTCAACAGAGTTATTCGGAGGATTATTATTATAGACGCACAGTTTTCGCCAGTAACTTTGTCAACCCTCTCGCTGGAGACCATGCTACAAGCCATGGTCTCCAGCGGAAGTGTGTGGAACGCGGCCGTGTCCTTCTGAGAGCAGCTCGCGAAGGAGGCGGCTAAGAGGGAGAGGGAGCGTAGCCTCCCCGCCCAGTTCCGAAGTCAGCGGCCAGGGCGCTGCATACTCATCTACGCCCAAGATCATCGACCTCCATGATCAGGACCTGACGACGGCGGGATAGCCCACCGTCTTTACAGAAGCAGGCTAGAAGGGTTGCAGTCTGCGGGACCTTTGCCCTACAGCACGCAACCAGATTCACTCACCGATGCGGAATGAAATCCTAACCCAACGACGCGGGATTCTCATCCCGATCAAACCCCCGTAGAGACCACCCAGGTGGTCAAAGTCCGCCAGGCGCCACTGGGAATACTTTCTGCGTGTGCACCAGAGACTCCCGGCAACAGACGTAAGAGCGGCCGCGGAATTAAAAAAAAAAGGTAACTTTGTCATACCAATTCAAAAGGGGGATGGCGTATACTCGTACCTACTTAGTTGTGAACTCCCACTTTTAATGGGTGCCACTGCCAGACTCACAGAGTAAAACACATGGATTAGAACATTCCGTTTGTTCGGCTATCTGCCAGTCTAGTTTGATGATCAGAAGGTCCATCACTTGCAGGCGAGGTTGGCTTTTGCCACGAAGATTTAGAATAGATTTATCAAACTACAAATGTTTTATGAAATAACAGGGAACAAAAATTATCGCTGGTAATAATTATGAGTCATGGTCGTGAGAGCTTTGGAGTGAATGACCTTTCAGTTAGGTTCTACAATCCAGGGTCATATTATTACATAAAAATAACGTAGCAGGTAATTTTACCTTTTAGAATTGACACACCTCTAGAATTTTAGTCAAGGAAAACAAGATTATTTTAACGTTAATCTTGGACTAATATGGCGAAGTCCTTTGCAATAATATTATCACTACATATTATAAAACAAAGTCCTCCACAGAGTCTGTCTGTCTATCTGTTCGCAATAAACTCAAAAACTACTGCAACTTTTCATACAGCATTCACTAATGGATAGAATGGTATCGAGGAAGGTTTTAATATACATTCAGTCAACAAAGTATCGGGAATGGATGATTTGTTTATGGTGCCAAATTCAAATTTTTGTTTTTTTTGTTCTTGTTAGATTGGCACAACTGTTTTCCATTTTGGCGCGGACTTTGAGTGGCATCTGTTATTTATATTAAACTAGCGACCCGCCCATGCTTCGCACGGGTGCAATGTAGACTATGTAGCATGTCAGTCTTAAAATTCAAATATCCCAATGCAAATATTTTTTGTTGAATGATTGTCTTTATCTGTGGTAGAATGATTGTCTTTATCTGTGGTAATTAGAATTGTGGAATTAGATTCGTCTTTGAATTTCAATGCCAAACAATGTTCAAACACTACTGACATGATATCAATTGATACTATCGATCGTCCTTGTAAGGAATCCATGGATCGTAATTCATGGCAGAATTTTCTTTATTTACCCACGAATTAGTTCTGGCTCTCTGTAATCGATGCCTACCCCTATCCTGGCTGAGGCGAGCCTCAAGCTTGGCAGACGATTCTCTGGCTCTCCGAACACTATGTCTTTCCCGATCTTGGTTGCAGCGAGCCTCACGATCAACTGAGGATTCTCTTACTCCATCAGCTCTATATCTAGCCCGAAGCTGGCTGAGCCTCACCTCACATTCCCTTGACGAATCTTCGTCTCTACCTGAACGTGCTCTTTGGGCATTACCTGTACCTATCCTATTCAGTTCTTTTTTTGAACTTAAATACCTTACCTTAAATCGCTTTTTGGCTATAATTCTATTATGTTTTATTCTAATTCCTATCCAACCAAGGTACAACTATGAATTTCGAAAAAAATGCCGATGAATTGAATGAATGAAAATGAATTTTGAATGAAAAAACCTATGATATATTATAAACCTATTAATCTGTAATATCTTCGAAAATATTCATTTAAATTACATGCTGTAAAGGGCCATATTGATCTATATTAAAAGCAAAATGTATTTAAGGCAAATTACACCGCATCCGTGAAAAATAAAAATGTATCATTTCATGCGTAAGTTTAAACAGAAATGTATTTTATTTGATTTTTATGTGGCTGGCAAACGATGTTTGTCACATGATGTTAGGGCAGGTTAGGGCATTATGGTACCTACCTATGTTTTTCTAGTCATGGTATTAATTTAATATAAACATCGGCAAATTGTACATGTGTTCTTTATTAATTACTAGCTGATCGCCGCAGCTCCGCCCGCGTGATTTCCCGATTTTCGTGGGAACACGGGAACACAATACCGGGATAAAAAGTACCCTATGTTACTCAGGGTGAATGTAGCTTTCCAATTATGAAAGAATTTTTGAATGTTTATTCATTACAAACAAAAATACAAATCTTTCCTCATTATAATAGTAGTATAGATTGTATTAAACAACATCCCACGTTTGACCACAGGTTTAATCCTATCCGTTAAGTTATTGAAAAATTCATCAACTTTAGGATATATTTTGCACACAAAAGCGCAGAAACAACGAGAAGACAAAAAGTAACAAACCAAGTATGTTTGAAGGAATTTAGCATGAATAAATATAATCATTTTATATTTTTAAAGGATAAAAATGTGATTTTATATTATTTTATATTTAAAAATTTAAGTTTAGTTTTTGGCTATCTATTATTTTCTAGCCTTTGGCTCGCTACCCGTTACATGGAACTGTTAAAGTTACTGACGAAATGCAGATGAAATTTTCGGGGTAATGTAGAGGATTAAATGATTTTTTTTATTATATTTTAGTTAGTGATTATTTTGTTATGTATTGTTAAAAATATATTTCTTCTAATATATTCTTATCTTGAATAAAGATGACAATAATTATGTTAGTTTTGTTATTACTTATATTTCACGTACCTGTCTTAAAGTAACACAATTTTAACTACTTTATATATACGTGAAATTCATGTATCCTTTTCTCCCCCACATGCCTCAAAACCAATATGTCAGTTGCGCAGAATCACAGCGCAACAAATGACAGTAGTATTGTCTCGCCGTTTTTAAAAGCCACAATATACGTGTATCCCGTGTCTAAATGTAATTATAAAACCGTCATTGATTTAAGGTATGTATTTAATTGGATAAGGTAATATAACCTATTAATCTGTAATATCTTCGAAAATATTCATTTAAATTACATGCTGTAAAGGGCCATATTGATCTATATTAAAAGCAAAATGTATTTAAGGTACTTAATTGGATAAGGATTTATGCTGTATTGCTTAAAATCTCTGTGTGTTCATTGCCGTCATTGACCATAGACCGGCTGCGTCGCCGCGCTCGTATTTTTTTTCCATCACGAGATATCCAAAGAGAATACAATACTACGTAAGAAGAGACGGGACTCCCATAGTGCAAAATAATCTTACAAAGTGTCAAATCAGGGATAACGTTATGTAGCCAACCTAACAAATGTTACACATACAGAGTCGCCAACATAAGGGAAAAATAGAGATGTGCCACTTAATATTATTTTATTTATCGATATCGATAAATGCAGTGGCATTTATCGATATCGATAAACGCAGTGGTCCGTACTTTTTTTAATAATTTTATATTTTCGCAGACGCTATACTCCATTTTTCATCTAAAGTACTGCGTCATACAAGTTACATGTTAAAAATGAATAAGCGTTCAATTTCCCGGAGGCAGTACATTTAATTAAAAAACGGAGTATAGGCTCAGTTTGGGTTTTAAAATGATAAGTTCATGAAATTAAATATTTATTTAAAAACATTACATGTATATTAAAAATATTTGTAATTTCTTCTTCAATCAATATTCTGCAGCTCGTAGTATTGGTGACTGTGTAACATTATGACCCTTTTTATTTAAAACTCACTTTAGTAGGCTAGAAGGTTTTATATAATCTACAATCTGCTTCGCTTCTATTGTGTAATGATGATCTGGTTATCTGAGCCTCCAATACATCCTTAGTCCATAGCACCCAACAGTCCCTCTTGTTCTCCTTTCTGTAAGTATAAATTAGAGCTCAAGCAACCATTGTCACTTGTCTAAGTATCCTACATTCTAAACTATGGTAAACTTGGTTTCATCTTTTCTTTAGGTAAAAGGAAGGGTTAGGCTTTTCTCTTTAGCATACAATTGAATGAACCAGGGAATGATTTATCTAAGGGCAAGTAAGTTACTATACTCACTTTATACTATACACAATGGTCAGACGGTCCTGGTGGATCATCGGAGGCCGTCTACACTTTACTGTACAACTCTTTCACTCTACTCAATGGTCGGACGGCCCTGCTGTGGATTCAATACATCACTTCAGAGGAAGCCGTCCGTACTCTACTTTGAGGACGTCTCCTCACTCTGATCTGACGGTCCTGATGGGGGTCACATAGACCCCGTCACAGGAAGCCGCTCACTTTACTTTAGGGACGTCCCCAACACTCTTTAAGGACGTCCCTCATCTCTTTACTTGGCACCTAGATGAACATAGCATGTCTCAATCCATCCCCAATTAAGTAAGTTACATTTTTTTTTTTTTTTTTTTTTTTTTTTTTTTTTTATTCCGCTGCCCTGGGCCGCGGCCGCACCTACGTCCATTGCCGAGCGCCTCCGGTAGACACTGAGAGAATTCCCAGTGGCGCCCGTAAGTTACATGAAACCAATACAAAGGATATCAACGTCCCGGCATCTGTCTGGTGTGTCACTCACACTCTCTTTCTTTAGTCTCTTTATAATTCTATTAGTCTCAACAGGTTACTCAATTCAGTATCACTTTAACGGGTCAAACTTACTTTCACGGTTGGATGGAGGTTACTTTCCATCCATTCGTACAATATCATGAGAATGAGCTAGAAAGGTTATTGCAATGTGCTGACAAGTAAATTATCAGAGCAATAGCTTTAAATTACAAGTCAACCTACCCCGCAACTTTATCATCAAGCTTCTACCAACTATAACATGCAGCTAAGACACTAAACAAAACTCATTTGACATACTTAGCTTATAGGCCGACAGGAATCAGGTCACCTTTGCATCTTTATAATTACACTTGAACAATTCGCGGTTTCGTTAGCTCGCGTCATTGTTGAAAATCGAATTATATTTTTTAGAGGTTAGGTAGGGTTCTCCATCTTAATTATTTGGATGTAACCGCCCGCATTCCAGCGATTACCTAGTTATGAAGATAAGGTTTTACATCACGTTCGAACACAAAAACACATTTATCAAATGTTTTGAGCGATAATTTGTCTTTCCATCATTCTTTCATGCTATGTAGTTATATATTTTGTTATCGTCCGGTGTTATTGTTCTCATCCATAGGCCATGAAAATCCGTTTTGTGCCGTCCTTTCTTCCAGATTTTAAACTACATATTTCACACTTTCTATACATACTTCATATTCGATTTTAATAAACAATGTATAAAACAGTCTTTTCTAGAGAACGGTCTTACAAAAATTTTAATAAAATTCAGCTATTCTCCCAATTATTTCACTAATAACATTCAAAGAAAAACATTATTATTGAAATTGAAAATAACGATTAGACATCCACAGTGACACATGACATTTCATCAAGGAACGAGCGGGACAGATTGAGAAATTGAGTGAGACAAATATTGAGCCATTAAAATTTATCCCCGTTTCATAATAGTTTTTTTTTTGTATGTAGTTGCGACAGACTGGAGAGGATCTCTTAAGTCATTCGTCCAAATTATATGGTTTGAATGGCAATTTTGGTGTACATTAAATGCACAACGTATGTAAAGTATTCAATTAGATAAGAAATAATACTGCATTGGTAAAAATAGCTTGGCAAATGACACATAATTTTTTTGTCATTTATAAAAGATAAAAATGGTTACTGTGAGTTATCCTTAAAAGATAGACATATGCTATCGCGGAATTTTTTGTAGACCTTTCTATTTATATTAAATACAGTGCTGTTTTTAGTTATATCATATCTTGTGTGTATTGCAAATTTCATAATGAACCAAAACATCGAACAAAGAGTTTGTCTTAAATTTTGCATCGCCAATGGAATTTCGTGTTCGGAGACACTGAAAATGTTACAGAAGGCTTACGGTGAATCGACTTTATCAAAAACACGTGCTTATGAGTGGTACAAAGCGGTCAAAAGCGGTCGAGATGTGATGGAAGATTTACCTCGCTCTGGTAGGCCATCAACGTCTGCAACTGAAGTTAACATCGCAAAAGTGAAGTAGTGACTGAAAATCCTCATTCAAGTTTGAAGGAGATAGCCGCCGAGCTTTCTGTATCTCACGAGTCGATCCGTACCATTTTAACTAATCATTTGGGTATGAAACGAGTTGCCGCTCGGCTAGTCCCAAAAGACCAAAATTTTCTTCAAAAACTCAATCGCATGAGAGTCGCTGAGGACATGCTAGAACGAGTCAATTTCGACCCAACATTCATGAAACGCATTGTTACTGGTGGTGACGAGACGTGGGTTTACGAGTTTGACATGCAAACTAGTCAACAAGCTTCGGAGTGGCGCCTTCCAACTGAACCAAAACCGAAAAAACCACGCCAAAGTCGATCTAAAGTCAAAGTCATGTTGACTGTTTTCTTTGACTATCGCGGTGTTGTGCACTCGGAATTCTTGCCGGAAGGTCAAACGGTAAATAAAGAATATTATTTGAGCGTTATGCGGCGTTTAAGAGAGCAAATACGACGAAAAAGGCCAGATTTGTGGAAAGAAAATTCTTGGATTTTGCACCACGATAATGCGCCTTCGCACGAGGCCATTATTGTGAAGAAATTTTTGTCCAAACACTCAACAAATACCATCGAGCAACCACCATATTCACCAGATATGGCTCTAGCTGACTTCTTTCTTTTTCCTAAACTCAAATTACCACTTCGTGGCACCCGTTTTCAATCGGTAGAAGACATAAAGGAGCATTCGCGGCGAGAACTGAACTCTATTCCGGAAACAGCGTTCAAAAAAAGTTTTGATGATTGGATTATTCGTTGGCGTAAGTGTATCGTTTCTGGAGCATACTTTGGGTGATACAATAAATTTGGATGAATAACAAAATTTTTGTGTATTATTGATCTTTTCCCGGTACTTTCTTGACAGAGTAGTATATTTTGTCACATGCGAAGCTAGTTATTAATATGAATGTTAATATAATGTAGTGAACTAGAGTGTAGGGAGAGGACTAATGACTCCCATACGGGGTTGGTACTGCTACGGTATTCTGCGTAGACAGGCGTAGCTTGCAACTCCATTTTCAGGCGCAAGGGCAAGCAATAATACCTCAACCTTGCCGTCGTCTTACAAACTACATCAGCTTTCTTATAAAAAAACGTCAGTATCCTACAGAATCTATACTATCTTGTTTGACCTATTACACTCGATTATCACCCAGAACACGAGCTTGCGACAGAATTTCTCTTAGTTAAATCGTTGGACATTAATGAATATTAAATTATTTTCATGGGAAACAGGAAAAGGCCTTGGCGCATCTTAACTCTACCTTGGAACTTGGTAGGCAATGGTTATCTAGGTTAGCAAATAAGGAAGCTTATTTTTTTTTTTTTCATTGTACTTATCTTTAAAATGAGAGTTAATAATATTTAATCTAACGATGAATCCGGAATATAGCAATGTCATTGTAGAAAGAAAGAAAGAAAGAAAGACACATTTATTTGGCACACAGTGCCCACACAATACAAGTAACAATGTTACACATAAATCACATAGGGGATTGGAAGCATGTTCACAAAGAGTAAACATATTTCCAAACCACAACCAACAACTGACGCGCGATTATTAGTGTGACAAACAAATGTACCAAAACCAAATGGGTGTCCAGTTCAGCATGTGCCAGGTAGAATCCTGGCGCTGGTTCTCGACTGGAACCCAATTGGTCAGTGACTCACCGATGCCGAACCCCCGATGCCCTGTGTTGTGTGAATGAAGGACAGTAGAAGTGGTACAATAATAAATAGAAAATATATATCATAGTACGTATAAAAAAAACTACATATATTAACTTACTTATACATATGTATG